>CAWUFW010001217.1:0-1200000 GCA_963921515.1 Calotriton arnoldi
CCACAAACAAAACCAAAACAACTGCGAAGCACAATGGAGGTAGCCGGAGCAAGGCAGAGGACAACCAGAACCCCACAAGCCCCACGGAGGACCAGCCTGGGACCTCGGGGTCAGGGAAGGGGAAGGAGAAGAAGAAGAGGAAGACGCGGTTCAGTCCGCAGGAAAACAGGATCCTGATAACGGAGGTGATAGAACACCATCAACAGTTGTTCGTCACCTCCACTGTGTCATTGGCAACAAAAAATGGAACATGGCAGTCCATCGTGGACAAGGTGAATGCAGTCGGAGTGCTGAGGAGGACAATGGAAGAGCTCAAGAGGCGCTGGAATGATGTGAAGCGCAAAACCAAGCAGAAACTCGGAAACAACCAGAAGGCAGCAATGCAGACTGGAAGTGGGAGTCCAGCGCCACAGGAGGAGCTGGATGAGATGGAGGAAATGGTGTCCACAGTCATCAGTGTGGAGACGGTGGAAGGAGTTGGGGGAACGGACACTGCTCAACATGACCTGACACAACAGCAACAGGGTGAGTAACGACCAGGGACTGGGGGGACGGGGGGAGATGGGCTTAATGGCACACATGCACAATTAAGTATAGCACAGTGCACACCCACAATGACTCTGGATCATGTCCCTGATCCCCTTGGCACACTGCAGCACACCTAGAAACAGCAAGTAGGCCCCTGTCGACTATGTGCCCAGAGGGGGCCCTTCCCACACATCACCAATCTCACAACCAACCCATGCACATGTGCTAAACCCAGCAAAGCGGTGTGTCTGTGAGCCACACTGACAATGCAAGTGACACTGCATGACGAATAGCATGGCTGCAGTCAATATATCATGACATGTTGCACGCCACGACACTGAGGTGGCTGAGTGTGGACCACATCCGTAAAGGAGCAGGTCACACTCTGAAACATCCACGTGCACATACAACCCCTGACGTCAACAACACATCTGCGGACAAACCATGCCCCAGAGTCCCAACTCCCACCAAGAGCCCAATTTACCCAAGTATGCAACATCTCAGCACTGTATAAGCACAGAAGTCAAAGGCACACCTCCTGAAAGGGATAAGGGGCAGCAAAATCAGAGCTGCAGGGGCGACTCTCCCAAAATGCAGCACACACACATAACATCCAGAGCACATCAACATTGACAACAATGTGGTACAAACTGCAACACGTTCACTACAGAACAGAGGACACAACTGGTGCCGCTTGTGTGTAGAAACTGGCCAATCACATTTGGCATAACAGGGAAATGTGAGATGATAATGTACAAGTACAAACACACATCCGTGATGTTGTCGAAATGTCCACTGTCCCGCATCAATAAGGCAGCTCCTCCCAAACAGTCACAATGTACATTGTCATGCAGTCTGTAAGTAAACTTGTACAATGCGTCAACATACATGTGAACACAATGTTAAACTGCATCTCCCCTTCACATTGCAGAGGGAAAATAAACACCTCCTGCAGAGCAGACCGAACATCTCTTCACTGATGATGAAGAGGACCTCCACACCTTCGACACCGACGCCCTCCAAGAGCTCATGGACAGCTTCGGCACCTCACCTCCAGGAGCAGGGCAGCCCAGCTACATCAAGGAGACCTCACCCCCTGCACAGACCACACAGCAGGAAGCACCCACCACCACGGCTGTCTCCCAGGACCCCCACGGACTACACATGGCCTTCCAACGCCGTGTGTTAGGGTGCCAGGAGAAGATGGCTGATCAGGTGCGGGTGGGGTTCTACCTCATGGCAGCCAAACTAGATGCCATACGTGGGTGTCTAAGTCCCATCAGGGACCACTTACAGTCTCTAACGGACACCCACAGTCCGCTCCATGCTCTCCAATGATCCATGGCTGACATCGCTGGAATCCTGACTCTGAGACAAGAACAACTGTCTAGTCAGAGTGGCTCCAGCGATGTCAGCCGGGAGTTGGGACACATGCGGAGGATCATGGAGAACATGGAGCGGATGCCACGGCTGCACACCAGCGAGATGAAGCTGGGTTCTTCCATGCCCTGCAGACCCTCATCATGGCATTGCTGCCACAAGGCCTGGCACGGATGAATGCTGCTGCTACTACTCCATCCACATCTCCGCCCCCTGAAGTGTCAGTGCCTCACAGTGCAGCAGACAATCCACCCCCGGCCCCTGATGTGTTAGTGCCACACAGTGCTGCAGACAAAACCCCACCACCCACATGTGAGGCACATGAGACATCAGAGGACGAAGATGTGGATGATTCTGCCTTAGTGGTAAGAAGGAAGCGGTAGCATTCATCTCCGCCATATGACCTGTTTCTGCTTGGTTCTGCCCTCTGCATCATCACCTTCCACTGTCCCCCGATACACTCTGCGATACTCACCTTGGACCTCGACATGGACTGCCATATTCTGTTTGGTTACCAATGACACAGCAATCAGACTGCGGACTGAACTCTTCCTCTTCCGATGAACTTGTCAATCCCTAAACGACTCTGGTTGGCCCTCCACGGGGCAACAATGTAAAGTGGGGTTTGCATGGCCCTGTACTGCTCCAGCTTCAACACTCCACCGAATGTGAATAAAACATTCTAATTCACACAGATGTGTCATGTCTATGTTCAATCAAGTATGAAAGTATGGATGAATGTAGGGGCAGTGATTCCCCCTCACGTCCATGTTGCTAATGTTGTGGGACTTGAGTCACAGGGTGCAACTCTCTGCATCATGGTGGTACATATTTGACCCCAAAAGACTCCCTGTTGTCTTTTCTTGGTCACAAATGACAGCCTTTATGTCATGAATTTGGAGAACATGTGATACGCTGCTGAGTGGGAATACGTACTATCTTTGACACCCTGAAATGACATTTTGAATATGTGACACCCTAAACAGCCTCTCTGTACAGAGGTGACACACCCACCATCTAATTGCCATTTGTGAGATTGTTAGCACTAAATGTTGCACTTACACTTGTCAGAGTGATGTGCTTATGCAGAGGAGTGACATGCACACAGGGAATGTGTGTTGGAATGAATGTATTTGCACATGCTGTGCCTGTGGTCATTTTGTCCTGTCCCATGATTGCGAAGGACAGTCACAATGTGACGTGCTCATGTGAAGAAATTGTTAATTATTGTGTTCCTTCGGGCTATTCCTGCTGCAGCTGCACTGGGGTGTGGTCCACCTGCCTCATCTTCATCATCATCGTCCGGTGCATCTGACACTTGGATCCATGGGGCATTGGTGCGTACACATATGTTGTGCAACACACAACATGCAATGATCATCTTGCACACTATTTCCGGGCTATACAGGAGTCTTCCACCTGTGAGGTCCAGGCACCTGAAACGTGACTTTAACACGCCAAATGAGCGCTCCACAATGCCCCTGGTGCGTTTATGGGCCGCATTGTACTGCCTCTGGGCCTGGGTGTTCGTGTCTCGGAGGGGTGTCATCATCCACGGGCAGAGTGCATATCCTTGATCGCCTGTGACAGGGGAGAGAGATATGTGTCAATCGGTGGTTCTGCATTCTGTGTTGGCAGGCTTATTAGTTTAATGGTGTGTGATGTGTGCGACTTTGGGATTCATGTTTGACATGTATTCCTTGTGGCAAATGAGCGGCATCCATGTGTGTTACGTTGCCTCACAGCTGCTCCTCACTCCCCCCGAGCCTATTTACTTGTGTGCGCTGCGCGGTTGCATCACTTGCACTGCTAAGACACACCATTGTCATGACTGTCTGCGCATGTCCACAAGCCTGACAACGACACTGTGATATTGGCCGTTGAAGGTGGTCGGCCACGTGTGTGTAGGCCTAAGGTCAGGATATGGCGGACACAGAGACACACGCAGTATTTACATTGGTGGCCATCCCGGAAGTGAACCACGCCCAGAGCCCCGGGCTATTTATTCCCACTCCTACGCTGGACTGGCGTACGCCGGCCCAGCCCACTCCGCTTACGCTTACAGGGGGGGGGACATAGCTACATGTCCAAGGTCTTCCCCACTGCCTGAGGTAACATGGTTGCGTCCACTGTCCACAACACTGCAAACACCAGCAGTATATGTCCACATGGACATGTCTGTGCTCTGCATACTGAAGTCTGTCCAGCATATCACCGCCACACTTGGCATTGTGTACATTCTTATTCATGGGTCACTTGCCTCCTTCGCACAGACTTGGTTCCCACCTCTCCCCACATTCTGCAATTGTGTGGCAGAGGTGCCATGACGTGGATGGTTTGTCTACATGGCTGGCCACGGTTACCACAGTTACTTGTGTTGTCGTGTCTGGTAGGTGGGCATGTTGTTTGGCATGTTGTATGGGATTTTGTAACATATGCATTCCCACAGTTGTGAGTTGCATGATTGTGGAGTTGAGGTGTGTGGTGTGTTCATTTGGTACTTACCAACGAGCAGTGCATTTCCATAGGTGCCATCCTGGAAACGCTGGTTGATGATGGACTGTTGGAAGATGTAGGAATCATGCACACTGCCTGGGTAGTTGGCTACGACGTTGGTGAAGAGTCCCCGGTGGTCCACTATTGCCTGCACATTGATGGAATGCGTGTGCTTTCTGTTGCGGTAATTGTGTGCAGTGTCGGCAGGGGGCACAAGTAGGACATGTGTGCAGTCAATTGCCCCAACACGTGCGGGAAGCCAGCTATGGCGTAGAAGCCTTGCTTGGTCTCCAGCTGTTTCTGTGCAGTGTGGGGGAAGTGAAGGTGCTGGGGTACCAAGCTGATGATGGCATCCAAGACAGGTGTGAGGAACTTTGATAGGGCTGGCTGTGAGACTCCTCCGACTCTGGCAGTTGTTGGTTGGAAGGTACCAGAGGCCAACAGGTGCAGCACAGCCAGCAGCTTTGTCTGCGGAGGGATGTTGATTGTCCGCTGTGTTGGTACCGTCAGCCTGTGGGCAATGTGGGTCAGGATGCGGAGGATGGTTGTCCTTTTGAGCCTGTAGTGGGCAATGACATCCTCTGGCGTTAAGTCTGTGAGGCTGGTGCGTTTTCGGAAGGTCCGCTGTCTTGTTCTGCGCTGCCTCTGTGGTAGTCTGGGGGGGGGGCATGGGGGTGGTGGCGGTGGGTGTTGTGGCCCTCTTGGGTCTCCGAGCTGCATGATCAGTAGCTCCATGACATGTGTTGGTCTTCAGATGTGGCTCTGGGCTGGGCTCCCTTTTATACTGCAGGTTGTCGTCCTGCTTAACACCAGTAGAAGGCAGGTGTTAAATCCCTGCTGCTAACGTGCCTTATTGCCTGTTTTTGGATCGCATCGCCAATCTGGCTGATCGTTGAGAATATCGGGAAGTGGTGTTTTCGTGAGTTTTTGCACGGGAACGCCTACTCTGCATATCATTAGCGTTAGTTGTCGCTCTCATCCTTGGCAATGATTTTTGCGGCAGCTATCGCTGGAAAACTGGCGATGTCGGCAGTTTGCACCAGCTTGAGAATAGGGCGATAAATCTATTGCCACTTTTGCTCCGCTAAAGTGCCAATAAATCGGCGCTAAGTCCTTGAGAATATGCCCCAAAGTGGGGCAGCGGCGTGGAGGTCCTGCTCCTGCACCACCAAACTCGTAATCAGGCCCTAGGTATTCAGGTGCTTTGGATTAGAGAGATGACATTTTGATGAGGAGCAAAAGTCTGCTGTCAGTTTATGAGCAAATGCATGATCACCAACGATTTAGAACATTCAGCACAAGTGCCATGGCAAAGACAGGAATTGAAGAATTTGGATGGACAAGGTAGTGCTCCTGTGGAAAATGCCACTGGTTCAGGGAATTAGGGACTGAGAGGGTTAGATAGGAAAAAGGATGGATTAGTAGACTCAGGCTCCAAATGTTATGCACAAACACATTTGGCACACAGTTGTTGCTTGATGGCTGATGTCAGGTGGGTGCTGCATAATTATTGCCATGCTCCACTCTTGCTCAGTTCCAGAATCCCCCAGAGGACCCAGAACCTGGTGTGCTTCGGTATTGATGTCCCAGTACCTCTTGTGGACCCAGGACCAGTATCCCCAGGGGACCCAGACCTGGTATCTTTGGCAGAACTAGAAACCAGTACCTCAGTTGGATCCAGAAACCAGTACCACCTGGAAAGCCAGGACCCGGTACCATGAGGGGACCCAGAAACTAGTGCGGGACACCTGGGAGCCCCATGACTTGGCACCCCGAGTAGAGCCTAGGATCTGGTAACCCCAGGGGACCTAGGATCCGGGACCTCTGGGGGACTCTGAACCCTGTACACCCAGGGAACCAATGACCCGGTACACCAGCAGATCAAAGAATCTGGTACTCAGCTAACCTACCTTGAGCAGCAATCTCCTGGATATGCCCTGAAATTACTTTAGCACAATAAATTGTTTTTTTCAGTGGACCTCTTTAAGTCCTCTCAACTTTTCATTGTTTACATCATGGTCTTTCGGGTCATGTCAAGAGCTGGCACATTATGGCTAAACTTGATGTTTCTTTTTTCTTTTCTGTCCCATCCACAGGTGTAATCTTAAAAGCTGAAGACAGATATAATAGTCCCAAAAGACAACTACCTTTTACATCATAATGTTGTCAACCAGCAATGCTATCTCCACCTGTCTGAAGTTGGGGGTCACACTTACCACCTTTTGGCATCTTCCTAATCCCTTAGGGGGCCCATTAAAGCTTTTCTTTCTAGCTTACTTGTATTTTGCTTGTTTTGTAGATGTTCATTTTTCTACATGAGTTGATTTTTGCATCCATAGTTGAGTGAATGCGCACAAAGTGGTTCAAGTATTTTTGGGTTTATGTCTACTAATTATTTGAAACAGTTTGCCACTCAAACAACTTTTAGAAGTTGCCTATTAGTGCCACAGCAATGGTCTAAAATGCTGAATACTCACATACTTAGAAAATATTGCTCTTGACGTACATACAACGAGAAAACCTATTATATCCACTGGCGGCCAGCACGGATCAGGGTGGCGGGGCGGGGGCCAGGGGGTGGGTGGGAGGAGAGGGTTGTAAAAAATAATGAAAAAAAACATACCTTTTTGCCACGTCTCTCCGTTGTCGCCGCGACTCTCCTCTGTCTTCCCAGCCAGGAACAGGAAGAACATCCAGGCTCCCCTGACCAATCATAACTCTGCAATGAAGTGTTGTTATTGGTTTGAGTGCCATGGTTCGACACTCAGCCAGGGAATGGGAGCCTGGGCATGTTCTCCACCCAGGCTGTAATGCAGCCTGGGTGGAGAACATGCCAAGTACGCATGACTGTTTGGCCGGCCCAAGAGGGCCGGCCAATCAGTCATTGAGCACTTACAGTGTGCCCACTACTCCTCCCCCCTGTTCTGACAGCAGAGCAGCCCCACCCCGCAAAGAGTGCCCTCAGCAGGGACAAATAAAATGATAATAACAACGAGATATTATCATTTTATTTTTCCTTTATTTCCACTGCTGAAAGCAGTGGGGCGATGCTCCTCCGCCTTAGCGGAGGAGCCGCCACTGATTATGTCTGCAAGATGCAGGTGTCCAAAAATGTACAGCTGAATCTTATAGACATAATGGGCCTGGTGTAAGTGGCTTGGAGATGGGAGGGTGCGAAATAGATGTATGTTCCTTTATGAACCATGGATACAGACCCATGTGCCAAAACTACAAAATGCTGTTGACTGTCTGTGCTGCCCAAACTTTGGGGTTAGATATTTGGGAGGGCATTTTTACCTTTTTTCATTTTCATTAATGGTTATTTAATTGCCTTATGGAGGTGTCACGCCACCTGTGTGCTAGTACATGCACAGGTATTTACATATTTATATTGCAAATCAACTAAGCGGATACTGTCCTCTAAGCAAAGTCATATATTTTTCCTCATGTGGAGTATATTTATATGTATATATTTTCCATGTGACTTCACATTTCATTTTTTTTGGAACACAGTATATATTGACTGATACATTAAAGTTGTGGTTTTTGAGAAATTGCATGCTTTTTGGTTTTGGGTTAAATAAATTAGCCTTAGCCACAAACGTATTACATATTAATTGAATATTTGTTTTCTTTATGGCTAATTGTCGAGTATTGCAGCTGTAGACATGCTGACATTTTTCCGCATGTCTGTCTCAAACGAGATGAACTGGAATGCGGGTAGGCTTACACTGGATCATCTCCAAGGTGAGCGTATTTCAGTTTACTTCCTGATAGATTCTGTACGTCTTCCTAGGTGGCCATTTGTCTTAATTTCTTATGCAATATTTTTTCCACTAAATCAAATCTGTGCCATATTTATTTATTTAGATGTTTTGCAATGTGCACGTCACCTAGGTCAGTTTAGGGTGTTAATAGATAAAGATGGATTTAAAATTAAATGATCTGTATTTCTTGATAATTAGAATCCATTCTGCTGTGTAGGGTAGACCTAGATTAGGCATTCATGAATTGCTACCAGGAGATCTGACGCATCTCAATGTGGTGGCAATGTGCTCTCAATAAACATTTTAAATTAAAAAAAATGTTCTGCTATAATTTTAATAAAACAATGGGGATCATTACGATGGCAGACAGACTTGAATCCGTCCGCCATTGATGTGGATACTGGGACCACCCGCCTGGATTGCGGCGGTCCCGCACGCAAGATTACGATGCGACCGTCACTATGGCAGTCGCATCGTGTATCTCTGACATTGCGGATGGTGCTGCTGGCTGCAGCACCCGCCGCAATGTCAGAAATACAGCGTTTGAATTTCCCTGCACTACGTGGGAGGCCCCACGCGGGGCCTGCCACCTGGTGCAGGGATGGTACCCCCCCCCCCAGTGCATACCCACCTCCCCCAACACAAGGGGGGCCCACTACGGGCCCCCAAATGCAATCACCGCCAGCCTGTGAATGGCAGTTTCACCGCCATCCACCGGCTGGTGGGGAGGCAGCATCGTAATATGGCGGACGGTGCGTGCTAGGCACTGCCACCATATTGTTGATGCGGGGTGGGGCCGCCAGGCAATCGTAACGATTGCCTGTGGCGGACCCGTGGCGGATGGACTTTGCGTCCGCCAGCACACTGCCCGACATTGTAATTTGGCAGGCGGGGAAGTGCTTTACGATGGCGGTTTCTCTGCCATCGTAATGACCCCCAATGTTCGTGCTTCTCAGTAAGTAGGTGTACTTAGAACAGGCATAAAATAATTTGACCTATGCACGTCAGAGGAAAATAGGATTCGTATTGGTTCAAAGAAAAGATGCCATTGACTTTGAATTACTTTAACCTGCAGACATATTTTAAACACACAAGGATAACTAAAAAAGGGATAACGAATGGAAAGAGAAAAAGCATTATCAAAGTATATGTTTGGCTCACTATCCAATCTACTAAAGTGCACCTCATTTTTAGGAGGGTGTGAGCATGTCAATGTAATGTGCCATCACTCACAGAGCAAAAGACCCAATGACTGAAGTGGTTTGGCCCAATGAGTCCTGTATGCTGTGGGGCCGACAGCAAAATGAAATCGCAGCTGTACACACCACTTCTTGAAGAAGGCAAACGCAGAGCTCATCCATGTATGTTTATATGTATGTATTTTGTACTTTTTTTATTACATGAGGCAGATGATACCATTAAAATTGTCTATAAGCACCACCTAAAAAAGAAGAAAATGAAAAAAAAAGTAAGGGGAGGGAGATCGTAGTAAACTTGTAAGGATAGACACACCTGACTTCCATCAACCACAACAAAATGTGTAGTGTTTAAAACAGTTTCCACATGATCCCCTGTGCCAATCCATGAGCTCAGAAATTCATTGCTGGCGCAACAAACACACTCCAATGTCTCTTCTGTTATGCAGTGTCTGCCTTCACCTGCCATTCTCCAAAAATAAACGTGCTGTTATCATCTGAGAAAAAAATATCGTTACTCCGAAGGAGTACATGGGTGGGTTCCTAGGTCACAAGAAGCTGGATTACATGTCTAACTATATAACAAAAATACCCCACTAGTTTGATGTGATCCTATTTTCACTTTTGTGGGCACATTCTGAGTGTATGATTTAGTATTTGAGGTAAAATGGCATTTCGTTCTATAGGGAGACAAGTGTAAACTATGTCATAATAGTCCTAACAGGTCATTAGCAGAGTGTAGAAAATGGAGTTATTAGGAGGGGTGAATGCACAACTCAAGTAATAATCACAATCCTTGTCAAAGTGAACCACAAAAGTCACTAAAAAACGTGTGCTTGACCCACTCTGGCAGCTTGGCACGAAGCAATCAGGCTTAACTTAGAGGCAAGGTGTATCTATTTATGCAGCACTAAAACAGGAATAGAGTGAAAACACATGAAAAATTCCGAACCCATTTAAAAACAAGCATTTGCAATGCAATAGGTCTCGCATTTATGCGAGTTTGAGCTATTGACATTGCAAATGACAATGCCTTTTATTTATGTTTTAAAAACGAAAACAAAAATAATAGGCATTGTCATTTGCAATGTCAATAGCTCAAACTCGCGTGAATGCGAGACCTATTGCATTGCAAATGCTTGTTTGTTGAAGCAGACAACTTCTGCACAGTACTTCTGGCTTCCAACATGTGGGCAGAGGCAAAGCCCCTTCCTGGTAATACTCACATAATTTGTCTGGAGACAACTGCGCTGTCAAGCCAGACCATAAAAATCATGAGATGGGGAGGGGCTGGGCAGCAGTGGTGGAGTGGACAGCACGTTGGGTTTCTGCAAGTAAACCCTGCAAGGAGGAGTAGGTGGGGAAGCTGGAGGTGATGGGTGGGGTTATAAATACAAACACCCTCTTCCCTAAACAATCTGAGCGGGATGGGGAGGGACAGGGGAATAAACGGATAGGCTTGGGAGGATAAAGCAACACAGAGTGCAGAGATACGAGGAGGGAAACATCACATGGGGTAGAGAGAGCAATAAAATACATGCCCTCCCACTGAGTGCTGAGAGAAAAAGAAACTAGAACTGTGCATTTTGCTGTTGAAAAATTTCCCTATGCACCTAAATGTACCATCTCTTTAAATGAAAGAAAGTAGGTGGGGAAAGAGTCCATTGCTAGCTGACAGAAGGGGTGTGGTGTTCTCCTTAGACTCGGATATGCAACAAACCACTAGTGTGCACAACACTTTTCAGTGATTAAACGGCCAGTAACATTTATTTGTAATCCGTAGCAATCAACAGCACTACAAATATAAAATCAGATCCAAGGACAACTGAAAGAACAGTCGACAGTGGTTACAGAGTACACAATGCACTGTGAATTTCGTAGATTTACATAGCCTGACGTCCGCAGCTTCATTTTAAACCCAGGATAGTCTAATCCAAAGCACTGCGTCTCATTCACCTTGAGTCACACAATCAGTGCCGACAACTACCCCAGATGGTCAAGACTATGGACTTCTACTCGTAAGGAACAAAAACAGCGCCAGAGTAAATCCCTTTATTTGTGAAAGGCTTTATCATGTTATGGACCATTCAGCACCACCATAACCATTTACCGTTTTGCTAGGAGAATGGACCTTGTTGCGTTTAGACTGCGGGCCGGCATACTTCCATAAAATATGTAGGACTGTTTCGTTCCCACACAGGCTATTGCTCCGATCTTTAGCTAGTGTCTGAGCTGTAACTCAACATGTTCATTTCAGATCGGACTGCACAGATTCCCTCTGCAACCTGGAATCCCTTGAAGTCTGTTGAAAGCTTCTGTGCTTAATGGATATGCTGCATCAAACCAACGTGGCATACTAATCACCGTACATTGAATCAAGAGTACCTGGAGTACTTGCTTGCAACTTTAAGTACTATTCACAGGTATTTAACTCAGAGCACTATACTGTAAAGTATGATAGACTCTGTTTTCATTGGAAGGCTATCTACTATGGGAGCACTGAAGCAGTTGGCAGGGTACTCAAGCTACAGGAAAGAGACATCAGCACCTCGCTGGGCTGACGGGCTCGAAACTCTTCACTTTACTGCACATTTATCATATAGGAAACAAAATAGGAGAACGAGGCTTCACAGTTTGAGATACACGAGACATTAGCAGTTTCCACCAGCCCATAGCCCTCAAATAATGTATTTTTATATTTAGCTTGCTTTCCAAGTGGCCAGAGTGTGGGAGAGAGTGAGCGTGAGCATCTTAGTGGGGAACACCCACTAAAATGTGTTAAACTTACCCTTATGCATGGGACTTGGCAGGGCTGAGAAGTTATGGTCTTATCTGATTACACCACACAACACAAGAGGGGTTTCACTTTTGAAACTTTTAAGGAAAAGAAATCCAAAATTGAAATTGTGTACAGATTGGATTAAAAAGTCTATATCTTAAACCGTTCCTAGGGGTCTTTCCGTTAAACCACACCCGCCCCCGATGCACGTCCTTTGCCCACCAGACCACTCTCAAAAGGACCCTCTCGTGCACACCACCACCCCTTCTGCCGAAATTACAGACACATTGTCTTCAACACATATCCTCTGCCCACTCAGGATCGACCCTCTCAGTCAACACCAGAACCGCAAAACTCCTCCAACTCATCGGGTTTGCCTTCCCTTATGGCCGGTTGTTCGGACCCTTGTGAACACCGACTCCGTTTTGGCTCAACACCAGGTCACGGAACCCTACCACCTAGGCCACTCTCCCTAGCGCCGTAGCGGGTCCCATTCCCTGCCAGCCTCGGACTTCTCGTTCCAACATGCTCTACTCTTACCCTCCTTGAGACCCGCTACTGTTGGCCCGCCCGTACATCTTCTTCAGTCTTCGACACAAGCGCAAAATCTGGGTCCTGCAGTACAATCGACGTAATACACTGAACGTCAGCACGCAGAGAAACTTCCGTAGCGCGGCGTGGGGGCCTTCATCGTCTATATGGCATCGTAGCAACCAGGCAATGTGGGTTAGATGGGGGTGGAGTACGTCTGCAGACATCTTGGAATATAAATATTCGACTTGCGTTCCAGGCTACAGGAGTGCAGAAAACTGTAGAAAGTAAATTAGTTTGTACAATGGACTCAATAAATAAACGTGTGAGACGAATCAGATACTTAACATGGGGAGCTCGGCCGCGACAACGAGGCGAACGCACGTTCGCTTCATTGTGTAAACGTAGCGCGCGCGCACCACATAGGAGCGGGGGCTAGAGAGCGCGGCAGCAAAGCGAGATGAACGCGCGCTGCTGCGCGTTCTGGCCACCGTCGGGAATGGGCGCGGCAAGGCGGGACATGCGCCCGCCTTTGCCCAATAGCGTGCCATTTTTCCCAAAACAACGCACGCTACAGCCAATGAGGGCTTCTGAAAACAAAACCACACGCACGAGCGTGTGGGTCGTTTTCAGAAGCCCTTTCTAGAGGTCTCGCGCTGCGCGAGCAGTGCTACGCACTGCAACGCTAGGCGCGAGACCTAAAAAGGAATACACTTTAGAAAATAAAATGATACCAAAGCAACTAAAATCCAATAAGTAGAACGGGAGATATGAATGTGTAAAGCTTTCAGTAGAAATAGCACCAAGAAGCACAAATTGGCAATCTTGGTTATCTAGTCGTGGAGGACTGGGTCAAAGTCAAAAGTTAAGGCCAACTACAATGGTGCGCTGGTCTGATACAGGGACCAGATTTGTCCCGGTGGAAAGTTTTACCTTCTTATTTAGTCCAGTTTTCACTTGAGAAGCCCTTGTCGGTGGTCGGCATGCAGGCTAGATTCGGAAAGGGGCTCATCAACGATGGGTTGCTGAAGTGTCATGCCTCGGATGGAACCTTGCATTGGTGGTGTGGTCATCATCAGCGCGAAGAGCTGTTCACTGATTGGAAATTTGCGCTGGTGGCGAAGGCGAGTCAGTTGTCAGCGCAAAAAGTCCTGGGCAGTGAAGTCAGGGGGACCCGGGGGAGGTGGTGTCTGCATGTCCCACGTTGGCCTCGGTGAAGTCCACTCACATTCGCGAGAAGACCAGTGATGGTTCTTTTCGACACGAAGAGTTCAAAACCTCTGGTTTTCCACCTAGAGTCCAGTTCTTGAAGCTTTGAGGTTGGAGGAGTCCACTTTAACACCAGTCAAGGGTCCAGGATCTGGGGGACACCTCTTAGAGGCTAGAACTCACTCCAGCAGTGGCCAGCAACAGCGTTCAGGATGGTCCAGTTGGTACCGGTCAGCTGGACAGTTGCAGTGAAAGGCCTCTGTTCTTTTGTCCCTGTAGCTCAAACAGGAGGACAACCAACTGACCCTTGGAGTGACGTGGGGTCCTGGGTTCAAGGCAAGCAGGTCCAGTCCTACCTCAGGAGGCCAGGTCAGTCCTTATTCTGAGTCTCCACAGGTCCAGGAGTGTTCTGATTCTAGGTTTTGAGGGTGCCATCTTAATACCCAGTGCCAGCCTGCATGTAGAGAGAAATCCCTGGCCTGCCACCAAACTAGTTGGGCCAGTTCTTCCCTCTTCCCAGGGTTTGATTCCAACCTGACTAGGGGGACAAAGGCAAAGGCAGGCCTGTTGTCAGGGTCGTTTGTGTGTGCTGTGGAGGTTTCTTTCAAGAGTGTCATGACAAAGGGGTATGCAATTCCTTTAAAGAGATATAAGGGTGACAGGTCGGTAATGAGCTGAGGAATCAGCAAGGTGGGGGTCTGAATGCTTAGGTGCAAGAGCCCTCACACACCCAGAAGGGTGTCATGCTTCATCATAGGGCATGCTCCTCGTTGGGCAGGCACTGCTATGCCTGATGGGCCCACGCAAGGAGGCTCTTTGCCAGAGATCTTTTGCTTTTGCCATATGTGAAGTGTGGGTATAAGTGTGGGGCTGCTAGTGTAGATTAGTGTGCGTTTTAAAATTGACTAAGTGGTACCCTAACAGTTTAATAGGTGTTCTGTTCACTTTCCACTCTACTGAGGGGTCGATTCCGATCTCGGTCGGAGGCGCACCTAACACCATTCGGTCGGGAAATAAGCCATGCGAATGCCTGTTTCCCGACCGATCCGCACATTAATCCGAACGAACAAGTACGATGCGCACAACAGCACAGATTCCGACCCAGTCGTACTCACCCAATCCAGGTCCTGTTCCCCGACCGAGCCGGATCCGTAAACGCAGAATCGAGTCGCCCGGAAGCCAAAATGCAGCCCCGTTCGGCCGGACAAGTACGATGCGCTTCCCGTACGCGCCGAACCCGGAACTACGCACGGCACGTCAAAGCATCCGGGAGAGGCGCACATAAGCTCCGATTCTCGCCACAATACGATCCACGGCTACGAGACGAACACGCCAGCGACGAGGACGAGGCGAAGCAACGAGAAAGACGAACGAGACGAACCAACCATGAATCCCATCGTTCCGATCCTACCAATATTCTACATCTACTACCGGAACAGGCACGGACGCGTACGGCGCAGAAGGTAAGCCAGACACCAACCACAAAAACAAACTACACGTACCCGACATATCACACACATACAGAGGGATGCAGAAATTACTTACACCAGCAACAGAAGCACCATAGGGACGGGATGCCCATCACCAATGCCACATATACACATAGGGGCCCGGATGCCTGTCACTACTACCACCATTACCCAGGGGTGCCAGATGCCTACCACTACTACCATCTCTACCCAGGGGTGCCAGATGCCTACCACTACTACCACCTCTACCCAGGGGGTGCCAGATACCTACCACTACTACCACCTCTACCCAGGGGTGCCAGATGCCTACCATTACTACCACCCTTACCCAGGGGTGCCAGATGCCTACCACTACTACCACCTCCACCCATGGGGGCTGGATGCCTGTCACTACTACCACCCTTACCCATGGGGGCTGGATGCCTGTCACTACTACCACCTCTACCCAGGGGGTGCCAGATGCCTACCACTACTACCACCTCTACCCAGGGGGTGCCAGATGCCCACCACTACTACCACCCTTACCCAGGGGGTGCCAGATGCCTACCACTACTACCACCTCTACCCAGGGGGTGCCAGATGCCTACCGCTACTACCACCTCTACCCAGGGGGTGCCAGATGCCTACCACTACTACCACCCTTACTCATGGGGGGCTGGATGCCTGTCACTACTACCACCTCTACCCAGGGGTGCCAGATGCCTACCACTACTACCACCTCTACCCAGGGGGTGCCAGATGCCCACCACTACTACCACCCTTACCCAGGGGTGCCAGATGCCTACCACTACTACCACCTCTACCCAGGGGGTGCCAGATGCCTACCACTACTACCACCTCTACCCAGGGGTGCCAGATGCCTACCACTACTACCACCCTTACCCAGGGGTGCCAGATGCCTACCACTACTACCACCTCCACCCATGGGGGCTGGATGCCTGTCACTATTACCACCCTTACCCATGGGGGCTGGATGCCTGTCACTACTACCACCCTTACCCATGGGGGCTGGATGCCTGTCACTACTACCACCTCTACCCAGGGGTGCCATATGCCTACCACTACTACCACCTCTACCCAGGGGTGCCAGATGCCCACCACTACTACCACCCTTACCCAGGGGTGCCAGATGCCCTACCACTACTACCACCTCTACCCAGGGGTGCCAGATGCCTACCACTACTACCACCTCTACCCAGGGGTGCCAGATGCCTACCACTACTACCACCCTTACCCATGGGGGCTGGATGCCTGTCACTACTACCACCTCTAACCAGGGGGTGCCAGATGCCTACCACTACTACCACCTCTACCCAGGGGTGCCAGATGCCCACCACTACTACCACCCTTACCCAGGGGGTGCCAGATGCCTACCACTACTACCACCTCTACCCAGGGGGTGCCAGATGCCTACCACTACTACCATCTCTACCCAGGGGTGCCAGATGCCTACCGATACTACCATCTCTACCCAGGGGTGCCAGATGCCTACCACTACTACCACCTCTACCCAGGGGTGCCAGATGCCTACCACTACTACCACCCTTACCCAGGGGTGCCAGATGCCTACCACTACTACCACCTCCACCCATGGGGGCTGGATGCCTGTCACTACTACCACCTTTACCCAGGGGGTGCCAGATGCCTACCACTACTACCACCTGTACCCAGGGGGTGCCAGATGCCTACCACTACTACCACCCTTACCCAGGGGGTGCCAGATGCCTACCACTACTACCACCTCCACCCATGGGGGCTGGATGCCTGTCCCTACTACCACCCTCACCCATGGGGGGCTGGATGCCTGTCACTACTACCACCTCTACCCAGGGGTGCCAGATGCCTACCACTACTACCACCCTTACCCATGGGGGCTGGATGCCTGTCACTACTACCACCTCTACCCAGGGGTGCCAGATGCCTACCACTACTACCACCTCTACCCATGGGGGGCTGGATGCCTGTCACTACTACCACCCTTACCCAGGGGTGCCAGATGCCTACCACTACTACCATCTCTACCCAGGGGGTGCCAGATGCCTACCACTACTACCACCTCTACCCAGGGGTGCCAGATGCCTACCACTACTACCACCCCTACCCATGGGGGCTGGATGCCTACCACCAACAACACCCCCACTCACAGGATGGCTAATACATGACACCACAAGCACACACCAACATAAAGAATGCAACATAAAGACATCCCCCATCACCATGACAAGCGTGTGTAGACTGTGTCAAATGCCTACAACACTGAACATGACTTTGAACCTACAATGTGACCCCCTATCACATGTGCCACACATAAATGTGTGTGGCCCCCACAATGCAAGCAGGCCATGACCATTGTGGCAATGGGGTCCAAACCCCCATCATCACAGTGACCAAAATGTAAGTGTGGGGCCCATAGCTGAAGCACATCTTGAACATTGTGGCAATGGGGTCCAAACCCCCATCATCACAGTGACCAAAATGTAAGTGTGGGGTCCATAGCTGAAGCACATCTTGAACATTGTGGCAATGGGGTCCAAACCCCCATCATCACAGTGACCAAAATGTAAGTGTCGACAAAGAAAAAGCTGCAAGGGCCAAACTGCATGGATGATTCCTGGTCACAGAACAACAAACACATCAGTGGCAAAGTAGTGCTTGTGTCCCATAGCAACATAGATTGGGGAGGCAAACAGTGCAGTGCAAATAAGACATACCTTTGGCCATGTGCAGACAAACATCACCCATGGGGGCTGACACTGTCAACATTCATCAATGACACAATGACAGAAGTGACCATCAGAATGCAGACCCACATATTTGCACCAATGGGCACACAAATGCAGATACCCTGTGGAGACTGTAGATGTGAGGTGAACAGATACCATACCATGGCAGCAATGGGACACACAAACAATGATCATTGTGCTGACTGATGACCTAGGAGTCCCAGGGACAGCAGGGGAAACACACCAAACAACATACAGACAATGGCACACTAAAGATATGCCAATGCAGTGGTGCAGATGCACAAACACAAACAGGCAGACCCACACTGCACATCAAACACATCAGGTGAGGGGGGTACCAGTGTCCCCAGGCAACCACACAACACATGAGGAGGCCTGAATACCAATTACACAGATGTGCATACAGTGCCACACAAAGGCAACTCATGGATCCAAATCCCCTATGTGGGCAATCAGGCATTGTCAGATGAGAGGGAGCACAAATCACACATGTCACACAAGCATGTAGGAACAGCAACTGACACAGCAAGACACAGACACACCACAGCACTACCCCCAGGGCCCCCACAATGTGGTGAGCCTGGGCTGCATTACAATCCCACTCTGATGACAAAGCTAGATGTCGTTCACACTGTGAACCACAGTCATGTGTCCTGAGCAACAAACTACCATCACACCTACACAAGCACAAATCAATCAGCACGGCCAGTAAGCCAAGGGCAACATGGAGGCGGGGGACTAGCCGGGCAACAACTCTCATCTGCACACACTCAACACCACACACCTCGACCTCCAACAATGTGCAGCAGTGAAGCTCACATGCACTGGTGACATTGCACATGCACCCATGACAATCCCAGGGGGTGGTGGGAACCAAGGTGCAGAAACACATCACACATGGCCACTCAACAAGACTCCTGAATGTCTGACACACTGCACACTACGCTGTACATGGACATGACGGCAATACCACACAAACCAATGGGATACCTGCCACAGTCACACACCAATGAAGAAGCCAAGGTCACCCACAAAGAACACACATAGACAACTACCAACATTGCAGCCCTAACCCTGAGGAGTGCCAGCAGTCACACACACAACGTGTCACAACCAATGACAGCTAACACAAACCGGAAATCACATGACAGGTGTAAACAACAAGTGCCAAGGGGAATCCTGACTGTGACCCATCAGCGTCTGCCCAAAGACTCAGCCCTGACAGCAAACACACCTATGGGTGACACCCTGATGACCAGTAATGTGCCATGCACCCACATCACAGAGAACCCAGGGAGAAGACTTTGGGGGAACATAGGTCAACTCAGCAAGCATCACAAACAGGAACATCACTAGGGATCCCAGCATGCACAGCAACATGGAAGTGAACACACAGACATGCTCATACAACACACACCTTGGGCGCAGGCGATCTCACAGGAGTACACACTGCCATGAGGGGACTCCACTCCTGTGTGAGGAAAGCTGTGCCATATGTCGCATCAGTAGGGCTCCATCATGTCAGCAGAACACTTGGTCACACAGTCAACAATTAGCACCAAATGAAGGCTCCCGTCACATCAGCCTGGTCATGGGAGTGTCAACGAAATCATCAGCACAGATCCAACACACATGTATAGCAAGTTGCACTGACAACACAGATGAGTCCTTCCCCATTGATGCCCAAACCTGCATGTCCAGTGGAGATGGCCACACGGTCAGGGAACTAGACTAATTGAACAATGGCAAGCACAACAGATGTGCAGGGGTGGAAGCCACAGATGTGACATTGCAAATGTAAGTAGGAAATCCCATTGCCAAATATTGAAAACATGACACCCTCAGATGCTGCTAAGGATGACATGGATACACCACAGGATAGGACACAGTCCCCTGGACCACATGGGTTCCGGCACAGTAACACTTCATTTTCATGAGACCAAATATCACCATCACTGCAGCAAGGGCATGGTTAGCAGCATCAACATCATGTACATCAGAAGCAAAAGCACTAGAGAACAGAAAGTTGCTTTATTCAGCATATGTGGGTTCGAAACTTGAAGTCATTTAAAAAAAAACAAAGGCCAATGGCCAGTCCATCATGGAAGTCAAAACAGGGTGACAGTGGCAGATGTCACCCTACGCATGCCTGCACTGATAAAAACCAGGGACAATCCCCTAGGAGGGGCATATGGGGGGGCAGTCCAGGCACCGCAGGGACAGGATCAGGGCTCACCAGGAGGAGGCAGGGAAGGGGTGGTGGGTGCTGGAGAGCCACTGACAACTGCAGTGGAGGTGTCTGACATGGTGTGTGCCGGCACAACTGGGGGCATGACTCAGATGGTGTGGGTGCCGGCACGACTGCAGTGGACCATGCAGATGGAGTGGACAGGTTCGCCACTGCAGTGCCCAAGTCAGACAGGGTGGTAGTGGACTCCACTGCAGTGCCTACCTCCAGGGGAGGAGAATGGGGATCAGGTAAGGTGGGCAGGACAGAGGGGAGGACACCCTCACCACACCAGTGGCACAGACAAGCGCAGCGGGAGTTGTGGGGCCGGAAGAGCAAGTGGCAGGGGAGAAGGCCTGATCCTTTTGGGGATGGTGTACCTGTGGGTGGGGGAACCTGGGGCAGGGTGTGGTGGGGGCACCTGTGGAGTGGGGGCCTGAGGGATGGAGGAAGGAGACTTGGTGCCTGAGCTGCAGGGCGGCGGCGGGGTCTTGCTCTTCCGGGTCCGGGGGGACTTGCGGGTGGGGGCGTCAGTCGGTCTGCGCCTGGGGGAGGGTGTCCGTGGGCGAGGGGCACTCCGCTCCGTGTGGGTGGGCTTCCTCTTCCCCCTGAATGCTGTATCGGCTGGATCGGAGGGGAAGAGGCTGAGGTCACTGAGGAAGAGCCGCTGTGTCTTTGGGGTTGCAGGTGAGGCAAGGGAGGGGGCTTTGGAGGGAGAGGCAACTGAGGACTGCACAGTGCTCGTGGATGCGTGTGTGTGTGCCTGGGCCCCATCCCCTGTGAGTGTGGTTTCAGTCCCCTGACTGTGCGTGCGTGTGCGTCTTGTTCGTGGCGTGTGTGTCTGTGTGCTGCACATGTCTGTGCTGGTGTGTGTCTGTGCCGGTGTGCGTGTGCTTGGGACAGGTAAGGTGCTGGGGAGTGTGGATGGGGCAGAGGCAGGAGTGGTGAGGGACTGTCGGAGGAGGGACTCTGCTGCCGTCAGGGAGGAGTCCATGGACCTATTGCACCTCTGTAGGGCAGACATGCCCGATGAGATGCCCTCCATGAATGACACCAGTTGAGTCAACAGAGTGGTGTGTGCATGGAGGACAGTCAGCATCGCTGTCTGCCCTACATGGAGCTGGCAAAGGAGGTACACAGACTCCTCACTCAGGGCAGCAGGGGACACAGGGGCAGGGGGTGCGGTGCCTGGCCCGAAGGAGACACGCTCCCGAACATGGGAGCCTCCACGGACCTCGGGAATGGGAGCCGATGGGAGGGCGGTGGTGGTGGTGGTGGTGGCGGGGACAGCAACACTAGCTGGGGTGTGGTGGCTGCTGACACCTGCCTCCATAAGGGAGTCATCCTCCGAGCTGCTGCGGTCCTCAGCTGAGGTGGATGGTGCTGAGGACTCCTCGGTGTGGCTCCCCTCGCCCTCCGTGCCCAGGGTCCCTCCGACCACTCCTCGGCTGCTGACCCAGTCTGGCTCTGCGTCTCCTCCTGGTCCGTGGAGCTGTCCCCTCCTGTGGCCGTGGATGTATCTGCAATCAATAGGGAAACAGACAGACATCAGTCACCTGCACCGAACGCACACACCACAGTAAGTACAGCACATTACAGAGCAAGCCCTGGCATCCTTATTTGAACATTGCTAAAAGTGCCCAAACAGAACAGGAGAAGTCAATTATCAGTCTGATGGTCAACCATGGCACTCACATCCCACCTGGCCTTGCACCCATCTGTCTGGTGTCTGTTGGATGGCAATACCCCAGTGTGGACACATGCACCACCTACACAGTAGTTGGACAGTGCAGAGAACACGGTGAAGCATGTGAACATGCACACATCACAACTCTTGCCACTGAGTCAGTACATGTGTCCGGATGAAAGGGATGCCCAGAGTCAAATAGGAAATGCATGTGATGCATACCAGCGACAGACACCATGATGCACCCATGTCCTGATAGCCATTGCCACAATGGTGTGCATGTAGCACATGTCACTACCCTGCAGGATCACTAATAGGAAGTCACATGCCATGGCACAGGCATGCCTGCTAAGTCATACATCACTGTCTCCAGTCACATGGGCAGGGCAGCCAGACAACAACACTGCACTGTGTCACAATAGTAGGTCATGGGGAATGCAAGTCCTGGAGCTGAACAAGTGCACATGTACATCCCCCACACACCACATCATCTGAACACTTATCTGTCCGGGTCATACCGATTGGACATATGGGAGACCTGTAACACTACCCTCTGAACCTGAGCACCTCACAATCTGCTGTGAATGGAAACAGCTGCCTGAACTTCACATTCGCATACCCCAGTCTGCACGGTCAGGTGATCAAACACCTATGTGTCACACAAGTATCGTCTCCTATGGTCACATCTCCGGTGGCATGCTGAGCCCCAACCGAGAAACACCCCAGCAGACCTGACAACGAAGCCACAGCACACTGACACAGAGGCAGACACCTGAGGGGACAAATCACTGAGCACAACGTGTCAGCTGATACACGGGAGTGGGAGTACAGAGTGTATTGTATGGCCTGGAGTAGGCATGACTGTCCTGCCCCACATGAATGAGGGATGAGCCCTGGACAGTAGGCAGCTGGCTAAGTATGTGTGACACACGTAATATACACACTCCTGGGCCCCAAACATTGTTCCCACCCGCAGCATGGGTGTGTGCCAGATACCCCAGGCACATGTGGTGGATCAGCTCTGCAATTGGACCACATATCAAAGTAACACACAGATTACATGTCAGAACACAGCCATTGTGTAAGCAATGGACCCACCCATGATGCCCACCACAGAGTTAGGGAAACAGATGCTGTCCCCCACCTTGAGTCAAGCAAACTGCAAGGACACAGTACCCAAGTGACACAATTCCCTGACTGTAAGGGCCACACCAGGGTATCAGATGAGGAGTAGGCAGTGCACAATAGAGGGACATGGGTGTGAGAAGTTGGCCTGGCATATGCTGTCCACTAATTATAGTGGGCACCTTGCACCAGTCCAAACAACCCCTTATTGGAGATAGGTTAAAGACAACCTTATTGAAAGCTATCCTAGTGGTAGCTATGGAGAGCAGCCTTCAGGCTAAGTCTTGAAGGAATGTAAAGCAGCTTGTTTTACCAGTCTATAATCTCTTGAGTGATCAAATGAAAGAGCACCACACCAGGTATATATTCAAAATATATGTATTTATTGCTAAACACACCCCTCTAGTCTCTTTATGAGGCTAGAGTTCGAAGTACATAAGTTAGAAGTTATTAAATCACAGTAATAGCACAAATACACGTTTGGGCCCTAGGGGCGTACCAAACCATATACCAATAAAGTGGTATGCGAACCACGACTGAACTAGACACTAGGCCTAGAGCCTCTAGAAGTGTTTGGACCACAAGGAACCACCCAAGGTAGTGACACAGGGGACCCACGGGAGACGCGTGCAGTGTAAATACACAACTGCGATACGCCGTTGACTTCTATGGAGAAAGTCGGGATCGGGAAATTAGAGAAAAGGGACACTTAAAAGAGGACTAGGACAAAACCCTTTGAGATCTAGGACTTTGAAGAGTCTCTACCCACGGGAGCACCGGAGTACTCGTGTTACCTCACCCAGGGAAGCCGGGTGCATAGGTGCCTTTCGAGGTCGGGTTTCGTCGTCGATTCGAATGGCGATCTGCTGCAAAGTGCTGCTGGCGGCCAAGAGAAAGTGTCCGGGTGGATCCAAGAGTGGATCGGAGTTCTGAAGAACCTGAAAGCAGAGGGGACAGAGTCTGGGTCACTAGCCAGTGACCAGGAAGGCGATGGACAGATGCCCACCGATGTCGAGTGCTTCAGGTGCGTTGACGGTCATCTTGACTCTTCAGCCACGAGGTCCAGGAGGCGTTGTCGGTGACCAGGAGCAGGATTCGGGCTGGTACAGGATGTCTGTCGAGTGCTGAGGTGTCGGCGACCGGATTGGACCTAACAAGCCTTGGCAACGGCAAGTCTCGGTGAAGATGTAGATCGTCGATGGTGCAGACCAGCAAGGTCTGTGGAACTCACCCAGCGAGGGTAAGTGAGGGCAGGCCTGGAGCAACCAGGATGCCAAGTTAGAAAAGGATTGGCCTTCGTTAAGGGCTACTAGCCAACGGGCTAGCGACCGCGAAGGAGCCTCGTGACGCCGCACGTGGATCTGGCTTACAGGACACTCGTGGAGTGGGGGCCAGTGATCTTCCGCACAGGTGGTGCTGGAGGCTAGGGCTACTCGGAGCCCAAAGCACGACTTCTTGGGAGACCCAGAAGAGGATGCACTTGCAAATGTGCTTGGTGTCCAGGGGTCACGGTCTCAAGTCACCCACGATAGCCACGGGCCTCAGCTTTGCTGGGGACTCAGGGTAGCCTCGGGGAAGTCTGAGAATCCACCTCTGGTGATGCGATGACTTCGGCGTCCGACAGGAGCTTCAGAAATGCGAACCGGACAGATGCTTCTTTGGTGCCTGCCAAGCAGGGGAGTCACTCCTTGACCCCAAGGGAGATTCTTCTGTCCTCTAATCGTGAGTAGAGCGTCGAAGGTCCAGGATTCAGTTTCAGAGTTTCGTCCAGGGATAATCTAAAGTCCTAAGGACTGGGTTCCTACCTTTATACTAAAGATAGGGGTTGGACTACTCTGTGGCCCCACCTATGGGTGGGTCAGGGCAGAGGGGTGGCTACACCCTTTCCCTTTGTCCAGTTCGCGCCAAAGCAGGGGCTGCAAGCCCCTGATCCGGTTTGAACTGGGGTATGCACAGGGACACCAAATGTGCCCCCAGTGCAGGACTTCAAAGCACCCGAAAGTGCTCCCGCCCAGCCCCAATACACATTATCCTGTCTGGGGAGGTGGTCACACCTCCCTGGGACAGGAAAACTATTGTCCAGGCCTCCCCTGCCGGAGTTTCGTCCAGCAGCAGGAGGCCAGACTCGTGTCTGTGGCAGCAGCATCCATTTTGTGATGCCAGGGCTCTGGAAAGAAGTTACCGGACTAGTCAGAGTTAACATGTCTTTCCCTCTAGAAGGGTGGAATGCTACCCCCGCCGCCAGTATTGGTGGGGGGGTAGTATTCCAAGATGTTTGACACCAAACACGACATGTTTAGGTGCAGCCATTCCAAAGTTAGCATTTTACCGCGAGGATATAATGCGCTTAAGAGTATATGGTCAGGCTGCACTACAAACAGCATCAGAGATGGTCTCCGAACGCTGCAGAAGGGGCCCTGCTCATGCAGGGGCACCCTCTCACATAGGAACCATGCACTCTGCCTTTAGGATTGATAAGGCCTGCCTTAGGAGTGACTTATAGGTTTATATGTGTGTATGTATTTAGTGATATAGGTAACCTACATCACAGTAAGGGGTGCATGCACCACCTTACCCAGGCTGCAGTAGCAGACCTGTGGTGTCAGTTTGGATGGCCTTCCAGGGGTGGCATAATACATGCTGCAGCCCCTGGCAGGCCTCTGAGGTACCTATGCCCTTGGTACATAGTATACCATATACTAGGGACTTATAAGGGCACTCAGATCCCAATCAGAGATGTGCCTAAGGCACATGGAAACCTTTACAGAGAAAGCAGATAGACTGGGGCCCTGAATAGCAGGATCCCAGTCCAACTAAGTCATAAACCAGCAAAACACCATAAAAAAGTGGGGGCAACCATATAGTCGGATTCCACCTTCCTACATAACCCCCCAAACGAAAGGAGATAAGGCTAACCTTGGCCAGTTGAGCCTTCATTGACTAAGTGGTCATATAAGGAAGCACCTGCACTAGCATGGTTGCCCCCTGTCTTATGGTCCACTCAGCAATCCCTCACCCTAAGGGTATGAGAGGGTCTCCACCATGGGGAATCACTACCTGTGGTGTGCTTAGGTAAAGTACAAGGCTGGTGAGGTGTCTGAGTAGGGAAGTGAGGCCCTAGGAATGTTGGCCTCAGCTTCCTCAGATCACTGGTCACCATGTATGCTTGTCTTTCCATGACTGAGTTGCACTTTGCTCTAAGGGTCAACCTTTGGCTGCCTACAGCTGGGGGTTGGGTCCCTTTGGATGGACTACTGGAGGGACATGGCAGGTTTGGAACCTTCTGGTCCCAGGTTTGCCCTTGCCTACCAGAGTCCTTCTGGGGAGGTCCCTACATAAAGGTATGGGGGATCCCTCAGTGTGTAGAGGAATTTTCACCTGGCTAGGGCTACTAGACTGGGTGCCCCTAATCTGCTGAAGGGGGCTTCCTCTGGACAGGGGGCCCTGGGGGGTCCACTGACCTCCCTGACCTCTGCAGCCCTGGGCTGACTGAGGCAGGGTAGAGAGGGGCAGGTTACCTGCTCCAGACTGGGTTCCCTCCTTGGAAGTGTCCTCTGCCATCAGTGGTGTGGCCAGGCCAGGCCTGACTACCTCTGTGGCAGTTCCTTCACTAGGGGTAGGGTCAGTTCCCTGAGGAGGCTGACCCTTACCTACTGTCTGGGGGGAAGAAGACTTTTCTTCAACCTTTGTGCTCTCTTTTGGGGAGAGTGGGCCATTCTTTCAGGCTCCATCTCTCCAAATTCTTGGGCTGGGGCTGTGGCCATCACAGCCCCACTAACCTTACAGGGACGCCCAACATCCTAAGATGGGTTTGGTGTTCAACTTCAGCCCAGGCTGAAATTTCCAAATCATTGCCCATCAGGCAATCTACAGGTAAGGTGGGGGACACTGCCACTCTCTTTGGGCCTGTGACCCCCTCCCAGCTGAGATTGACTATGGCCATGGGGTGATCTGTTCTGACACCATCAATGTTGGTCACCTGGTATTTAAACTCAGGTAAAAACTGGTGAGGGGGGACTAGTTTCCCTGCCACCATGGTGACACTAGCCCCTGTGTCCCTAAATGCCACAGCTTTCTGACCATTAATTATTGGCTCCAATCTGTACCTGCCCAACGCTGTGGGACCCATGGTAAAGGTGGCAAATCCTATACCACCATCAGAGTCAGAGGAGTCTGTTGAGGGGTCCCTGTCTAAACTAGGGCTCACCTCTGTTCCTCTTGCAAAAGCACCCAACTTTTTGGGTGCACTACTCCCAACTGGAGGATTACTACTGGTAGTACCAGGAGGGTGGTAGTAGTTGTGGGAGGAACATTTTCTTTATTGCCAATCCTGGGGCAACTGGGATCAGTTTTCCAGTGCCCAGGCTTTTTACAGACATGGCAATATGGTTTCTTTTCAGGAGAGGAAGGAGTTTGGGACCCACCCCCAGAAGAGGAATTTTGGGGCCCTGTAGGGGACTTATCCTTAGATTTATCCCCACCTTTCTCTTGGGACTTAGTAGAATCTTTCTTCTGGTCACCACCCTGATTTCTAGTTTTTACTCTGGTTCTGACCCATTTGTCTGCCTTCTTTCCCAATTCTTGGGGAGAGGTCAGATCAGAGTCCACCAGATACTGGTGCAAACGCTGGTTTTGACAATTATTAAGGATCTGCTCCCTCATAATCAAATTGTACAATCCTAAAAAGTCATGCACTTTGTTGCCATGTATCCAACCTTCCAGAGCCTTTGTAGCACAATCTACAAAATCAACCCAGTCTTGAGTCTGAGCTTTTGGGTGTCTCTGAACTTCAACCTATACTGTTCAGTGGTTAGGCCAAACCCATCTATCAGAGCACTCTTCAAGACTGTGTAATTGTCAGCATCCTCTTCTCTTACAGTGAGGAGCTTGTCTCTACCTTTGTCTGCAAAGGAGAGCCACAAGATTGCTGCCCACTGCCTCTGGGGGACCTTCTGAACTTTACAGGCCCTCTCCAGTGCAGTTATCCATTTGTGGATGTCATCCCCACTCTGGTAGGGAGGGACAATCTTGTTTAGGTTCCTATGGTCATAGGACCTTTCCCTGTCTCTAGGGACATGGCTGCCACCATGGGACTCTAGTCCCAACTTTCTTCTCTCTCTAAGGAGATCTAGGGATTCCTATCTAAAGCCAATTGCTTTTTTCTGATTTCCAGCTGAGTTTCCTCATACTGGACCAGTCTGTCTCTTCTCTCATGAGAGGATTCCCTCCTGTGAGAGGAGATAGAGCTCCCTATGGAGGTGCCAGAGTGGTTAGACTCCTGAGAAGGAGATCTAGACTTCCTGGGCACACTCTTAATCCTTCCTGGGGGACAAAGTGGGGATCATTCAGATCATCCTCATCATCTTCCACAGGAGGGATTGGGTTATCCAGGTCAGGGTCATTGTCACCCTCCTGGCCAGTCTCAGAGGGGGGCTGGGGGTATTGGTACCCCTGGCCTCCTCCTCTTCCTCTGCCCCACCCTCAGCTCCTACCCCTTCAGTCCCCAAGGGCTTACTAAGGTCATAAGCCACCAACAACTCCTTGAGGTGTTGGGTGGTGGGGCTTTGGCCTGTCCTTAATTTTCTCAAGTTACATAAAGCTCTCAATTCCAAGAATGGGAGTGTATCATACTTGGAGGGTGGAAGCTCAATGGCTTCCTGCAAGGATTCTTTAGATCCTACCCTTAAAGACATTACTAGTGTGGTGTGGTGTATGCACTACCTACTCTAGTGTGGCCTACTAAACTCTCTTGAGTTGTAGAAAGGGTTGTGCTATCCCTTAACACACAACTCTAAGTTCAGTAGAACTTACTGTATTCTAAGCTTAAATTATATGTACCTTAGGTACCTTTAGTGGTTTTCAGTTGATCAATTCAATTGAGATTATCTGGTAAAGCAATAGCAAGCTGGAATCCCACACGCTGCACACTAATGTGAGAAGTTGGCCTGGCATATGCTGTCCACTAATTATAGTGGGCACCTTGCACCAGTCCAAACAACCCCTTATTGGAGATAGGTTAAAGACAACCTTATTGAAAGCTATCCTAGTGGTAGCTATGGAGAGCAGCCTTCAGGCTAAGTCTTGAAGGAATGTAAAGCAGCTTGTTTTACCAGTCTATAATCTCTTGAGTGATCAAATGAAAGAGCACCACACCAGGTATATATTCAAAATATATGTATTTATTGCTAAACACACCCTCTAGTCTCTTTATGAGGCTAGAGTTCGAAGTACATAAGTTAGAAGTTATTAAATCACAGTAATAGCACAAATACACGTTTGGGCCCTAGGGGCGTACTCAAACCATATACCAATAAAGTGGTATGCGAACCACGACTGAACTAGACACTAGGCCTAGAGCCTCTAGAAGTGCTTGGACCACAAGGAACCACCCAAGGTAGTGACACAGGGGACCCACGGGAGACGCGTGCAGTGTAAATACACAACTGCGATACGCCGTTGACTTCTATGGAGAAAGTCGGGATCGGGAAATTAGAGAAAAGGGACACTTAAAAGAGGACTAGGACAAAACCCTTTGAGATCTAGGACTTTGAAGAGTCTCTACCCACGGGAGCACCGGAGTACTCGTGTTACCTCACCCAGGGAAGCCGGGTGCATAGGTGCCTTTGGGGGTCGGGTTTCGTCGTCGATTCGAATGGCGATCTGCTGCAAAGTGCTGCTGGCGGCCAAGAGAAAAGTGTCCGGGTGGATCCAAGAGTGGATCGGAGTTCTGAAGAACCTGAAAGCAGAGGGGACAGAGTCTGGGTCACTAGCCAGTGACCAGGAAGGCGATGGACAGATGCCCACCGATGTCGAGTGCTTCAGGTGCGTTGACAGTTGTCTTGACTCTTCAGCCACGAGGTCCAGGAGGCGTTGTCGGTGACCAGGAGCAGGATTCGGGCTGGTACACGATGTCTGTCGAGTGCTGAGGTGTCGGCGACCAGATTGGACCCAACAAGCCTTGGCAACGGCAAGTCTCGGTGAAGATGTAGATCGTCGATGGTGCAGACCAGCAAGGTCTGTGGAACTCACCCAGTGAGGGTAAGTGAGGGCAGGCCTGGAGCAACCAGGATGCCAAGTTAGAAAAGGATTGGCCTTCGTTAAGGGCTACTAGCCAACAGGCTAGCGACCGCGAAGGAGCCTCGTGACGCCGCACGTGGATCTGGCTTATAGGACACTCGTGGAGTGGGGGCCAGTGATCTTCGGTGCAGGTGGTGCTGGAGGCTAGGGCTACTCGGAGCCCAAAGCACGACTTCTTGGGAGACCCAGAAGAGGATGCACTTGCAAATGTGCTCGGTGTCCAGGGGTCACGGTCTCAAGTCACCCACGATAGCCACGGGCCTCAGCTTTGCTGGGGACTCAGGGTAGCCTCGGGAAAGTCTGAGAATCTACCTCTGGTGATGCGATGACTTCGGCGTCCGACAGGAGCTTCAGAAATGCGAACCGGACAGATGCTTCTTTGGTGCCTGCCAAGCAGGGAGTCACTCCTTGACCCCAAGGGAGATTCTTCTGTCCTCTAATCGTGAGTAGAGCGTCGAAGGTCCAGGATTCAGTTTCAGAGTTTCGTCCAGGGATAATCTAAAGTCCTAAGGACTGGGTTCCTACCTTTATACTAAAGATAGGGGTTGGACTACTCTGTGGCCCCACCTATGGGTGGGTCAGGGCAGAGGGGTGGCTACACCCTTTCCCTTTGTCCAGTTCGCGCCAAAGCAGGGGCTGCAAGCCCCTGATCCAGTTTGAACTGGGGTATGCACAGGGACACCAAATGTGCCCCCAGTGCAGGACTTCAAAGCACCTGAAAGTGCTCCCGCCCAGCCCCAATACACATTATCCTGTCTGGGGAGGTGGTCACACCTCCCTGGGACAGGAAACCTATTGTCCAGGCCTCCCCTGCCGGAGTTTCGTCCAGCAGCAGGAGGCCAGACTCGTGTCTGTGGCAGCAGCATCCATTTTGTGATGCCAGGGCTCTGGAAAGAAGTTACCGGACTAGTCAGAGTTAACATGTCTTTCCCTCTAGAAGGGTGGAATGCTACCCCTGCCGCCAGGATTGGCGGGGGGGTAGTATTCCAAGATGTTTGACATCAAACACGACATGTTTAGGTGCAGCCATTCCAAAGTTAGCATTTTACCGCGAGGATATAATGCGCTTAAGAGTATATGGTCAGGCTGCACTACAAACAGCATCAGAGATGGTCTCCGAATGCTGCAGAAGGGGCCCTGCTCATGCAGGGGCACCCTCTCACATAGGAACCATGCACTCTGCCTTTAGGATTGATAAGGCCTGCCTTAGGAGTGACTTATAGGTTTATATGTGTGTATGTATTTAGTGATATAGGTAACCTACATCACAGTAAGGGGTGCATGCACCACCTTACCCAGGCTGCAGTAGCAGACCTGTGGTGTCAGTTTGGATGGCCTTCCAGGGGTGGCATAATACATGCTGCAGCCCCTGGCAGGCCTCTGAGGTACCTATGCCCTTGGTACATAGTATACCATATACTAGGGACTTATAAGGGCACTCCAGATCCCAATCAGAGATGTGCCTAAGGCACATGGAAACCTTTTTACAGAGAAAGCAGATAGACTGGGGCCCTGAATAGCAGGATCCCAGTCCAACTAAGTCATAAACCAGCAAAACACCATAAAAAAAGTGGGGGCAACCATATAGTCAGATTCCACCTTCCTACAATGGGTCCTGGACCACATGACTGATGTACTGTGGATGTTTAACCAGGCCAGAGGAGGGCACATAGCATGGCAGACATAGTTCACAATGCAGTCATGGACTCACCCCCTCCTTGCTGCTCTCTGGCTTTCAGCTGCCCATCCAGATCAGGGAAGACCACCTCCAGGATCCTGAGCATGTGGGGGGTCAGGGTCCGGTGTCCGCCCCTCCTGCGAGGAGGAGACAGCTTCAGCTGGACCCGTGCGATCCTCCGGGACCAGCCCCGAAGGTCCTGCCACCTCTTCTGGCAGTTGCGGATCCGGCGCTTGTAGACCCCCACGGATCTCACTGCCCGGACGATGGTCAGCCATATCTGCTGCTTCTGGTGGGCATCAACCTGTGAGGATGACAAAGTGAGAATGCCATTACTACACATGCAACATATCCGTGCATTACACAGTTGTATATACATGTCTCAATCACAGGGGCACATGATGTACACAGGCAGTGCAACGATGGCCATGGACAGTATGCCAGCAGTTACTACATGGTATCATTGCCTGGGAAGTAAAACCTTGTTTAAATGCACTGTCACTGCACTATACCTGTCCAGTGCATGTAACTACACACTATGGGGGGTGACAACTACTCAGTGAGCCTGCTAGCCAGTGGCATGCAGACTGTTAGCCTTGCTAGCCAGACAACATGCACATTTAGAAAGGCAGTGGACAGAACACTCACCTGCTCCCCTGCTTTCCCATACAGCTTGCTGTACGGTGGAAGGAGGTTGTCCAGCAGGCCTGGTTCTCCTCAATGCTGAAGGCTGGGGCTCTCTCCACAGTACGTGCCATTGCAGGGTCCAGAGGGTGCAGATACAGCAGCAGTGTAGTGGCAGATGTCGTCCTGGAGCATGTAGTGCAGGCAAGTGAGCTCTCAGGGGAACAGCCAGCATTATATGTGTGCTGCAGAGGCAGATACTGTCCCATGTGTCCAAGGTGATAGGTCCAAGTCGTTTGCATCTTCTGAATCTGGCTAATCCATGGAATTGCACCACTTACACATGCCCCCAGCATCCTTCAAATGTTCAACTTCATGACACCCATGAATTTGCAACATTGTTGTGGGTGACCAACTGAATTTACAGCATCAGACTCGTTCAAATTTTGAAAACGCGTCCGTTGCCAGGCCAGGCCATAGCCAATGGGTGCGCACCGATCGGTCCATTGCTGTTCAACGCGTACCTAGGATACAACGCGTACCCGCACACATTGAATGCAATGGGCCGGCTGGGCACACCGATCGGTCCATTGCTGTTCAACGCGTACCTAGGATACAATGCGTACCCGCACACATTGAATGCAATGGCCAATGTGTGCGCACTGATCGGTCCATTGCTGTCCAACGCGTCCCTGTACAAGTCACTGGCATATGTCACCATGCCTGTCACAGGTGAACATATACCAGCCACATATACTTCCCAGGGAGTGAGGGGCACACCTACAACACCACAGCCTGTCCAAACTGTATCCTACGGCATGTAAGGCTGCATTACCTATTCCGTGTATGGGGGTGAACATGTTGTTCTGTGGGTGTCACTTGGGGGCAGCCACCCCCAGGCTGTGCAAGTGTTCATGGGGACAGAATCCTTGGTGTTTCGTGTACATGACCACTGTGATGTGCAACTGTTCATATCTGAGCATGTGGCATGGTCACATTTCACGGTGGTGTATGTGTATGTCATGTCACATACCCCCTGAGTCCCATGTGGGACGGTATGTTTAACCCAGGGTGACCCATTGGCACAATGGTGATGGTCCTCCACAGTCTGTGTGCATGTTGTGTTTACAATGTCTCTGATTTCATGTGCACAATGGGAGGCAGTCTCCACATCCACGTTGTTTGTGCATGGACTTTGATGTTGTGCATGTGTGTGGCACAGACGTCCATGTCTGTCCTGCCGAGGCAACAGGGACCACTACCTGTGGGGGTCATGTTTGTTTTGCTGTGGTGTATACATGATACACCATGTCATGCCAGTGTCCATGTGGCAATACAGGGTCCCTGGGAATGTACCTGTCGTTGAGCTGTGATGCCTGGGGCACATCTGTCCTCACATGTCACTGTGGGGTGTGTTTGTAACGTGGCAGCAGGAGATGGGAACTGTGACACGGCCTCATGATATCCAATGGCACGACCTGGGACTTATTGATGCCACTTGTTGAACTGTGATGTTAGATGTTGGCCATGTGTGTGCCATACATATCCTTACGGAATTGCACACATCATGTACTTGTGCCTCATAATGATGTATCATGTGATATTGAGTGTGTACAATGCCACATATGTGGAGTGACTGACAATCTTGCTTTCTTCACCTATGCACTGCAGGGCACCAGCTGTCCTTAGACCATTCCCTGACCTGGCAACGATGGTGGAACGTGACAGCATCCGACGGTACCCGCTTCACCAGGCAGCTGATTGAGGATTTGGCAGTGCGCTTGGCACCACATTTGCAACCTGGCCGGCCGTACCCTACAGCGCTGACCCCCAAGGTGAAGGTGATGGCAGCCCTACACTTCTTTGCCACCGGTACCTTTCAACACACTGTGGCGACTGCTGGTGGGATGTCACAGACCATGTTCAGCCGTGTGCTCCGGGATGTTTTGGAGGCTATGTTGATATACCTGAACCAGTACATCTATTTCTCTAGACTCCAACAACTCACTGGTGTGAAGAGTGACTTCTATGCCCTGGGGAGGATGCCGCATGTCATTGGCTCCATTGATGGGACACATGTGGCTTTGGTACCACCACAGGCCCAAGAGCAGGAATACAGGAACCGCAAACACTACCACTCGGTCAATGCACTGGTGGTCTGTCTTGCAGATATGAGCATCTCACACGTGTGTGCCCGTTTCCCTGGTTCTGCACACGATGCCTACGTGATGAGGAGTAGTCGCATCCCGAGGATGATGTCACAGATGCGGAACCAGCGTGCCTGGCTTGTTGGTGTGTACTGACTTTGTACCATTGTGTGTGTTCTGCAATGTAGTGTTCCACCCTCTTTTCCAACTCTGCTAATGTGCAATTGTCTGTATGTAGGTGACTCCGGATACCCCAACATGCCGTGGTTGCTGACGCCCCTCAGGAACCCTGTGACACCAGCCCAGATGCGCTACAATGAGGCACATTGTCGGACCAGGAGAGTGATTGAGCGGACATTTGGTCTCCTGAAGAGCCGCTTCCGCTGCCTGGACAAGACAGGAGGGTCCCTCCCATATGCCCCAGCAAAGGTGTGCAAGATTGTCATTGTCTGCTGCATGCTACACAACCTGGCAGTGCGGAAGGAGTTGCCTCTCATCCTGGATGACGATGACCAACGTCCGCCACCTGTGGAGGATCCTGGCCTGGACCACGATGCCAGTGATGATGATGATGGTGATGTCCGCACACAGCTCATCACCAACTTCATCAGCTGAATGTGAGTATCCAGAGATGTCATGTCAATGATGTGAGTTTGCATGATATGTGTTGGTGGTGCTCTGGTGCTGTTTGAGTGTGCCCATGGGCTACATGACTGTATGCGTGTAGCGATGTGTCCTTACAGGTAGTCTGTACTCCCCAACAGTGTTGACATGCTAACTTGGTTCTGGGTGGGTATCTTGTGACATGTATTGGGCATGAGTATTGCAGTTCTGTCCTGTTCTTCAGTGCTTTTGACTGTGTCATTTCTGTCCTTCACAGGGTACTTTCAGAGTCGTTTGGTCAACTGTGATCCCCGACACCGTGATTCGACTTCCAGGGTGATAGCTGTCGTGTCCCTACAGGTGATGTGCACCACACCCATGGACTTCCTTCCTTCTACACTTGTTGACTGTGTGCCCGCTGCCAGGTGGGATTACCGTGGTGGTTACAACATGTTGCAAATGTGTAATAAACCTGTGCTTCACTTTGTGATGTGCGTTGTCTGTGGTCACACATCTGACTGACATTTGCTTACTGCACCAGTGGGCTAGTTAACACAGACTGTGAATAGGTGTTGGGTCTGTGCAATGCAACGTATTTCCTGGCAACATCAGTGTAGGCGATGAGTCAGATGGCCATGGTGTGTATGTGTTGTGTAGCCCTGGTGGTGTGCCTCCCTCATATGTGTGACGTCGCCATGACTCACATGCCGGTGTTGTACTTGCTGTAGCAGTTAGCATGCACAGTGTCATTTCCCAGATCATCATCGCCACTTCAGAGACAACGTAGGAATCACAACAGAGGCAAGTATGGTGTATTAGTGAGTTTATTGACATACATGTGTGAGTATAGTGCACAGGATGGTGGTACATTGTGATTGTAATCCAAAGTTCCTAGATGATTTGGAAGTCCTGGTAGCAGAAATGTCCAGAGTAAAGTCCACAGTCATCTGAAACATTGGTCCAACTTGAGCTCCCCATGTCATGTGGGAGAGTTGTGTTGCAGTCAACAGGGTGAACAGTTTGCGCACAAAGGTGATTATCCAGAACAGGTTTTGGCTTCCTGGGGGTTGCACATGGCCATCGGCCTCTCACTTGCCCCTCCTCGGACGGCCCCTCTTCTTTGGGGGGACCCTCAAGTGCAGGCTGCTGCGGTGCAGGGGACTCTTCGCCAGAGTCATCCGCCCTCCCTGTGGCAGTTGCAGTTGTTTCAGCACCAGATGTTGTGGGCACACAGGGAGGTGTTGACTGGTTGCTGCTCATCTGGCGGAGGCATTGTAATATGTCCCTATGCACCGCCGTCATCTCTTGCAGTGTGTCCCACTTGGACTCCACGCGGGACATGTGTGAGTCCAAGCGGGCATGATGGGCAGCCTGCTGCTGTTTAATGTCCCTGAGGAGCCCCACTACCTGGCTGAACTCTCCGGTGCTGGACTGGTACGCATCGGCTATGCGTGCCAGTTGTGGGTCATCATGCAGTCCAGACCCCTCTGCGAGCAGCGATCTATGTCTCCCACCCCTCCCACCACCCCTGGCGACACGTGCAGTACCTGAGGTGGCACGCACAGGTGACCCTGGGCCACCTTGGGGGTTAATAATAATAATAATAATAACAAACTTATAAAGCGCATGGTTACACTAACCAGTGTGTCCCCGCGCTGCGGCACAGTTCAGATCGCTGGCAGAGGGAGACACGCGGTTAAACCAGAGAACTCAGAGGAGGAAAAAGCCAGGTTTTGAGTTTTTTTCGAAAAAGTGTCTCCACAGACTCCAACCGGAGCCCCGGGGGGAGTTTATTCCAGCATTTGGCAGCCAGAAAACAGAAAGAGCGGCCACCCATCCTCGCTCTTCTGATGTTAGGAATACAAACCTGCCCTGTCCCGCTAGATCTCAAGTGACGGGTCGGAGAGTATGGGGTGAGGAAGTCGTGCAGGTAGGTGGGGCCCTTTCTCTGTAAAATGCGATGGCTCACACACATAGCCTTGAACAGGATACGTTCCCTTACCGGGAGCCAGTGAAGGGAAGCCAGGGCCTTGTTGGAAGAGGCTCTCCTAGGTAACATTAAAACAAGACGAGCCGCAGCATTCTGAATACGCTGGAGTCTTTGCACACACATGGAGCTAGCTCCCAAATACAGGACATTCCCGTAATCCAAGCGTGACGTCACCAGGGCATGGACCATAGTTTTCCTTGCTGCAACTGGCAGTACATCTAAGGTCTTCCAAAGACCTCTCATAACCCCAAAACATTTCCCCGCCACACGCCTTATGTGATTATCGAAAGAAAGCTTAGAGTCCAGCCATACCCCAAGATTCTTCACCTGATCACATGGGGGCGGGGTAGGTCCCAGTGTCTGTGGCCACCACGCTGACGACCAAATAGTGGGGGCTCTGCCTAGCACAAGAACTTCAGTTTTGTTACCATTAAGTTTAAGGCAGTTGTCCGCCATCCAAGACGCCAGTTCTTGAAGGCATGTCGAGAAATTGATGGCAGCCTTCTCATGTTCCTGTGTTAGGGACACCACCAATTGTGTGTCGTCAGCGTAGGACACAACACTAACCCCAAATTTTTCAATAATCTCTGCCAGAGGGGCAATGTAGAGATTAAAGAGGGTAGGGCTCAAGATAGAGCCCTGAGGGACCCCTTGGTTCAGCTTAATACTTTTAGAGTAGTAAGGTTCCTGCAACACCTGAAAACTACGCTCGTGTAGGAAGGACTCAAGCCATTCCATGACTCGGTCCACCAAACCTCCTTTCCTCAGGCGTTGAAGTAAGGTTGGATGAGCCACCGTATCAAATGCGGCGCAGAGGTCAAGTAGGACTAACGCCACCGTTTGTCCCGCATCCACATATTTGCGGATAATTTCGGTGGAGAGAAGCAGCGCCGATTCGGTGGAATAAGATGTCCGGAACCCCGATTGCGAGGGGTGAAGCAGGCTATGTTTGCTAATGTGAGCTGTCAGTTGGGTATTAACTACCTTCTCTGCAATTTTAGCAAAATAAGGTAGCAGGGAAATCGGATGTAGGTTCTCCAATTGGCTCATACTAACATCTATCTTCTTTTTTAATGGAAGGACGATCGCCTCTTTCCATCTTGTTGGGACCGTTCCTGTGGTAAAGGAGAGCTCGAGAAGGTGCCTAATATAAGGCTCCAGAGTTTCAAGACTCCCCTTTAGCACCTTAGGGGGCGCGGGTCTCTGGGAGAGCCAGACTTAATGCTAAGGGCTACGCCAGTGAGAGAGTCACAAGGGGGACCACAAATTTACGAAGACATTCTGCCTCCCCTAAGTCAGTCATCCCCTCATCCTCCTGGCACCCATTACGTGCTGCAACAGGGAAGGTCGAGTAAATCTTCTCTACTTTCTCCGCAAAGAAATCGGCCACCCTATTGCAAGAGTCCATAGAGTTGTTTGTCGGGGCTGAGGTTCTAGCGAGAGACGAGATCTCCTTGAAAATAGTATAAAGTTCCTTAGAGGAGTTCTCTGCTATTTCAATCCTCTCACTGTAGTAAGCAGCCCGAGTCTTCCTTATAAGAGAATGATAAATCTTCAGGCTGGCTTTATATTCCCCTTTCCTAAGAACTGAGAAATCTCTCCTCCATACTCTCTCTCTAGGCGTTTACAGGCTGATTTGGCTATTCTGAGCTCACTGCCAAACCAGGGTGCAGCTTTACATCGCCTCCCAGGTGCTCTCAAGGACCATGGAGCGCTACTGTCTAATGCCTCAATAATACGTTTGTCCAGGGCTTCACAGGCCAAATCAATGTTTATGCCTCCAGGTGGCCCACCCTGTTGGAGGGCTAGATTAAACTTCTCTTGAGAAAACCTAGCCCACTTCCTCAGCTTTTTCCTACTGCCCAGTTTCTCCTGAGAGTAAGAATGAGGCATCCAGGCAGAAAAAGATACCAAAAAATGAACCGACCATGGGACCGGAACCGGGAGCCCAATATCTAAGGCCTCCCAATTAGCAAAGATTGGATCAAGTAGATGGCCCAATTGATGGGTGGGGTGCACCGATTTAAGTGTCAATTGAAGAGCTGCCATTTCCTGGCGGAATTCTTGTACCCCAGTATTTGCTATCTCATCAAAATGAAGATTCAGATCCCCTAACACCAGGAATTTCTCATAACGCAGAGCAGGCTGCATCAGTTTTTCCATGATGCCAGATGTAAAATGCGTGAAAGGGCCGGGGGGTCTGTAAATTAAGAACCCTTTAATAATGTAATTCGGGGAAACCATAATCGAAAAGAAGCCAGCTTCGCTATCCACAATGTCTACTGACTCAAGAGTACATTGGATAGCTAGCCTATAAATTATAGCAATCCCTCCTCCCCTATTAGTGGGACGATCAATTCTGACTATTCCAAAACCATTGGGGACCGCCTCGAGAATTTCAGGAGTGGATTCCACATTTAGCCACGTTTCTGTTGGTGGTGGTGGTGTCCATGGCCCCACGTTGGTCCAGGGTCCCTGTGCTGGTGGTGGTGGTGCTCCTTGGTCTGTCCATGTCGGCAGGGGTGGTATGTGTGTTGACAGTCGTTGGAGGGGTGGGTGCAGGGGGTGCAGCTGGTGGTCCTGCTGGTGCTGCATGATGACTTGCTCCGGAGGTGCCAGGTGGGTCTTCTTCATCCGAGGAGGGCAGAGGCTGTTCCACACCAGTGAGCTCCGTATCCTCTTGAGCCTGGGACGGGGACTCCTCAGCGTCTGCTGCTGTGTCCCCATCATCACCTGTTTTTGGGAGACACACACAATGTATGTTATGTTTCTGCAGGCATCAATGGTTGACACACCTGACAGTTGTGACTGTGCCTCTGGGTGCGGGCCTGTACATTGCATTGTCCTAAGTTGTCACAGTCAGGGGTTGATATTGGTGTAGCACATTGTCGTGCATTATTTGGGCATTTCTATGTGAATGTTGGGGTGTGTACATGGTCTGCATTGGTTGTATTTGGTTGACATCCGGCCCTCCTTCCCACCCAGCCAGATATTCCACCATGGAAGGTGCTTTCATTGCAGGGAGTGCAAGTTGTCTTTCAGGATGTCAGTCAGTGGTGTCCTGCTGTTGGTTGGTGCACAGTTGCCAGCAGGGCCTTGTGCTCCCCACAGCAGTAGCCAGTGTCAGCCATCTTGTCAGTTGTTTTCCACTCCCTGTGATGTGCGCATGGTTCAGGGTGGTGTTGATGGGACAGTTGTGGGCGTGACCAATATCTGTGACTACCACTCCCATCATGCTATTGCCTCCACCCCACTTCCCAGCATGCCCATACTTACTTGCTTTTGGGTGGACTTCACTGTGTGTGAGTGTGAGAGAAATGGCAAGATGGCTGACAGTGGTGTCCTGCTGTTGGTTGGTGGCCAGTTCCCAGCATGGCCTTGTGCTCCCCACATCAGAGCACCAGTGTCAGACATCTTTGATGGGGCTTTCCACTCTCTGTGGTGTGTGCATGCTTGGGTGTGAGCTTGCTGGGCCATGTGGGTGAGGGATGTTGAGCTGTGACTACCACTCCCATCATGCTATAGCCTCCACCCCCCTTCCCAGCATGCCCATGCTTCCTTCCCTTTGACTCTGCTTCCCTGTGTGGTTGTGTGCCTGTGCTGACAAGATGGCTGACAGTGTTATCCTGGGGTTAGTTCTGCTACAGGTCCCATGTGTGTCCCTGTGCTTCACACAGCATGACCCAGGGTTGTGGTTCTTTGTGGGTTATTTGATTAGAGTGTGAGGCAATGCATTCTCCCAGGTGAGTTGTGTGGAGTTTGTGTTAGGGGGTGTGGGTGGAGCTGCTGGTGACTATGGTCTGTGCTGTGAGTCCTCCTTCCCACCCAGCCAGATATCCCACCATGGAACGTGCTTCCATTGCAGGGAGTGCAAGTTGTCTTTCAGGATGTCAGTCAGTGGTGTCCTGCTGTTGGTTGTTGCACAGTTCCCAGCAGGGCCTTGTGCTCCCCCAGCAGTACCCAGTGTCAGCCATCTTGTGAGTCCTTTTCCACTCCCTGTGATGTGAGCATGGTTCAGAGTGGTGTTGATGGGCCAATTGTGAGGGTGACCAATATCTGTGCCTACAACTCCCATCATGCTATTGCCTCCTCCCCCTTCCCAGCATGCCCATCCTTCCTTCCTTTTGACTCTGCTTCCCTGTGGGGTGGGGTGCCTGTGCTGACAGGATGGCTGGGAGTGTTGTCCTGGCAGTTGTTTGGCTACAAGTCCCAAGAGTGTCCCTGTGCTTCACACAGCATAACCCAGGGTGGTGGTTCTTTGTGGGATCTTCAGTTAGGATGTGAGGCATTGCATTCTCCCAGGTGGGTTATGTGGAGTTAGTGTTGAGGGGGTGTGTGAGGGGAGGTGCTTGTAACTATGGTCAGTGCTGTGAGTCCTCCTTCCCACCCAGCCAGATATCCCACCATGGAAGGTGCTTCCATTGCAGGGAGTGCAAGTTGTCTTTCAGGATGTCAGTCAGTGGTGTCCTGCTGTTGGTTGGTGCACAGTTGCCAGCAGGGCCTTGTGCTCCCCACAGCAGTAGCCAGTGTCAGCCATCTTGTCAGTTGTTTTCCACTCCCTGTGATGTGAGCATGGTTCATGGTGGTGTTGATGTGCGCATTGTGAGGGTGGGCAATATCTGTGACTACGACTCCCATGATGCTATTGGCTACACTGACTTGCCCAGCATACACAGTATACCTTTCTTTCAGTGGGCTTCACTGTGTGGTGGTGTTGTAGTGGTGGCTACATGTCTGGATGTGTTTGTTAGTTGTATTTGTGCCACTGCCCAGCTGTAGTTGTAGTTGTGTTTGTACATGTGATGAGACAGTTACATGTCACTATGAGATGGCATGTGTTGTGTTTATCTGACTGACATACACATTTTGGGATGATTCTGTCTGGTTGCTGTGTATTTGCTAAGGGTGCATGGTTTGACTCTCCCCTTGACAGTGATGTGTGTGTATTGTGGCACAATCTTGTGTACATTTGTTGTGTACTCACCAGGCTCTGGGATGTTTTCTAGTCCATATACGCTCACTGGTGGTAGGATGGCCCGCACCTTCTCCTCCCAGGGCCTGAGGTAGACTGGCTTGGCAGGAGGGCCACTGCCGGTGTGTTGGCTCACGAGGTAGTCCTTCTTCAACAGCTCCTGACCCTCCTGCGCACGTCATACCACCTGTTCTGGATGTCTATCTTTGTGCGCAAACATGGTGATTGTGCGTTCACCCTGTCGACGATCCTCTCCCACATCTTGGTTTTCTGCGCCATGGGTGTCTGTTGGACCAGTGTACCAAACAGCTGTGGCTCTACCCTGAGGATCTCATCTACCAGGACTTCCAATTCACTATCTAGGAACTTATGATTCTTCTTTGGGGGCATGGTGATGGGTGGTGATGGTGAGTGGTGTGTGTGTTGGTGTGCAGGTGAAGGTGTGTGAGTGTGTGTTTTGCTGGGTGTATGTGAGGTTGCTATTTGTTGAGATGCTGATGGTGTGTGGCTTGTGTGATGGATGAGCTGTGGGTGTATGGTTGCTGTCTGCTGAGTGCTGGCAGGTAATTTGAATTTGCAAAGGATCATGGTAGGGATTTGTGTCCTTTATATGGGTGGAGTTGTGGGTGTGTCTTTGTTCCCTGCCCCCCCCCCCCCAGTATTTATTGGCTTTGTAGTTGCTTGTTTGGCTTTTTTTTGTGTATTTTCCCTTTGTACTTTTCGTGCATGTAGGAGACGTTCTTGTGGCCGAGTCTGACCCTGCAGTTGTCTCGTACGGGCTTCTCAGATTTGTTCACGCTGTGTTTGTGCTGTTTTCTATGCTGCGGACGCGTCAGTCGCGGTGTTTTGTTGCTTCGGCTCGCAGTTTTGTATGCGTGTCGGTCGTACGGCTTGTCCTCCGTGCGACTCGGTCATGTTTTCCACGCGTTGCATCGTACTTGGCGGGTGGGAGTTCGCGGGTACGTTTCGTTCGGGATTGTTCCGGGTGCGTGTCGGTCGGTTAGATTTGCGTGTTTTTCCGGCCGGATTGCTGTTTACCGCGCGGCTCGGTCGTTCGGCTTGTGTTCCGTACGAGTCGGTCGGGTTTTGCACGCTTTTCATCGTACTTTGCGGGTCGGGCTGCACCGGTACGTGTCGGTCGGAATTAATTCCGGCTCCGAGTCGGTCGGTACGTTTTCCGGCCGGAATCGGAATCGGCCCCTGAGTGTAGCCCTATGGTCCAAATTTCTCTTAAATATTTTTTGGGCAGTTTTGGCTAACCAGGCTGGATAAAGTATTGATGTGGATTGACGTCCTCTTAGCAACTCCAAAGTGAACACCTTGGTGAGGGAATGTGACGTAGTATGATACAACCACAATATAGATTTAATTGCTTTTTCAATGTCACAACTATTGTTCCTGGCCCCATTTATGCACCCAATTACTACCCAATTTATCCTTTCCACTAAACCATTAGTTTGGGGATGATAGAACTCCTTAGGTGTCTCACCCACGATTCTTTCAAGAAAAGCTCAATATCTCGATTTACAAATTGAACTCCATTGTCTAAGATGAGTCATTCTGGGAAACCTTCCCTCATAAAAATATCTTTCAGAAATAACCCTGCATTACTCATAGTGGGCGTTAAAAAAAAAACTCAGGCCATTTGCTATGGTAACACTTAATGGTAATCAATCAGCACAAACGCATACTTCTGATGGTAAGGTAGACAGTTGAAAGGTCCCACCATGTCTATCCTCACTTTCACCCATGGCCTTTCAGGGAACTGAATTGGCTGTAAAGGTGGTGTTACTACTTTGAGCCCTCTCTCCGCTCTACCGCATGCCATGCATTCCTTAACCACCATATCTATATCCCCGGCCCATAGATAGAGGGCTGCCAGTAATGGTCTCTAACCCTTTTTCTTCATCATGGTTGACACTAGATGTCCTTCATGAGCACTGTTTGCCAACAAAGCACGTAAAGTAGTGGGAGGAAAACACTTGTCACATCTCATTACCACATCATCTTCCACGTAAAGTTCCTCAACAATCTTACAAAATGATTGAATCTCTAAACACACATTCTTTTCCTTGGGCCATCTATTCACAATGAACTCCTTAACCTGCCCCAACACCGTGTCTTCATCACCCACTTTCTTCCAATCCATCTCAGCACATGCTTTAATGTCAGCATCCACTAGTGCTAAAAAACAGTCCTCCCTATCATCTTCAGGGTCAACCATGTACGAATCACTTATTGGTAATCTAGACAGTAGATCTGCTGTGACATTTTCTTCACCCGGAATGTGTCCGACTTCAAAATCATATTGTAGCAATTTAGTGGTAAGTCGGGCTTTACGTGGGGTGGTATATGTAGGAAGATGGCTCTGTATATACTATACCAAAGTGAGGTATAGTGTGCACAGAGTCCAGTGGAACTCCAAAGGTAGGCAGAGGTAAAGTGAGATAGCACCTCACTCTCTATTTGTGGTAGTGTGGTCGAGCAGTAAGGCAGTATCAGAGGACAGTGTTAAGCATTTGTTGTACACACTCAGTCAGCAAATGAATTCACACACTCAAAGACTGAACTTCAGACCAATTGTTTTTGTATAAAATTTTCTTTTAGTTATTTTATTTCCTGGAACCAAGCAAGCCTGGCACAGGTAAGTGATAAATACTTTGCAGTAAATGTACAGTTGTAATACAGTTTGGATTGTAATTGCATATGCACTTTGTTTTGACTTATAGTATGGTTGCAGAGAAATGCAATACTTTGTAAATACAGTACATAAACTTGAATGGGCTTTTCAGTAAAATACCAGGTAAGTTACTTTTTTGGATTACTTTTCTTACACAGAATAGTTTACCTAGATACTACTCTGGGACATTCCCTGTAAACAGGTAAGTAAAATCGTTTTTGTTAAACAGTACAATTTTAAAGAATTTCTTTAGATTTTCAAACTCCACACTTAGAAACTTTTCCAAGAAAAACAGTCAATGTTATCCTATGGAGGAGAATAGTGTTATCGGTTTTAGGGTAAGTATTTGGTAGTGGGAGTTGAGGTTCTGGGGGTAGACTCAGGGGTCCCCCAGGGTCAAGGATGCACTCTAGTTACACCCTCAGCGGCACTAGGGCGGCGGGGGCAGAGTGCTGAGGCCCAATGTTATCCAAAGGGGGATAGGGGGCCTCCGGTTTGTGGCTGCTGGCGAGCAGGCCACTTGGTTGTGGGAAGAGGTGTGGCACCGCGGCCAGGGCGACTGACGCTGGAATCTGGGGCTCACGGTTCGAGCCCCGGCACCGGTGGCAGGTCAGCCCAGCACCATGTGAATCTGGGCAATAGCTTGCTTAATCTTCCCGACGCCCCCCAGCGCCGGGATGCCTTCGGGTAGCTGTTCGCGCTTTACAAATACTGGATTTTAGACTTTAGCTCAGGGCAAATGGGGAAACAAAGTAGCACCAAAGGTGCACCCTCAGCGGCACTAGGGCGGCCGGGTGCAGGTTGCTGTTTCGACTTCGGGCGTCCTGTTGTTTGCAATGGGGAACCTCCGGTTTGCAAAGGCACAGCAGGCTTGGGGACGAAGGTCTTCTGGGTGCAACCACCACTTCGAGAGGTAAGTTGGGAAGTTGGGGGTTGGTTAGGCACCATCGGTTTGGCCACCAAGGGCCATGGGGCGTTGGGTGCAGGGGTGCCTTTTGGGGTTGGATCTTCTTACCAGCTCCTGGTCGCGGTTGGGTGGACCTTCCGGATTTAGGCTGCAGGCGTCGGCTGGAGGCTTGAGGCAGGTCAGGGGTCGCCGGATCTCGGGTCAGGATCGCCGGGGGGACCTCCTCGTGGTGTTTGCCCACTCGAGATCGGGCCGTGGACAGTGGGTGCAGAGTGGTGCGGATTTGCGGTGTCCGGCCGGAGCCAGAGGTTGCAGATGAACAAATCCGGTGTTCACGGGAGACAAAGTCTTTGTGGTTGAAGGCAGGCAGGTCCTCCGGGGTTTTTGAGGTTGCTGGCTGCAGGACACAACGGGATTTCGCAGGAGCAGGTTCGAGGTGGAGAAAGGCCGGTAGGGCTGGGGCCAAGTCAGTGGGTGTCTTCCTCTTGTTAGCTTCGACACGGCTGTTCGGTCCTTCTTCTTCTTTTCTTGTTACAGGTTCTTGTCTGAGGAAGCAAGGTTCAGGGGTGCCCCTAAATACTAGATTTAGGGGCGTTACAGGTAGGTAAAAAGGTTGGGACCAATGGGTCCCTACCCTGGGGTGGGTACACCCCCTAATATGCCACCCTCCTGTGGAAGGGGGGCATATGCCTGTCCCTGGTTTCCTGGGTCCCCCCATCTGCAAGATGACCGGGGACTGAGAGTTGTGCTTCACCTCGCCTCCCCCACCTGAGGGGTGGAGTTGGCAGAGATGGGCCCACCTCTCTTCCTTACTTGTTTTTCCCGCCGGTTCTCCCGCCCAAAGTGGAGGTCAGAACCAGTGGGGACCAGTTGCTGAGAGCAGCAAGTGGCCTGGGGAAGCTCACAAAGGCGGCAAGCCTTTGAAGCTTCCCCTTCGTGAACCCTGCCCATCCTGGGGGAGGAGGCGTGACACCTCGTCCCAGGATGTGCATTGTTTCAGGCCCCAAGGAGCAGCAGGCTCTCGACCCAGGGATACAGAAACATGTCTGGTGGTGGCAGGTGAAAGCAGCCACTCAGCCTGGGCACTAGTGGTAGGTTAGTTTTCAGGGGGCATCTCTAAGATGCCCTCTGTGTGCATTTTTCATTAAATCCCACACTGGCATCAGTGTGGGTTTAATGTGCTGAGAAGTGTGATACCAAACTTCTCAGTTTTCCGTGTAGCCATTATGGTGCTGTGGAGTTCGTAATGACAAACTCCTAGCACCATATACTCTTACTGGCAGCACTGCACTTACAGTGTCTAAGAATGGACTTAAACACTGTAGGGGTACAGGGCTCATGCACCTGTACCTTCACCACTGGTATAGTGCACCCAGCATCAGGGGTGACTGATCTATGCCAGGGCAGTGGGTTGTAGGCATGGCACACAGGGATGTGTGCCATGCCGACTCTTCACTTTGCCCTACACCAAGACACGCAGCCTGCAAAGGCAGTGTGTGTGTGTCAAGGTACAGGGCCTCTAAGGGTGGCACAATAAGTGCTGCAGCCTTTAGAGGTCTTCGCTTCTCACAGTGCCCTGGGTACCTATGGTACCATTTACCAGGGGCTGTCCTGTGGCCAGAGATGCCAATTGGGTTTAGGCTTCAATGCAGTTTTAGGGAAAGAACATAGGCCCTGGGTACCTGATTAGCAGGAGCCCAGGGCACACTCAGTCAAAGCACATCAGCAATTCAGCAAAAAGTGGGGGCAACCATGCAGAAAGAGGGCACTTTCTCACACAACCCTCCCCCCCCCCCAAACGAAAGAGGATGAGACTAACCTTTCCCTAGCGAGTCTTCATTTTCTAAGTGGAAGATTCTGGAAGGTCCATCTGCTTTGGCATGGGCAGTCCAAGGTCTGTGTTCCACTACAAAGTCCATTCCCTGTAGGGAGATGGACCACCTCAACTGTTTAGGATTTTCACCTTTCATTTGCATTAGCCATCTGAGAGGTCTGTGATCAGTTTGAACTAGGAAGTGAGTACCAAACAAGTATGGTCTCAGCTTCTTCAGAGACCAAACCACAGCAAAGGCCTCCCTCTCAATGGCACTCCAACGCTGCTCCCTGGGGAGAAGCCTTCTGCTTAGAAAAGCAACAGGTTGGTCTTGGCCTTCATCATTGGTCTGGTATAGGACCGCTCCTATCCCTAGCTCAGAGGCATCAGTCTGCACAATGAACTGCTTGGCATAGTCTGAAGCTTTGAGAATTGGTGCCGAGCACATAGCCTCTTTCAGGGTGTCAAAAGCCTTTTGACAACTGTCCAGTTTACCTTGTTGGGCATCTTCTTGGAGGTGAGTTCTGTAAGGGGAGCCACAATGGACCCATATCCCTTCACAAACCTCCTGTAGTACCCAGTCAAGCAAAGGAATGCCCTGACTTGGGTCTGGGTTGTTGGAGCTGCCCAGTCCAGGATGGCCTGGATCTTGGGCTGTAAGGGCTGTACCTGGCCTCCACCAACAAGGTGGCCCAAATACACCACAGTTCCCTGCCCTATCTGGCATTTGGATGCCTTGATAGTTAGGCCTGCAGTTTGCAGGGCATTTAAAACCTTCCCAAGGTGGATCAGGTGATCCTGCCAGGTGGAGCTAAAGACAGCAATATCATCTAGATAAGCTGCACTAAAGGACTCCAATCCAGCAAGGACTTGGTTCACCAACCTCTGGAAGGTGGCAGGGGCATTCTTTAAACCAAAGGGCATAACAGTAAACTGATAATGCCCATCAGGTGTGGAGAATGCTGTCTTTTCTTTTGCTCCTGGGGCCATGCCAATTTGCCAGTACCCTGCAGTTAAGTCAAAGGAAATTTGGCTGCACCTAATTTGTCTATCAACTCATCTGCTCTTGGGATAGGGTGAGCATCTGTCTTGGTGACAGAGTTGAGCCCTCTATAGTCCACACAGAACCTCATTTCTCCCTATCCACCCTGTGGATGAGGTTTGGGGACTAGAACCACTGGGCTGGCCCAGGGGCTCTCAGAAGGTTCAATAACCCCTAATTCCAGCATCTTGCTGACTTCAGCTCTGATGCTTTACTTGACTTGATCAGACTGTCGATAGATTTTGTTTTTGACAGGTGAACTGTCACCAGTGTCCACATCATGGGTACACCAGTTTGTCTGATCAGGGGTCAAGGAAAAGAGCTTAGCATACTGTTGCAAGACTTGCTTGCAATCAGTCTACTGTTGGGCAGAGAGGGTGTCTGAAAAGACAACTCCATCCACTGACCCATCTTTTGGGCTGTATGAGAGGAGGTCAGGGAGAGGTTCACTCTCTGTCTCCTGATCCTCATCAGTCACCATGTCAGCCCTGTGATGGTAGAGCTTCAGGCAGTTCACATGGATAACCCTTTTGGGTGTCCTGCTTGTGCCCAGGTAAACCAAGTAGGTGACCTCACTCTGTTTTTTCTAGGATAGGGTAAGGGCCACTCCATCTGTCCTGGAGAGCCCTTGGTGCCACTGGCTCCAAAGCCCACACCTGTTGCCCTGGTTGAAATTCTACCAGTGCAGCTTTTTGGTCATACCAGTGCTTCTGAAGCTCCTGGCTGGCCTCAAGATTCTTGGATGCCTTTTCCATGTACTCGGCCATTCTGGACCTTAGGCCAAGCACATAGTCCACAATATTTTGTTTGGGTTCTTAGAGAGGCTTCTCCCAACCCTCTTTTACAAGACAGAGTGGTCCCCTCACAGGATGGCCAAACAGAAGTTCAAAGGGGGAAAACCCTACTCCCTGTCTCTGTAAGAGAAAAGCAAGCATGGTAAGAGGACATCCCATCTCCTTTTGAGTTTTTCAGGGAGCCCCATAATCATGCCTTTCAATGTCTTGTTGAATCTCTCAACAAGGCCATTGGTTTGTGGGTGATAGGGTGTAGTAAACTCATACTGCACTTGACACTCTTTCCACATGTGTTTGAGGTAAGCAGACATGAAGTTGGAACCTCTGTCTGAAACCACCTCCTTAGGAAACCCTACCCTGGTGAAAACACCAATGAGGGCCTTGGCTACTGCAGGAGCTGTAGTAGTCCTAAGGGGAATTGCCGCAGGATACCTAGTGGCATGATCCACTACCACTAGTATGAATTTGTTTCCTGATGCTGTGGGAGGTTCAAGTGGACCCACTATGTCCACACCTACCCTTTCAAAGGGAACCCTAACCACTGGTAGTGGTATTAAGGGGGCCTTAGGGTCACCACCTGTCTTGCCACTGGCTTGACAGGTGACACAGGAGCTGACAAACTCCTTCGCCTTCTGAGACATCTGGGGCCAGTAAACGTGGCTAACTAGCCTTTCCCAGGTTTTGGTGTGGCCCAGATGCCCAGCTAGGGGGATGTCATGAGCTAAAGTTAGGAGGAACTCCCTGTACTTCTGAGGAGCTACCACTCTCCTAGTGGCTCCAGGGTTGGGGTCTCTGGCCTCAGTGTACAGTAGTCCCTCTTCCCAATAAACTCTGTGGGTCCCACTGACATCTCCCTTTTCCTGTGCAGCAGCTTGCTGCCTCAGGCTTTCAAGAGTTGGACAGTCCTGCTATCCAAGGCACAGCTCTTCCCTAGTGGGTCCCCCTGGGCCTAAGAGTTCAACCTGGTAAGGGTCAAGCTCCATGGGCTCAGTTCCCTCTGGGCTGTCTAAGTCCTCTTCCTGAGGAGAGGGGTCCTGATCCTGTTGCTGTACAGAAGCTGGTTTCCCAGTCTTCTTACCTTTTCTCTTGGAGGTTTGGGCCATACTTTCAGGCTTCAACACCTTTTTCACCCTGCTTTCTGCTCTGTGCTCTTGTTTTTACACACACCATCTCAGGGATCTCCAGCATTGCTGCATGGGTTTTCAGTTCAACCTCAGCCCATGCTGAGATTTCCAGGTCATTGCCAAGCAGACAGGGCGGGACTGGCCATAGCGGGCACCGGGCGATTCCCCGGTGGGCCGCCACAGCTCCTGGAGCTTTTGTTTGGTGGGATGAGACCCCATGGTTATGTTTTTAATTTTGCATAGGGACCTTACCTCCTTGAAAGACAAGTGAAGGTAAGGGGTGAGGTCAAGCTCCTCAACCTGGTCCTCTATGGCATTGTGGTTATTTTCACTAACAGCTGGGTTCTTGTTTTGAGACATTGTTAAAAAAAACTTCTAACCCCTCTAACCCTAGCTAAAGTGACTTTTTATTTTTCTAAAATTCTACAGGGACTTAACCAAGACTTTTAGTAATTTTGCAAAAAAATGCCAATTTGAAAAATCAGAATTCTAAAGACCATTTAAGAGTTCTGTTGTGTGATCAGGTGGTAACCAAGTAGTCCAACAAATGCAAAGTTGTATATCCCTCCGCTGCCACCAATGTAGGAAGCTGGCCCTGTATATACTATACCAAAGTGAGGCATAGTGTGCACAGAGTCCAGTGAAACCCCAAAGGTAGGAAGAGGTAAAGTTAGATAGCACCTCACTCTCTATTTGTGGTAGTGTGGTCGAGCAGTAAGGCAGTATCAGAGGACAGTGTTCAGCATTTGTTGTACACACTCAGTCAGCAAATGAATCCACACACTCAAAGACTGAACTTCAGACCAATTGTTTTTGTATAAAAATATTCTTTTAGTTATTTTATTTCCTAGAACCAAGCAAGTCTGGCACAGGTAAGTGATAAATACTTTGCAGTAAATGTACAGTTGTAATACAGTTTGGATTGTATTTGCATATGCACTTTGTTTTGACTTACAGTATGGTTGCAGAGAAATGCGAAACTTTGTAAATACAGTACAGACTTAAATGGGCTTTTCAGTAAAATACCAGGTAAGTTACTTTTTTGGATTACTTTTCTTACACAGAATAGTTTACCTAGATACTACTCTGGGACATTTCCTGTAAACAGGTAAGTAAAATCGTTTTGTTAAACAGTACAATTTTAAAGAATTTCTTTAGATTTTCAAACTCCACACTTAGAAACTTTTCCAAAAAAAGCAGTCAATGTTATCCTATCGAGGAGAATAGTGTTATTGGTTTTAAGGTAAGTATTTGGTAGTGGGAGTTGAGGTTCTGGGGGTAGACTCAAGGGTCCCCCAGGGTCACGGATGCACTTTAGTTACACCTTCAGCGGCACTAGGGCAGCCGGGTGCAGAGTGCTGAGGCCCAATGTTATCCAATGGGGGACAGGGGGCCTCCGGTTTGTGGCTGCTGGCGAGCAGGCCACTTGGTTGTGGGAGCAAAGCTCCTAGACTTTAGCTCAGGGCAAATGGGGAAACAAAGTAGCACCAAAGGTGCACCCTCAGCGGCACTAGGGCAGCCGGGTGCAGGGTGCTGTTTCGACGTCAGGCGCCTTGTTAGTTGCAATGGGGAACCTCTGGTTTGCAAAGGCACTGCAGACTTGGGGACGAAGGTCTTCTGGGAGCAACCACCACTTCGAGAGGTGAGTTGGGAAGTTGGGGGTTGGTTAGGCACTGTCGGTTTGGCCACCCAAGGCTGTGGGGCGTTGGGTGCAGGGGTGCCTTTTGGGGTTGGATCTTCTTACCAGCTCCTGGTCGCGGTTGGGGGGACCTTCCGGATTTAGGCTGCAGCCGTCAGCTGGAGGCTTGAGGCAGATCAGGAGTCACCGGATCTCGGGTCAGAATCGCCAGGGGGACCTCCTCGTGGTGTTTGCCCACTCGAGATCGGGCCATGGACGGCGGGTGCAGAGTGGTGCGGATTTGCGGTGTCCGGCCGGAGCCAGAGTTTGCAGATGAACAAATCCGGTGTTCACGGGAGACAAAGTCTTTGTGGTTGAAGGCAGGCAGGTCCTCCGGGGTTTTCGAGGTTGCTGGCTGCAGGACACACCGGGATTTCGCAGGAGCAGGTTCGAGGTGGAGACAGGCCGGTCAGTGGCCAAGTCAGTGGCCGTCTTCCTCTTGTTAGCTTCGGCACGGCTGTTCGGTCCTTCTTCTTCTTTTCTTGTTGCAGGTTCTTGTCTGAGGATGCAAGGTTCAGGGGTGCCCCTAAATACTAGATTTAGGGGCGTTACAGGTAGGTAAAAAGGTTGGGACCAATGGGTTCCTTCCCTGGGGTGGGTACACCCCCTATTATGCCACCCTCCTGTGGAAGGGGGGCATATGCTTGTCCCTGGTTGGCTGGGTCCCCCCATCTGCAAGATGAGGGGGACTGAGAGATGTGCTTCACCTCGCCTCCCCCACCTGAGGGAAGAAGTTGGCAGAGGTGGGCACACCTCGCTTCCTCACTTATTTTTCCCGCCGGTTCTCCCACCCAAAGTGGGGGTCAGAACCAGTGGGGACCAGTTGCTGAGAGCAGCAAGTGGCCTGGGGAAGCTCACAAAGGCGGCAAGCCTTTGAAGCTTCCCCTTCGTGAATCCTACCCATCCTGGGGGAGGAGGCATGGCACCTCGTCCCAGGATGTGCATTGTTTCAGGCCCCAGAGAGCAGCAGGCTCTCGACCCAGGGGTCCAGAAACATGTCTGGTGGTGGCAGCTGAACACTAGTGACTCAGCCTGGACACTAGTGGTAGGTTAGTTTTCAGGGGGCATCTCTAAGATGCCCTCTGTGTACATTTTTCATTAAATCCCACACTGGCATCAGTGTGGGTTTAATGTGCTGAGAAGTTTGATACCAAACTTCTCAGTTTTCGGTGTAGCCATTATGGTGCTGTGGAGTTCGTAATGACAAACTCCCAGCACCATATACTCTTAATGGCAGTACTGCACTTGCAGTGTCTAAGAATGGACTTAGACACTGTAGGGGTACAGGGCTCTTGCATCTGTACCCTCACCACTGGTATAGTGCACCCAGCTAGAGGGGTGATTGATCTATGCCAGGGCAGTTGGTTGTAGGCATGGCACACAGGGATGTGTGCCATGTCGACTCTTCACTTTGTTCTGCACCAAGACACGCAGCCTGCAAATGCAGTGTGTGTGTGTTAAGGTACAGGGCCTCTAAGGGTGGCACAATAAGTGCTGCAGCCCTTAGAGGTCTTCCCTGGTCACAGTGCCCTGGGTACCTATGGTACCATTTACCAGGGGCTGACCTGTGGCCAGAGATGCCAATTGGGTTTAGGCTTCAATGCAGTTTTAGGGAAAGAACATAGGCCCTGGGTACCTGATTAGCAGGAGCCCAGGGCACACTCAGTCAAAGCACATCAGCAATTCACCAAAAAGTGGGGGCAACCATGCAGAAAGAGGGCACTTTCTCACAGTATACTTAACCATGTCACCACTCAGAATATAAATAAGCAGCTTGTGATTGGTCTGAATGATAAATCTTCTAACCCATACATAGCTTCTGAATTTTTCACTCACCCAGTAACAAGCCAAAAGCTCTTTTTCTATAATGGAGTAGGTCAACTCAAGCTCATGAAGCACTCTAGATTCATAGCTAATGGTACCCTCCCCATATTTACTAGCATACACAGTGATGGTACAAGGTATGCTAGGATCATATGCACATAACACCTTTGCGTTCGTAATTTCCGATTTGACCAGATCAAAGGTTTCTTGGCAGTTATCAACCCAGATAAGCGGCACATTGTTTTTCAACATGTTAGTAAGTGATTTCATTTTCATAGCATCTCCCAGAATAAACCTGGCCTAGAATTCACAGAGGCCAATAAATGAGCGTAATTCCTCCTTACTCTTGGAACTAGGACATTCCACCACAGCTCTAATCAATCCTGGCCTTGGACAAATACCTTTTCTTGATATACTATGGACAAGAAACTCTAGGTCTCTTTTCCAAAACTCACATTTTTCCTTCTTTACAACCACCTTTTTTTCAAATATTTGAAGAACCACCCTCAACACTTTATCACGATCTTCCAATTGTTTGGCAAAGATTAAGACATTGTCCTGAAAAACAGGAACACCCTGAATATCCTCTGGCAATTGTTGCATGATTCGCAGAAAAACCGAGGCGGCAGAAGCCAGCCCAAATGGCATCTTACAGGATTGGAACATGCCAAAAGTTGGGTTGAAAGCAGTGAAATAGCGGGATGTTTCTTCCAGCACCAACTGATGGTACACCGCTGTCAGGTTAATCTTACAGAACCACTCTGCACTGCTCAATTCCTCTACAAGATCATTAATCCTTGGTAACGGGTGAGAATCAGCCCAGATTTCCTTGTTAAGGCTCCGCAAATCAATGCATAACTGCATGTCTCTATTTTGTTTGCGGACTACGACCAGGGAGGATAACCATAAGCTAGATTCAGTAGGCTAAATCACACCTCTTTTTTGTAGTGTATCAAGCTCCCTTCTGAGATCTTTCCTAACACTAAAAGGGACAGATTTAATCTTATGCTTGACCGGAACGGCTCACTGTTTAACTTTTATCTTATGTTTAAAACCTAGAATTTTTCCCAAACTTTTTGCAAAGACACTCTGAAACTCCCCCTCAATGGGATCAGAGGGTGGTAAGTCTTTGATGACCAGGACCTGCTCACTAACCCCCGATTTAAGCACCATCACAAAACGCCCTTGGTGAAACCAACCTAAGATATTGAGACCTCTTAGGGACACATAAACTTGCCTTAGATTTTGCACCCCTTAAACTCCAGTACATCCTCAATGAAACCCTCCAATTCAATCTTCCTGCCTTTGTATTATACAGGAGCATGATCTGAAGGAATCAACTCCCTGTTCCTCCATGTTTTGTGAAATAAATTGGACGTAATCATTGTTATTCGTGCACCCAAATCGACCAACAGATGCAAGCTCTTCTCACCCACAGTGACATCAATGTATAGGTCTACGCATTCATTCAGGTCCCCACTGACAATCTTGTCATCAGTGACAACCACAATCATGACTTGGAATTCTCTCACATATGTCGTTCCCTTACGACAAGAAACATTCTTGGTCAGGCACCCTTTACCTTCTCTGGTGTGTGAAGAAGTAGTATAGAATTTATTGTACAGTTAATTAAAACTCACAATATAAAAAAACATTAAACGTTGATATTAAAATTATGTTCAGCCTTATCTCTTATCTCTGTACGATTACATTCCTGAATAAAAAAATCGTATCGATCTCAATTTCATTTACTGTGCAGTCCATTTCAAGAGTAATAAAGTGCATGTGCTTCAGAGTACAGCTCTTAATTTTCACGAGCCTAATTCTAGACAGACTGCCTCTGTAATTAATAAAATGTTATAGCTGCATGCTATTCTTCCTGCACTTTTTATTAAGTCTTAAGTCTGCTAGCCACTATGTCGAAATACTTTGTTAGTCGGCAGTTTAATTGAGTTTCCTCTGGATTAAAACACAGCTTCACAGCCTGCCTGCAGCTTCTTATGCCCTTTTCGTTCCATATTACTCGGAGTAAGGCGCGCCTTATGTCCATCAGGTTTGGGCAAATACAGATTATGTGTGTTAAATCCTCTTTTCCTGTTCCACAGAAGCGGCAGGACTGTTCTTTATCTCTCCTTTTCCAGGGTGCCAAGTGAGGAAGGATTGGTAGAACACCGAAGCGCAGTTTTAAGAAGTTTTCTTTTGTCTTCCGTGTAAGTCCCGTTTTCAGATATGCTTGTGGCTTAAGAGCTTTATAATCATTCAACACTGTCCATCCATGAGCCCTCTTGGCCAGAATTTCCTTATCTTCTATTATTGATATCATTTTTGTTACTTTTGTTACTATCTTTTTAAAGCTCTTATTATCTGCGGATGTCTCCCAGAGGTTTGTCAATCCAAGATACTCCAGTGATTCCAACAGATACTTCTTGGCAGGTGATTTTTCTCGGGTTGACAGCTCTATCCAAAGGTGGGCATTTAAGGATCCTTGCTCTGCGCCTCTGATTTTACGCCAACTTTTTATGTAAGCGCCTCTTCTCTCCACTGTTTGTCTCTGAAGGCCAAATTCAAGGCGTATTTGGGCAGGCGACACATAGTTGGGTAGCTGGAAAATTGCTCTGTATGTTCTACTGATTATTTTGTCTAAAACTGATGCATCTTTCCCTAGCATTGGTTCACTCCCATATGTGAGCATTGGCTGTAGTCGTGCTCTGATCACTTGTAAGAGAGGGTCCAATGTCCGGTCAGGGAGGACTTTCTTCAGGGGCTTCATTGAAAAGTAGAATGTGGTGCCCTTCTGACGCATGGCCTCTAGTTGAGGTTTAAATGAACCTCTGCTGTCCAATAGTACCCCAAGATACTTGTAGTTGGTTACCCGGTCTAGCCTCTGCCCGTCCAGGAACCATGAGAGTTTCTTTGTCTTGTTATAATTCACTGTCATTACTTTTGATTTGTTTAAGTTAATCTTTAATGCATTATGTTGTGAAAATTTGTTGGTGGTATCTAAAAGGTGTTGGAGTCCAATTGGAGACCGGCTTATTAAAACCAAGTTGTCTGCATATAAAAGATTTGATAACTGAGATATTTCCCAACCGTGGGGCATGAGATTTGGTTTTATCCAGTTCCCCAGGCAGGTCTGCTAGAAAAAGGTTAAACAGCATGGGGGCTAGAACGCACCCTTGTTTTAGGCCTTTGGTGGTGTTAATTCGCCTTGAGAGGTGCGTCCCTGATCCCTTCTCTGGTGTGTGGGGAATAGCCACACCTGAAGAATATGTTGGTGCGTTTAAAGACATTTTTTCAGTGTTTTTGACATCTTTACACACAGCTTGGCCGCTTGGTACAGCATTAACATTTTCTTTTACAGTAGAACTGACATTCAATTAATTTAGAGATAATTGTGCTAACTCAACACTCTTAGCCACTTTAATGACCTCTTCCAAAGATGGATTGACCATTGTGAGAAGTTTTTGTTACATCTGTCTGTCGAAGCAGTGACCAATGAACTGATCTCTAATCAATTGATTAGTGAATTCCCCAAATTGCGTTGTGAACATAATTTCCTTAGGATGGTAATACAAGCATCAACATTCTCATTCTGCATTTGTGATCCTTTGAAAAACGTATGTCACAGAACTACCAAACTGGTTTGAAAGTCAAACCTCGCTACCAATTTTTTTATCACTTCTTTTTACTCATCTAACACATCACCCTCAGCTAGAGCTACCTCTGGTAGATGTTTAAAAACCTCCCTACATTCAAACCCCGATGAGTGCAGAAGAAGTTTGAAACTTAATGCGCAGATTGCCTCTAGATACATTTCAAATGCATCAAGCCATTGTTTCCATGGAATCCCCGGTTTGCCTGGTGATTCTAGAAATGGAGGTGGATGACTGCATGTCTAACTCTAGAACTACTCAAACAGCAAGTTAGATGTAGAAATGTAGAAATTCTTCTATTATTATTGTATACCCAATATACCAGAGCCTAATCACCTAGTTGGATGTGGTATAGAAAAAATACTAACATTGCTTAAACCATGTACAAATAATAAAGATCCGTAGAGTTGTTATCTGTAGTGTTGAAGGACAAACCAATAACAAAATTATGAGCATACATATACCAGTGTGAGAGAAAAAAACACCACAACAAATAAAGTCACCAAAATCAGTGTGTGTTGCTGTTGTAGTACCCTGGATCCACCATCAGCTGTCCCTTGAAGGGGAAACACAGCACCGTACCACCACTGGTGTGCGTTTCACCGACTCACATTGAAGCAGGGACATGCTGCACGAGAAATTAAACTGGTGTGCGTATCACCGTCATGCATCCAATAGCAGGTATGCTGTGTCTTGCTCCCCCTCTGGTGTGCGTATCACTGTCACAAAACGAGGCTGACACTCCTGAATTGGTAATTACACTGGTCTGCATATCACCATCACGCACACAAGCAAGTAGATGCTGTATCTTGTTTCTGATCTGGTGTGCGTGTCACTGTGTTAGTACCTAGCCGAAAACCCTCTGCTTCCAATGTGCAGCTTAAGGAGTCATGATAATATTCATGCTTGACCGTTGACTTGTAGACTGGACCACTACCTTGTAGAACATGTCCACTGTACCGACGTGGGCATGATTCTGATGCAAACACAGTAGACTGGCGCGCTGACCTTGTATGCCGAAAAACCAAAATGGCGGCCTATGGTAACACAGCATAATACAATCACTGGAACGCATAAACATGCACTATGGACCTTGATATTGCCGAATACTTAAAATGGTGTCCGTAGGTTGGGTGACGTCACGCAACAACTAGAATGTGAAGGGTAACTGCACAACCCTTAAAATAACGAACTCTGCATGCTCAGTCTAGCGTTGAGATGGACAACACAAACGATCACTCCACCCCCATAGAAGTGCACTCCACACTGCTGCAAGGCGCTGTTGGGAAGTTTTGCTTATCCATAGAGCCGCAAGAAAAGGCAATGCGCTCCCCAGCTCACCTTGGGTATTTAACTGCAATTGCCAGTCTCACCACTGGATGTGCAGGACTGCGTGAGCTATGCGCGATGGCTTCTGTTCATCGCCAAATTATGTGGTGGCAAAGTAATCACAATGAAGGTAGATATACATAGAAAGTATATTTATTGTTGAGACGTTGCATACAACCATGAAGCCATCACTGTTGTCTCGTCAGGACATGCTCCAACAGCCACACAGTGGAAAGTTCCCTACACAAGCTTTAGAAGTGGAATCTTTGCCCCCACATTCTGCATTCTAATACCTTAGCCAGCTTGAAGAACAAGCATAACACCCTGACCTCAGGGGGCTCCATGTATTGTTTGTGTATTGTACTTTGTATTCATATATAAATACTCCTTTTGTCATAAAACACAGTACTTGACTGGACAATCATTTATTGCTGCTATTGAACGCATTTTGAGTTGTGAGCTTCAGTTCACCACAATTAATCTACCTCCCCACCGAGACACCTTAGACTGCTCGAACTGCTCTCCCACTGAGAGTCAACTGCTGAAGGGGTACCTGTCACTTTGTCAAAGCGTTCCAAATGTAAAGCTTCTTCCTGTGGTGTTTGTCATGGAGTTCACAATGTAAATCCCTTTCTATTCCATTTGTCAGAGTTCACAATGTAAACTCCCTTCCTATTCCAATTGTCATAGGGTTCATAAGTTAAAAGTATTGCCTACAGCAGTGACTCTTAACCTTTCGACTTCTGTGGACCCCCATTTAATCATTACTGGAGCCCGGGGACGCCCATCGAACCATTACTGGAATCAGTGGACCCCCACTGAGTTATTACTGGAAGCAAGGGTTATTCGATATATGAACAACAAAAATTTCACAAAAATACAGAAACAAACATACATCAAACAAATAAACAAAGATGTCATGTTTTATTTAATTTACAAACAAATATAAAAAAATCAAACTTTTAATTTTCATGGAAAGGTTGGAGATTTTCTAATTTCAATTGAGGTCACTCGTCATTCATACTAAATTCTATATGATGCACTTACACTGCTCCTACGAATCAATGTGAGGATACTAACTTAATTTTTAGCTTCCAATTTCAAATTCCTTCATGTTAACAGAATGGTTTAAAATGCTCAATTTTACATTTTGCTTCTTTATTTTTATACTCTTTATCTGTTAATATTATTTACTTTTCTACGCTGCTGTGGATCCCCCCCCTACCCCGAGTAGGCTTTGTGGATCCCCAGGGGTCCCGGGACCACACGTTAAAAACCACTGGCCTAAGGTGTTTGTCAGGGTGTTCGCAATGTAAACGTTTACAATGTAAAGCCACTTTGTATGGTTCTTGGCCAGCAGTTTAATGTAAAACCCATCACTATAATATTTATTGTATTCGACCTGTGGTCTGAAATAACGATTGTCCTATCGTGTTATGAGCAATGGAACTACTTCTTCGGTGGGCTAACACAACTATTTTTAAATCAACTGCTTACAGAGAAGATCAACATGTAGGTCAAGCCACAGCCCCTCTCTTGGTACGACATCTAACAGCTCTTTTCTGGTGATCACATAACCGTCTCAGGCAGCTGTACTGTCAAACCAGGCCTTAAAACAATTAAATTACAAACAAGCATTGGCATAGCCAATAGGTCTCGCCTTTGGGGCCTTATAAGTATTTAGTTATGCAGCACAATATCCTTGGTGCAACAACATCAACTGTTGCATGGCTAAACACTTATAAGGTCCCAAAGGCGAGACCTATTGGCTATGTGGCGTGTAATTATGTGGCACTGAGTGGTATTATGTGGAGTGTATGTTGCATTCAGTAGAGTGTAATTATGTGGCGTGTAATTATGTGGCACTGAGTGGTATTTGGAGTGTGTGTTGCATTGAGTGCAGTGTAATTATGTAGCATATAATTATGTGGCACTGAGTGGTATTATGTGAAGTATATTTATGTTGCATTGAGTAGAGTAATTATGTGGCGTGTAATTATGTGGCACTGAGTGGTATTATGTGGAGTGTATTTATCTTGCATTGAGTAGAGTGTAATTATGTGGCATGTAATTATGTGGTAGAGTGGTATGTGGAGTGTATTTATGTTGCATTGAGTAGAGTAATTATGTGGCATGTAATTATGTGGCACTGAGTGGTATTATGTGGAGTATATTTATGTTGCATTGAGTAGAGTAATTATGTGGTGTGTAATTATGTCGCACTGAGTGGTATTTTCTGCAGTGTATTTGTGTTGCATTGAGTAGAGTGTAATTATGTGGCACAGTGGTATTATGTGGAGTATATTTATGTTAAATCAACAACAAGGAGGAGTCTACCCTCAAGGACAGAGAAATCTGCTTATTCAGCACGGAGAATGCAGAAAGGAAGTAAAGAATAGAATTTTTCTAAGAAGACCCCTCACTCACCAACCTAGTTGGTGACATGCTTCATCATTGGGGTCCCACCCGAATAGCCGAATGCTACCCGGGTGTGCTGCGACACCTGATTACAGTGGAGCGGGTTGGTTTGAACAGCAGTGATAGTGCAAAGTGAGTGCCAAAAGGTGGTGAATATTAAAAATTGTCAAAGTTTGACTCCCTACAGGAATTTAATATGGAGTAACTCGACAATATTAAAAACAGTATGAGACCCTAATCAGGCTAAATTGACCTGTAGTGTCTAAGTGAAAAAGGTGATGGTCTACATGTTTCAACCTGTAATGGAATTGCAAGGTTTTCGTCAGGACCGAAAGAAAAGCCCGGGTGGTCTACACACTATAAGGTGTACCCAACCCAGGGCCCATGGATAAAAAGCCACACCAGTATTACTCACTGTATGGCATTCCCTCATCAAGTCAAATCTAGGGAGAAATCTGAAAGAGAAAAAATGTCACAAGTACATTTTACGCTTTAATCATGTGTTAATGCATGAACCAAAAATGCTCCTCTCACACACGAGGTAACACCAGTGAGCGAATGATGCATACTCAAGTGTAACGTGCTGTCTCACAGGCACAACCAACAAATTCATGCGGTGTCACTGTGATGAATGAATGTGAGAAATAACTGGATCTGAGTTGTTCGAAAGGTCGCTAAGACCGGAAAAGGGAACAAACAATAAACAAGCTTATTAGCAGAAGAACGGGTGCTTACAAATAAGCATACCGCAGAAACCCTCACACTATCAGTTGTGGGGAAAAAATATATATGACCGTGCCTATTCGCAAGCGGCGAATGCTTAGATATAAGCAAGCCGAAGTGACTGCAAAACTATGTACAAGGGAGAAAAAGGTTAAAATCTTACTAGCGGCTTGAATCGGCCGTGCCCCATGAGAACCGGGGAAGGCGCTGGCTCTTAGTCAAACACTGAGGAAATAAAAAGTATTACAAATGGGGCGCCCCTGCCTGCGAAGGAAATCATGGAGCAGCGGAGTCCACCCGCAGATTGAGAGGTCACTTCCTTCATCAAACCATGCCACCTGTGTCTGCACCTACTTGGTAGTCCCTCGCGGATCTCCGAGGTTAACCGGGTAAGTGGCATGGCGGCTTATGAGCGTTAGAGTGGTGTTTCCGGGTACGCCCACAACAATGCGCGGCGCACGGTGACGTCAACCCGCCGTGTTGATGTTAGAACGATGTGGCTGTTAACAGCCGATATGGTCGTAAGCGCTCTGAAACCAGAGTGCAGCGGTAATTGGCTGAATGAAAACACAGTACAACAGAGGAAAAAGGGGTACTCCTACTGGAGCTAGTGTCAATAAATTAAATTAAAGAGCTATTGGAATGAAAAGCGGTGGTTATTACAAACCGACACAAAAGAAAGGCAAATATGGGATGCAGATTGTTAGAAAGAACAGAAATGACAGTAAATTGATTTATCTATTCGATACAGAATTCCATGGGATACCATCATTCAGTCCCTCAATACACGCCCTAAAAAACAAACCAGGGATAACACACAAACTGTTCTTAACGCTTGGGGCCTTCCTAATATTGTGGGCCATTTTCCCTGTGGGAATTGTAGCGTCTGCCATTTGACAAGTCACACCAAAACACTTAACTTAGAAAAGTCTGGACCCAACGTGTCCATACCAATTGTAACAGCCAAAATGTAGTATACCTCATCACATGCCCATGCAATCTTCGGTATGTGGGGATGACGAGTAGGAAAATTAAGCAGAGAATCTGCGAACATCGGAGTACAATCAGATGTAGAAAAACCACTACAAAACTGACAGAGCATTTCTTAAGGGTGGGACATACTCCCAATGATATGCAATGGACTATTATTGAGCAAATAAAACCTGATCACAGCACGCAGCAGCGTCTATTCGAGAAAGAGCAGCGTTGGGTGTACAGGCTCTCTACACAAAAAGAGGGACTGAACGATGGTATCCCATGGAATTCTGTATTGAATAGATAAATCAATTTACTGTCATTTCTGTTCATTCTAACAATTTACATCCCATATTTGCCTTTCTTTTGTGTCAGTTTGTAATAACCACTGCTTTTCATTCCAATAGCTCTTTAATTTAATTTATTGACACTAGCTCCAGTAGGAGTACCCCTTTTCCTCTGTTGTACTGTGTTTTCATTCAGCCAATTACCGCTGCACTCTGGTTTCAGAGCGCTTACGACCATATCGGCTGTTAACAGCCACATCGTTCTAACATCAACACGGCGGGTTGACGTCACCGCGCGCCGCGCGTTGTTGTGGGCGTACCCGGAAACACCACTCTAACGCTCATAAGCCGCCATGCCACTTACCCGGTTAACCTCGGAGATCCGCGAGGGACTACCAAGTAGGTACAGACACAGGTGGCATGGTTTGATGAAGGAAGTGACCTCTCAATCTGTGGGTGGACTCCGCTGCTCCATGATTTCCTTCGCAGGCAGGGGCGCCCCATTTGTAATACTTTTTTATTTCCTCAGTGTTTGACTAAGAGCCAGCGCCTTCCCCCGGTTCTCATGGGGCACGGCCGATTCAAGCCGCTAGTAAGATTTTAACCTTTTTCTCCCTTGTACATAGTTTTGCAGTCACTTCGGCTTGCTTATATCTAAGCATTCGCCGCTTGCGAATAGGCACGGTCATATATATTTTTTCCCCACAACTGATAGTGTGAGGGTTTCTGCGGTATGCTTATTTGTAAGCACCCGTTCTTCTGCTAATAAGCTTGTTTATTGTTTGTTCCCTTTTCCGGTCTTAGCGACCTTTCGAACAACTCAGATCCAGTTATTTCTCACATTCATTCATCACAGTGACACCGCATGAATTTGTTGGTTGTGCCTGTGAAACAGCACGTTACACTTGAGTATGCATCATTCGCTCACTGGTGTTACCTCGTGTGTGAGAGGAGCATTTTGGTTCATGCATTAACACATGATTAAAGCGTAAAATGTACTTGTGACATTTTTTGGTCTTTCAGATTTCTCCCTAGATTTGACTTGATGAGGGAATGCCATACAGTGAGTAATACTGGTGTGGCTTTTTATCCATGGGCCCTGGGTTGGGTACACCTTAGAGTGTGTAGACCACCCGGGCTTTTCTTTCGGTCCTGACGAAAACCTTGCAATTCCATTACAGGTTGAAACATGTAGACCATCACCTTTTTCACTTAGACACTACAGGTCAATTTAGCCTGATTAGGGTCTCATACTGTTTTTAATATTGTCGAGTTACTCCATATTAAATTCCTGTAGGGAGTCAAACTTTGACAATTTTTAATATTCACCACCTTTTGGCACTCACTTTGCACTATCGCTGCTGTTCAAACCAACCCGCTCCACTGTAATCAGGTGTCGCAGCACACCCGGGTAGCATTCGGCTATTCGGTGGGACCCCAATGATGAAGCATGTCACCAACTATGTTGGTGAGTGAGGGGTCTTCTAGAAAAAATCTATTCTTTACTTCCTTTCTGCATTCTCCGTGCTGAATAAGCAGATTTCTCTGTCCTTGAGGGTAGACTCCTCCTTGTTGTTGATTTATCATTACCTTTTGGGGATTAGGAGTACTCCCTTTATATATTATTTCTAATATATAAAAAAACCCTACCTCTCTTTTTTGTTTCGCTGAGTATATTTATGTTGCATTGAATAGAGTGTAATTATGTGGTACTGAGTGGTATGTGGAGTGTATTTATGTTGCATTGAGTACAGTGTAAATATGTGGCGTGTAATAATGTGGCACTGAGTGGTATTATATGGAGTGTATTTATGTTGCATTGAGTAAGGTGTAATTATGTGGCGTGTAATTATGTGGCACTGAGTGGTATTTGGAGTGTATGTTGCATTGAGTGCAGTGTAATTATGTAGCATATAATTATGTGACACTGAGTGGTATTATGTGGAGTTTATTTATCTTGCATTGAGTAGAGTGTAATTATGTGGCATGTAATTATGTGGCACTGAGTGGTATTATGTGGAGTGTTTTTATATTGCATTGATTAGAGTGTAATTATGTGCCACTGAGAGGCATCATGTGGCATAGATTAGTGCGTTCAAGGAAAACTCATTATTATAAGTATTTTCTCCATTTTACACATTTATTCTAATAATATATAACAGATCTTTTAAAAAAATCATGCTCACTCTTGAAAATTCACGTATTACCTCACACTCAGGGCTCAGGCTGATATAAGCAATGCCTGTTTTATATTAGGGGAAGAAACACATGAAAAAATCCAGTCAATTTTGTTGATGTTGCAGGAATCATTTAGGGGCAGTCTTGTATTCGAGAGTTCATTCTTAAATACCAAGTAATATCTTGAATGCAATACTTTTAATTGAGGCTGCTAAAAAATATTTTTCAATGTGTTTCAGCTCCTTATAACGCTTTACGGGTCTTCTCAGGGCAATGATTCAAGAACTGCAAGTAGTACTGCAAACTAAAAAGTGGTAGCATTGCATTTACTATACTGCATATAGGCAGACTGAGCGCTCAGTAAAAGTGACCTCTGGCGCAGAGGGGCATTATTTTAGCATTTTTGCTCGAACACCACTTTCTGTTTGAAGAGAAGTTGTCCTGATTTCCATTGGCAATTCGACTTTTGTTTCCGTTTTTGCCCTCGTCGGGCCAGCGGAGATGTTCAGTGTGAGGCAAACTGGCTCATTAAAAAGCTCCCACGGTCAGATAATGATCCGCAGCGCTATTTGTGGTTAATAGTGACTCAGGGGAGCAGCGGTGTGCTTAGCAGGCGGCGGAAGGCCTGCTGCGCTTCACGGTGGGGTTTCAGAAATGAGACTTGAAGGAAATTCTGAAATGAGTCTGGCTGTAGTTCTGCACCACCAAGGAGACCTGAGTCTCCGAATATTGATATTGTGACCGAGTGCCGGAATGTGTCAGTGTGCATTAGGGTTACCACCAGGCTGGTTTTATTTTATGTGTGTATTTTTTACCGCAAGGCCTGTATTTTCATGTCAAGGCTGGCAAATACATTTAGGAAAATTCAATTGAGCACCGACAGAAATGTGTAACTTAAAACAAAAGAGTTTACATAAAGTCTGATGTAAGTACCATGTGCCATGCTTACAGAATAATAAGGTGGCAATCCTAGCATACAGTCCTGGCCTTCACAATTACAATTCGAACTGGGGCTGTGTCTGCACTCACTCTGAAGTATTTATATATACTTATGCATTTTTATATAGCGCTGACATTCCTAAAGGTGTTGCAGCGCTTTACAATAGACAAAGATCGTTACATAAGGTTCAAAATTGCAAAGTAGTCATTAAATAAGAAACCGAATTACAAGTGTACGCTTAACAACTGTTCCCTTAACAATAAAAAAAGATAATTTCAGCGTCCAAAATTCAGATGGCCGATCATTACAAAAAGACACAGTATAATTGCTACTGTTCGAAGAAGTAGACAGGACAAGTTCGAGTCAAGGTCTAATGTGACGGAGTACTGCAGAACATCAGATGGTCAGAGGCTGAGACTAATAGGAGAAAGAGCCGTTCCCCCAACAGGGGAAGGTAGGATGTTGTGAGCTAAAATGTCTTTGACGGGGAAGGGCTTTCCTCTGTTTCGAAGATCACCAGCAAGGTGGTGGCGCCTAGTTTTGTGGGGTGAGGGGTTCCATATTCTGGTTGCGCTACCTGAGAAGCATTGTGCCATGAGTCGTTCCTTTTTAAAGGTCGGGAATTCAAACAGCAGAGCTTTGGCATTTTGCGATGGTCCAATGCCTGCAGAGAGTTTGTCTGTCTTCCGGGTAACAAGGAGTGGGCGTGTATAGCGCCTTTTGATTGATACAAACCGTCTTGTGTATGGACCTGGCTTCAATGGGCAACCAGTGGAGAGTGACCAGTGTTGGTGAGATCTCGTCGTTCCTCAGCGGCCTCGATGCACCCCCTCCTCAAAGCGAGTGTAATGCTCTCTCGTAGGGCACAAGTCCTAAACAAGCGTGCGCGCCTCAAGTAAAACAAGCTGTCTCCCAAATCAGCATTGTGCAAAAGGCTTTCAGTTACCTGCACATAGCAGAAGACAGAACTGCACGCAGAAAAATGAAAAACAACCTGAAAGCCACTGTATCACACAGCGAGTCTACCAAAGATTAAAACGAACCATATTTCACCATTTCAGCAATACATGCACTAGATAAGTGCTTCAAAAACAGGTTTAAACAAGTGGCGGCAAAAGTGAAAGCGTTTCCCTTGCGGGAGCGAGCGGTGCCAGGAGCGATAATTGCTACCATATGGCGCCGCTCGCTCCCGCAAGTGAATCGCCAAACGTGCACGCATTGCCATTGAAGGCAATGGAACGCGTGCACGTTTTTGGCTGAAAAGCCGAAGCGATTCCAAAAGGTCTTTTTGCCTATGCACGCATGCGCGCTGCGTAGGCGAGACCTAAAAAGGGGCTTGCCATGGGGAAACCAAAACCCTTGCCTACTGTGGTAATCTCTGGGAAGTCATATTAGAAAACACTTGTTGTCTCAAGCTTTAATGTAGCGTAATAACAATTCCCCCATAAATGCTTATTAGCTCTAACATATGCTGTCACAAAAAATATTTCAAGCCTACCACCTTTTTCATAACTTTTCATAATAAAGAGGTCAGACCTAAGATACCTGGCATCACCTTCCCCATTTAGCAATCAAGCATACAGTCTAATAATTAATGACTCTTCAGAAATGCCATAAGACCCATGGATTTATAGCCAATTTAGATGGGAAATTGTGCTGTGAAATGCACAAAGTTGCCTCAAATCTTATTCAAATTGTCCTGGGACGAAAAATTATTCATACCACCCTTTCTATGCTGGATATGCACCATACGGGACAGACCTTATAGCCCTACCAGTTTCAAGTTCACCAGCTGCCACTAGATAGACAACTGTCAAATCACTCTCCTCTGGAAGTGTCACTCATCTGTCAACTCACTATTCTCTGGTAGGTGTCACCCTCTTTCCAATGATATCCACCCTTCCAAAAAACCAACATGCCTCAACAGACTTTAGTAGGGTTGTCCTCTTTCCAAACCGGCATCACTCTCCAAAAGTAGGTAGAAAGCTATGCCTGTGGAGTCAAGATGAATATTCACTACTTCACAAGAAGCATTCGTGGGCCGACAATGTACAAACACAGTGTTTGAAACACTGTTCGCAGTACCTGCCAAACCTATCATGACAATTGTTTTGTGTAATGCAGTGTGGCAAAAGCCTGGCCTGCGACTTTGTATTTTTCTCGCTGTCAGAGTGTCAGTGGCAGACATTTGAGGAGGTTTTGTGTGGTGAACCTCTCTACCGGTCGCAGTAAGGTCACTGCTTTGAGTGGAGCGTCTGGGTCTAAGCCCAGCTGTCAATATGTTGGTGGGCCTCGCTCTGTGAGGGGCTTGTGTGTAAGCGTCTATGCAGGATAAGGTTGGAGAGTTTCCACGTGTGCCTTGCATTACATGGCTGAAGACCCTGGGCCTCATATCTAAAGAAAGGGAACGTGCTTGCAGGAACGTGAAATACTTTCCTCCGGGTCCCGTTGAAGCAGTCTAGCGAGGAGGAAGGTAACGAAGGTTAACACACACTCTCTCACAGCAAGCCTCCCGTTTCACGCCCACTGCCTGCCTGACAGGCAGGTGGGGCCGTGAAAGCCTTGGGGGCTCGTTCCTGGTACAGGAGAGGCGAGCGGTGGGGAGAGGGGAGTTCATTACGAAAGGGGGCCTGGAGTGCGCAGAGAGTAGTAGTGTGTGCCGCCCCCCGTGTCCAGTCTCTGCACTCAGCACTGGCTCCTGAGGTGTGCGCGCTGTCAGAGCTGAAGCCCGCGCTACAAATGAGAAGAAGTTGGGTCCGGCTCTGACGTCTCACTGAGAGTGTCCGGTGCTGCAGCTTCTCTGGCGCCGAGGAGTGAAGCCGTGTCCCTCCTCACCGCGTAAGTGACGGGGAGAGCCTGTGGGAGGCGGCAACAGAGCGCAAAGCATCCTGCACCCTACGCGCAAAGGTCACCGTCCTGCCTCACCCTGAGCAAGGCTCGAAGGACTATATACCCCTCAACCGGACTTCCAGATCTCTTGCCCGGTTACCGACTGGCTCACGCGCTACCATGTTTCCGAGAGTGCTGTGTCAGCTCCTGGTGCCCTGCCTCCTCTTGCTACCCGGTACCTCCCAGGGCCGGCGGTTGTCCCGCAGGCAGAGCCCAGGCTGCCCCGGGAGCTGTGAGCTGTCCCGCTGCCCCCGTCCTCAGGAGAACTGCCTAGCCGGTGAGGTGCGGGACTCGTGCGGGTGCTGCCCAGTATGCGCCTCGGGCCTGGGCGAGGCCTGCGGGACCCGCGGGGCGCCCCCTTGCGGAGAAGGGCTGGAGTGCGAAGGTCCCAAGCGCAAGCTTCGCGGAGCCGCCGGCATCTGCGTCTGCACTTCCACGGAGCCAGTCTGTGGCAGCGACGGACGCACATACCACAACCTGTGCCACCTGAAGGCGGAGAACCGACGGGCGCAGCTCACTGCGGGGCCCCCGGTCATCCACATACAGAAGGGGTCATGTGATACAGGTAAGAAACAAAACCATGATCACCATGTCCATGTGTAACACATACAGCATCGTATCACGGGAAGCTTTAGCTTTGCTAGAATATCCCCCCCACACACATAGCCCCTTAGATTAAGTGCTTTAAAAGGGCATGTAATGTCAAGACCTGGCTCTTCCCTGAATAATCCTCTGCTTCGCTCCCTTTCTTCCTTTGGTATCTGCGGATCTAGCGCAGGGGTGCCTCGTCGATGGGCTATACAAATCCGATAACATAACATAAATCAGAAAACATAACTAACTTTCACGTCTCCCCCCTCTAATTCAGAGCGGGTCTTAGACAAGATAAGGGCCACCGTGCTCACTCAAGTCAAACCACAGCATGCTCCGCTACACAGTACTAACATTGTTCCCTGAGTTTCCTCTAAAACTGACAAACAAAGACCACTTCTGAGCCCCTTGTCATCCACATACTGAAACCTCAAGTCTCACTCATCACGAGTGACACGCACTCGTTTAGATAGCAGAGTTAGCTCTCATTCACACAGGAACATCATTGGTATCAATGGTTCAGCAGGTGCATTGCTGTTAGGGCTCAAATATTTTCTTAACTACTGAACGGAGGATTAGGTGGCCCTTGGCATGTCTGCTTCAACTTGGCATCTCAGCTAGGTTCCTTGGCATCTCAGCTAGGTTCCTTGGCATCTCAGCTAGGTTCCTTGGCATCTCTGCTTCCACAGTCCACTCTTAAGAGGCTGAATCTCACACATGCTGAGGAAAGCTAGAACTAGAAGTACCTCTGCAAAGCATCTCTTGGCATCCAAAGAGGCTTCTGGTAGCCTCACACCACAGAGGGAATTCTCCCACAGCTCCTTAAGCTAAGGGTAAGGCACCCTGTGCACACAGCATAAAAATGCTTGACATTTTGGCAACACTACATTTTCCATATTTCATCTGGACATCTTATATGATACATACAAGGCGATTTTAATTTCTGTATCATTTCTACTTAGGCTTTGGTATTATTTTAATAATTGTACATTTATTTGGAGCATATGGATTATTTCACTGACGTCATTTTATATGTTGTAATAAATACGTGTGTGTGATATCAATTCCTTTGACGTCATCAAGAGACTATTTCTCACTCATTTCAATTTTAAGAATTTGAAAGCTTCCCATATCGAAGGGGGTGCTTTGACACTAGACTTGTTAACAGTACCTAATCTAAAGAATACTAGAGACCGAGCCAGGGTAGAGCCCATTATAAAAAGTCAGAATTGTAGAGTTCTTTACGATCCACATACTGAAGGGGTTCTGTGACAACCGGAAGTATGCTTACACACCTCATAGCCAATCTAACGTGTGACCCAGAGCGTGGTCACCCAACGCCCCCCTGTCATACACACTTTCAGGGAACCTATGGGCCAGGACCAGGCATGGTCACCATCTCTTACACACTACAGCATCCTACATATAGAGGTAACATAGCTCATTTTGCCTGTAACTTAAAACCAGCCAGCCTAGTTCCTTGAAGACCACCCTAACACCAGCCAATGTAACTCATCAATGACACCAGTAAGAAATAAACATGCTGCCTTACCATAGCAGGCCTAAGGCATGTTTGTCACATCCAGAGCTGGTTCACAGAGAGTCAACGTCCCTTACACGCAGAAGGGGTTTCTTTATACGGGGAAGGACCACCCATGGTTCTTGTAGCAAAATATCAGTAGGATACAGCTACAGACAGAGCGAGTGTAACTTCATAAGATTCCATAAAACCAGCCAGCGCAGCTTACTGTGGAACCTGAGCCATCCACACCCAGAAGGGAGCTGACAGGGTGTTGAGGACCCACCGTGGGGCCAGAACCACCAGGCTAGACCCAGCTCACTTAGAACTATGGTCATCCTAAAGGGCCCTATGACCATTTATAAGCAAGTCTGCCCTGTTTATTAATGAGACAGCTTACACCACTTAATGGCTCCCAGGAGGACATGTTTCTTTAACTTAGAAGCAGTGCTCGTGCTATCTATGGCCTGCATGAAGTTTTTGACCCAGGCCCCACAGAAATGTCTGGCTTGCGTGGCTTCCAGAGGTCAGAGGTTTCCAGCATAACTCACTGTTGATTCTACTGATTGAGCCGTTGATCCTCACACCAGGGCCCCCAAGGACCAGCTAGAGGACCTTTCTGCAGGGGCCTCAGATGAACCAAGATAGCTGACTACAGAGATCCATCATGAACATATAGTAGAGGACCTTTGACTCGGGATCTGAGACCACAATGAACACCATCGGAATCCAGCAAGCAAACCGAGCACAGCTCACGGCAGGCACCACATCATGCACATTTAGGAGGGACAAGATGGCACTAGTGAAGCACCACTTTGGTCGCCAGACGTAAATGGCACCACACAAGTAATTGACACCATATGATACTAGAGACAGCATAGCTTCAGAGGTCAACCCATGTTCTGCATATTGTGTTTGTTTGTTATGAATGCATTCATGATATGGTACAGGAAGGAAGCCCTTCCTCATTTTGCCTTGGCTTGACATGAAGTTGAGATACGTAATTGGAAATATCTCCTCGCCTGGGTCTGATCTTAGCACCTTCGTACACTAAGATCCTTGTAAAACGCCTTTACGAAACTTAGATAGACGGTAACTGCAGTGTAATACCCTCAGTATGAATTGGTGCTCATCAGGGCTTTAAGTGGGCCGTGTCCTGCCAGTACTCAGGACCGGCAGTTCTAAAAAGCAGGTGCTGAGATGGGTCCCTATCAAGCTCTCCATTTTTGCCCTCACCCTCAAGATGAAAAAAATAAATCTTAAATCTGCAGCACTACCACCGTTCACTGCCTTTAATGTAACTTCAAATTAACTCGTTATATTTCTTTCAGTCTCACCATTTCAGAACTGACGCGTTTTCAATATGCTCTACACCGAAGCCATAGTTGCTGCTTATTTATCTTATGCATCTAACAGCCATTGACAAAGCCAATAGTCCTGGCTTGTTACTTGTAGTATTATATATCTGGATGCGATTACAGAAGCAGAAAAATACCAGTCGGAGGGCACACTACGCTAAGCACAGATTTTCAGTTTACGTGTTTCTAAGCCATACCCTTAATTACATCAGCCACGCCCCTTTGAGAGATCCCCCCCCCCCAGTTTTTTCATCCCACTTAAAGTCCTGGTGCTCACCACCTGTCCTATCCCAGGGTTAGTTTGTGCGCTGTAATCCATAATGGTGAGCCCACAAAAGCATCCATTGGAAAAAAGTCCACATTCACAGCAGCCATAGGGCCAGAAAGCATGCCCTAAGCATAGAATGCCCGTAGGTTTGCTACTCAAATTACTGTAGGATTCCCTGATTCAATAATCAGGTGCAATCCTGTTATCCCAAGTTTACAAAAATTAACCTACTTGGAGGCACTAACATCTGGAGAACACAGCATACACCTGTTATACTTGTTTCATTTCCCATCAACCATGTCTGTTCATTATTACTAAATGTAACCACTATATTGGCTCATACCTTTACGTAGTGGTTCAAGTAATCAATACAAAAAGCAAGCATAGGGGTCTTAGGACTTGCACAGACATCCATAGACGTGTGTAACACATTAGGTCAGTGGTTTTGTGGTCAGTGGTTTTGTGGTTTGGACAAATTTCCATTAGGAGGCCAGAATTTCGTGTAAATTCAGAATTTTCCCATTATGGTTGTTACACGAAATTATGCATTTAAACCAAGTCGCATAATTACGCGCCATTCATGGCAAAAATGTCGCATGAGCACGCCGGAACAATTTAAACGACCAGAACTTGAGCAGCTGCTGTTTGCAGTGCTTGTATTTTTTGCACTCTTTGTTGCACAAAATGCTCCCTCATGTCCAAAATGAACTCTAGGCCTCCTTTTGCTTTAAAACATAGTGCCAAATGCTGGTTTTGCATTTCGTGTAATTTATTTTATTTTATTTATTTGAAAAGTTTTATAAAGTGCGAACATGACCCAAAAAAGGGTATCAGAGCGCTGTACAAAGGAGGGTACAAGGCAAGAGTTTTAAAACAAGGGTGCAGTACAAAATAGAACACAAGAAGTAACTAAAAAGTTACAGCAGGTAATACATCAAAAAGGACCTGTGAAGAGAAACATAACAAATTTAGAGCGATCGGTAAAAAGATTGTCAAGCTCGCGATAGAAGTGGATTAAAGATGGCATCAGGGCTATTGCAGTAGATGGTTGTTCAGTATTAGCCACTTGAGATGTTTTTTGAAAGAGGTAGTCAATGGGTTGGATCTGATCTCGGGAGGAAGAGCATTCCAAATTCTAGGAGCAAGACCAGAGAAGGCACGGTTGTAAGTTCTTTTCTTTTTGAATTTGGGTGGTTTCAAAAGTAGAGTATTAGAGCTTTTAAGTTCCGACTCAAGCCAGATAGCTCAAGTTTTTTGCTAGGTAGAAGGGGGTGTTGTAGTGAATAGCTTTGTGCCTCAGGCAAGCAATCTTGAAGCAAATCCTTACTTCAATGGATAGCCAGTTAAGGTGAATTAAGTCCGGCGTGATATGGTTATGTTTTCTGGAGCCCGTGATGAGTCTGGCCGACGCGTTAAGAATGGCTTTAAGCGGAGCCAGACTCGCTTTAGGAAGGCCGGCAAGGGTCACCAAACCATATTCCAAGCGTGAGATAACTAGGGATTGGACAGCTGTCTGGATGTCCTCAGGAGGCAAGAATGGCTTGACTTTCCTTAGGGTTTTGAGCTGATGATTGGCACCCCTAATAGTGGTACTAATGTGAGCTTGCATGTTTAGGTATTTGTCCAGGGTGGTGTAATACATGTAATTTGCGTAATTTTTCTGAAATTTTGCACAACTATTCAGAAGTGAATTTGGCGAATTTCGCACACCCCTAGTTATTAACACTAAGACCAGCGTCATTAGAGCTGCTCTGATAGTGAGCACTTTATAAATGTTATGAGGTTTATCATGATGATAAACGTTTAAGGTCTCACTGACCTACATACATCAATCAACAAATGTGTGTAACACATTAGGTTAGAGGGTAGAAACTTTAAGGGTTTCTTTAAATTTGAATCTCAAGGTACTAATTGGAGACGGGTTAGCCAGGTCAAAGGTAAGTGTTCCCATAGGCAGTGCTTAATTTGTAAAAGAATAAGTGCCAGAGTTACATTTCGAGTGTTGACTATTAGGTCTGGATAGTCTTGATGTCACCTCATGCCTCTTTCATCCATCACCACACACTCCCTGTCCCTCTATTTTACTCTTTCAGGTTCTTTTCCATCCTTTCTTTCTCTCATTGTCACTGTTTTTTGCCTTTCTCTTCCTCCTTCTTCCCACCTTTTGTGTTTACACTCTGATTTTCTTGGTCGAAGTCTGATGTGGAAAAATACGTGCCAGTCCCCAAAAATGAGTGCTGGTGGGACACACCTGTAACCACTGGCTCAAATTACGCACTGCCCACAGGTTTGCTCTGAAGGAGTTGTGCTGCCAGGATGTGGCCATGGGTGATATTTCAGAATGGTTTTTGAGAACCAGGGAAAGCTTACAAAGTTTTAGTAACCCATGCAAAAAAATCACAAAAAAGTAAGCACATGCGTAAAAAACACCGATCGTCAAGATACTACCTGCATATTTTAAACCCAGGCTATCAGTAAGACAAGAGAGAAAAGTACTTTTGTTTTTTAGGGCATTATGTATCAGTGACATTTGAGTTCAAGTTAGGGACAGACAGTGCTTTTATTCCACCGGGCATTTCCCCAGTGGGCTGGAGCATTTGAGTCTGGTTTTGAGAGACCAGGGGCCGTATTATGGAAAGTGCCCTGGGGTGCAACAAGCATGTGCGCCTACTTTGCATGCCCCTTAGGCACTTTGGCATTACAAAAAGGGTCGCAGGTACTGTACGGCCCTTTCTGTAATACAGATAGTGCTCGCACACATATAGCCTCATCGCTATCACCAGAGGGTGTTCCCTCATTTGTATGGGGGCGTGGCCCCATGCAAATGAGGCAATCCCTTTGCCTGTGCGCCTGCGCCTTATTATAATAGTGGGCACAGAGGCAAAGAAGCTGTCAGGAAGCAACTGACAGTGCACCACCCACTGTCAGTGCGCCCCCTTATGGCAGCCCCCTGGAGGGGGGACCCCTAGACATCCCCTTACAGGCGGGTCCAGACACTCACTGCACCCACCTGCAAGGGGATCTCTCACCCCTCCTAAAAGCGCAGGCGGGTTGCCGCCTGCACAGTGAAACACACAGCAGCTGCTTCAAAGCTGTTCCGTATTTTACTTGAATGCACTGCCCCCAGGGTAGCACGACTTTGCGGCTGCCCTGGGGGTAGTGTATTCAATGTAATAGGGCAAACATTCCCTGTTTACACCCTGCGCACCTGTTTTAAGGTGCGCCGTGGCGCAAACAGGGAAACTGTGCCCTACGTCTAATAGGGCCCCAGAGCTGCTCCTTGTGCCTCTGTCACTTTACCTTGCTCTCAAAGATTAATCGCTGTAGGCACTGGGGGTTTCAGGAGCTAGAGAGAGAGAAAGAGAGAGAGGGAGGGGAAAGGAAGAGAGAAAGCGATCAAAGAGGGAGAAAAGTGAGAGGGGAGAAGGAGAGAGGATGGATGAAAAGAGAGAGATTTTGCGAGGAGGCGAAGGGAGCGGGGCTGGCTTGAACATTTTTGCCTGGGATGCTTTTGGTTCCCCAGCCCTGGTTCAAGTGCAACGAAAGAATTTAGGCACGGTAAAAGGGAAAGCAGGAAATTCTTGAACTACTTAAAAACCCCACTAATTGGGATCTTAACAAACTTATGGTTGGGTAATAAAAACTCTGCCTGCATACTCCTAGGTATTTGGACATAATATCGAGTCATAAATATTGAGTTACACAAATACTGAGTTTTAAATATCATGTCACATAAATATCACTTTGCCACTGGATTCAAGCTAGCCTGGCTGATGAGGGATGTTACTCCGAAACCGGTCCGAGGACGCTTGTTTCCGGTCCGGAGAAGCCCTGGCTTGGCAGTTCAGGCTGGACTGTTCCCATGAAGAACAGGGTCAATGATTGATTTGCATATGGATGGGTCTGAACTGGGATGGCGAAGTGAGCAAAAGAACGATGATGGATACAACCGAGATCTAATAGTGACTGGGGGTGGGCGTCTGAAAAGTTTCCGTGCTCCGTCCATCATCTTATTGTGTTTACTTTGTTCGCCCTAATTAGGCAGGGTAGACCCAGAAGTGGGTCCATTGCTCACTTTGCCACTGGATTCAAGTAAGCCTGGCTGATTTTGATTTGAGAACTTGTATAGCGCACAAATGCCCTAGGGCGTCTAGGCGCTGAGCGGTAAGGTGCCAGAAGAAGAGAGAAAGTGTAGATTTAGTTAGCGAAGAGCCAAGTTTTCAATGCCTTTCTGAAGGAGAGCAATGTTGGGCTATTTTTTTATGTCAGTCTGGAGTAAATTCCACTGTCCCCAGAATAAAGCTTCTTCCGCCCCAACGAGCCTTGTTGAATCTGGAGGTTTGTAAGAGTTTGCTCTGTGATGATCTTAGATTTCTGACAGGTAAATACCAGGTTAGATGTTGTTTCAGGTACTTCGGACCATTCTCATGCAATGCCTTCAACGCTAGGCATACAGATTTAAATGTGATCCTTTTTTCCACTGAGAGCCAGTGCAGCTTTCTAAGTTCGTGGGAGATTGACTGGAATTTAAGAATATCCAGCAGCAATCTGGCTGCTGCATTTTGCAGACGTTGCAGCTTGAGTAAGTTCTGCTTTTGCAAGCCCATATAAAGGGCATTTCCGTAATCGAGTCTGGACAGGGCTAATACTGTCACAAGTGTTTTCACGGAATTCGGCGGTATGAAGGTACGAACTTTCCTAATTATCTTTAAAATAAAGAAGATAGTCGAGGAAAGATTGCTGATCTGGTGTTCAAAGGTTAGATTGTCGTCAAACATGACGCCCAGATTCTTCACCTTCTTGACTGGAACCGGAAACTCTCCCAAGCCAGCTGGCCACCAACTATGTGACCAAAAGGAGGTATCCGAACCCAGCAGAAGTACCTCCGTCTTTCCCCCATTCAACTTTAGGCGGTTCGAGCTCATCCACTGGTTCACCTGGGACATACAGCAGTTAAACCGGTCTGCTGTTTCCTCCACATTGCTAGAGATTGACACCACTAGCTGGGTATTGTCAGCGTAGGAGATCACAGAGCAGCCAAACTGTCTGATTATTTCAGCCAAAGGGGCGACATAAAGGTTAAACAACGTAGGGCTCAGTGAAGAGCTCTGTGGAACACCACAGGGAAGCATAAAATGCTCTGAGGAGGATGTTCCGACCTGCACATACTGAACCCTGTTGCTCAGATAGGATTTAATCAGTTAAAGTGCTAAATCCTTTATCCCTGCCTCTGAGAGCCTTTTGATCAGTATATAATGGTTCACGGTGTCAAAAGCTGCGGACAGATCTAATAGAATCAGTGCGGCCTTGCCACCTGAGTCCAGGATTGCTCTGAGATCTTCAGCTGCCATGACCAAGGCCATATCCGTGCTGTGCCCTTTTCGGAAACCATATTGCGAGGGATCTAGCACATCCGCGGATGATATGAAGGTTGTAAGTTGGAGGTTCAGTATCTTTTCCAGAACCTTAGCCGGGAAAGGTATCCTGGAAATTGGACTGTAGCTGCTGGGATCACTTGGATCCAGATTGGGTTTCTTTAAGAGTGGTACGATCGAGACTGTCTTCCAGGAATTGGGGAAAGTAGCAGAACTAGTGATCTCTTTAAATATTATCCCCAGCTGTTCACTGATGAGATCTGGAGCTGATGAGGGGTGTTACCCCGAAACCGGTCGCAGGATGCTTGTTTCTGGTCCAGGGAAGACCTGGCTTGGCAGTTCAGGCTGGACCTTTTCCCATGAGGAACAGGGTCAGGACTGATTTGCATATGGCAGGGTATGAACTGGGGTGGCGAAGTGAGCAAAAGAATGATGATGGATTCAACCCAGATCTAATAGTGACTGGGGGTGAGTGTCTGAAAAGTTTCAGCGCTCTGTCCATCATCTTATTGTGTTTACATAAATATCGTGATGCAGAAATATCATAGACAAAAATATACAGTTTTTAAGGTAAGTAATATCGTTTTCAAGAATATCGTTGTTGGTAATATCGTTTTCAATAATATAGTTGTAAAAAATATTGTTTTTAATTCTCTTTGTGTTTTAAATAATATGTTAATTGTATAGGTTATATATTGTTTGTATAATTGTTGTTAATGTTTTTAAATATAATTTGTAATTTCAAGTTATTTATAATTTTAATTACATTTTAAATGTAATTTATAGTGTCATAGCAGGTTGTGAGGTTTGCAGGGGTACAGGGTGGGAAGTTAATTAATTATAATTAATTAATAATTAATTGTTAGTTAATATTAATTGTTTAATTGATAATTCATTATGCAAATTGTGTAAATATTAATTTTTAAGTTATATTTTAGGTGCAGGTTGTTGGGCTTGTAGGGGTATAGGATGGGAAGTTAATTTAGAAATAATTTATTAATAATTAATTATTAATTTATTATTAATTATTTAATTGATAATTAATCATGTAAACTGTGTAATTATTATTTTTTTACATATATTTTAGATGTGGGTTGTTGGATTTGTAGGGGTATAGGGTGGGAAGTTAATTAAGTAATGATTTTTTAATTATTCTTTTAGTATACAGTATTTAATTGATAATTAATTATGTAAATTGTGTAATTAATATTTTTTTAAGTAATATTTTAGGTGTGGGTTATTGGATATTTAGGTGTATAGGTTGGGAAGTTAATTAAGTAAATATTGTTTGATAATTATTAATGTATTAATTATTTAATTGATAAATAATTATGTAAATTGTCTATATTATATTGTTTTAAGTCATATTTTAGTTGCAGGTTGTTGGGTTTGTAGGGGTATAGGGTGGGAAGTTAAGTAAATATTAAATTTCAATTAATTAATGTAGTTTTATTAAACGATGTAATTTATTTATCATTATTTAAATTATTTAATACATATATGTTTCATGTTCTTTATTAGGTGTTTTGTTTTTAGGGGCTAGGGTGGGAATTTATTTAAGTCATAATTAATTAACAATGAATTATTAATTTATAAATAATTCTTTTATTTATTACTTTATATGTTAATTGTGTTATTTTGTATTTTAATTATATTTTAAATGTGGGCTGCTAGGTATGTGGGAACATAGGGGGTCATTAGGATAGCGATCCGCCCGCTATTTTCCACCGGCCGCTGCACATTTCCCCACCGCCATATTACGATGGCGGTGGGGACCCAGGCGGACGGAAAGACCGTCCGCCGGTTTTCCGCCGGTAGGCAATCGGCCCGATTGCCTACCGGGCGGAAAAGGCCTGCAATATGGTGGCAGTGCCTTGCAGGCACCGCCATCCATATTACAATGGTCGGCGGTGCAGGGCTTTCCATGGCGGTGACTCCGCCATGGAAAGCCATGCGGATTCCACTTTCGGGGGCCCGTTGCGGGCCCCCAAGATGTTGGGGGGGTGGGGGGTGCACATGGGAGTACCTATGGTACCCCCCTGCATTGTCATGGACATGGTGGCAGGCACCTCGCGGTGCCTGTCACCTTGTGCATGACGATGCACACAGTGCATTCCCAGCATTGTGGCGGGCGGTGCTGTACGTACCGCCCGCCACAATGCTGGGAATGGAGGATGCCACCGCCACGGTGGCGGTGGCATCCTAATCGCCTGTGTGGGACCGCCGCACCACTGGCGGCCGGTCCCAGCACCGCAAGGGTGGCGGGCGGACAAAAGTCCGCCCGTCATCCTAATAGGCCCCATAGTGTGGGAATCTGATTAAATAATCAATTAATAGCATTTTCAATTTGATATTAATTAGTAAAAGAAATCTTAATTATGTAAATTGTTTAATTGTTTTTTTAAAAGCTGCACAGACTGACTGGAGTGGAAATAGTATATTTTACCCCTCCTCAGTCCAACGCTTTCCCTACTGTTGCACTGACTGGAGTGGGAATAGTAAATTTCACCCCTCCGCAGCCCAACGCTTTCCCTACTGTTGCAGAGACTGGAGTAGGAATAGTAAATTTTACCTCTCCTGAGTCCAACGCTTTCCCTACTGTTGCACCGACTGGAGTGGGAATAGTTTATTTTATCCCTCCTGAGTCCAATGTTTTCCCTACTGTTGCACAATATGAAGTGTGAGTAGTAAATTTACCCAATTTGAAGACTAATGCTTTCCCTAGTCTTGCACAGACTGGAGTGGGAATAGTACATTTTACCCCTCAGTAGTCCAACGCTTTCCCTACTGTTGCACAGACTGGAGTGGGAACAGTAAATATGACCCCTTCTGAGTCCAATGCTTTCCGTACTGTTTCACCGACTGGAGTGGGAATAGTAAATTTTACCCCTCCGAAGTACAACACTTTCCCTACCGTTGTGCTGTTTGGAGTGGGAATAGTTAATTTAACCCATCCGAAGTCCAACGCTTTCCCTTCTGTTGCACAGACTGGAGTGGGAATGGTAAATGTTACCCCTCCTGGGTCCAATGCATCCCTACTGTTGCAAACACTGGAGTGTGAATAGTATATTTATTATTCCTAGAATTTGATAATTTTGTTAATATTATTTAAATATATATTATTACTGTTAGTTTGTGTATTTAATTTTATATTTTTTATTTATAGAAATGTCTGTAATTTTTAAGATATTTTTAGTAGAACATATTTTTTTATTGTTTAAATTTTTTATGTATAATTAAATTGGCAATTGTTTACATTTTTTTCAGTTTATTTGTTAATTTGTTTTCTATATATGTGTGTATATATATATATCTATACCAAAAGTAAATCCAAAGTAGATGCGCTCTCAGGAAATACAACCACACAATCCGATACGGTGTAATAACCAAGTTTTAATCACAACGCGTTTCGACTGCATCCGCAGCCTTGCTCACGTGAATAAAGTGCAACAAAATAAAAAAGTGTTGAATAACATCAGAATGGCGGTCATGAAAATGAAAAGAGGACAAACCAAATTGGAATCCAGAAATGGCGGCCATCACATAGTGGTAAAATACAAAAGTGAAATAGACAGAAGTAGCGGCCATCACATAGTGGTAAAGTAAAAAAGTAAAATAGAAATTCTAACGTAGTTTACAAATGGAAATTCCATTGAGCCAAAAATATTGCACATTATACAATAAAGTAAATGAAACATATGGACAATGCTTTTCAAATTACATATTTCGAGATCAGTTCGAGATTCAAACTGATACAATACAGCTCTGGAACATATTGCATATTACAGACCCTACATGAGGTTCTTCCTCTGCCTAATAAGACGTAAGTGCAAAGAAAACCTGACACAATGATTCGCACAGTGCATAATCATACCAGGGAGTAATCTTGTCCCAATACTAAACATAATCACAGGGCTCACAGGGCTCACATCTGAGATCTGCACCAACGAGGTCACAATATGTTGCAAAGTGCCCTATTTAATTAAATGACCCTAAAAAAGTGCCTTACCGAGTATGTAAAATAAGAGAGAGTTATCACTTGTCCAATGCACTCATGTACTGAAATAGACATTTCCTACGAGCTTACATGTAAGATCTGCACCGACAAGATCAGAACAAATAAGTTGCAAAGTGCCCTATTTCTTCAAATGACCTTGTGTGAGTGCCTAACTAGGTACATATTTAAACCAATGCTCGTTCCACAAAAATTTGAGTATATATGCAATTAATAATCATATTGCAAAATGACATCACAAAACAAAACTGTCCACTTTACCACCGGCTGGCAACTGTCCTCACAGATATTTTCAAACTGATGCTGAAGTGTCAATACCATGTTGTCCCAAGTGATAACGAAGAGAAGGTTAGGTGACCCGTGTATAAATTGGGCCCTTCCTTCCCTCCTACAAAGAAACAAAGAAAACAGAAAAAACAATGAAAAGTGAATACTAAAATATCATACCAAGGCACCATAGTGCCAGAGTGACATTAAAATCATTAATTTCTAATGCTTTGATTCATGGGGATCCTCAGCTGGGGCGGCAAGAAATTACCACATAAGTAACTAAGCAGAAAACAAGAAATACTAAACTCAGTAATTTAAGTCAGAAATACTCAGATAACCCATAAGTAACACAATCAGATTATACATCTAATTCTACAGTAGACGTATATACACACAGTCTATTGACTTTTAAGGTGGATTGCAAGTTCTTCGTCCTGATTGAGCCCCCCTGGAGTCCTAGTTTGTAAATCCACAATGTATCTAGACTCCCTCTGTCTGAGTCTGAGTACTCTATCCCCACCTCTATATCCTGGCCGGATCTGCTCTATGATGAAGTACTTCATGAGGGATGAATCAGAAAAATGTTTTTCCTCAAAATGACGTGCTACTGGGTATTTGGGATCTCTGTTGGTGATTGCACGCACATGTTCTAGAATCCTCTTTTTCGCCATAAGTGTGGTACTTCCAATGTAGTGCAGTTTACATGGACATTCTATGGCATAGACAACAAAGGTGGTGCTACAAGTGAGGAACTGGGTGATAATTTTTTTTTGTTTGACTGTTCAGCACAAATTCTTTGCGGAAATTGCTGTTGATACACGCTTTGCAGTGCCCGCACGGAAAAAACCCTTTAAGGTTATGTGTCCCCACTTCTTGTTGTACAGTGATATCACTATGGACCAACATATCCCTGATGTTCCTACCCCGTCTATAGGTGATGTTAGGTCTTGCTGGAATACTGCCCCCTATTCTGCCATCACATCTGAGTGTATTCCAATTCAGGGCTAGAATGCGCCTGATGCTTTCAGAATCTGTGTTATAGGTCAAAATGACCCTAGTGGCATCTTCTTTTGATTCCCTGTCTGTAGACTCCCTCTCTGCAAGAGTGTGGGATCTGTTCACACCATTAGCTCTATTGATTGCTTTCTTCAAGACCCATGTAGGATAGCCTCTGATCCTGAATCTCTCAATCATATTGTTACTCTCCAGAATGTAAGCTTCCTCGCTGTAGCAGTTTCTTTTTACCCTCAGTAGTTCACCATATGGAATACTCCACTTCAAGGAATCAGGGTGACTACTGAGGGCATGAAGAATGCTGTTACCTGCTGTGCTTTTACGAAACAGAGAGGTGTGTATGGTATTATCCCTGATCTCCAAACATACATCCAGGTATACTGCACTAGTACTACTGATATTACTAGAGAGTAGTATATTGCGGTTGTTCTTATTGAGATCTGCCACAAATTCAACAGCTTCCGTTTCCAAGCCCTTCCAAACAATGAAAAGATCATCAATGTATCTGTACCATATTTTAACCCTGTCCAGGTTATGTATGTATTTAGTACCATTGAAAATCTCTTCCTCCCATTGAAAATCTCTTCCTCCCAGAGGAGGATAATACCATACACACCTCTCTGTTTCGTAAAAGCACAGCAGGTAACAGCATTCTTCCCAGAGGAAGAGATTTTCAATGGTACTAATTACATACATAACCTGGACAGGGTTAAAATATGGTACAGATACATTGATGATCTTTTCATTGTTTGGAAGGGCTTGGAAACGGAAGCTGTTGAATTTGTGGCAGATCTCAATAAGAACAACCGCAATATACTACTCTCTAGTAATATCAGTAGTACTAGTGCAGTATACCTGGATGTATGTTTGGAGATCAGGGATAATACCATACACACCTCTCTGTTTCGTAAAAGCACAGCAGGTAACAGTATTCTTCATGCCCTCAGTAGTCACCCTGATTCCTTGAAGTGGAGTATTCCATATGGTGAACTACTGAGGGCAAAAAGAAACTGCAACAGCGAGGAAGCTTACATTCTGGAGAGTAACAATATGATTGAGAGATTCAGGATCAGAGGCTATCCTACATGGGTCTTGAAGAAAGCAATCAATAGAGCTAATGGTGTGAACATATCCCACACTCTTGCAGAGAGGGAGTCTACAGACAGGGAATCAAAAGAAGATGCCACTAGGGTCATTTTGACCTATAACACAGATTCTGAAAGCATCAGGCGCATTCTAGCCCTGAATTGGAATACACTCAGATGTGATGGCAGCATAGGGGGCAGTATTCCAGCAAGACCTAACATCACCTATAGACGGGGTAGGAACATCAGGGATATGTTGGTCCATAGTGATATCACTGTACAACAAGAAGTGGGGACACATAACCTTAAAGGGTTTTTTCCGTGCGAGCACTGCAAAGCGTGTATCAACAGCAATTTCCGCAAAGAATTTGTGCTGAACAGGCATACAAAAATTATCACCCAGTTCCTCACTTGTAGCACCACCTTTGTTGTCTATGCCATAGAATGTCCATGTAAACTGCACTACATTGGAAGTACCACACTTATGGCGAAAAAGAGGATTCTAGAACATAAGCGTGCAATCACCAACAGAGATCCCAAATACCCAGTAGCACGTCATTTTGAGGAAAAACATTTTTCAGATTCATCCCTCATGAAGTACTTCATCATAGAGCAGGTCCGGCCAGGATATAGAGGTGGGGATAGAGTACTCAGACTCAGACAGAGGGAGTCTAGATACATTGTGGATTTACAAACTAGGACTCCAGGGGGGCTCAATCAGGACGAAGAACTTGCAATCCACCTTAAAAGTCAATAGACTGTGTGTATATACGTCTACTGTAGAATTAGATGTATAATCTGATTGTGTTACTTATCGGTTATCTGAGTATTTCTGACTTAAATTACTGAGTTTAGTATTTCTTGTTTTCTGCTTAGTTACTTATGTGGTAATTTCTTGCTGCCCCAGCTGAGGATACCCCATGAATCAAAGCATTAGAAATTAATGATTTTAATGTCACTCTGGCACTATGGTGCCTTGGTATGATATTTTAGTATTCACTTTTCATTGTTTTTTCTGTTTTCTTTGTTTCTTTGTAGGAGGGAAGGAAGGGGCCCAATTTATACACGGGTCACCTAACCTTCTCTTCGTTATCACTTAGGACAACATGGTATTGACACTTCAGCATCAGTTTGAAAATATCTGTGAGGACAGTTGCCAGCCGGTGGTAAAGTGGACAGTTTTGTTTTGTGATGTCATTTTGCAATATGATTTTTAATTGCATATATACTCAAATTTTTGTGGAACGAGCATTGGTTTAAATATGTACCTAGTTAGGCACTCACACAAGGTCATTTGAAGAAATAGGGCACTTTGCAACTTATTTGTTCTGATCTTGTCGGTGCAGATCTTACATGTAAGCTCGTAGGAAATGTCTATTTCAGTACATGAGTGCATTGGACAAGTGATAACTCTCTCTTATTTTACATACTCGGTAAGGCACTTTTTAGGGTCATTTAATTAAATAGGGCACTTTGCAACATATTGTGACCTCGTTGGTGCAGATCTCAGATGTGAGCCCTGTGAGCCCTGTGATTATGTTTAGTATTGGGACAAGATTACTCCCTGGTATGATTATGCACTGTGCGAATCATTGTGTCAGGTTTTCTTTGCACTTATGTCTTATTAGGCAGAGGAAGAACCTCATGTAGGGTCTGTAATATGCAATATGTTCCAGAGCTGTATTGTATCAGTTTGAATCTCGAACTGATCTCGAAATATGTAATTTGAAAAGCATTGTCCATATATTTCATTTACTTTATTGTATAATGTGCAATATTTTTTGCTCAATGGAATTTCCATTTGTAAACCACGTTAGAATTTCTATTTTACTTTTTTACTTTACCACTATGTGATGGCCGCTACTTCTGGCTATTTCACTTTTGTATTTTACCACTATGTGATGGCCGCCATTTCTGGCTTCCAATTTGGTTTGTCCTCTTTTCATTTTCATGACCGCCATTCTGATGTTATTCAACACTTTTTTATTTTGTTGCACTTTATTCATGTGAGCAAGGCTGCGGATGCAGTCGAAACGCGTCGTGATTAAAACTTGGTTACTACACCGTATCGGATTGTGTGGTTGTATTTCCTGAGAGCGCATCTACTTTGGATTTACTTTTGGTATTATTTCGCCAGCACGCTCCGCTGGCGTATGCGCCACCTTCCATGGGTTCAAGCGGTTCGGAAGGAGCTGCGAGACAGTTGGATTATATATATATCTATATATACATATATATGTAAATCAAATCAAATCAAATAAAGCTTTATTCGGTGTACTAGTTTTCAACCATAAAAGCATATTATAGCATAAAAAAATTTCAACATACACATTAAAAAGAGATGATAGGATAAAAACAGATTATACAAGAAGTATTATAAAACAGGATCCAAGGAGGTAGCTTCGACATTATATACACTTATTAATAAACATGACCAAGTTCTTCCATAATTTCATTGTAAAGTACAAGCAAGATAGGTTAAAAAATTTATAATAATGCATAATGTGCAAAAACTGCAATGGGTCTCTAAAGTTTAGTTTAAAAAATACAGACAAGATAGGTTAAAAAATTTGTAATAATGCATAATGTGCAAAAACTGCAATGGGTCTCTAAAGTTTAGTTTAAAAAAATCATAAAAACACAAGTTATTAAAAACGAGCATGGAAAACTTCTCGCGGTGTTATTACTTAATTCGAAAAAAACATCATAATCTTAATTCTATTACATATTATATGACATTACAGGGGCCAAATAGATAATTCATATATATACACATCATTTTTATGGGTAGTTCACATTGTATTTCGGTACTTAATAACAGCCTTTAAAAACAAGGAAGTAATCATAATGATTTGTTCATTTTCCAGCAATTGTAACCTTAAAAGGCTGTTCTACATTGTCTTAGGCCCCAGCTTCTAAGAGTAGGAATTAGAAACTTTTTTCTCGGTGTAACATAATACTTGCAGAATAAAGTACAGTGCAGAGTTGTTTGGATTGATTTATCGTCACATGGGCAAATGGGCGACCTACTCGACCAATCATTTTTTTCAGGGAACGTGACCAATCTAAAAAAAGACCCACAGCGAAAACGAGCCAAAAGCATGCAACAGTAGCTACTCTGTACCAATACCAAGTAAGGTTGTAGGCCTATACATGTTATCATCAAGTGGTTATCCATAACTGATTTTTCTCCTTCTCCACTAGCCAGCGCTTATTCTCTAAATGACTCAGACAGATATCTTTTAATGCTTTTCTTGTTACCATTTCCATGGAACTTGGGGACTCAAAATATTCTGGATGGCCAATTTCATATGCAAGTCTTTTTATATAATTAATCCATGGGATCTTAGCCACCCTGTCTAATTTAAGGCAGTCTGAGATTACGTCTCTATTAAAACCAGTCTCCTCCGATACCCAAACCTTATGCCATAACAGTAAAGGATTAGTTTTAATAGTATCAGAGATATAAGGAAGGCCAAGTTCCCTATGACAGCTAAAAGTGGCAGTAGTACTGGGGACAGCTAGCAAGTAGCGGACAAAAGTGTTTTCAAGACATTGGATTTCTTCTACTCCCTCAATGCCCCAAATGCCTGCTCCATATGTCCCTGTTGTAATACATTTGGATTTATAGATTGCCAGCAACTCTGGGACAGGTCTACCACCTAATTTCTTGGCGAAGTTAACAACTGCTTCTATGGCTCTTGAAAAATTCAGTTTTCTAGCCTTCATGGCTGTTTTCCATGAACCCTTTCTATCGAAGTTTATGCCAAAATATGAAAAAGTATTCGTACTTTCCACTTTTTTGCTATCAATAAAAATGTCACATACCTTTTTTTTATTTGTACCACAACTCATGGTGTATGTTTTAGTGGTATTTACCCTTAGGCCCCTGTCTTTCATGTAAGCGACGAAAAGGCTAACAGACCTCTGTAACCCTAATTGCGTCCGTGCCATTATTACCGCGTCATCCGCGTACAATAGGATGGGGACAGGGGTTCCCTTTATAATGGGGTAGTCACATTGATATCCGCTCAGATATTGACCCAAACTATTAAAATAGAGTGAAAAAAGGAGAGGGGCAAGTATACATCCCTGCCTCACTCCTTTCCTTATAGAAAACTTTGTTGAACACTCCCCGTGTTTCCCATATCGGACCCTCGCCCCAGCCTCCCTATACAACTCCTTAATAAAGGTTAACAACGGTGGGTCAACCTTTAGTTCTTCCAGGATACTCCACAATTTCTTGTGTCTAACACAATCAAAGGCGGAACTTAAGTCCACAAACGTTAGGTAAAGTTTACCCTGTTTAGCTTTTGTGTACTTATCTATAATTAATGATAAATTAAGTCCCTGTTCAGTTGTGCCTAACCCTACACGGAAACCGTATTGAAAATTTGATAAGACTCGCATATACATATAATGTATATATAGATATGTATATGTATATATTTGTATATTAGTAAATTTAAAAAAAATAAAAAATCATAATATAAATTAAAATTAATAATTGTAATAGTTTTACATTATATATATGTACATAAATATACACACATAGATATATATGTGTGTTTAAATAAGTATGTTTCTATATACTTTTAAATATTATTTAAACATATTTAATTTATATTATATTAATGTTACATGTTAAAATATTTAGGGGGTCATTACGATGGCGGGCGGAAGCACAACCGCCGTGCTGGCGGATGCAAAAACCACCAGTTACCGCCGGCACGCAGCAGTCCACACGCCCGCCCAATTACGATGCGAAAAGTAGGCCAAACACCGCCGGCAAGCCAGCAACACCGTCCGCCATCAAAGTGCGCCCGTACACGTAGCGGCGCAGCCCAACTGACACACACCGTCCGACGAAAACACGTCCCGCCCGGCGCATAAATTACGATGCCGCAAACAAACGGCTCCCACGGCCAAGAGATACCGTACGACAAACCGAAGCGGTAACACGGACGCCGAGCACGGACAACGAAGAAGCGGCTCCCCGAGCATGAATCCAGCACTGCAGGCCCTCCCCATGCTCTTGCTGATGCACCACCAAGGACGCAACGTACCGCGGAGACGCAGGTAGGCACACACACAACAAGTGCACGCAATCAGCGCACACAGTGCAAGGGCGGAAAAAGCGGACAACCCCCCCAGCGCGTGTACACTACACATCCACCATTGCATCCACATATGACACACAGGCCAAATCGTAACATCGCGTAACACATGTGTACACACCACCTGGGACTAGGAACCAACAACCCCGTCACGGCCCCAAAGCGGCGATGACGCCGCCACACATGCGCACAACGCAGAGGCCAACCGCAGCGCCATGCATGCGTCGCACACAGACACAGGGACACAACCAAGCAGCACACACATCAGCCCCACCCCGAACGCACATGACACGTGACAGGCCTGCCACAGACATGTCCCCAACGCCCAATTCACGGACAACACCCAACGCCACACAACCGACGCACACATGTCAGTGAAGTCACGCAACAGCAGGACACACCCCAGTGTAACAAACATGGCGAAGCACACAGCGGCGGCAACACCAACTAGGAGAAGCAGGGCCCCTTCGGGAAGAGGAACGCCAGTACCACACTGAAACACCCATACCACCCTGCACATATGAACAAGACATATAAAACGGAACACCAAAGAGCCCGGGGACCGACAACAGGTGGCCCAAGAATAACATTCACACACAAGGCCCAACGCAGAGCGGAAAGGCAGCCTGCCGCCCACACAAGGGAGAGCAGACAGCACTGAATGACCTTCCATTCCAACTCCGAAACCACAGCCCTACGAAAGAAGCCGGTGAATACAGCCATTGTCCAAGAAAAGACCAACACAGGCATGCCGAGGAGACCGACCACAGGGCAGATAGCGCATATCACAGAAGCACACAACGGACGGGGAAGAAAGAAGAAAACACTCCCCCATGTCGGCCACATGCAAGTTAATTGGAAGGAGTCACACATCACTGACCTTGAACTATCTGAGAAGCATGTGGGATGAGGGCCCGTGTCCTCCAAACAAGCCAACAGAACACAAGTCCTGTCCCCCTACGACTACACAGAGCTCACAGCAACCTCGGAGCGTGCACATTGCAGACTGCACACACAGCCAGAGCACGCCACCACAACGCACCGCTGCGAAATGGCAACCGCAACACACCTACCCAACTACGCCGGACAGCTCAAGCTGTACAAAACCAACCTGATACATATATTGGGATGCGATCTCCTGTCCCTGCTGAACGTAAGTTACCGACTGACTTACCGCATCACATTGTTCAGCTGCGTCATGCCCGTCTTCTACTGTCGGAGGTGTCCCTACCAGCATCCCGTGGAGATATGCCTCTCCAACCCGGCATGTCTAAAGGCGGACCTGCTACCACTACTCCTCCCTCTGGACGCACACGACAGGGCCTGCTCTGCCTATGGGGGCATGGCGTATGTGGCCAACATCGCACCCGCACTGAAATGGGACCACTGTGCCTCCACACGACGGATCATCGAGAACAGCTACATCGAATGTCACCCAGCATGCCCCATCATGGTCCTCCAAGGGACAACTTACGAACAACACCTTGACAGCCACCATCCGCTACATTGGCTGGCAAACATGTACACCACCAATGACATGGAAGCCCTGCTGGACGGCATCGCATACCTGACAACCTGTAAATTCGTCGGACCACAACGCAGGTTCCCCGATTGACCTATGATGTCCAACCCCGCACCCATGCTTAGCTTCCGCACGGACTGGCCAGTCACCACCACAACAGCCATACCAAACGACCGGCAACTGTTACCACACCATCAACGACATCGCCATGACATCGGATATGACCGGGACATGCACACTGTTCCCCATCACATCCAGGAACACCGCATGCATCGTGGGAGGCAGTGGCATGGGGTCTGTGTATCGCACCCACATGGACGGAACTGCACGAACAACCAGGACACGACATGGATCCAGCGCCCATGGACACACACACCGCTCAGTGGACATGAATAGGTCGCCTGGAGTCTGTGGGTGCTGCACCCCTCCCACCCCCGCCCCGGGAATCCCATACCAGGACCTTTGCATGGACGACAAGTGCATACAACAACAACACGACCCCAGTGACTGTGACATGTCCAGTAACCACCACATTGCAACAACAAGTGGCACGCCGCTGCATGCACGCAAGCACATGCCCTGATGTCATCTCACATGCACGCGTGCATGAGGAACAACCGCAGCAAACCTGTCACATGGAACTGAGATGGACTGTGCCCATGATGCCAAGCGGTCTGGTAGGCTACATGTATACCGTCTGTGTCAAAGTCCGCAGCTCCGCAGCTATACGTAAATGTACATTAGCACAGCCTTGGCCAAGCAGATGTAACTCTGAAGCCCACATCCCACATGCAACAGCCAATCACATGTAACCCCACACCCTATCCCATTTGCAATCATGCTCAGTATATCCTCAACATGTATTCCGCTGCCAGTAGTGTCCACTATACTGCATCACAGAGGACAGAAGACTCAATATAATGTTTGAAACTAAAACTGTCTCCGCTGACTCATTTCACAAGTACGAATGAGAGAGGATGAGAGTATGTGAAGTACACGGCAGTCGTGACATGACCATGTAGTCCACTGGTATTGGATGTCAACGCAAATGAGTAGCACAACTGTGGAAGACACACATGTGTCGTGGTGAAGTCGTATGGACGCAGTGCTCAGGTGGGTGGGTGTGACGGGTAGATGCGCACATGCCAAGTTGGAGCACGCCGTGTCGGGAGGGGTCATGAACAGTACACCACCGCTTCCCTGGGCATTGTGAGAGGACACCTGTCGGGGGGAGTGAACACGTGTGTGCACAGCAGCCGGGCACACGTACAAAGCGGTACCAGGCGCACCTCAGCCCACCCTCTGTGGACAAGCTGGATCCTGTTGTGCGCCCGCCATGCCCCTTGACAAGGCACACACAGCCCCAGTCGACCAGGTGTAACCCCAACACTGGTACCCCGAAACCGGTCCTAGGATGCTTGTTTCCGGTCCAGGGAAGACCTGGCTTGGCAGTTCGGGCTGGACTGTTCCCATGAGGCACAGGGTCAAGACTGATTTGCATATGGCTGGGTTCAAACTGGAATGGCATGGTGAGCAAAAAAACGATGGATTTAGGCCCAGATCTCTGTACTGGGGTGAATGTATGACATTGTTCTGCATTCTGTCCATCAACTGTTGTTTTTGCATTTGTCACCCCGAGTGGGACGGGTATGCCCAGACGTGGGTCCCGTGCTCTCCATGCCACTGGAATCAAGCTATCCTGGCTGAAGAGGGTGAAACCCTGAAACCGGTCCTAGGATGCTTGTTTCCAGTCCAGGGAGGACCTGGCTTGGCAGTTCGGGCTGGACTGTTCCCATGAGGCACAGGGTCAAGACTGATTTGCATATGGCTGGGTTCAAACTGGAATGGCATGGTGAGCAAAAAAACGATGGATTTAGGCCCAGATCTCTGTACTGGGGTGAATGTATGACATTGTTCTGCATTCTGTCCATCAACTGTTGTTTTTGCATTTGTCACCCCGAGTGGGACGGGTATGCCCAGACGTGGGTCCCGTGCTCTCCATGCCACTGGAATCAAGCTATCCTGGCTGAAGAGGGGTGAAACCCTGAAACCGGTCCTAGGATGCTTGTTTCCAGTCCAGGGAGGACCTGGCTTGGCAGTTCGGGCTGGACTGTTCCCATGAGGCACAGGGTCAAGACTGATTTGCATATGGCTGGGTTCAAACTGGAATGGCATGGTGAGCAAAAAACGATGGATTTAGGCCCAGATCTCTGTACTGGGGTGAATGTATGACATTGTTCTGCATTCTGTCCATCAACTGTTGTTTTTGCATTTGTCACCCCGAGTGGGACGGGTATGCCCAGACGTGGGTCCCGTGCTCTCCATGCCACTGGAATCAAGCTATCCTGGCTGAAGAGGGGTGAAACCCTGAAACCGGTCCTAGGATGCTTGTTTCCAGTCCAGGGAGGACCTGGCTTGGCAGTTCGGGCTGGACTGTTCCCATGAGGCACAGGGTCAAGACTGATTTGCATATGGCTGGGTTCAAACTGGAATGGCATGGTGAGCAAAAAACGATGGATTTAGGCCCAGATCTCTGTACTGGGGTGAATGTATGACATTGTTCTGCATTCTGTCCATCAACTGTTGTTTTTGCATTTGTAACCCTAACATAGTCAATCCGCACAGGCGATACAGGGCACGGGATGGCAGTGGAGCATGGTGTGTGAGAGGTCTCCTCGCGCTCCTCCTGGTCATATCACGCAGGCAATAGAACCTCAACGTCTAGCATGGCACAAGTCAAATGGAAGTGTAGGGGGGACGCACCACAGCACGAGCAGCACTGACGTCACGGGAGGTGGCTCGCACCATCCCATCCATTGCCCATTATACCAACCACGCCACATGCCATTGCGACTAAGTGCAAGCGCGTGCGCCACCACCCCCGAGCCCTCCCCAGAGAGGCCAAAGAGTGAATGTGTGGGCCATCAGTCACAGACGGACGCGGCATGGCCGCAAGGGCAGCCACAGCCACTGGGTGTCGCAGGTGGCGGATCCGGAAGGCGAAGACTGTGATGCATAGTCCATGCAGGCCGGGTCTCCATTTGGGGCACCACGCAGGTGGACGGCGTCCCGCAACACATCATACCCTGAGACAGCCCACTCGTGCAACTGGACCCACACATACACTCCTTGCCCTCTCTGGTGCGAGCTTGGGGCTGCCTGTGCAAGCGCTAGCCTCGCAGGTGCACATGCATATTGGGGAGCGAGGGAGGACATGAGGGCTGGGGCGAAGATGACTGTGTCACTGTCAGTGAGTACAAGGGATGACCCAGATGTGGAAAGGAAGAGACGTGTCCCGTGTGTACTGCAACTAGTCGCCAATCCAACTACCCCCATGTCCGGAATGTAAGCCCGCACCTAGGCCCTCCCATCCGCCACATCGAATATACCACCAGCACGACAACCTTCCCATTCGAAACACTGACTGGGGGTGGCGACCAGTGAACAATCATGTGTAGCCTACCCACGCGTACATGTGGGCCCTCCATGATCCATGTCACCTGCGGCAAAGTCATGACATGCGCAATGAGGGAAGTGAGGAGAGCTGTCCGCCCCACGCACAGAAGGTGCATCAGCTCCACAGACCCAGCAGCGAGTCCAGCAGGGGTCACATGTGCAGGGGCAGCTGTGCCTGGTGTGAAGGCACATGCATATAGACAGCACATCGACCAATGTGTAGTCTGCCCACATCTACAGTCCATCATCATGCGGACATAGGAATTGAACACAGGGCAACACATCTGAGTGGGTGCACCCACCGTGACCAACAATGCGCAATCATCGACGTACCCGCCCTGTGCATGGCCCCCACCCAACGGAGGCACATCCAGTGCCACCATCCCACACACACAAGCCTTCCACGGAACATGCTGTGTCCAATGGTCAGTACAGAGTCAGCGCCCATCTGGTGGATCCTGAACAGGAGACACATGCACACACATGCCAGCTCCCACTATGTACGTCTGCCACCTGGCACGTGCAATGTAACCTCTCACCTGTGACGTGTGACTGCAAGCACACAGCCGTCTTAGCATGGGGCTGTCAATGTGGACACCTGTCAATGTTTCGGGAGGTGTGATCCGTACAGTGCTGTACATAGGGTGCAGTGCTGACACCTACTACTGTCTCATATCCCCTCGTGCCACAGGTCCCACTTGTTTTGGCCGCTCAGCCTGTGCCCACATCGTCGTCGTCGTGTGCCATACTCATCCAGCCTCGGAAGCAGTTCCATGCTCAGCAGACATTCATGTTGCCGTGGCGTTGCCGCTTGACGAATATGCAGTCAGTCCCCATCAGCACGCCCGCAAGTCATTGGGGCCTAGATCCCCATGTGCATGCACATGGCAGTGGTTTGTATCACTAGCCATTGCCATTGTTGGGAGACCTGTGTAAGTGTATTGTGGCCGTGCCGTCCCAGCTTGACAGCTGGGCTGTGGCTCATGTGCTTGCTCAGTCATGTCAGTGATGTGTATGCGAAATTGCTATGTGTTGTGTTGCTTTGACATGTGTCCACTGCCATTTTCCCTAGGCGGAGACCGAACATTGACCGCCCATACCAATTGCTGGCGGACATGGACGATACAGAGGTCATTAGGAAGTTTCGGCTGGACAGGCCAACCCTGCATCGACTGTGTGCCATGTTGGAACCCAATCTCCGTCCCCGCAGGGTGTATCCGACAGCTGTCACCCCCACGGCTAAGGTGATGGCCACCATGCATTTCTTCGCCACTGGGTCATTCCAGCACACAGTGGGCAGTGGAGGAGGGATGTCCCAGCCCATGTTCAGCAAGGTGCTGAGGGATGTACTGGCAGCCATGATGCTGTACCGAAACAGGTACATCCGCTTCCCCAGGGCTCGTGAATTGGCGGCAGTGAAGGGTGCATTCTATGCCCTTGGCAGAATCCCACACGTCGTTGGAGCCATTGACTGCACACATGTTGGCCTTGTTCCACCACAGGCCACTGAGCACCTGTACCGCAACAGGAAGCACACGCACTCCCTGAATGTGCAAGTGGTGTGCCTTGCGGACATGGTGATCACCCACGTGTGTGCAAAGTTCCCAGGCTCGGCCCATGACGCACACATAATGCGCAACAGCATCTTGCCACGACTGATGTCCAATCTGCAACAGGATCGTGGCTGTATTGTCGGTGAGTATGTGGAGTGGTGTAGCGTGCTGGTTGTGCGATGCTGTCCCCTGTCCAGTTGGAATAGCAACGGTTCTCTGTGTCCCTCACACCCAGGTGACTCTGCGTACCCGAATGGGGCATGGCTGCTCAGTCCATTGAGGAATCCTCGCACCCCAGCAGACGATCGCTACAATGAGGCACATGGGAGGACCAGACGTGTGGTCGAGCGTACCTTTGGCCTCCTCAAGTCCAGGTTCAGGTGCCTGGACCGCACCGAGGGTGCGCTGGCGTACTCCCCACAGAAGGTGTGCCAGATAGTGGTGGCGTGCTGCATGCTGCACAATCTGGCCATTCGGAAGCAGATCCCCCTCATCGTGGATGACGGAGATCAACCAGGGCCCCAGCCCGCAGACCAGGACAGCTCGAGTGAGGAGGACAGCGGAGAGGAGGAAGCTGGTAATGTGCGGCAGCAGCTCATCGCCCACTACTTCACTTGACGGTGAGTGTCCATGTACGACGGCTGATGTGGCTGTATCTGTGCAGGTGTGTGTGTGCTGTGTCAGGGTGGCCGTTTGTTCACTGCGTGCTGTGTGTCAACGCTCCATGGCCAGGGTAGTATGCCACTGTTGGTGGCTGTGGCATTGTGCCCTATTGCTCTGTGCGATGTGTGTACATTGCTTGTAGTAGTTGACATGTACTGTGTGATGGGTGTGTGACACACTCATTGAATGTGCTCCTGTTCTGTCTCCCACCCCTAGGTCCCTACAGGCCCTCCGGTTCCATTGCCATGCCACGCATCAGGTGCCTTTCCGCCCAAGGTGGCCGTTGTATTCCGTACAAATAATACACAGGGCACAAACAGCAGTTTGTGTAAGAGGTGCATTTATTTCAAACTGTGACATGTGATTGTGTGCGAGGTGATGACAAAAGTGGTGCGTGCAGTGACAATGAGCTGTCGGTCACGGCTGCGTGATGCTCAGGGTGTACCCACTTGTTCCATGTCCATGGTCCAACAGACACATGCCATCCAGATGGCTGTGTGGAGTGGGATCGTAGTCCAAGTCAATGCAGTGGGTGGTCAAGGAAGGCTGGCTGGCTGCCTCACTTGCGTCTGGAGCGTGCGTAGTCCTCCCGGGAGATCTGTTTGTACTTCGGACGGCCCCTTCCACGTTTGGGAGGGGGTGTGTGGTGGCGACCTGCTGGTGGGGGGTGAGGTGTGCTCACTGGCTGTGGATGCAGGGGTACTGGACACTGCTGCTCGACCCTGCGCCCCGGCAGGTGGTGGCGGTGGTGGAGCTGCTGTCCCTGGCTGTGACCTCACCGCCACCACCAGCTGGCCCATGAGGTCCACGAGTTGGCCCATACGGGCGTCCATGGACCTCAGCACCCCCAGCACCTCCCGCGTGTCTGAAGCAGACCTGACCCATTGTTCTTGGGCCTCTTCATAGGCCCCAAGGACTCTGGCCATTTGAGGCAGGGCATGGCTCCCAGGGAGACTTGCGTTTCCCTGACCCTGCTCCTCCTACCAGTACTGCTGCCACCGGCCTGCCCACTAGCCACATTGCTCACCACGGTCCTCGCTGTGGCTCCCAGGGTGGATCCAGTCGGCCGGGCCACCACCTGCGCTGGGGCTGGTGCCAGCGAAGACTTGGTGGTGGTGGCGGCGGTGGTGGTCGGTGCGGCGATGGTGGCGGTTGCGGCAATGGTAGTGGCCGCAATGACCGTGGGTGTGGCCGCAATGACCGTGGGTGTGGCCGCAATGACCGTGGGTGTGGCCGCAACGACAGTGGCAGCAGGGGGCTGGGAATGTTCAGCAGCCCTGGATGATGGGTTGGTGGGTAGGAGGGGTCCTGGGGAGCGGCTGGGCCCTGCCACACCAGATGGGCCTGCTTGGTGGTCCGTGTCCGAAGAGGAGGACAGATCCTCCACATCCGTGTGTCCTCGTTGGGGGCTTGTAGGCTGGCTGTGCTGGCTGCTGTCTCCATCCCCAGCATCCAGCAGTTCGTCACCTGTGGAGAGAATGAGATTTGTTATTGTGTTGCACCTGGCGAAGTATGTATTTGTCGTCTGACATTAACAGTTCGTGCAATCTCGTACATGGGTTTCCCGGAGGCGTGTGTGTGGCTGTAGCATTTGTAGTTGTGTGTGCTTGACAATGGGACTGTGTGCTGTGCACATGTGGCATGGGACGGATTGGCCATGCCGATGGGTGTGTTGCTGTGCCCCTACTTATTGTGACTCTGGTGTATGCGGGCTCCTGGCCCATCCTGGGTCTGGTTTGTACTTTGCTTTTGGTGTTCAGATGGGACGCTTAGGAACGCATATGGCAACATGGGGGCCATGCCCCAGATTCGCATTTGGGATGGAATATGCTTTTGGGGTACATGCTGTGAGCCATGGGTGCCGAACGTGACATGTGTTGTGGCAGCATGACAGTGCATGGTTTGAGGTGTGTGCATGCTTGACATGGCCTGCATATTTGCTGTCTGTTGTGATTACTGGACATGGCATTGGACGCATCGTTATGAGTGAGTGATGGTTGTGTGCCAGCCAACGTATTGCAGTTGTCCCATCTCCTTGGTGTGCGTGCTGCCCTGTGCCATGTGCATCACTGCAGTGCTCGGGGGGTGTGGCCCATGTTGTGTGTTGTTGCTCACAGTGTGTCGTGCGCTTCATTGACTTCTGGCACATGGTTGGTCATGGGCATGTATCTTAGCGTGACTGCTGTATGTGTGGCAGCTGTGCGGATGACATGCCTTTCATGAGACTGGGGCTGACGGATGGGATGGATGGTATGTTGTATGTGCATGGTGTGTCTGTGTGTTTGATGGGTTCAGTGGTGTTCGTGTGCATTTATGTTGTTCCGCTCTGTTGCGTCTAGTGTTGTTTGTCTTACATAGGCGTAGTTGTGGGGTGTGTGGTTGACAGGCAGTAGGGGCTACATGGACAGGACTTCAATGGTGTTTCGGTTGTGTGTGATGGGTTGTACAGTGGCTGCCGTGTGGTACTATATTCAGTGTGGCTTGTGCATGCAGACGTGGCTCCTTGGGTGTTGCTGTGTTTGTGATGGGTCATGTGGGGTGTGAGTCTGTGGTTCATGTCCGTGTGCACATTGTTCACTTGTTCGTGACGGTGGGCGGTGCTGCGTGTTCGTCTGCTACGTGACATGTCCCATGTGTTGGTCGTGTTACGGTCCTCATGCCTCCAGTAATCCAGCCCTGTCCAGTTTCCCACCTGCAGGTTGTTCGTGCGTGCACTGTACTGGATGCCACATGGTTCTAAGCGGGGGGTGCTCCATGTTGCAGGTCTGTGGGGGTGGGGGGTGTTGTGGGTCGTGGTGGTGGCTGGACACCCACTGACACCGATTGCTGTGGACCGTGATGTCTACCTTTCGGCTGTCGTTGTGCACTGCGGTGGCTGACACGTGGCTGTGGGGTGTGGGGGATGCTCCTCCTTGCTGTGCTGTGGGACTAGGGGCCTGGTGTGTTTTGTACTTGGGCTGTCCACCCTCCCACCCACTGCACTTTGTGTTCCTGCCACTTACCTGTTACTTGTCGGTTAGTGCAGCTATGGCGGACACATGGGTGTGGTGGGTGCTCGTTGTGGCGCTTCTGGCATATTTGGGGACCTGTTGGTGGTTACGTGGCTGGCTGAGTGTACACATGTCCCCACGCATCTTACAGTTGTTCGGTTTGGGCTGTGTGTGGTGGTGTCTGTTGCATGTGTGTGTGATGTGTTGTGTATTGTGTGCTGGACATGGGGGTGTTTGTCCCTGGGAGCTGTGGCATGGTGGTAGTGCATGTGAGTACATAGCGGTGTGCTGGTATACATTAGTTTGTACTTACCAGCCTCCACTCCCCCTGCTAATCCGGCGAGGATCTCGGGATGTATGATGACTCGCACCTTCTCCTCCCACGCTTTGAAGGTCTTGAAGAGCGCGGGATTCCCTCCGCCAGTGACGGCAGCCAGCTCTCTGTTCTTGCTCTCCTTCTTCTTGACCAGGCTCTTGACGTCATTCCACCGTTTGTTTATTTCGACTCTGTTCCTGGGCAAGGTCCCGACTGCATTGACCTGGTCTACGATCCGGTTCCACATTCTCTTTCTGGTGGCTAGTGGTGTGTGCTGGACCAGGTTCCCATAGATTTGTGGGTGCACCTTGATGATCTCGTCGACCATGACCGTCAGCTCCATGGGCGTGAACTTGGGCATTCTTTGTGGTGCCATGGTGTTTGTGGTGCTGGTGCGGTGTGTGTTGTGTAATGTGCAGGGGTTTGTGGTGCCGGTGTTTGGTGGTGGTGGTGGTGGTGGTGGTTGTGATGTGTGCGTTTCTGTGGTGTGCTGCTGTCCTTGCTGTGTCACTGTGTCCTCTCCTCTCCTCTCTAGTTTGCAATGTTGCAAGGGGTTGTGGTCTGTGGGAGTGCTGCTTTTGTACTTACCTATGTGGGTGTGTCCTCATGGTCTGTTGTTTTCAGGTGTGTTGTGTCTGGGGTTCTGGCCTTTGTAGTTTTTGTTTGTCCGGGGGGGTGTTTTCGGGATGTGTACTGTGCTTGTGTATTTGTGCGTGCCTTGCTGTGTGGACTTGTTGGCCATGTTGTGTGCGATTGTTTTTGTCAGCGGATGGTTTCTGTGCAGGGACGTGGGCGCCATGGCTTCTGCCGTGTCGGTTCTCATCGGCGTTGTTTGCGCTGGCGGGCGGTATATTTGTAGTTTTCCCGCGCTCATGGCGGTGCGATCGTAATCTCACGTGCGGTGTGTCGGGCGTGAGGGCGGGCGGTTTTGTGTTGTCGTGCGTGTTTCCGTCCGTGGCGGGCGGTTTGACTCCGACTCGGACGATGGCGGGCGGTATCTTGTGTGATTTTTCCGCCGATGGCGGTTTTCGGTTTGTGTAATCGTAATGGCGTGGTCGGTGTTCAGACGGTGTGTGCGGGCGGATTTTTGCCGCTTCCATGCCTGGCGGATTTTTTTACGCCGGGTATCGTAATGGGCCCCTTAATCTTTACAATTTATAACTATATATATATATTAAAAACGAAATTTTTGTATATTATTTTTACATTAGTGTAAAATTATATTTTCTTTTGATATTATTTTGCTTACCTTTATATGTATAGGAAGACAATATTTTTGTGATTGATATGTTTGACACAATATTTATGTAGCATGATATTTGTGCTTTCAATATTATGTCAGTGAACCTACCCCTAATTATACTGAGTGATGCTAAAAACAATAAGAAAGTATTGTTTAAAAAGCTGGCTGGTATGCTTTAGCGCAGTGATTCAGTAGTTGTGTGAGTGACAAAGGTTGGCAGATCTGATAAAATGTTGAAGGAAACATAGGGCCTGATTACGAGTTTGGCGCAGTGGCACCGGCTCAACGCCGCCTCCACTGCGCCAAACCCGGGCATGGACTGCCAGCCATATTACGAGTTGTGATACAGGTGACTTTTTGAAAAAGATTTATGATATAGGATGGCGACGGGATTACATTATGATTACACTTGATGTGACATCCCTGTATACTAGTATTTTGCATACAGACGGATTAAGGGCAGTGCTACACTTCCTAAGCTCACGGCCAACAACACTATATAAGCACACAGAGATGCTGCTAAGTATGCTCAAATGGTTTTCATGCAATAACATCTTTATGTTTGGATCTGACCTGTATCAACAGATGAGGGGCACAGCCATGGGCACCTGCTTCGCCCCCAGCTATGCGAATTTGCATATGGGCTGGTGGGAGGAGCAGGTGCTGGCAACGAAATTTGCCACTGAACTATCTAGCAATGTGATCTTGTGGTCACGCTATATAGACGATCTTTTCATCATATGGCGTGGTGAAAGATCCTCAGCCACAGAATTTGTGGAAAGATTAAATGATAATGAGCTTAATCTCCATTTCACCTCATATATAAGTGAGAAAGAGGTGGAGTTCCTCGATCTGACTATTTATCTGGTGGATGGGACTCTGCAAACTAAAACATTCAGGAAGAGCACGGCAGGAAACACGGTGCTGCATGCTCGAAGCTTTTATCCGACAAAGCTCAAAAACAGCATACCCTATGCAGAGAATCTCCGCATGCGGCGAAACTGCAGCAATATTGAACAGCTTCAGATAGCACAAACAGAACTAGCAGGGAGATTCTTAAGGAGAGGGTACAGTAAGGCAATGTTGGAGTCAGCCAGAGTTAAGGCCAACAAGAGTCCCAGAGAGAAGCTCATTTTTGCGGAGGAAAAGCAAAGACACACACAGATAGACTCAGGGCAATCCATAAGATTCATCACGGGGTACAGCAATCAACATCAGGAGATCCGTGCCATTTTTCAAAAGCATTGGCACTTGATTTGTAGTGACCCAATCTTAGGTCCTAGGATCCACAAAAGACCCCTGCTAACATTCCGGAAGGCAAGGTAGAGGGAGAGGAGTTGGCCTAACGGCTAGGGCGGTCGACCTCGAATCTGGGGAACCGGGTTCGAGTCTCGGCAATGACGCTGAACATCCTGTGATTCTGGGCAAATCACTTAATCTCCCTGTGTCCTCTTGTAACACAACTGGTGCTATGTAAAGCGCTCTGATACCCAATTCCGGGTCAAGTTTGCGCTATATAAAAAAAGAAAAACTCCATTAAGTTCTATGAGAAATGATTTAGTTAACAACACACCCGGATTGAAACAACAGCAGAGTTGGCTTAGTGGCAGTAAAGGATTTCGGCGTTGCCATAAGTGTAAGGCATGTAACTTTGGGGTGAACACAACTGAGGGTCCTCTACCATTTCTGACATCAAATGGCAGATTTTAAAACCGCTAACATGCAGTAGTGAATATGCCGTCTATGCTCTGAAGTGTAGTTGTCACAAACTATATATAGGGAGCACTATCCTAAGAGTACACCAACGCATCCTACAACACATTCGAGCGATCAAACACAAGGATCAAACGTATCCTGTTGCAAGGCACTTTGAGCAGGTCCACAACAGTGACGTCAACAATCTAGTATATTTTGTGTTAGATCAAGTGTTAGTAAGACCAAGGGGTGGCAACAGAGAGAGGTATTTGAGGCAGTTAGAATCAAGATACATCTTAAGATTCAACACGAAAATTCCACATGGCCTCAACACTGAAGAGGATTTACATGTTCACCTGTAGCAGTATGATGATTCTTTCAATGAGGGGGGCTTCTATAGAAGACTTCTCAAAATTCTCCCATTCAGGCATCTAGTGTTTATAGAAGCAAGTTTTATGAATGAAGTTGCTGCTGCAATTTTATTTCCCAGAACAATCCAGACCATGATTAATACATTGCATGTATGTGTAATTCACAATGTTTTTTTTCTTTTCTTGGGGCACATTTGCATGTGATTGGTTTTGATTTTATTTTGCTGCATTTTAGTTTCAACACAAAGTGAAAAGAAGAAGGATTACTGTTCAATTGCATAATATTTGCATAATACTGGGTGACTATGGGCACTAGCCCATGATGTATTTGATGCCCCTGTGAATAACAGGTTTGAGTAGCAGTGGGTCGCATTGGGCACTTGCCCTTTATCAGCTATGGCCCTTGATGTAAAAAGGCGAGGGTTTATTTTTGATGCACTGGTATTAAGAATGCATTTGGTACCAAGAGTAAGTTTGAATTCTCTTGGGAGTTAACCCAGTACAGCAGCAATAACAACAATAATGTGTAGGCTTAGCCTTCGATCACGCTCTGTGTTGGAAATTATGATTCATGTGGTGGCGATCTGCACATGTCACTTTAAAATGTAATGGCACTATGTCACTTTATTTGGTTGATATGCACTTTAAGGCTTGTGAAAGGCCCAGGAACATGTATATAAAGGAATGAAGATGGCAACCACAATTGGTTTGACAAAGGCAGCTGAGGCTGTTGAACCGCGTTACCGTTGTCTTTTGCCAATAAATCGTCTTAGAAGCGAACTCGAGCATGCTGGAGTCTGTCCAGATTGAAAGGCAGGCGTGTGGAGCTGATATATGTATGTATATATTTGTTATATTGGTGAATTAAAAAAAAAAAATCATAATATAAATTAAAATTAATAATTTTAATAGTAGTTTTACATTATATATATGTACATAAATATACACACATACATATATATGTGTGTTTAAATAAGTATATGTTTCTATATACTTTCAAATATTATTTAAACATATTTAATTTACATTATATTAATGTTACATGTTAAAATATTTAATCTTTACAATTTATAAATATATATATATATATATATATTGAAAAACTACATTTTTGTATATATTTTTTATATTAGTGTAAAATTATATTTTCTTTCGATATTATTTTGCTTACTTTTATATGTATAGGAAGACAATATTTTTGTGATTGATATTTTTGACACAATATTTATGTAGCATGATATTTGTGCTTTCAATATTATGTCAGTGAACCTACCCCTAATTATTTAGAGCGATGCTAAAAACAATCAGAAAGTATTGTTTAAAAAGCTGGCTGGTATGCCTTAGCTGCGAAAAACAAGAGAGGGAGTGAAGAGGTAGTGTCCACAAAGGGCACTGGAGGTGGATACATCCTCCTCTAGAAATCTATTTAAACACAAGGATCCACCTGTAGATGGGTATTTTTTTTTTTTTAATTGTGTTGTCACAGGTTAGAGTGTGTTTCCTACAATGGTTGAAAGCACACAGTGTTTGTTTAAATACCCCTCACACACCAAAAGGGCCCTTGGTGTCATGCTTCATCATGGGGGTCTTCCCGTCCCGCTGTGGGACGGGGCGTACTACGACCTATGACTAAGCGGGAGCACTGATCTTCAGTACTATGTGTGGTGTAGGAGTTAGTGAGAGGAAGGGTCAGGGGTGAGTGAAAAAGTGTATTAAAAAGCACCTGGCTCCTTGTGGACTAGTAACTTTAATATTCCTTGAAGCTGGTCCTAGTAAAAGGTGAGTCGGAGGTATCCTGCGTCAATGTGCGGACACTCCTGTGTAAGTCGACATGTTTCGAAGCTCAGAGGCTTCTTCATCAGGACAAAATACAGATCCCTTCTATTCTCACTACACTATCGAAGTAATGTCGGTAGAGTGAAAAAACTATGGTGATATGTACAAAAATACTAATATTAAGTGAAGAAGCAAGGAATCCTGCACAAGATACAATACCCAGTAGGTATTCTATATGTTAATTTAGTTTTTTTGGAGACACTGCTCCATGAGCCTCAGAACGGGAGGGAAGGGTGTCTACAATCACATTTGATTGCAGGACACTACCTCACTCAAGAAACGCCTCCCCGCGGCTCCGTGGAATCAATGCCTTAGCGCAGTGATTCAGTAGTTGTGTGAGTGACAAAGGTTGGCAGATCTGATAAAACGTTGAAGGAAACATAGGGCCTGATTACGAGTTTGGCACAGTGGCACCGGCTCAACGCCGCCTCCACTGGGCCAAACCCGCGCATGGACTGCCAGCCATATTACGAGTTGTAAAAGCACAACTCGTAATATGGTCAGCAGTCTTTTGGCCTTTCTCATGGCGGTGCCTTGAAAACAGGCACCGCAATGGCAAAGGCCAAAAAGTTCCAGTACGGCATGGGTGGTGACGTCCATGCCATGCTGGAACTGGGTGGACTACAGATGGGGGGCACATGTTTTACCCCCTGAATGGATCTCCATGGCGAGGGGACATGGGGGCCCTGTAGGGCCCCCTTTGTTCATGCACCACCAGCCTTTTCATGGTGGGGCTCCGCCATCAAAAGGCTGGCGGTCCAGGAACTCAAAATATGCTGAGCGGGACTGCACCAGTCCCTGCTCAGCATAATGCATTGTGGCACTCCTGCGCCACCGTCAGGGAACAACTGTTCCCTGGCTCAGCAGGTGGTCCACCGCTGATACGACTAATTGGCAAAACAGTGGACCGCCAATCCTGCGCCACCGCAAGACCGCCAGACTCGTAATCAGGCTCATAATCATCACAGATTTACATTACCTGGGGCTCATCCCAAAGAATCGTGCTAGTGGCCAACACCAGCAGGCCCTTGATTTAAGAGTTAAAACGTCTTTTTCACAGCAAATTACTAAGGCCCCAATTACGATGCCGGTCGGCTGAGTGTCCGACCGGCATCGTATCAAAATGGAAACTGACCGACAAGCAGTCAGCGGTTCCATCTGACGAATTTGGATGCAACTGCCCATTAGGCGGTCATAAACATCCATTTACCTAATACGGCTTGTGCCGCAGGCGGAAAAGGGACGCTGCACAACCTGCATTAGGAATATGGATGTTTGCAAACATCCATGCACCGTGTGGCAGGCACCACATGGTGCTTGCCACAAGGTGAATGGATGTGTGCCCCCCAGGCCTCTTAGCAGAGGCCGCGGAGGGATGAGGGCCCTTCTAAGGGCCCCCAAAGTCTGTTTGCGTCTGCTTTTCTATGGTGGTCGGACCTCCATAGAAAGGCAGACCGAAAGGGACATCGTAATCCCTACGGCGGTTCCTGAGAAGGCACCACCCTTATTGTAGGGATTACATTCCGACCACTGGGCCACGGGCTCCTTCAGCCCGTCGGAACAGCAGCGGTCGGTCCCTCCGCATGATACCTTGGACTGCCGCATCATAATGCGGCAGGTGGAACGCAGGGACAGATGCCCGTCGGATCGCAACATACAGGCCATCAGTTGCGATCTGACCGACATCGTAATCAGGCCCTTATTGTTTTGGTGCATTTGCTTTAGGAAGCAACATTTTAAAATTTGCCATGTTCATTTGCCTTTTCTTGAAAATGCCAAATACATTTTTTTTACAAAAAAATTGTCCCTCTTATGGGAATACGCCTTTATTCTAAGGGTGTTGAAGCATATTGAAACATAATGTTTTGGGTTCACTAACTTTTTTTTTTTTACTTTACTTAGCATTTTATAGCATATGGGATACACAAATAACAAAATTGTCCCTTACTTTATAATTGAAGCACTCAGTGTCGGGTCAGTACCACACCACAGCATACTTTAAGTTTATGTTTATGTACATCCGAATGTATCTATGCGTTTATTTGTTTATGTATGTATTAATTTATTTATTTATGGCATCTATTGCCAACAGCTACAGCCAACATTAAATTGCATTGTTGTGGTGCTCTTTACAATGTTCAATATCTCTGGGGCTCTCTGCAGTTCTTCACTTCACTGAGAAGAGCTACCTCTATTGTATGTTCATGTCATCACTTCACTTTTCCTTTCTTCCTTTGTGTTACACTCTCCCATTTCCCCTTCCTCTTTAAACATCTCCATTTATTTCTCTTCCTGTACCATTATCTCCCTGGAACTATCTATTCCTGTGTCATTATCGTTACTCTCAGCCAAATTTTCTTCTGACCGTTATGTCACTCTGCTGACCCTTTAGGCACTATTTCCCCATTGCTCTCTGTTACTCTTCCTGACATTGGTTTCCCCATCATTCCTTATTCCTCTCTGTCACTGACCCGTTTCCCTCAAGGTTTTTTCTGCTACACAATCCCTTCATCCCTGTCATCCTATCAATATTTTCCTGTCACAGTCTTCCTGTCACTCTGCTCTTTTTTGACATAGCATTCTTTCTTGAATTCCCACCTTCTCGGCTTTCTGCTCTAGTAAATCTTATGTGCACCAGTGTGAGGAAGTGGGGCGTATTTTATGGTGTGGTTGTGTGACCTCACCATTTAATACACTTACCAACCCCTTTAGGACCCTTAAGGTTTAGTTTCTGAAACCTTCATCGCAAGGCTGACACACAGGAATAAGTGTAAAGCATTTAAACAGCACCAAAACAATTGAATCAGAAACCGACAAGACACCAAAGAAATCCAACACCAATTTAAACAAATAAACTATATTTTTATTTATTTTTCGACACCACAATGAAAAATATCCACTGGAGGGTTCCAGAGATATAAAACTTCCAAGGAATAGTAAATCAAAGCATTTCACTCAACCACGAACAAGCACTGGCAAATTCAACAAATGTAACACTAACAAACTTTTTCACCAAAAGGTTGGGCTGGTTGTTTTGTGGTCACTTAGAGCCACTTTAGATGACAAAGTCCAGTAGGGAGCCAGTCAGGGGGCCCAGCAAGGCCCTCAGAATCAGTTACCTCTACAGGTGAGGCAGTCTTCAGGCAGTTCCAAGCACTTCATCCCCTTTGCTATGGATTCCTATGGAAGTGGTCCTTATGCAAGGGAAGAAGGATGCTGAAGATGCTCAAAGATGCTGTGGATGCAGTCGATGTGGTCTTCCTGCACCTACTCTTTGGGCCACAAAGGGGGTGAGGTGGTCCTGGTCACAGGGTCGACATCCCTCAAAGTCCTCTCGGCCCACTGGGCTATCAGTCGCCCGGTATTGTGGTCACAGCCAAATCCTTTCCTGGGTGATAACTTGGCTTGTAGGTGACCAAGCTGCACTCCCATGGCTCTTCTGGTCTCAGCGAACTCCGGTGCAACTTTGAGCAATGGGTCTTGGTCTCTGGTGCTGCATGGCGGCGGATGGCAGCAGCTTGAAGATTCTGGGCCACCCACTTGACCCAGCAGGCTTCTCAGCTGTTGTGGATGAGTCTTTCCCACTTGAAACTTAATGGGGAAAAGACCGAGCTCATGATCCTCGGTAATTCTCGAAGTCTGCTTCCAAGCACCATTTGGCCTTCCTCTATGGGTCCGGTGCCGGTTCCCAAGACAGAGATTAAAAGTCTGGGAATTTGGCTAGACCAAGACCTTACCTTTATAGTACAGGCTAGGAAGACTGTTGCTACATGCTATGGCCTGCTGAGAATGATCCGCCAAATCCTCCCCCTCCTACCTTTCCAAGCAAAAAAGTACTGATCCAGGCTCTAATTTTGTCGAGGATAGATTACGGAAATGCCCTTTATTTGGGTGCCCCGAATTCAGTGATCGCGAAACTGCAGGTCGTACAAAATTGTGCAGCGAGGCTACTTACCGAGACCCCCTATCGATGCTCAGCAAGGCCCGCACTACGCACGCTCCACTGGCTCCCGGTGCAAGAGAAAATCAACTTTAAGGCTCTCTGCATAGCCCATAAGTCGCTGGACGGGCGCGGACCCCCCATCAACAAAGCCTTGATTCGCCCCTAGAGGGCAAACAGAAAACTTCGCTCAGATGAACTTCACCTTGCTGTGGTCCCTAGGATTAAGAAAGCCAGAAGTGGTGGACGGCTTTTTTCATTCAATGCCTCCAGACTCTGGAATGCCCTTCCGCTGAACCTCCGTAGGGAACCAAATCACCTGATGTTCCGAAAACAACTAAAGACCTGGCTTTTAGCCTAGGGTATCTGTCCTCTAGTTACGGTTTCAGCGCTGGGATGCTCCCGGGTAGCCATGCGCTATACAAATGCCAATTCAATTCAATTGTGTTCCTCTGCTGTGAACAGGAGTTCAGCTAACTAGCCCTTAAAGTCTTTTGGCTTAGGCTGGGCTCTGGAGATGACTTCTCCTCGAACAGGACAGAGCGGGTACCATCCCTCTCTTTTGCTAGCCACCAGGTTGAGCAGTTGCAGTCTACCCTGGTGCAGTCTCTCTTTTCCGGTTCCACGGTGTAGCAGGGCAGTGCTTCATTGGTCCTTCTTCCTGTCAAGCAGAGATCTGAGATCTGGGTGCCAGGGGTGCCTAATTTATGTTCTGGAAATGTCCTCAGGGTAGGATGTGGTTGGTAGCCAAAGGGCTACCAGGTTCCCTCCCTCCTGATGACCATTTCCTGGGAAGTGTGGTCTCTGGCTATCCCAGGATGCACCATTCTGCCCACTCCCAAGTTGGCAGAACCCCCCTCTTGGCGTCCAGAGCTCCCTAGACCCAATTCATAGGTGTAGCTACCAAGGGGGCTACACGCCCCTGAAAAAACGGTTTTACAACAGGTTTCCCCTCTCCTTCTCAGGTGCCAGCTGGTCTGCCTAAACAATGAGGCTGCCCTCTCCCAGGTGTTCCACATTTGCTCTTCAAAGGCGGTTTCAGCTTTGAAGCTTGCCTTTTGGGCGAACACCCATGTGGCTTACTGCAGGAGGAAGTTAACACCTCTCTCCAGTCAGGCCCCTATTGTCTCCTTTCCTGGTAGTCGTTACCACGTCTCCCCAGAAGTGCAGAAAGCTGTCTCAAGTTCAAACTCCATGTGCAAACGTTAAGGGCTCAGGAGACTGGAGGCAACAAAGTGGCAACTTTGTAAAAGTTGCACACTGTAACTTGCTACATTAATTTCAACTTGAGAACTAAGTCAGCCTTAATGTAATGAGTTGTTTGATACCTTGGAGTATCTGACGAGTCAGCATGTAACCCTTCACTCGTCAACAGGGCGGCCAAGTCTTTCTATAGTAAAAACGTCAGTTTCATGTTCTTACTGTCAGAACACATGAAATTCATGTCCTGCCCATGAAATATGCTGCATCCTGCCTTAGGACTCAGTAGGCCTGCCATAGGGGTGACTTACACATGTTTCAGGGGGACATTTGAGATTGCCAGTGCTTGAAATGGCAAAGTTGGGCTGCCAATTCGAAACTGATCTTCCAGTCTACAATGACTGCCTAGGAGACTTGTTTTACCTTTGTCACACCCAGGGTGGCACAACCAGTGCTGCAGTCCTTGGGGTTAATCACTAACTTACAGGCCCTGGGTACCATATACTCAGGGCCACTGGAATTATGCGGCCGGAAAGGGCCAAATTATGTGGCAAAGTTGAGTAAATTATGCAGCAAAAACAGGCAAATTATGCGGCATAATGCAGCACATTTTGTAAATGTATCACTTCATTATTTTGTCATTTTTAAACTTGGTAACAATGTCTGGACATTGGCTGCACCTTATCAGTACCAGTTTAACACTCAGATATAGCAATAATCAGCAGAACACCTGTTGCTGCATTTTTAGTAACTTTTGAACCGTTTTTGTTAGAATCTGCAGGTGATGCAGCTGATGATAGCTTATGTGGCAAATGCGGCCAATCTATAACTATGCAAAAATTGCCGCACAATCGCATAATTCCAGTGGCCCTGCATATACTAGGGGCTTACAGGTAAGCTAGCCTGTGCCAATTGGGTATAGCTAATGAAACACACGTTTTGGGGGTCAGGGCACTGGCATTGAGGTTTGGTTAGCAGGCCTCAGTGCACTCTCAGAGGCGAAAAACCTGCAGCATCATTAAAAAATAATCTGAGGATGACCATATAAAAACAGGCATTTCCTTACAACCATGAAGAATGGGATGGCCGCAGTCAAATGATTATGGTACATGCGACACAAAACAAATTAATCTGGGATGTGACTCCGAAGGTTTACCTCTCTCAAAGGGCTTAAATCTAATAATGTTGAGAAACTATTATCGACTATTCTTTATTTATGAATGTGATTACACAAATATTCAGAACATTGACTACATTAAAATGAGGTATGTCCTACTGGAGTGTAGCTATTTGTATTCTTTGCAATGCAAAGAAATAACCCTTATTTCTGAGTGATTAGGTTTCTACAAGGTCATGGTGTAGTCTTTTGTCACGAATAAGCCATTCCATCCTGTTTTTTAGTTCTTGCATTTGAGGAAGCCTTTTTTCTCACCAAACTATTGTTTAAAAATAACTTCATACATAATATACATACATAGGATATAATGGGATTTATATTTCAGCAGATGGGATATCCATGACCATTGTGAAGGGGTAACCCGGTCTCCGAGATCTAAATCAGGCCCTAAGACATTAAATGTACTCTAAACTCAATATCATTGACCAATAGAAAAGATTCATCATCTCCACAGCACTTTTATTTTACGTGCTCTTCTGTGAACACTCTGCATTTCCAATAATACAATCTTTCTTTTCATTTTCTTGCATGATATGTTTTAGATATTTTCACCACCCTTTCACCATTCCACCAGTGTTGCCCTTGAACTCTGACTGTGTTGCCACAAATCTAATCCACAGTGACCGGATGCCCATAACAGGCCTCTCCCTTTTTAAACACACAAGACATGTGAACACAGACCACATCTCCAGCAAACAATTCCATTGATTTTTTTCATCAAAAACAATTTTTTTAACCTCAGACTTCTGAACCCCTTCTCGGACGAACTCAGTCAAGGCTTCCAATAACACACCATTATTTAACTATTTGCACATCCATGCAGGAAAAACCAAGAACACTGGTTTTCTTCCTCACAGCTGTTCAATAGGCAAAACATTGGTCACAGAATGAGGAGTGGTACAATAAAACCATAACATAAACCTCACAGCCAGACCAATAGCACAATTACTTTTCTTGCCCCACCAGATGCATTTCAAGAAGACCCTATTCATATACTCCATCAAGCCATTGATTAGGGGATAATGCAAATACCTCTTTAAGTGTTTCATTCCAGATTACTCAAGAATCTTTACCATAGCTGAGCATACAAATTGCTTCTCATTATCCGAAACAAGGAATTCTGGAAAGCCTTCTCTAGAGAATACATCCCTCAAAGAGTCCACAACCTTTCTAGAACTAGGTTCAGATGAAAATCTAATCTCAGACTATTTACTATAATGGTGTCCATGTTAGAAATGGGGTTCCTAGTTAGCTGAGGTATGCACCCAGGCCAGGCAGGAACCACCACTCTATTCAGGGAAAGCTAGATACACACTAAAGGATAACCTGTGCTCACCCTCTGGTAGCCTGGCAGTTTGGGCTGGACTGTCCCCATGAGGAGCAGGGTCAAGGCTGATTTTCATATGGCTGGGTCCAAACTGGAGTGGCTTGTGGAGCAAATAAACGATGGATTTAAGCCCAGATCTCTGTACTGGGGGTGAATGTTTGTCACTGTTCAGCATTCCGTCCATCAATTGTTCTATTTGCATTTGTCACTCTCTGGTAACGTGGCACAGAGCAGTCAGGCTTATCTAAAGAGGGAATGTGTAAAGTATTTGTGCAACACACACACAGTAACACAATGAAGACACCATGACAAGAATAGAAGTTGAGATTTTGAATTATAAAACAAAATGCAGTTAGGCGCTTAAAAGCAATTAGCGCTAAAAAGGTTACTTTAGGTTGTGCTGGACAAAGGCTAAGTCAAAGTTCGGGCTGACCGCAATGGACCGCTGGGCAGCTACAGGACCCATGCAGGCCGCGTGAACAAAGTACCTTTCCTGGTCGCAAACAGCGAGATGCGTTGATGTTGAGGCCCACAGGTGCAGGATTTGTCAATCTTCTCAACTCAATGAAAGCGATACTTCAGTTCCGAAGAAGGGTAAAAAAAAAAAATCTGTATTTGTAAAGCAGAACTACTCACCCTTACGGGTCTCAAGGCGCTGGGGGCCATCGTAGAAATTAAGTGAGCTATTGCCCAGAGTCACATGGTGCTGAGCTGCCGCCGGGGATCGAACCGTGAGCCCTGTGCTCCGAAGTCAGCTGCCCTGGCCGCTGCACCACACCTCTCCACTAGGGTGCCAGAGTCGAGAGGCATTGAGCGATGCACCGGATTCTGCCACGCAGTCAAGGGGATGCGTCGATCTCACCAAACTGCAGCATCTGATACGCTGTCCGATGCGTCGATCTCTGGAGGCAGAGCACTGATTCCAATGCCATGCTTCGATTTTACTCCTGCAACCGGGTCGATGTGCCAGTTCTGCTACACGCAGACAGTAGATGCATTGAAATCCATGTTGCAAGTATCTGGACCACTTCCAGTGAGCCAGGCACAGGAGCAGGTGTAGCGACATTGATATCCCTGAGTCTCAAGCAACAGGAGGGCAAGCCAACAAGCCCTTGGAGATCACTTGGAGTAAAGGTAGAGTCCACCTCTCCTTCAGCAGAGTCAGAGCGCAGCAGGCAGCAGGGCAACAAACAGAAAGCAGACCTTCCAGATCAGCAGTCCAGTCTAGTCCTTTAAGCAGCACTGCAGTTCTTCTGGCAGAGCTTCAGTTACAAGTCCAGTAGTGTCTGATTTTAGGGGTCAGAGACCCAGTACTTATAACCAAAAGTGTCATTGATGTGGAGGTGACTTCAAACCAGCTCACTGAAGTGCACAAGTATCCCTTTCAACCCAGTCCTGTCTGCCAGGCAAACTGTGGGAGATAATCAGTTCTTTGTGTGGGGACAGGACACTGCCTATTCAAGTGAAGTGTAAGCCCCTCTCTTCCATCCTGCCCAGACAAGGCCATCAGAATGTAGATGTATCTAGGTGGGTAAACTCAGACATATATATCATTCATGTGATGAAGCTGTCTAGAGGGAATGCACAAAGTGTAGCTATCACTCACCCCAGATGTGTATTGGAGGCAGGCTGTCAGGCACACAGAGCAGTGAGAGCAGAGAAATGTCCACTTTCTAAAAGTGGCAGTTCTACAACAGTAATGTTAAATTCAACTTTACCAGTAAAGAGGATTTATCAGTACCATTCCAAAGATATAAAACATGGAGAAGATACTCCTCTCTCATCAGGCATTACTGCTTAAAAGTGTATCAAAGAATTCCCAATGCTAGCCTAGGAGAGGGGTAGGCTTCACAGTAGGGAAAAACGAATTTGGGTGTTTGTCACTACCAGGACATGTAAAGATTAAACACACATGTCCTACCTTTTACTTACATGGCACCCTGCCCTTGGGGCCACCTAGGGCCTACCTCGGCACCACTCAACCCGAAACCGCAGCAGATCTTGACCAGGCCGTCAACAACTTCACTGCCTGGATCACCAAATGCACCGACAGAGTCGCCCCGCTGAAACCAGGAAAAGCCAACAAAACCTCAAAGCAAGTCAGATGGTACACCCCAGAGCTCAGAATCACCAACTACCACCTTCGCATCAAGGAAGCCAAGAGAGCAGCAATCACCGACCGCATTGACACCGCAGCCAACCACACGAAAGAACTCTTCAAAATTGTCAAGCAATTCTCCAACCACAGCCACAGAGAACAGCATCCACCCCTGCCAAGAACTCTGCAACACCATTGCAGACTACTTCCACAGCAAGATTGCCACCATCTACAACAACTTCGACCCCCAACTCACCACTTCCAGCCTCGACCACCTCAATAAACCAGCGAACACCAGCTGAACGATAACCACCTGATCTACGATCACCACTCAGTCTACCACATCCATCATGTCGTCCATCCACTCCGGGGCACACACCGAACCCTGCCCCCACCATCTCTTCAACCTCAGAGCCAACTCAATCTGCCCGGAACTCACCAGCATCCTCAACACCTCTATCTCCACAGCAACTTTCCCAGGCGGGTGGAAACATGCAGAGGTCAGACCCCTCCTGAAAAAGCCCTCTGCCGACCCCAGGAACCTCAGAAATTACCAACCGATCTCCCTGCTCCCCTTCCCAGCCAAAGTACTCAAGAAAGCCATCATCCAAGAGCTCACTGAATACCTGGAACTAAACCACCTACTCAACGCCTCTCAATCAGGATTCCGTGCCAACCACAGCACCGAGACTGCACTGATTGCCGCCACAGATGACATCAGAACCCTCCTCGACCGCTGAGAAACTACGGCCCTGATCCTCCTCATCCTCTCTACTGTGTTCGACACCATTTCCCACCATACCCTCATTGACAGACTCCACAACATTGGCATACAGCAAAACGCCCTCAAGTGGATCTCTTCTTTCCTTTCAGGACGCACATAGAGCATCCGCCTGCCTCCCTTCACCTGCGCGCCCAAAGACATCATATGCGGCATACCCCAAGGTTCATCCCTCAGCCCCCCATGCAGACATCATCAGATCCAATGGACTCACACAATCTCCTACGCTGACGACACTCAACTTATCCTCTCACTCACTGAGGACCCCTCCAATGCCAAAACCAACTTCTGCAATGCCATGACCGATGTAGCCAAATGGATGAGAGACAGCTGCCTCAAAATCAACTCTGACAAAACAGAAGTACTGATCTTCGGGAAGAGCACTTCCACATGGGACCACCGCTGGTGGCCAGCAGAACCCGGACCATTACCCACCCTGACAGACCACGCATGCAACCTCGGCATCATCCTCGACAACCAACTGACCATGAAACGACAAGTGAACACAGTTGCCTTCTCCTGCTTCCACACCCTGCACATGCTCTGCAGAATCTTCAGATGGATCCTAATCAACACCTAAAAGACTATCACACAAGCCCCCATCACCAGCCGCCTCAACTATGGCGACGATCTCTATGCTGGAATCTCCACCCAGCTCCTCAAAAGATTCCAGACCATACAGAACACCGCAGCAAGACTCGTCCTGGACCTCCCCAAACCGAACCACATCACCCCTCACCCCAGAAACCTCCACTGGCTACCCATCCAGAAGAGGGTAAATAGACATAATATCGAAATAAAAATATCGAATGGACAGAATATCGAATCCAAAATATAGAATGTACATAATATCGAATGGACATAATATAGTCGTTAAAAATATCGAAATTAAGGTAAGTAATATCGATTGTCAAAATATCTAAGTACAAAATATAGGCATTAAAAAATATCGAATTTTTAATAATATCGAATTTTTCAAAGTGTTTTGTATGTTAGTATATGTGTTAAAAGTTTATATTAGTTTTTGTAATGTATGTTTAATTTTTTTAAAGCAATGATTTTTATGTTATTTAATTTTTGCGTCATTTAATTCCGTAGCGGGTTGTGGGTTTATAGAGGAATAGGGTGGGAAGTAATTTAATTGTAATTAAGTAAATATTTATTTTTATTTATTGGTATTGATAATTAATTTATTGTTAATTAATTATTAATTGGTAATTAATTTTTATTAATTGGTAATTGATTTTTATTAATTGATTAATTGATAATTATGTTAATTCTATTAATGTATTATTTGTAGCGAGTTGTGGGTTGATAGGGGGATATGGTGGGAAGTAATTTAATTGTAAATAATTAATTATTGGAAATATTTTTTTTGTTTTGATAATTAATTTATTGTTAATTAATTATTAATTGGTAATTATTTTTTATTAATTGGTAATTAATTTTTATTAATTGGTAATTAATTTTTATTAATTGATAATTATGCTAATTATATTAATTTATTATTTGTAGCGGGTTGTGGGTTGATAGGGGGATATGGTGGGAAGTAATTTAATTGTAAATAATTAATTATTGAAAATAATTTTTGGGTTTTGATAATTAATTTACTATTAATTAATTATTAATTGGTATTTTTTATTATTTATACATTTTTGGTATTGAATATTAATTGGTTGTTAATTAATTATTAATAGGTAAATACTTTTTAATAAATACATTGTATTGGTATTTATAATTAATTATTAAATATTTTGTAATTGGTAATTAATTTTAATAATAATGTTTATTAGTATTGATAATTAAATAATTGTTATTAAAATATTAAAATATTACTTTCCCTACTGTTGCACTCTTTGGAGTGGGAATAGTAATTTTTACCCCTACGCTATCCAAAGCTTTCCCTACTGTTGCACTCACTGGAGTGGGAATAGTAATTTTTACCCTCCCGCTATCCAACGTTTTCCCTACTGTTGCACTCTCTGGAGTGGGAATAGTAATTTTTACTCCTACGCTACCCAACGCTTTCCCTACTGTTGCACTCTTTGGAGTGGGAATAGTAATTTTTACCCCTACGCTATCCAACGCTTTCCCTACTGTTGCACTCACTGGAGTGGGAATAGTAATTTTTACCCTCCCGCTATCCAACGCTTTCCCTACTGTTGCACTCTTTGGAGTGGGAATAGTAATTTTTACCCCTACGCTATCCATCACTTTCCCTACTGTTGCACTCACTGGAGTGGAAATAGTAATTTTTACCCTCCCGCTATCCAACGCTTTCCCTACTGTTGCACTCTCTGGAGTGGGAATAGTAATTTTTACCCCTACGCTATCCAACGCTTTCCCTACTGTTGCACTCTTTGGAGTGGGAATAGTAATTTTTACCCTCCCGCTATCCAACGTTTTCCCTACTGTTGCACTCACTGCAGTGGGAATAGTAATTTTACCCTCCCGCTATCCAACGCTTTCCCTACTGTTGCACTCTCTGGAGTGGGAATAGTAATTTTTACCCCTACGCTATCCAACGCTTTCCCTACTGTTGCACTCTCTGGAGTGGGAATAGTAATTTTACCCCTACACTATCCAACGCTTTCCCTACTGTTGCACTCTTTGGAGTGGGAATAATAATTTTTACCCTCCCGCTATCCAACGTTTTCCCTACTGTTGCACTCACTGGAGTGGGAATAGTAATTTTTACCCCTACGCTATCCAACGCTTTCCCTACTGTTGCACTCTTTGTAGTGGGAATAGTAATGTTTACCCCTACGCTATCCAACGCTTTCCCTACTGTTGCACTCACTGGAGTGGGAATAGTACATTTACCCTCCCGCTATCCTACGTTAAAAATATTGAATATTTTTAAATAATATTACGTTAATATATGTATGTATTAAAAAATAAAAATGTATGTTTATTTTTTTTTACTTAAATTAATTATTCATTAATTTGAAAGTTATTTTAGTATTTTTAAGTATGTTTTACTTAATTATATTTATTATCTTATTAATTTTACATTACTTTTAAGAGATTTAAAAATTCGATATTTTGACTAACTATATTTTTTACAACTATATTTTTGATTCGATATTTTTGTACTTACCTGTTTGTAGATAGGGAGTCGATATTTTGGTATTCGATATTTTTAACTCGATATTTTGTCAGGTCGATATTTTCTTCCTCGATATTATGTCAGTGATCACCAGAAGAGATGCAAGTTCAAGATCCTCACGCATGCATACAAAGCTCTACACAACCAAGGACCATCATACATCAACCATCGCCTGAACTTCCACCTGCCCGCAAGACACATGCGCTCTGCCTCGCTCACGCAAGCACACACCCCCCGCATCCATCGCAGCCGGGGCCGCTCCTTCTCCTACATCGCTGCCAAGACCTGGAACTACCTGTCCCTCCACCTCTGAACAGCACCCTCCCTGGCAGACTTCAGAAAGAAACTCAAGACCTAGCTTTTTGACGCAGACATGGCACCCTCAGCGCCCAGATACCCCTAGGGGTGACAGTGCTGCGCTATACAAATGCTGATTGATTGATTGATTGATTAGGGGTGACATGTAATAAAAGGGGAGTTTAAGGCTTGGTAATTAGTTTTAAATGCCAGGTCGAAGTGGCAGTAAACTGCACACACAGGCACTGCAATGGCAGACCTGAGACTGGTTTGAACGGCTACTTCTGTGGGTGGCGCAATCAGTGCTGCAGCCCACTAGTAGCATTTAACTTACAGGCCCTGGGTATATGGTATATCACTTCACAAGGGACTTACAAGTAAATCAAATATGGCAAACAGGTGTAAACCAATTATACCATGTTTAGAGGAGAGAGTGCATGCACTTTCGAAACTGGTCAGCAGTGGTGAAGTGCCCAGAGTCTTAAAGCCAACAAAAAGAACGACAGAAAGAGAGGAGGAGGAAGGCAAAATGTTTTGGTAACCTTTCAGACTGGGCCATTTTCAGTCAATAAGAATAAAAACAAAATTATTCTGGGAAGAAAGAGTAAGGAAAGGTCCCACCATATCAATACCTACCTTAACCCCAAGTCCTAGAAGGAAATTCTAGAGGATGGAATGGTGGAGTGCTCACTTTTAACATTTTGTCCAAGCTACAATAAATTACACTCTTCTTAACTGCCTCTTCAATGTCTTAATCCAGCCACTGCCAATCTCTCAGGGACGAGGCATTTTTTTGTATACTTTGATCTGTCACCCTAAGTGGGAATAGTATGCCCAGACATGGGTACCTTGCCCAATGTGTCACTACAACCAAGCTATACCTGGCTGACGAGGTCATAACTTGGGCGTAATCGGTCCTAAACTGCTTGTGTTCCGGTTCAGGGAGAACCTGGCTTGGCAGTTTGGGCTGGGCTGGACTGTTCCCATTGGAGCAGGGTCAAGACTGATTTGCATATAGCTAGACCCAAACTGAAGTGGCATTTGGTGCAAAATAACGATGGATTGGTATGCCGCCCCCAGTAATTACCAGTGGCTGAGATTAAATCAAGCATTCCATCCATCACTTTTTTGTATACTTTGAGTGTCACTCTAAGTGGGATGGGTATGCCCAAACGTGGGCCCTGTGCACACTGTGTCATTGGAACCAAGCTATACCTGGCGGATGAGCCCATAACTAGAGCAAAACCAGTCCTGGGTTGTTTAGTTTAATGTTTAGGGAGGACCATGCTTGGCAGTTCGGGCTGGACTGTTCCCACTAGATCAGGGCAAAGACTGATTTGCACATAGCTAGGTCCAAACTGAGGTGGCATGGTGAGCAAAATAACAATGGATTGAGATGTGGCCAGAGTAATTACCAGTGGCTGAGATTAATTGAAGCATTCCATCCATCCCTTTTTCTATACTTTGATGTATCACCCAAGTTTTGGCACCCATACTGTAAATGGAGAAATAAGTCACTCTATACTTAATCACTATGAAAATGGCACAAGTACAGGTAGTTTGTGTGTGTGTGTCACTGACCGAGAACCAAGCCAATATAGAGAAACAGTATAATTTGGTAGATGTGAATGTTACTGTTGATGAGTTGTTTCACAATTGATACACAGAGTACAATACGGTAGGAGTGCATGTCACTGCAGAAGAGTTGTTCCACCAGACAACTTTGAAATGCGAGAGGAAGAAAAAAAATAATAAAAATCAGTTACTTGCCAAATTCCACTTTTGTAGATCATCACCAAAGGGTTACACAGAACGTAGTTTTGATTATGGTTGCCATAAACAAGCATTCACATCAACACTGAGGATATGTTAGCGCAAATAAAGCCGGACGATATCTCTGCCAGTAGCGGCTGCTCTGGGCAATAGTTGTGGGGGTAGGGGGGTTAAAAAAATAAATAAAAGGAAACAAATTATTAAACTTACCTTCCGGCTGCTGCTTCTCCTCCGTCTTCTTCCGTCGAGGCAGGAAGCAGGAACAGGAAGCATCCAGGCTTCCAGACTCCCCTAGCCAATCATGACGCTGCTAATATCAGCGCTGTGATTGGTCTGAGCACCGTGGTTCGGCGCTCAGATTGGGACTGGGGGCTTGGGCGTGTTCTCCACCCACGCTGTGTAACACAGCCTGGTGGAGAACATGCCAAGTGCGCATGACCGTTTGGCTGGCCCAAGACGGGTGGCCAAAACTTCATGTGCACTTAGAGAGTGCCCACTACTACTGCCCCTGCTATGTGGGCAGTCCGCCTGCCCCTACAGAGGAGTACTGAAAATTAAAATGATAATAACATGCTATTATTATCATTTTATTTTTCCTGTGGGGCGACGCTCCTCCGCCTTAGCAGAGGAGCTGCCCCTGATTCTCTGCTTCCTTCATGATTATCTAGATGTGAGAGCATGGAATGTATGCACGGGTGTATTGCATTACATCAAAAACAAGACAATACGTAAAGTGTGGAGTAAGCACATCATGGTGCGCTCCACGTGTAACGCATCAGGTGTATATGATGAGCTGTGCAAATTGAGGCCTGGAACATCCACCACCCAAAGCTTAAACGCTGGCAGGGGAAGAGAGCACCTCTCACCTGATACAAGTACCAAGGTGAGGGAGTTACGATGACACAATGATGATGATTTTGATACAAAGGACGGATTTCATGTTGTCATCCACCTCGCACCTTTTCATCCACAATGACTATGGGTCCGTCGATTGGGGTGACTTGCTTCACCTCCAGCTTGTCGCCAAAAGATGAGACGAAGAAACCAATTTGAGGCTCAGCAACTTCTGAGTACTTCGATTTATTATATCATCACAGAAGCAAGTCAACCGGATATTGGCAACTCAAGCACAAGCTCCAACTGATCATTTACAGAAGCTCTGTGTCCCGCATTCCAACGGTTGTACGACGGTACAACGCAGGTAAATACATTGCATGCCTTTGCCACGCATTTTTTAGCATGCATGTTTTTACAGCGAAAATGCATTTACAACGCATGCCAATACCACACATTGTTTTTAGATTTAAAAATAATGTATTTGTGGGGGAGACCCCCCAACTTACCTGAAATGCGTGGTATTAATATTGCGGTAAAAATATGCGTGCTAAAAAATGTGTGATAAAGGCACAACGAGGTAAAAACCTCGTTGTAAAGGCTGTTTCCATTCCAACACCCCAGAGTCATGAGAACCTTCAAACCTCTAGAGTTTTATGAAAAACAATGCATAAACATTCCAATTTGTGCAGGGAAAATCATTTTCTCTGAAGAAATAGTACAATTGTGGAACTCTCCCACTAAAAATGAGAGCTGAATAAGATCTACTCTTTCAAAAACAGCTTAAATGCCTCAATATCTTTCTCTGATGACCAAAAAACTATGGTGTGCATATATTTTAAGCAATGAATTAGTAAATCACTCAACATAGAAAGAGCAGGATAAACAAGCTTACCAGGACCAATTATTTTGCCATTTGAATAGTGGAAAGGCACCACAAGTGTCCCCCAACCATGCAAAACACATCAATATAGGCAGAAACAGTGCATATTTCTTTCACACATTGAACAGGTACAGCATGAACTATAGCCATGCATGCTTCCCTTACAGAAAAACAAGTACCATACAGCTAACAACAGAGCAAGCTACATTTACACTATTGCACGTTTCGTTAAGTTTGTTACACAAAATTCCCCAAATTACGCGAGTAGGCCACGTTGAGTAATTTCTCAGGAGCATGGGAACATTGCAAGCGAACAGAAAGGGAGAAGCTGTTGTTTGTGGCACTTGTGCTTTGTGCTATTTTTGCTCAAAATGCGTCTTTTTGTCCAAAATGGACCTGAGGACAAATTTTGCAGTAAAATGTAGCACTAAATGTCAGAATTGCAACATTTTGCATTAGTTTTCTGAAATGTTGCATAATTACTCCTAAGGAAATAACGTGCATTTCACACATCCTTAATTTACAGTCTACAGATACAGTACAAGCAGCAGCAGATGTAATACACACGCACACACATACATATGGAGGCATGAGAAGCTGCAAAGAAAAAAGTACTGTGAGGTAGAGACAGCCTTTTTAGAGGTAAAGGGATGGTGACAATAAGATGGTATAGAGAGTTGGAGCCATAAAATTGGTAGTAGATTTCAGATCAGTGCTTAATTTGAGCCAGTGGTTGCCGGTGGGGGCCACGGCACATATTTTTGGGGACCGGCAGTTAATTTTCCACGTCAGATATTTATCAAGTGCAAGCGAGGGAAAAACACACAAATCATTAAGGCGGAGAAAGAGAAAGACGGGAAAGCTGTCACTAAGGGAGAAAGTAGGAACCTGCAGGAGTGAGAAGAAGTGGCAGGGAGTTTCTGGTAGTAGATTAAAGACTACCAGCCTTGGTATTCGGTGGGATCGCCGGCTTCTGAGCAGAACTTTGGGCACTGCCACTCTTTCTTTTACAAATTAATTGATGTTTCAGATGGTGTGACAGTGCGCAGTCCTGTATCAAGCAGTCATGTCTTAAAGGGAGCAGAGAATGGTGGAGGGGAGTAACTGGTAAAGAAAGAAATGGGGGGCATAGTTGGAGGAGGAGAGGCACAGTAGGAGGTTCTGGCTCAAGCTGAAGAGGGTGGTGGGGTAGGAAATGGAAAATGATATGAGTAGGGAGCAATGGAGAAGAAAAGACAGTGGAGCATGTAAGCACTTGGAGGCTATGAGGGAGCAGTCTCCCCTGAACACTACCAGACAGTACTGCAGATTGCACCCAGGATGTGTGGCAAAGAGCAGAACCATGGAAGGGCCATCCGATGGTGAGAAAGGGATCAATAGCCAGCACTGAGAGAGACAATAGCCAGCACTGAGAGAGAACGGGGGCACTGGGAGAGGAGGATGCACATGGGGGCACCAGAGGAAGAGGGAAAAGGAGAGAACTCATAAAATGGTATGAAGAGCATAGCCCTGGAAGCCACAGGGAAAACTGCAACATGAGAAAGGATTGTGGTGCTTGGAAGGTCAGGCAGATGGTGAGGCCTCATTCCGGTCCAAGCAGCTCCCAATAGACACAGTGGGCTGATCCCAGAGTCAAAGGATGGGTGTGCATATGCTGTAAAAATGGTGCACATGACCAAGAAACATTGTGTTATCTTTCATGTTGCTCTTCAATGAAAAACTAAATAAAATAAAAAAACAGGCAACCACATCAGGGCTGCCATGACACCTCCCCATCCACTCCCCCAGCCCCCACAGTAGATACCTTCATCTTTTACAGCATATCACTAAGAGTAGTGCTTGGAGCATCACTTCGGGTTAACACTTGACAGATACCCCAAAAAACATGGACTTGAAAGGAAGAAGAAGCTTCATGATCTCTTCTAGCCAGTGAAGTGGCTACCATTCAAAGATGGCGAACATGGTACTTGCATAAAGAGGATCAATTTACCACCATTAAATCATTAGACTCCTTACCATCCTTGTAGAGTGAAGGACACTTTCTTTTGGCAAAGCAACAATAGGTAATGCACCCAGATACTTCCTGCAGTGTAGTCCATTTCTTGTGATATACTACTCCAGTAGTTTTACACCAACATTTAAACTTAATGCCAAGTACAGTGCAAGATGCCCTGCTCCTGTGTGGAAACATTGGAGACAGGGCAAAAGAGTGCTCTGTGTTTAGTGCTGCTCACACTCATAATGAATCCTCACTCATCAACCACACTGGGTTATCTTGGTCAGCAGCACTGTGGATGGAGAGAGCCAGACCCTACAGTGCTACCACTGCCGAATCTCTAGCTACATTCAAAGAAGTGCAAAGTACATCACAGGCTGGGCTTGCAGGGCCATGGGGCAGCTTTCACTTGAAAAGGATGGAGAGCCCTGTGACAGAGCGTGGGTAGAAGTTATCCCTCACCACAGGTTGATAGACATGTCAGTTTTCATATCTCTGTGGAACCTTAAAATCAATTTTAATTTTTGTTTCGAAGAGTACATTAATACCAAATGTTTCTCTCTAATGGATAGCATAAATTCTGGTGGTCCGGGGCTGTCGGGGCCTATTCATCCTCTATTTAATTTTTAGTTCTCTCTCCTGACTTAAGGCCTGATTTAGATTTTGGCGGACAGGTTACTCCATCACAACGGTGACGGATATCTCATTTGCCGAAATATAAATCCCATTAAATTCAATGGGATTTATATTTCGGTGGACGGGATATCCATCACCGTTGTGACTGAGTAACTCGTGCGTCAAGATCTACTCAGGCCCTTATTCTTGTTCTTCCTTGGTCCAATATTTCACTGTGGGAATAGCTCTAATTTTAAGCATGTTAAACTTTTGCATTTCACTAGTAACCCTTGGAATAGCATTGCCCTTACTCAGTTAGGTCAACAGAATACTTTATGTACCTCGCTAATTGCCTCTGAGAGGGTTTATGGGATTGCCTATACTACAATAAATCTGGATAAATTGAACACAATTGTTATGGAAACAATTAAAACTGTTGCCAATTGTCACATCTTTTTACTTTTTCAAAACAGTATTCTTTCCAGTCATCCTGGTCTACCCCTGCTTTAAAGGAAGAGTAATCCTGTCTTAGGTGCCTCGAAAGGCAATAGCAAAAAAAAGAACTCGCCTAAGGAGAACAACCCTTATCTGCTTAAATCAAGGAAATACCATCACCTTATTAGGGCTGCCAAATAAATATTATTCATCAAACATTTCAAGCACTGAAAATTTGACTCAGAACTTTTTAATCATTAATCATTTAGGGCCAGATGTATCATCATTGTAAATTGCGAGTCCTTAATAGCGGATTTTACCGATTACGCTATTGAGGACTCGCAAATACAATGTATGTAGGTTTCGCAATAATAATTGCGATTCCTACATATTCCTTAATTGCGAATCGCAAATTGCGATTCGCAATTAAGAATGCCTTCCCATTTATTCCTATGGGCCTAGAGGCCCATAGGAATGAATGGGAAGACATTCGCAATTTGCAGAGTACCCAATAGGTATTCGCAAATTGCGAATGCACTTCAAGGGTGCCAAAAGAACACCCTGTTGCACCCCTGAAATATGCATGTGTGCACATGTGGCGCACATACATGTCCTAAGGGCATGTATGTGCGCCACATGACACTTTGAAAAATGCAAAAAAGTGCATTTTTCTAGGAAATGCAAATTACCACCAACTTGAAGTTGGTGGTAATTTCTGATTCCTAAGGCCAAATCGCAACTTTTGGGTGCTTCCAGGATTGCATTTAAGGAATCGCAATTTGCGATTCCTTAAATGCATTCATAAAATAGGGAATCGCAAATTTTGCGATTCCCTATTTTGCGATGGCCTTTTGGGATGATACATCCCAAAAGGCTTTTTCCCGTTCGCAAACGGGACGATTCTGAGAATCGGCCCGTTTGCGCACGGGAAAAAGGCTTGATACATCTGGCCCTTAGTTTCCTGAGGGCTGCTGAAAATAAGGTACATCATTTGCAGACTCCTTTCACAATACAGGGCTTTCATGATGATATTAAAAACAGTTTAGTTTCTAAGCCCCAAGAGATTGTGGCCATTCAGGATGGTTCTTGGCTAGGCCGGTCTTTTAAATTGTTATCCTTTTCTGTTATGTTTATTTGTATAGCGGGCTAGTTACCCGTGAGTGTATCCAGATGCTTAGAAGGTGGGAAGGCAGCTATCTTCCTGGTGTGGTTATTTGAATAGTCAGGTCCTCAACTTATTGTGGAACTCGAGAAGCTGTGAGGAGGGTATGATGTGATGATGGTGGTAATTCCATGTTTTGGGGGAGATGTACAAGAAAGCACGACCTCCAGCTCTGTTTTTGTGTATGCGGGGTACATGTGCTAGTGAGAGTCTGGCTGAGCGGAGATGCCGGGGATGTTGGTGGAAGTGTAAATGGCTGATGACGTAGGCAGGGCCTGTGTTGTGTGTTTCTTCACTTACTAAATATTTTCACCAGCATCCTGCTGACATTTGTCTCTGTAAAGTTCTGGGTTCAGTCAAAGAAACGATGGAACCTCTTTTGCCTAATATTATACATTATTCTTTGATTACTATTTTGGTCCCCGACCGCCTAAAGTTTGCTGTTGCGTAACTGTTACTGAAAAAACCCCAGTGAGACCCAAAGAGCCCAGAAACCATTGCCCTCTCTCTCTTATACTGTTTTTGACTAAACTGTTAAAGAAAGTGGGAACTGCTCAGCTTCAGTCTTTCCTGGAAGCTAATTAATTTCTGCAATTCTTGCATGCCTTTCAGGTAAGATTTCATCCTGATTTGGAAACCAAGACTGTAGTCAATACAGTCATGGCAGCAGTATGTGCCACTGTGGATGCTGCTGGTGTTGTCATTCTGATTTTATTAGATCCCATAACTTTATGATCCAATGGTTGGCCCTTGAATGGATTGGTTCCTTTACACCAGGCCCTATGCAAGCTATCTAGCTTGGTGCTTATACCTCACTAGCTAAGCTGATTTCTAGGGGAGCTCTACAGCGTTGCACCTTATCTATGCTTCAGTTTAATCTTTATGCCATGCCTTTAGCTGAATGCTGATGACATTCAATTTTTATGTGATATCCAGAGTGGGAACAGGGACTACTCCAGTAAGGAGCCCATTGCTCTGAAAGCTGAGAGAAGGTGGATGAATTCCAACACTTTAAAGGTAAGTCCATTTAATCAGAGATTCTCTTAACAATGAATATTCCTAAACCTTGGGATTCTTCCCTCCGACCAGCTGGCATAGGTACCTGCCCCACCCTTGCAAATACTGCAAAGAATCTTGCAGTCTATTTAGACACATTTATCTTGTCAATGCACATCTCAGTGTATGCGAAAATCAGACAATTGCATTGGGTCGTAAGATAATTTCCATTAAAGTGGCATGCTTAATGCAGTGGATCTGGAATTCCCTTTCCCCCTCCTTGAAGGTTACTAAATGTAAAACTAGTCAAAACTTTGCTCGGCCACCCAGTTAAGTTATGCAACTCTCTCCCACTGGAGCTTAAATAGCCTAATATCCTGTTGTTTATCAAAATGTGACGCTCCTTAGCTCTTTCATTTCTAGCTGCTGGAACTTTTCTTTATGTGATCTCTTGCCATTTGTGCAAGAACTTTTCAATAGACATGAGACCTTCTTTTTGGCGGTAGATTTGCTTTACAAGAATGTTTCGGATATATGTAGACTTCGTCTTCGGGTCACAGGTGGTGGTGGTTGGAATTCCTTAAAGTAAATTTTTGGGTGCGGAAGGATTTTTCCCAGAACCACTTGCATTTAGTCAGCTAGTTAGTGGAAGTCAACCTTAAGCATCTGGTTGGCTGGAAATACTGAAATACTTTGAAGATATATTCCATGTAGGGATTTGCATTATAAGAGACTACTAAATACATCACCCTCCTTCCCAAAGCCGAGTGTAATCAGTGTGGAGTTGATCACCGCCCCACAGCTTTGGTATTAAATCACTCTTGTACATATCATTGTAAATGTCTGCTCACCTCCTGCATATCTTGCTATAAGGTCTCACTCGGTGCACATACCAAAAATACTATCTGATGGCAGCAAACTAACATTGTGCCATGTATCGCTAGTGCTACTCCTTTTTGTTCTCTTAAGAGACCTGAATGGAACAGTCTTCTATGTCAGCTCTTAGTACTCCATAAGGCATAAGCCATGGTAAATGTATGTAGTGAGTAAGCCAGTAGAAGGTAGAGCATGATATGGACTGTAGATAGCTTTTGGAAATAAGGGCAGCACAAGAACAGATGCTAGCACCCAGGGCAATATCCTGCATCAGTCAATGTAAGGTATTCAAGAACATGTCCACATTAGCACATCATATTTGTCTTTTACTTCATGGGTGTTGCCTGTGGTGGTCCATATCCTAGTTGTTGCTTCTGTTCATAATAACCCTTACCTCGGTCCTGGCTCTCCTCTTACCTGGTGAGGTTTCCGTTCCACTAAAGCCTACTTCCTAGAATAGTTGTAATCAAAGAGCAATGATGGAGGAACCTATTCCATCCTATGTGCTGTTGTGAATATCCATCAATTAATATCAGTAGTTGGCTGACACTGAAGGCTTTGGATAGGAACAGAATGAGAAGCCTTGAACAGCCAGGGCTGGGTGTCTCTGAAACGGCCTAAGTTGGATGTCCCTGGAGTGGCCTTCATGCTGTGAATATGAGCTGTACAGGCACCAATGGAATTTACAGGGTACATGAGACAAAAGAACGGAAATACAGAAGCTATCATGCAAAGAAAGACATATGTATACCTTCATTAATACTTATTTTGAATGTAAACGTCAACAGTGAAGATGCCCTAAACCATTAAAGGAGAAATACCAAAGCCTTCAATGCAGCCGAACCACTCTGGCGATCGCAATATTGACTTATTGCTCAGCCCACCCCTGGAGGTAGAGATAGAAATGGTGCTCACATGTGGTGTATGACTGGGTGACAATGTAAATTTGGATGTCGGATCAATCCACATTGAGAGGGCTACATGAGGGCCTTTTACAATGACTTTTCTGTGTGTATATATTAGTACGTCTGCTTTACTACTTCACATTCTCATAAATGCAATTTACAAACGTACAGGTGAAAATCTGCACCTGAGCCTGTCCTGTCTTTTAAGTGCAGAGTTTCCCACAAAGAGTACGTATAACTACATATAGGTGGTTGTACATTTTAGGTGTAAATGTAGGACTGGCAAGCTGTGACGGCTGCTGTGAAATAAAAGTGGTGGGGCAGGGCGGGAGGCAGCACAGGGGCCAACACAGAGGGCAGCACGGGGAAGAAAAATAATAAGAAAAATAAAATAGCACTTACCTGCCGGCCGCCGCCTCAATGCTCTTCTGTTCCTCTGCTCCTCTCTACTCCCAGCAGTCCATGCACAGGCTCCCAGACTCCCTACACAATCCAGGCGCTGCTCGCATGCTGGTAATACCCAGCGTGAAAGAAGCGCTGGGATTGGTCTGAGCGGGTTGGTTTGATGCTCAGTGAGGGCCTGGGAGCCTGTGCATGTTCTCCACCCGACTGTGCAGCACATCTCGGGTAGAGAGATCCAAGTGCGCATGTCGGTTTGGATGTTCTAAGATGGCCGGCCAAACCGACATGCGCACTTGCATGAGTGCACACCACTCCTCCTCCCTGCTTCAGCTGCTGTCCATCAGGATGGCCCGCCCCTTCCGGCCCTTGACTCGGCTCAGCAAGGAAAAATAAAATGATAATAACCTGTTTTATTATCCTTTTATTTTCCATGTTTTCACTGCTGAGAGAGCAGTGGGGCGACGCTCCTCCGCCTTAATGGAGGAGCCGCCGCAGGTGGCAAGGGGCAGTAGCTGGAAAATGGGGAATGTCTGCTCCAAAGTTTGAGGAGAAAAAGAATCATTATTCAGAGGGAGTACAAATCGATGATATGCGAAAGTTTCTCTTCTGCCAGCTACATTACCCTCATTTTCACACCCTCGTTCTGCAGCCTGGTTACTGTTGTAAATGCTCTTTTTTTCTTGCAGGCTGAACTGTGGTCACACTGTCTCTTGTGCTCTTCTGTCTCTCAAATTGCAAGAATATAGAAACTGTTGTGAGAACTTTACCTGAGGATGTGCCTGACAGCAGGGTCCTAGACATGAAGGAAAAGAGGGGCAGGACTGGCTAGCAGCTCCCGACCAGCCTTTAATATTGTTAGGGGTGTATGACATTGGGCAATTATGCAAAATTTCTGGAAAAAAGCTAAATTGCATGTAGTAGTGCAAAATTCAAAACGCCATTCAGATCAATATTTTAGAACAAAATGTGTCCTTGTGTCCATTTCGGACACAAGGACGCATTTCGCGCTACAAAAAATGCAGCAAACAGCAGCCACTCGCGTTCTGGTCGTTCATGTTGTTCCTGTGCACTTGTGCTACATTTTTTCCATGAACATAATAACCCGGCATGGCCCATTTCCCTTGGAATCCAATATATTTTCACCTTCCTCAGCACCCCAGGGCTCTTCTATCCCTCTCACGTCTAACACCCTCCGACGCTCTTCTATAGCAAACAACATGATTTAACAATTGAAAACTGCATATGAATAACAACGTGGGGAAAAATACACTGATATGTTGACAATTACATGGTGACGCTAACATTGGCACCCTGAAAAAAAGATGCTGACTCTGAAACACTGCCTCTGGGGCACAGGAACACTGGTTCAGGGACATTGAAACTGACATGGGGATACTGCCACAGGGGCATAGACAAGAGACACTGATTGGAAACGGGCACAGGGGCACAGACTAAGGTAACCAGTCAGTCAGTTAGTCATATTCACTTTATTCGGTTAATGAAAACCATAAAAGTACACTACAAACAATCTTATAAAAACATCAATGAAGCATATACAAAATTCATTCAGGATAATCTTATACATCATAAAATATCAAGATAAAATCATCCGTCTTTATATTATGAAAAATGAATTTTATAAAAAATGAATCTTATACATAAAAAACATCCAGATAAATGTTCATTTTAAAACAGTTGTAAAAAAGCTACAAATATATCATATCCTAATAGCCCTTCTTTTCCTTTCCTTTACCGCTGCAACTAAAAAGCTAGCCATGTTAAAAACTTTCCCATGTATTATTCAACATCTGTAAATATACTAACTCAGGCCTTACCTGGATAAAGCCTTTACCCTTTAAAATAGGTACTAAAAAGCGTTTGCGAATATAAAAATAGTGGTCGCAGAACATAGTAAAGTGCAAAGTGTCTTGGGTAGAGAAATTATCACACAAGCAGGGGCCTAAGTCTTTTACCTTTCACCATCCCTGAAGTTCTGCCAATAGAAGGTGCTGAAGGTTTCATCTGAATCTTGTTAAAAAAAAGCGGTGGTAGGGCTTTGTTATTTCATTTAAATACGGTTCTGTCGCTGGGACTGTTTTCAGAAGTAGATGGGCTTGAACCATTGGTTTCATTATCTCTCTGGCCTCTCTTTCAGTTTGCATCACGCATAAAAAATGTTTTTTAACCCACAGTAATCCCCCTTCACCAACTTGTCTGGAGAATCAAACAAACCGGGGCGCCCTAATTTCTTTGTTAAATTCTTTACATAACCTAGCCAAGGAATACAACTTGCTCTGCCCTAGGGATAAACAATCCCAGGCAATCTCACGATTCAGCTCTAGTTCTGGATTGGTCCAGATCATTATCCATCTCAAGAGCAGGGCCACTCCAATCATATCTGATACAAAACCAATACCTAATTCTTGGTGAAAGATATAAGAAGGTATTGATTGCGGAACTTTGAGCAAATTTCTGAGGAACTTATTCTCCACTATTTGGAGTTCCTCAACCTCCTTGTATCCCCAAATTTCGGACCCATAATTTGAGATAGCAGTACATTTGGCTCTGTATATGTTTAGCATAGCTTGAATTGGCTTGGCCCCTAACCTGCGTGCAAAATCAAGTTCCGCTACTGTTGATCTTGACATAGCGTTTCTTTTTACTTTTTTTTGCGGTGCCCAAGTGCCCCTTTCATCAAACAAGACCCCTAGGAACGAGAATGTGGTCACCCTTGATATTTCATTCCCTCCACAACGATGCATTTTTAGTTTTTTGGGACTAAGGGAACCAATACGGACATTGCCACTGGGACAAAGCAACATAGGGGCACTGACACAATCAGTAGGACTTTTACAGAGGACAACTTACCAAACCCGGAAAATTAGCAGACAGTGAAACTGACATGGCAACAAAAAAAACTATTAGGAGACTGGGCAAGCATATGGGGACGGTGATAATGACACTGGGTCACTCCCAATGAAAATGGAACAATGTCACATTGAGACTGACAGTGGTCCCTGAGAAGGTCACGCTGACAGGAACGTAATGGCATTGGGACACTGGAATCATGGAAATGACACTGACATGGTGACACTGAAACTGAGATCCTGTCATTAGAACACTAATATTGGGATACACAGGTACATAGTGACATTCATACTAGAGGCTTCACTGTGTATAAACTGAAACAAACTTGCATTTGAACAACGACCTGGAAAACAAGACACTGACAAAGAGATAATGGCGCATGGGTACCAATTTTGGGACGGAGATACGGGAGGCAAAAATGGGAGACTGACACACTGATACTAGAATTCTGAAAAATGGGTGAGAACCCAGAGGCAGAGAGAGACATAGTGAACACTGACACAGTGACACCAGCACTGGGGCACTGACATGGAGATAATGACAATGGGAAATTAAGGAGTTTAGTGCTCTATTCAGGATGGTTCAGTCTTCAGTATGGATTGAGTTTACAGCACTGGTACTGCTGTTCTACAGAAAACAGTGCATTCTCTACATTTCACCCAGATTTACCAACTGACACCATGCCATGAGGATCAGCTTCAGCCAGTCTAGTTTCTGAGCCAACAGCTTTTAAAAGTTGAGACTTGGAGGCTTAAAAATACAAAGGAAAATGTATAACCATATATCCCAAAGCTTTATTGGATAAAAAGTCACAACGGGCCGAAGGTGACCTTCATGAATTGGGGCCTTTGGCTCGTATATTCACCCCAGTCGCAGAGACTTGGACAGAAGTCCATTTCGTGAGGAACTTGTCACTTTCTGCTTAATTATTTTGACTACAGATAAGGTGTGAGACTATTAGTAACAAGATGGGCCACTGTCCACTAGTCTTATGTTAGATCATGTTTTGATTTAGGTTTTACAGGCGGTGGCAAATATTGAATAAATAACAGGCAACATTCTCATCTATTTGAACCTGATAAAACATGAATTATCTTTTTTTATCTATGCAGTATTTTTTTTGTGACAGAACTCCCAGACATTGAGACTTGGGAAGCCTGCGCTCTGGGCATATTTAGGAAAGGGAAGCGCATAGCGTTTAGGGCACGCTTTGCTAGCCTTGCATTACTCCTCGCTAAGAGTGCTGGTACCCTTCACTGGCGATTGCCGCAATCTCCCAGACTGGAGGCCTGGTACAGAGCGATACAGCGATGGGGAAAGGCTAGGAGTGAGTTATTGTGCTTTGAGGAGGTCCGACATATCCCCAGGTGCCCTATCTCCCCCGCGTGGGAAGCTCTCCTCGACCACTTCCTCCAACTCATCTGGGATGACAATCTACCCCTGTAAATCTAGGGATGCAACCCCTCATGGACCGGAGCCACCCTCCCTGCTCCAGATCCTCCTGCTGCACCCCCCAGGAGCTTTCTGCCCTCTAGCCACGTTCTAATCGGCACAATGACGGCCATTCCGTGACCCATGCCCAGACACCAAACTGCAGCCCTAATCAGGTCGCTCCCTGATCTTTTACCCCGCAAGCCCTATCCCAAACATATGCCCCCTCCCTTAGATAAAAGGTATGCACGTACCACCATTGAGCCGCTCGCATAGCCAAAGTAACGCCTACTGTCCACTTGTTACACATAGGCGCCCACGCTCTGGACTTTCCATCCTCACATGCATAGCAACGGCTTATGGACACTTGTACAGACAATATGTAATTTTTGACCTATCAATGTGCTTATTGTTGATCGTTGAAAACCCCAATAAAATACCTGTTAAAAAAATAAAATAATAATAGAACATGTTTGATGCATGGCAAAAATAATACCATCTATGTAGCATTTTTTTCCAAAGCTCATTCTGTAGAATGTTTTATGCACAATTATTTTCAAACAATCAAAATTGGCCTTCATTTTAGCAATTTCAGAAGCATAGAAGACTGGGCTGACTTTGTACAGATATGAATCTACATCCTGCACATCTAACACAAATGTCAGAAGTGAACATATTTATCTCATTGATATATTCTAACTAGCTTTACTGAGTTATGGGAAAAACGCCAAAAACTCAAGTTATCAAGTCTCCTCTGGCAGTAATGCATCTCTAGAAGCATGCAAACTTTCCCAAATAAATGTTTCAGACCTTCAGTTAAATGTTAACATTGTCCAATAAAATCAGGATATCTCTGATGAGAAATGATGGAACTTCTAAAAAGTGTCACACAACAGCCATGCAAATCATGCTCGTATACCAAATGCAATGCTTATAAACTCACAAGATTTATCTCAACAAGTAACAACATCTGGAAGTACAAAGACATTAAATAACAACACATACTGAATCCTATAAATAATTCTATATTGATATTGTCTCATTTATAGTGTTAACGGCAATGTGATGGTAATCTGACCTGTAAGATCATTTATGATATTTGTAAATGCTTCTTTTGCATCAAAGTAGAGGTCATGAGCCTTGCATTCGGTGCGCGAGTTATGGTTCGCATAGCTGCTATGCAAGTTATGAATTCAGAGCTAATCATAACTACTAAATTTCATTGGTTTTTATGTTTTGTTTTTTTAACTATAACTGCATTTGAACTGTTTGTAAGTGCATTTCAACGTTTTTAAACACATTTTAAGGTGTTTAACCCTGATTGAATTTAGAATAATGTTCTTCATCTTCTAATTCATAATCCTGAGATACGTTTCCCTGCACCTTATGTTCATTTTGCATTCCATGTACTTGTGTGCTATGATGTTACGATGGGGATTATTTTGTCTGCTTCCTGCAGCACCTCCTGGTGCACTTTTTGGGTTGTGTCTGATTTCTGGCATCATCTATCATTTTTCATCAGCTCCTGCAGGAATCTCCCATATGCCTTGTCCTGCTTCAGCTTGAGATGTGGACACGTGATTGATGTTCCAAAGGTGTAGAGTCCTCTGTGCTCCCTGCTAAGGGTTTGATCATATAACTGTCAAATGATCCAACGTGCACTAACTGTCTTCTCCCTCATTGGATTTTGAAAGATTTCCCACAAGCCAGCGTGTTACTCGACCTCTCCACTCTCTCCAAAGCATTGTACTTTTCCTTCCAATGGAGCAACAGAGGATTGTCAAGAAATCCTTCTTTCACCTTTTTCAGCTATGGAGTTCCTAAATGGAGCAATGAGCAACAGAATCCCCAGTTCAGGTCTTCTGCTCTTCACAAAGTAGTGGAAGTGTTTTCTGTTGCCAAAGAAAAGGTAATTTAACTTGTAGTTTAAGTTTACCTAGCATTCAGCCAATGAAAATCTCAGAACACTCCACAGATGACAGGAGTCCGTACACTATACAGGAAATTCTGCCCTCATTGGCAGGCAAGCCAAGTCCATGGTATCGCAATAAAGAGTATAGATTGTGCAGGAAAAAAAACTAGATCTACTCTAGTCATCCTCCCTAGCATAGACTCTGATGGCAATCCACATCTAAATGGACATCTTTCTAAACATAACTTGTAGTGTTTTGTCAGTTTAAATGCAGCTCAAATGTGTCCATGGGCTATTTTCCAAGACTATCAACTCGACATATCCAAAATGGCTCACACATTCAGCGATTTTAATAGCAGGATTATAGACTATGAAACTTGGGAACTCGCATTGAGCCCCCTTCTGTAGTACTTCATCTTGGCACTTGGATGGCAGACTATGGAAGGGGGCACAACATAGTTCCACAAGTTTCATAGTCTGGAGCCTCTCTATTGAAATCTCGGACACAAGACATCAAAAATGGCGGCCATAATCCAGAGCCTTGATGGCAAGACGTTTGACTTTAAAACTCCTTGACCCTTATTGGTGCTCGCTTCCATAGTCCATGGCCCTGGTGCAGGGACCAGGGACTCTGGACTGCGAGTGCAGAGGCCCTACATCTGTCAGGGTTTGCAAACCCCATTCAGTGTTTGCAGACCTCATGTTAAAAACATTTATATTACAAACTTGACGATCCCTTTGGGGTTTCCGCTCAAAACCCTAGGGGTCATGGTGCATTCAAGCTGCCCCCTGATGTGGCATTTTGTTTTTATTTTCAAGACACTTGGGCAGTGCACTCCATCCTGTAATGGTGGCCACATGACAAACGTTTCTCTTGCAACCATCCAACTGGAGCCTTGGGTCTGTCGTTTGTTTTGAATCTGTGAACTTGAAATGGACAACAGGAGGAAAAACTTTCTTATATGATCAGATTTGTTTATTTTTTAAATTTGGCTCCACAAACTGTCTGGAATTCTAGGTTCAGTGAATCACAGTCCAGCTATCTCTAACCTTTTAACCCTTTGCAGCCAAACTAACACATTTCTCAAAAACTACTAAATGGTTTTATACCAAACCAAGCAAAGGGCATTCATTGGGTAAAGTTTTTGGTGCAGTTTTGTTCAGCAGCTTGCGAGGAAAGCATAGTATCCTAAAAGAGTTAAAATTGGAAACGTCCTTTTTTTGCCCCTCACTTCTCTTCCCCCTTGACGAATATGCACAAAACTTGCTGAACCACAAATCAGATTAACTTTTTTTGGAACGTTGGTTAGGTCAGACTCTCTATTGCAAAGTTTCTTTTGTTTTTGTAATAACTTTGCATTATGTATGACAAATCTGGATGGAATGACACAAGTCCAACAATGGCACTCGGGCTGAGTGTCCATAAGGTTACTGAGGCTCAGAGAATGGCAGTACTGACATTGAGAATTATCATTACTTTTTAGTGTTTGACAAAAGAGAGTTGCCTGCTCCCTCTTTCCATAGAGCAAGATTCCCATAATTGTAGGATGAGTGTATTGGTGAAAATGCACACATCAGCAGTGCCTTAGTTCATATCCTCACTAAGTGTGAAATCACAAGTGTGTTCTGTTCTGTTCTGTTTCACACAGTTTGCAGTCAATATGAAGGAGTTTTGTGCTATGATCTGAAGGTTCCATTAATTTTTTCTATTAATAATTCTCTTAAATAATTCAGTAATGGCATAATGTATGCCCTTTGTAAATTTTTTGTTTTTGACCGAACACATACTGTGAATGACAAGTGAGTACATAAAAACTTGTATGTGTTGTTTGTTGTGTATTTGAATTAAAACGTCTCTCATGCTTATACTAAATAAGGCCAGATAAGGAATTTCTAGACAGAGATCTTCTAATCCTGACAAAGGCCACTAACCCAATAGTGGCTTTATCATATAGCCAAAAAATGTCAACTGAAGGGTCTGGGAAAGTAACTCTTAGCATCATCTTTTTAGTCTCACAAAAGGTACCTGAAAAATAAATAGCATAATCCTCTAGGTAATCTTAACTTAGTTACTACAGTATCTGATCCCCACAAATCTTCTTAAGAGCTCCTCAGAGGTGCTGAGCCCATCCTAATGAGATGTTATAGGGATGAGATAGGACCCAATGATGTAGCATGCCAGAAAAGTGTGGATGAGGGTTATTTTATCTACCAAAGATGGACTCCTTTATATCTTAATATTTACGAGTTAAGACATGAGTGGTACAGACAAAATGGGTCTTGACTTTGGTCTATTAATTCTTAGGTGTTCTTATTGTGGGATCATGTTTCATTAGTACCAGGGATATGCAGGCATGTATATTTTTAGAAATACCGTTTGAAAAAAATAAACCTTTTAAATTAGTCCAATTCCCCTGAGAGATTTGGCAAGGAGTATTTTGCATTACTTAGCAATAAGATCACATATTCTACATAAAATGCTATTTTAAAATTACCATAAACATCCAGCTGGCTTGCAATCCCTCTTTTTTGTTTGATTTCATGTATTGACAACTCCATTGTAAAGGTGAAAACAAGTGACAACAGAGGACATTCTGCCGGCTAACCATGGAATGTTTGATAGCCCTTGGTGAAACAACATTGATGACATTCAAAATCAAATGTACAGTATTAACTGCTTGCCTACTTTTAATGAAACATGGCTGTTCCCTGGTTTTTAAGGTTGGGGCTATTTGTTCTAATCTTAGAGATAAAATCTTTGCTTAGATCTGAGCAACACTTCTAAGAGGGTTATGGGTTTATAAGATATACTGTCAAGTGAGTGAGAAAGAGATAGCCATGCAGCAAGTAACTAAACCTGTTCTGAAAAATTAGATAGCCTAGGGCCAACAGTGCTGAAAAATGATCTACAAAATATTACAGAGAATGTGTCAGAACTAGGAACCCTCCTCAGGGGTAAGAGAACAGGTTTTATGGCAGAATACTGTTGACAAAACGATCAACTAACATAAATAATATGTCCTAAATATGGTAATGTAGATTTACTGTTAATAACTCCTGTGGGACAATGTTTTTATAAACAATATTTAGGATACAATATTTTGTTCAGTGATATTTAGACAACGACATTCTGGTACCATACCAGTGCAGCAGTACCCTATTGTATTTCCTCTGCTGAGATAGTAGATTCCCCAAATGATGTCATTATCAGCATTTAACAAAAAGGACATGTTTAAGGGACCCTTGTGAATTATTGAGAATTACATTCAAAGAATACCTCTGCAGGATCCTCAGATTTGTGTCACATATGTCCCTGTTGAACTCTGATTTTCAGTTTATATCTCTTACATTGTTTCACCCTGATTTGTATCTTATCATTTTGATGAAGTGTTGACTTTTTCGGGATATAGCTGTGTTATATAGCATTTTTTGGAATGTGTCCTTAATTTAGACCTATTCCACATTCCCCTGACCTGCCTCCATCTTGTTGCAATTTCTTGGAGAATGTGACTTTATATTGTTTTTCTAAGCTACATTCATATTTCTTAGCTCTTTCAGCTTTTCCCAATGCTAAGTTGAACTCAATAACCTCACCCTTACAACCGCTTTTGCAGCATCCCAAACTGGGCCTTGGGATACCATTTCAGGGGTTTTATCAAAGAAGTAGTTAAGAATCAGTTCTGCAGTTCAGTTGCATGTGATTGGAACACTGAAAGCTGTTTTATTCAAATTCTAGATTATCACTTGGTTTGCTAGTGGGACGACGGAGCACTCAATCACAAACCTGGTAGGCATCCCATCCACTATATCACAAGTGCATTATAGTCAATGTCACCTGTGATAGGATGGATGGGACATCCACCAATTTTGTGACGCCCCAGCCCACTCAGCTCCCATTTAATAAACCATCAATATCCTTGCCCATCCACTTCCCAGACACACCTACTTTGCTGATATACCTGAACGGTAACCCTGTAAATCATAAATGAAAATATAGGGAACAAATCAACCAGCTTAGCCATTGGAGGGTCCATTGTTTAAACTCAAATACAGAGGGCTTTTTTCCCTGACACTACTACTCCCTGCAATTGCCCCTTACATTTGCCCAGTGAATGTCCCATGTAATTGCAGTGGAGCCAAGTAGTAAACTGTGGGATCAAGATCATTATGTTTGAACCAATAAACCACACAAAACAGGTTCCTAATTGTGTGCATTCAATTTGAGACAATTGAGTCTGTAACGCAACAGAGACAGGATAAAACCAGTAAGCAAGGAGAGTCTAGCCTACCTGAGCAAGGATAGGTGAATTCTGGAGGAGGGGGTTTGTGTACACAAGTATGGGAAAGGTTGAGGACAAGACAGAATTTCTGGACTGGAACAGGTTGTGGCACTGAATAGTGTTAAGCCAGCAAAGACATAAACTATACAGACAAGATATATATTGAACAATAAATAATGAGAAGGTAAGATGATAGTACATGTAAACCCAAATAAGGACACTGTTTCTATGGCCAGGCGCAAAAAGTCACCCGTGCCCAAAAAGACAAAAGAGGGGAAAAGAGTGAAAGGAAATCCTAGGTGAAGGACCCACTCAGGTAATGGAAGACCACTCTTTGTCCTCTGATGCCCTCACACACCCCATAGGGTGTCATGCTTCATCATCGGGCAGTGCTCCTCGTAGGGCCGGCGCTGCAATTCCCTACGGGCCCGAAGGGTCACTTTATCGGAGATCTTTTAAGACTGCCGGATGATGCATGCGGGTGTGTGGGGAGTGGGTCCTCTATGGAGGTTGAAGACAGTGCGTGCAATTGTGTGGAAGATTAATAAAGGGTCATCATGCAGCCGATGTAGAACAGATGTACCCTTAGCAGAATCTAACTGCTAAATAAAATAGACCCCTGGAGGCACACTATGCCCAGGTGTCGTCGGTCATAGGTCAACATGTTTCGCGCCTCTATCGCCATAAGGGTCGTTGGCGCTTCGTCAGGACCAGAATTAAAATTAAAGTGCACGTGAAACAAAGAAGTATAATAACCTCCATGTAGATCAGGGCGGTAACCTGTATACCCTCACTGTGGTTACAGCGTAATGGTGAAAGCCGCTCCTGATCAATACCTAGGTTATTATACTTCTTTGTTTCATGTGCACTTTAATTTTAATTCTGGTCTGACAGCATCAGCGACTACTATGGCGATAAGGCGCTGAACTATGTTGACCTATGACCGGCGACACCTGGGCATAGTGTACCTCCAGAGTCTATTATTTAGCAGTTAGATTCTGCTAAGAGTACATCTGTTCTACATCGGCTGCATGATGACCCTTTATTAATCTTCCACACAATTGCACGCACTGTCTTCAACCTCACAGAGGACCCACTCCACACACCGCATGCATCATCGGCAGTCCTAAAAGATCTCCGATAAATGACCCTCGGGGGCCGTGAGGGACGCAGCGCCGCCTCGAGCACTGCCTGATGATGAAGCATGACACCTATGGGTGTGTGAGGGCATCAGAGAGACAGAGTGGTCTTCCATTACCTGAGTGGGTCCTTCACCTAGGATTTCCTTTCACTCTTTTCCCCTCTTTGTCTTTGAGCACGAGTGACTTTTGCGCCTGGCCATAGGAACAGTGTCCTTATTTGGGTTTACATGTTGTTATAGGGAGCATGGACACTGGACCTTAATTAGCTCTCTGGTCCCCCTTCTCTTTTTTGTGATACAAAGATGATAGTACAAACAGAAGCACCATAAAAAGATTAGTGAAGATATTGTACAAAAGGCAAGACAGAGTTACTCTCACAGTTTCTGGCAAGACACCCAGCTGCTCTTATAGAAAAAGAGTGCTTTGTGAGTCTTTGTATAAAAGGCACCAATCTGCAGAATCTCTCTGGCACCCTCAGTAGTAATAGTTAAGACCAAAAGAACCACAAGAGAGGACAAAAGATAATGGAGCTAGGAATACTGAAAACAGGATCTGAGCTCAGGGAAAATCAGGACTGGATTCAGGTACAGGGACAGTGCTGAACTCAGGACTTTTGGAAACTGGAACAATGAAAGCCAAGAAAAGGAAGCTACAAACAAAAAGGGAACTTGAAAATCACTGGCACTAAGAACATAGCATAAGAAACAAGAATCTAAGACTTAGAATCTGCAAACCAATAAGGGCAGGACAAGGAGTGTGCAGACAGAACAAGACTCACTGGTAAGGAGGGACAGAGAGGTAGCAACAACAAGGACCAGAACGGGTAAAAGCAAGGTAACGAAGCAGAGAGTAGGGAGCAAGTAAATGAAGGAACACCAAAGTACAAGGATTTAAAGAAGTAGCCTGGAGTCAGAGTAGCAAGACAAAATCAATACAAGTGGAGCTTCAGCAGAAATGTCGCTGCAAGCCATTGCACACAGAACTTCCAGGGTAGAAATAGCTAGAAGCAAAAAAAAGGAGCACAGGTGCAGAGTGTGAGCTATGTGTGAGACATCAAGCAGGTGAAGGGAATCAAGGTACCACCAATGAAGGAAAGTCTACACAGGAAATGGGAGAAAGGAAGACTGTAGAAGCCAGCGGGCACAAGGAGCGGAACATTAAAACCAGAAACGGAGTGTAGAATGATGTTGAGAAAGTGGAAAGTCGAGTAAAGAAGTCTGAAGGTATCGGTATAACTATAGGAACCAGTAACAAAGATGCTGGACAGACGTCCACCTCTTGGAATATATCTGGGCAAAGTTTGACAACAGAAGGAAGTACATGTGCCACAATGCACTAGAATGATAAGGTGAAAACCAAAATTGGAGCGTAATGTGGATCAAGGTGTGCAGTATGCGAGAAAGTATACTGTCCTGAGCAGGTTTAAAGACAGGACCTCTTATAACCTACATGAGCTCCACCTAGTAGCTGGATGAGAGAATCCTAACAGGTCCCCTATAGCTTAGTGTATTTTTCCAGAATTATGGTGTCCTCTTTCTGTAGATGCTCTTATTTGTTGGCTTTACTATGACTACTACATGCTTTATGATTTCCGCATCACAAACAATGATTCAAGCTCTTTTCCTGTTACCATCAGCTCCATGGCATTTATAGTCTTTGATTGTACTTTGGTTGCTTCACAAGCTACTTTTGTGCTTCCTCCTTCGTAGAACCAGACACTGTTTGGCTCTATTATATCAATAATAGCCAAAAAGAACATAAGGCATCTCAGGTCCTTGCCAAACAATGCCCCACAACTATCTGCTGTTAAACCATGAGATAAGTAAAGGTTCTACTCTTTTCTAAAGAGAGAACATTGAATTCATAGACTAAATGGTGTGTATTATGCATGTGCTAACTGTATCTTTATTTCTAAATCTATATCAGACTCATGGCAAGCATTTACTGTGCAATCATGTAATCAGATGAGTAATAACGCAGAAGGAATTTTTTTCACATTTAATTGAGCTGTGCAGTAGTACCCAGCCAATGACATTGAGACATAATAGCCAATACTTGCACAAGTAGTGCCTAGCAGCTTTGAATCCAAGAAGATCTGGAAAATGTCCTGAAAATAAATAAGTGAATGAAAGTATTTCTAGTTTCTACGAACAAGTTAATTCAGGGTATCCCCTTGGACCAGTCAGTGAATGAAACCATTCTTTTGAGTGAGGAGGGTGTATATTAAAAGAATACCACAGATGTCCAGGTAAGAGCCAAACCGGATATATTAGGATCACCACCGACTGTGAAATATTAATTCAACTTTGAGTCACTGTATGCACATTAATGTTAGTGGACATCCTTAATATCCGGCATGGAGCCAGCTCTCCTGGAATTGCGTTGTATACCTTGGTCTCAGTATTTCCTCCCACCCTTCTAAGCCAGCAAGTGGTGCCTTGCAGTCGAGTTACAAAACACCAACACCCAGATTTATCAAGAAGTCATGCAATTTGTAAAATAAATTAAAGTTGCTGCACTATGTTGTATGAAAGGGAGAGAGCAGAACAGCACCATATCCACTAATCTACTGTTCTAGCACACTTTAGGCAGCCATGGGCCAACGCAGACATCCATGCACCGTAGTGCAAGGGTGTCTGTGTTGTCTGAAGCATAGATTTTGTAATAGAAGGAGTCCCTTCCAATACAAAACCTACGCTTTAAGGCTTCTCCCACTTTGTATGTGTGCTGTACACATGCAAAAACATTTCTCCTTGTTGCTGCCTTGAGGAGGAATAGGATTTTGGTTCAAATCTTTGTCTGCAATTCTTTGTAGAAAGAAATATGTGTCAAACCCTATGGGTGGTTGCATGAGAAGGACCATGTGCCACCCACGGAACGTCCCCTTGACTTAAAGTAATGGAAGGTAGTGCATTTCGCACCTTTGCGTAACTTTGGGTTACAAATTCCGATTTGTGTAGGGAATCCCTCCCACACACTGTGGGACTTATTGCGAGTTTGGCGGGCTGTGGACCGTAGTAGCCGCGATCACAGCCCGATGCCGCAAGGTCTGCGGTCCGACCGACGTATTCCTAGTTGTGTGGATTGCTATTGCTAAGACCGTGGCTGAACCGCTGACACTCCTAGCACACCGCAGACCACCGGGGTCGGAGAAAAGTAGCTGCCATCAGGCGGTACAGGGGAGTTTCACCACCATCCATATTACGAGTTGGCTTTTCCACGAGCTGACCGCAGCAGTGAGAACACTAGCTTCAAGTTCGTAGAAACTATGGATTTGGGGTGCGTACTCTCCCCTTTCTTGGTCTTTCAGCCAAAGTTCGACTTGGAACCCTTCCTTCAGGTCCCCCTTCACAGCAGCATCTTCACCCTGAGGATTACAACCCTGTTTGCGGCGATATACAGGTAAGTCCTTTTTGTACCATATACCCATTGCCAGGACTGCCCACATATGGGCCCAACTTCGGCAATGGGTAGGTGGTATTTTTCCACATGTATCATGCATATGTGTGATCCGACACATATGCAGTCGAAATGCTCACACAGGCATCGAGACATATGAAAAACTAATTACCACCACTGCAAAAAAATCTCCACAGCCAAACCGCGGGCACCATGGTAAACTTGTAATATAGCTGTCGGAAGACCTTTGGCGCTGCAGGGCCTGGACGGTTGGACCACTGAACTCGTAATCAGGCCCTTTGTGGCGAGTTTGCATTAGAAAAGTAAATTATTCCTGATGCAAAGCATTTGTAAATCTGGGCCTATGAGTTCCTTCACAGTATTTTTAAAATTAATAAGGAAAAACCGGTTTTATCTTTTGAGTTGCTCGAGATACTACCCTATTTTTTTTTCATATGCCTGCTTTTAAACGTAAAACAACATATACTGTTTTTATGGCTTTGGGGATTTTTAATTAATGAAATACACAGAAGGAATTCTTTCCGACGTAATTTTCCTTGATAAAGTCTAGCTAGCTTGTCTAATACAACTATGGTCCCCTTTCTCCCAGCGGCAGCTCCTCCGTTATGGTGGAAGAGCGTCGCCCACGCAAAAACGGCAGGAAAGGAAACGAAAAACGATTATAAACACTTGTTTTATTTGCCTTTCCTGCCGAGTCTTGGGGCGGCGCCAGGGAGATGACAGGAGGAGTGGTAGTGCACTGACTTCAGTGCGCAAACCATCATGCGCATTGAAGCTCTCTCAACCCAGCTGCGTGTTGGTTTGGAGAGAGCAGGCGCAGACTCCCAGTCTGTCTGTGAGCCCAAATCCAGGGCTCTCAGGCCAGTCCTGAAGCTGTTCTCATTCATGAGAGCAGCTTCAGGTTTTGCCGCAGGGCAGACTTGGCCTGTGTCTGTGAGATGAGGAGCAGAAGAGCACGACGCGGCCCGCTGCAGGTACTTTTTTTGAAAAAAAACTTTTTTTATTTTGCCCTCCCCTGACCCCTGTCCTCCATCCCCCGCCCGCCTCACCACTTGTCCACAACACCAGCCGCTACTGCTTTCTCCTATGAATGTCAACAAGTTTCTTACTATGAACTTAACTCAGATCTTTCATCAGGCTGTGCTGCCTCATATCCAACCTTAGCTCAGATGAATGGTATGATAAACAATAGGTTATTTACTTCACCACTAGGTCATAGTAAGGAGTTTTCCTAATAATCTTTCTTGCTGGTATATCTCTTGTGAATGCTGCCCTCTCGGGCATACATGCAGAACATTTCAGAGTCTGGTTGCCTCTCTGGTGCCTGTCCTGTAGTTTCAGTATTCTGTCTTCCCTCGGTTCTCCTACACTAGATGATATTTATGTTCAAGTCAGTCCACGACGTGGGTATGTAGTTTTCACAACGGCCTTATGTATGACACCCACCTAAGATTATTAAAAGGTGTGTAAACTCTAGTCAACAAGTGCAGCAATTTATTGGCACAATTATTGTCAAATCAAGTAATTATAGAAATTAAAAGAATTCGGACGATTTTGTAGGGCCCGTCTTGACTGTACCATCTTAAGTAATTATGCACAAACTGGCCTTCTGATAGAATGGGCAGTCACACCATTCGCTCGTCATGATTGGATCTCTGGTTGCTCCTGCCCTCAGCTGGTAGGTAAATTGGCCCTTTTTCAGGGACCCTCATGCTCTTAACATTACTTGGCACTTTGATGTGCTAGAACGGTAAAATGGAGCGCTGTGCAAAAATTCTATATAAAGTTTAAAAAAAAGAAGTATAAAAAATATTTTAGTCAGCAATATTAAGAAAACAAACAAACCCGCCCAGGCACAGTGACTCCCTGGCACTATGCTGTCAAACTCTTGCCCCTCAAGAATTACCCAACGACTGCCCCTCAAAGGTACAAACACCGTTAGATCTATAATAAAGTGCAAGTGTGTGCAGCCATACAAATAAGTGTATAGGAGTGGGTGGTAACCAGACACAAGCCAAGTTTTGATCCACGTCTGTGGACTTTCCTAACACCAACCAAAGCCATAAAGGACAGACTCTATTGCTGAATCCTACCACGGTTTACTAACTCCTTGCAGCCTATCTCTGATGCTTTAATCTATTTAGATTCGTGGAAAAGGGGGCATTATATGCTAAAAGGGCATTTTTAATTGAGTGCTGTGAAAGGCAAATGCTGCAATGCCATATTCATTGGTTTCTCGAAAGGAAATTGTTTTAATAGATGTCATAAATGAGTATGTTGGAAATGTTAAATGGCTGCTGTGTGGTTCTCTGAAGGTTTTATTTATTGAAGTAGAGGTGTAGAGGTGTGGTGCAGCGGCCAGGGCAGCTGACTCCGGAGCACATGGTTCACGGTTCGATCCCCGGCTCCGGCGGCAGCTCAGCTCAGCACCATGTGACTCTGGGCAATAGCTCACTTAATTTCCATTCAGGCCCCCAGCGCCTTGAGCCCCGTAAGGGTGAGTAGCTGTGCTATATAAAAACAGACTTACTTACTTACATTTTAGGATTGGCGCTGCGTTGGCACGTTTATCACAAGCTGGAGTAGCTCATTTTATAATTAGAAATTAATCGAAGATGAGGTGTGATTTGTTAAAGAGCAATTTTGTAAAAATAAAATGTCTCATTTCAACTCGATTGGACTCTAAACAGAATAAACATGGAAACTAGTGAAAATGACGCATTCCCTGTCCGAGCTGTGAATATTTATTATTTTTAATGAGTGTTGCAAAACCAGTGCTAATTTGCATGATGGACAGAGCGGGGAGGCTGCGGGTGTTGCTTGGACAGCTGTAGTTCAGAGTGCAGCAACTTCGTCATTACGTTTAACTCGGCAAACACAGTGGAATTTCACGCTACTGAATTTGAGGAACAGCGTAAGCTTCCCAACAAAGCTTCGCCATCACGCCTCTGCCCCAGCTTGTAGCACATTCCCTGGACTTGCCTTTAGCGCTTGGTGATCCTAAATATGATGCTGCTCAGAAGCCCGGGTGGACAGTCATGTGGAAAGTTCTGTTAGATGATTAATTAAACATGTTGCCATGGAACTTCAGTCAGGTAAAAGGATAGGAACCTGATGTACTAAAAGACTGGTCCCAAAAATTGGTTGCAAATTGTGCACTGACTTTTCGCAACCCGCCTATAATTTTGCGATGCACCCTATGTACCTACCAAGGTCGCGTCAGAAAAACTCTCCATTAGGAATGGCTGGCACTCCCAGGGATAGTGGCCTGCTTGGGTCATCAGACCACAATGTCTGGGACTGATTTTAAATAAAGCAGTTTTTTAAATGCAGCCCGTTTTCCTTGAAGGAAAATGGGATGCATTTAAAAATAAAAATGAAACTTTTCAGTTTCATTTTTTAAGGGCAGGCAGTTGTTCCTGGGACCACTGCCTGCCCTTATAAAATATTTTCAGAGGCACTCACAAAGGTGAAGGGGTCCCCTAGGGACCCCTTCCCGTTTGCGAGTGGTTTACCACTCTTCTGTGAAGGGTGGTAAACTGCGGTCGCAAAACAGTAATACATAGCTTCAGGAGTCGCTATTAGGAAGAGACGCCCTTGGAACGCCCCTTCCTAATAGCGAGTCGCTAATCCTATTTTGCGAGTCTCAAATTGATTTGCGACTCGCAAAATAGGATTAGTACATGGGCCACACGTTTTTAGCGGATCGCAAACGGGTCTAACACCCATTTGCGCCCGCAAAAAACGTTAGTACATCTGGCCCAGTATGTCACAATCCCTGTGGTTGCATTCCTGAACAGGAAACTTTTTTTAATGCTGCCCACGTTCCTTAAATGAACCTGTGCTGTTCTAAAAAAACTCTGTATGAGAAGGTATCAGGTAAAGCAGATAGTGGTCTTCTAGATCCCTGTCTGTTTCCACTGAAGCCACCCGCACGATTCCCAATGGGGAAGCTGTCTCTTTGTGAATCTGTTACCACCTCCTTTGAGGTGTTGGTAACATTTCAGTGGTATGCGACCACAATTGCAATCGCAAATCATTGATACATCTCATTGTGATTTGAAAATAGGTTGACACCCCTATCATGTTTCTCCTATTTACACAGGGGCGGCTCCTCCGCAATGGCAGAGGAGCCTCGCCCCACAGCCCAGCACCAGCAGATGATAAATTAAATGATAATAACACAATGTTATTATCATTTTATTTATGCTGTCTGAGCTGCGCAATGGAAATTGGGCCGGGCATGGCAGGGAGGAGTAGTGTGCACTTATAAGTGCGCATGTCGGTTTGGCCGGTCGTCTTAGGCCTGCCAGACAGACATGCACACTCATGTTTCTCCAACCCTGCTGTGTTGCACAGCCGGGTTGTAGAAATGCTGAAGGCTACAGTACACTGTCTAAGCGGCAAACGAGGCCGCTCAGACCAATTCTAGTGCTGCTGTCATAGCATTAGAGCAGCATCTGGATTGGGTGGGGAGCCTGTGCCTTAAGGGCCCATCCCCTTCCGGTGCGACAAGAGGAGCAGTGAGGCAGCCGGCAGAGTCAGCAGGAGCAGAGCGACAGGTAAGTTTCTTTTATTTTTGTTATTATTTCTCCCCCCCCTCCCCAACACCCTCTCCTCCCGCGGATTCAGAAGGAGTCATTAAATCCACTTTGTGATTCACAAATGGCTTTATCCAACTGAAAATGGGTTTAAAATATGTCAAAACACTATTTTGCGGTTGCAAATTGAGTAATTTTGCACTTAATGTTGCACAAACAGGGGCATATTTACTAATATTCCACGTAACACAGGGCGGCAAGCATAGTTGCTACACTGCATAGCATTAAAGAGAGAGAGCAGAAGTGCTCTATATGTACTAAGATATCGCACACTTCTGCTTCCTCATTGCGCTAGTGCACTTAATGCAGCCTAGCACCAACGCAGACATTCTTGCACCATGGTGAAAAGGTGTCTGCGTTACGAGCAGGATTGTTTTTGTGCAGGAAGGGGTATCTTCCTGCATAAAACAAACTTTAAAGGCATTTTTCTTTTTCTATGTGTGATGCAAAGTGCATGTGTGATGCAAAGTATGTGTTGCCTTGCATTGCTTTCTATTCACTAAGCTAAGTGGCTTGGTAAATACCAGTTAAGTACTTGCATTGTTCTTGTGTTGCCTTGCGATGACTTGTGTCACACAAGGACAACGTTAGTCCTTAGTAAATCTGGGCCATAGTGTTTAGCCACTAATATATGTACTTTGCTGTCCATGCTTGTGGCATTGTGTAAGATGTCTATATTTACATATTGGGCGATGTGGCGCAATAATGATTTACTCACTGCTTAGGTCCTCCTACCTTTCAATGCAGCAATACCAAAAGTAGAACTTCCATACTGCATGTGGGAATTACTGGGCATCGTATTACCCCACAAGCATGTGTTTTGGCCCAGGAATGGAGGTCTTACTGTGGAAATTGGTGTTTGCACTAAAGGACCCCTATTTCTGCACATCTCGTTCATCCCCAAGGTGATTTATCTCTCCAGGAACTCAATACAACCCTCATTGTAACATACAATCCTATCAAAAAACCTGCATCCTGGTAACCCTTCCCTGGAGGAGTTTTTCCACCCTTCTCTTACATTGAACCCCATGCCTTCATAAAAAAAACAGCCCTTCATAAAATTACCACCACCAGACGGGCAATACCGTCAAATTTACATTTATTCTCCCAGTATTTTCCCAGCTCTCTCTTTCTGCTCCAAGAAATATTTGTGTTGCCCTAAAATTTCCAAACAAACACCATCCTAACTACACCTTTTATTTTCTATCACTCCCTCTTACTTTAGACCTCCTAACTGAATACCGTCTGTCAAAATGTTCACTTATCTATCTTCACCCTTCTAGCCTTGTCCATTGTCACTGGCCTTACTCCTGCCCTCCCAAATCACCTGATGGCCAACTCGGTTCCTGATCTACAAGCTATTGACTTACTTAAGTCACCCTTCATTTCTAAGCCAGGCTATACTCAGCAGTTGCACCAAATGAAAAATCCCAAAACCAAACAACTCCTGCCTTTTTATACCTCCCTTAACACAGGTCACATCTGCCACCTTATATCCCCCCTCACCAAACCAATGCCTCTGAAGATTTCAGCACTACATTGTGATGAACTCCGATATGCTACTCTTTACCTATTTCTACACCCCTTTGCTATGCAACTAACTGCAGATCCACATGTCCATCTTCATCTTACCTTGACCTGGTACACATTGCATTTGAGGGTCTCAAGGAATTGCAATTAGGCACACAGAAGGTATACACCTTCCATGACATCAATACCCTGCTGGCCTGACCGTCTCCTTAAGGGACATCAATGTTGAACTAGCACCCTTGCTAGCCACTCTTCTCAACTGGTAGTCTAGTGGCTCCTGGTCTCTGGACTTAAGTTGACATCTTAATCCTGTCATTCAGTCGTTTTGACTGAATGGTGTCCAATGTCTTCATTCAGGTAATCTCCCTTTGCAACAAATATTTATGAACGTTCATGTCTTGATAAAGATTCATGTTTTCTAGAATTTGGAATTTTAATTGACCGACATTGGTATTTTTTAATTGAATTGTAGGGCCACTCTAGACTTGGGATACTGACTTCAATTGTTGCTTTTGTGTTCTGAATGCTGGGCATTCATTTTTCCAACATAAGGACACTTGAATGACTATATACAATTGCCACTGTCACGGTTAGCTTAGTATTTCAACATGAGTTGGTTCCCATTGTGTGGTAGTGAGACACAATTTCTTTGCTGACACTATATCAGTGCACAAAGTGTAAACAAGAGACCGTTTCTAGAGTAGTTCTAATGTTTGATTGGACTGTTCTACTTCCTTGTGGTGCTCTCTCTCTTTGATAGTCATTGATCGTTGATAAGCAGATATCTGTCCATGTTTGTATAGGTAATTGAAATCGGTTTCAGCTTGCAGTATCTCCCATCTCTTATTGATTTTATTGATGTTTTTGCTCATAGTGGAAAATCTGGAGACAAAAGTGAATTGTGTGTTAGGTTTTTTGATTTTTTTTTGATAATTCACTCCTGAGAGATGTGTCAGTGTATTCTGTGGCTTCTTTATTATGTCATCTGGGTATCCCCTTTTTAGAAACCTTTCTCTGAAATCCTTCTTATCCCTCTTAAATTATTTGCATCTGAAGCAATTTTTTTATATGGATCAGATGTGAATATGGAAGATGTTTTTCAGAGAGTCAGGATGAAAACTCGAGAAAAACAGAAAATTGTTCGTATCAGTAAGTTTTCGGAAAATCTTTGTGTGTAGGTTACCGATGTCCTAAAAGAGAATGTGTGTTGTGTCGATATTATGACTAAATTTGATATTGACATTTTTCTGGTTCAAACTTGTGATGTTTTCCACCGTTGATTCTTTTTGCCTCACCATAAAATGAAGATGCCATTGACATTGTTATCCTTAGGATTTGGGGGACCTCGAGCAAGCCTTACTTTGATGACCCCTTTAGGGAACAAATTTGAATTTTATTCCCCATTTCCTGTTAATTCAAGCCTGAATGATGCCAAACAATACTAAATGATATGGTTAACTTTAACAGGATCACAATAATAGTTGAAATATGTCTTGCCCGGGACCCCACAATTCCTTTAAATGATACTGGGTAGAGAGATACAGGTAGATGTAGGCAGAGGGCAAGAGAGGTTTAGATAGAGGAATTGAATGGACAGAGGTCAAATATAGAGAAAGTTCACTTTCCCACTGGGCCCCTTGGAAGGTGGGGACCCTGGGCAATTGCGCACGTTGGCCATGCCTTCAAAACGTCTCTGCTCATTGATGTACCTATTAAGCCTGTGAGCGATTTAGCATCATTGTATATATATTCCTCTTCATAGCTTTCTCATGCACTCAAAGGAGGGACGGGGAGCTAATGGAAAAAAGATGTCCAGTACCCGTGCTCCCAAGGTAGAATGTGTAAGTCACTGGAGGGTCACTGTTCCTAATAGAGATGGCCAGCCTAATCAGCGGCTCGAGGTATAGGTAAAAAGGTGCCTATCTACATAAGTAGTGAAAGGTTGGATACAGGAGGGAATTCCTCCTAATTGGAGAGTTGCCCTCACACACCCTTGCAGGTGTCATGCTTCATCATTGGGAGTTTTGCTCCTCCTGGGGGTGGCGCTGCAGTCCCCCACGGGCCACGCAAGAGAGCTCTTTATCGGAGAGGAACGCCACAGTGGTGAGTGTGGGTGTGTTGGGATGGTGGGTTTAAAAACAACATGCTGGTACCTTCCAAAATGTTTATTCTTGGGTCTGTACCGTGTGGTTAAAAACAGGTGAAAAAGAACACAGCTCCCTACTGTCAATGAAGAGGGTGTGTGCCTTTATTTGGTTTGTTAGTGAGAAATGAAGGTGGTGGGTGCTGAGTTTGGGTCTAGTTAGGTCGATATGTTTCACGCCTAAATGGTCCCTAGTGGATCCTTTGGCGTTTCGTCAGGACCGTTGGTGTATAATATCGTGAATAAATGATACAGGGGTTTGAGAAAGAAACACCCAATACACCCTGTAAAATTATCCTGATTCAGGTTTTTGTGGTCTTGGGCGTCTCTGCACCCACTCGTTAGCGACCACCTTAATCAGTGTATCCAACCTAAAAGAAGAGGAAAGAAATAAACTATAGGCATGTTGATTATATACTCGTGTGATCACGAGTAGTGAGTTAATGAGCATATTCTGCATAAGGGTGTGTCGGCCCGCTTGTACATTTAGGGGCCGATTCCGATCTCGGTCGGAGGCGCACCCAATACCATTCGGTCGGGAAAAAAGCCATGCGAAAGCCTGTTTCCCGACCGAACCGTCACGCGAGTCCGGCCGAGCGAGTACGATGCGAGTCGCCGACCGACTCGTCCGGGCGACCCGACCGCTCCGACCGACTCGTACCCGGATCGTACCGCTCCGACCGACTCGCTCGGACCCGGTTCGCACCGCGCAATGGAGACGTTTTCCGGCCGGGTAAGTACGATGCGCACCTCGACCGCTCCGACCGACTCGCGCGCCGTCCGACTCGAACTCGCTGTCGGAGCCGTACTTTGGGGGTCCGTGTCGGACCCCCTGTACGGCGTACCCGTGCGAGGCGCACACAGGGGGACCCATGGGTCCCCCTACCTGTGCGTGTGCGCCGCGGAGCGCTCGCGGCGTACTCGCTGTAGAGGCGCCCTTGTCCGCCTCGCACCCATTGAGTCAATGGGAGCCCGCGTACGCGTTGTGCGACCGGCTCCCATTGAGTTCAATGGGAGTCCGACCGACTCGTGTCCGATAACATACGGACGCATCGTACTCGTTCGGTCGGACTGCACGGGTCCGATTCGGTCGGAAATCTCTCCGGGTCCGGCTCGGTCGGAGAGATTTCCGGCCCGAATCGGAATCGACCCCTTAGTCCTTACTTGTGGTAGACTTTTTGTGACTTTCGTAAAATTCAAAGTGCACTTAGTGGTGAGTATCTATGACAAGTGATTGGGCCCCTTGGTGTGAGGGGGTCCGTGAGCATAAGCACACTTTAAGTAAATGACATACATAGACATATCACAGTTTAAAAATGAATTGTCAAGATAGTGAAACCCTACCCCAGGTGATATTCAGGGCGGCCTCCTCGGTGGAGAAAGCGGCTCAAGAAGTTACCTACAGTGTAAATTAGAGGTAACAAGGCAGTAGAGAGTTAAATGGTTGTTGCAAGTGCTCCTGCGATCGCAGCTTCGCCTCGCTAGCCGTTATCAGGGGGGAGGGTTTTGTTTTTTTACTCACATTGACCTCCTGGTACGCAGCCTAGATACCTGCCCGCTGCCGCTTTGTCGCAGGTGGTTATGCGGCTGTCAGGTAATGGTATTTGTACGCGATGTGATTGAAGTGTGGGGGTGTGAGGGCCTGCCTACACGTTGATTACGTTGAGCTGCGCTAGGCATCAGCAACTAGAGCAGTGAACAGCGGAACCGTATGGGGCTTAGGAAGTGTGGAGGCTCAACTTTGGCGGCCATATTGAGATAGTGGTTGGCGGTTGTTATGCCATTATAATCATATGCAGTGTGATTAGAGAAGACATACCAAAATATTTTCTTGGTTCACGTTATGTCTTGATTAGGTTAAGAGAGATGTCATCCCTGTGCTGTTACAATTGTATGCAGTTCGGTTACCGAGAACTGCGGTTCGGATGATACGGTGTGTTCACATTACCCGAATGGGGCAAGACCAGAGACGCTGTTCCTATTCGAATCCAGTTACTCACAGTGCTATTGTGCAGGTGATAAGCAGAGGTGATGTAGATAATATTTAGGAAGAGACTTAGTGGTATTTATCACTTGCGTTATATTAATAATGCAAGACTTTTGTCACCCATCTTTCCACTTAGCGGGAGCGTTAAGATTGGAATAACGCTGTTCTCAACAGATTGGTTCAGTATGGGCACATGCCACTATGGTAAAGGTATTTACTGATCATGTGTGGTTGCTAATGCCCATATTGGGTCGTCCGGAGCGTAGATATTAAGCACTAGGGAAGGGAGAGGAATCAGTTGAAGAATTCTGCCCACAGTATGTCGTTATTCAGTCCCTGAGTATTGGATCGTAGGCGGAACACCCAGCGCTGTTCTTGTGTGAAAAGAGTTCTTGTTGGCCAGTGCGGGTTGGCGTCAATGATGGTCCAACGCAAACTGTCTGGTGTGTGGTGTTCCTCAAGGAAATGTGTGCACATTTTAGTGTTAGTTTTCTTGCAGCGTATCGTGCTGCAGCGCTCGCTGATCTGTATCTTAACAGGTCTTGTCGACATCCCCACATAGCTCTTCATAGCTTGCCATAAAGATACTGGCATAACACCGATCTACAAGACAGTTCAATTTAGATGATTACTGGCTGATAGACTCATGATGAAACTTCATTGATATAGAGAGGTGTAAGGGTGGCAGGTGTGACTGGCGCCCTGGGCAATTAGGGTCAGGGGAGTAGCTCGGGACGTGCAACCTTTGTTTAAGAGTTTGTGGTTTTCTTTCCTATTCCCTTAGCTTTGTTCTCCCCTGTCTTTTGCACGCAGAGTTTACTTGGCAGAGACATGCGTATTTCCAATTATTAGTATTGTTGGTCTTATTTTACTAATATGAGTTTGTCCGGCAACTGTCTGGGGGTGTGGATGGTTCTAAAATGTTGACATGTCTAATAAATATTTTAAATATAAATAAATATTGTTAAATATAAAAGCTCTTGGCTTCTTGTCTCACCCAGGTCACTGCCTTCTTTGCTAATCAGGAGCGAAGTGAGGGATTAGGGAAGTACTTTGCCTGAGTAATGTCTGGTAATTTGACCTCATCTTCTTCAGATTCCTTCTTCCTGGCTCCAGTCCTGACCGGCAGCAGGAAGCATCTGGGCACACAGGCTCCCCTGAGCCAAAAACATTGCTGCAATGCAGTGTTGTGATTGGTTTGAGCGTCATGGTTCGGTGCTCAGACTGGGACAGAGAACCTGTGCATGTTCCTCACCAAGCTGTGTAATGCAGCCAGGGATGGACTGGCCGTAGCGGGCATCATGCGTTTCCCAGGAGGCTGGAGGGGTGGGGGCTGGTTCTGCAGTGGTGGGGGCCGGTTTTGTTATTGGGGGCCTGTTTTGCAGCGGTGCTGCAATATTGGCCCCTAGCAACAAAAGCAGAATTGCTTCACACTTGTCCCCTCTCTACTTCCCGGGGGTGGGCTGACAAAAATGCCAGGGCTGCTTTGTGCTACCAGTCCGGCCCTGAATGCAGCCTGGTGGTGAACATGCACAGTGCGCATGACTGTTTCGCCCGCCCAAGAGGGTCGGCCAAACAGTCATGAGCACTTAGGGAGTGCAAACCACTCCTCCCCCAGCTCTGGCCAGCCTCGCCCTGCCACTGACTGCGATTGGAAAAAGAAAATGATAATAATGTTACGTTATTATCATTCTATTTATCCTTTTGACCAGTGGGGCACCGCCATCCATATTATGATGCGTGCGGTGTGCATGCATTTCCATGGCGGAGACTATGCCATGGAAAGGCATGCAGAGATTGGCTTTTGGGGCCTGTTGGAGGCCCCCAGGGGGGGTGGGGGGTGGGCGGCTGCACTGGGGGGTACCTGTGGTACCCCCCTTCATTGGCAGTTGCAGCAGCCCTGGGGCGGTCCAGCCGCCATAGTCGTAATACGGTGGGTGGACCACCAGTTTTCTTTTTTTGAAAGGTTTGTTTGAGAGTTGACTATGGCCCTCTGGACCACTACCTATTCCCCAATAAATATTGGCATTCACAAATGGGCAGGGATCTTACAGGGGACCCTTTCCCTTAGCGAATAGGTTACTACCTCATTTGAGGAGCAGATAACTTTTTGTTGGAGCTCGAACATAAAGGATTTTAATGTCTGCCGTTGTGTTTGCTCATTCCTCAAAGCAGCAGTTAGGAGCAGAAAAACCATGAAAGGGTAGGTTTCTGAAAGCAATGTTGCAACTAGGGATGGGCGCTGAACTCCGTTCTGCCAGCGGAGTTGGCAGAGTTTTGCGCAGAGTTCGGCAAAAAACTCAGATTCCGCCGCGTGGTGGAGTTTGCCCCCACTGCCTATCCCTAGTTAACACAGATCTGCATAAAATGGACCCACACCGTCTAAAAGGGTGTAAGGCATGCCATCAGACAAGTACAATTTTTGCATAAAAGGTACCAATGCAAAATATCCCAGGCGCACACACTTTTCATACGTGTACATTCCGCAAGCTGCGCTCTGAAGGACACGTGTGCAAGCTGAGCTCTGGTGTTTGCAATACTCAGGACATTCTCTTGGCTCGATCAGGAGCTGAGCTTGCCCGGTCTACTCACACAGAGCTTATGCTTACCTGGCCACTGTTCAAAAAACACCTCCATGCTGCTAAGTTACGGGCAACTTTCCAGCCTGCCCTGCTATGGAAGTCATCATATTCAACCGGAATTAACTATGCCAAATATCAGAACAAACAGCTCGGAGCAGTGAGAACCTGGCGTGCAAGATGTGCCTGGGGACTAGAGGCAGAGTGCTAGAGGGCTATTCAAAACACTTTTTCTATTGGTCAAATGATGACCGGTTTTTAGTAGACGTACTTTGACTGGTGGAAGCGACAAGAGGCCATAGACAAGCTTGTGCCCACGCCTTGATTGATTGCAATACCCTCCTATCAGACTTCAAGTTCCCTGCAGCTTCTTCGAAAGACTGAAGTGCAGACAGGCGCAGTGCATACACGTTCTCCCCGAGCTGCTTTCTCACTGGCAGTGTGGCACAGGTACCTGGCACAGGGGTGTACAGCAGATGTTCCCTGTGGCGTCTAAGCACCATGTCTTGGATGTTCATGAGGTGGGAGAGCAAAAGGGGAGGAGTCGATGGAAAGTTTTTTGATTTTAAACACTTTTTTTATTTTGTTATATAGGGTTGTGAAAGCCTTGAACATGAGTGTCAGTGCGCTTTACAAGGAACGAGGACACATGTTGTAAGCAACATAAGAAGACTTAGCTTGGGAACAGCAATGGAATTAGGGCGGAGCGGAACTCTGCGGAATTCTACGGAGTTTTTCTGCAACTCCTCAGAATTTCGGGTAGTGCAACTCCGCGAACTCCACTCACCCCTGCAACCCCTGTTTATTTGGATATACATTGGAAGTCATCTGGTGTGGACTTGACATTATAATGTCTACAGTGCTTGTATGATTGTAAAGCCATCAATATACTTATGCTTGCTGCTTCAATACTAGCACCTTGGTGCTCATTGCATTTTACATTGTTTATGCTGCTATTCCGGATGTGATTTTCTATTGTGTGATGTATTTATGTTTCCTTTATGGCCTTCTTGTGCCAAATAAAGAATATATTTTGAATATATTGAACTTTTTAATGGATTGCGACTGAAATTGTGGCCGCAAACCATTGATACTTTGCACTGCAAATCACAATTATGAAAGGATGCCCTAAACATGCCCTTTCAAATTGTGATTTGTTCTAAACCTATTTTGGGACTTGGTAAGCATTTATCGAATCACAAAATGGGTTTAGTACATAGTAAGAATTAATTTGCCAGTCGTAAACTCTATGATTTAGCTTCTGTTTTTTATATACTGCTGCCATCCTGTGTAGCTGTTATCAACCAATTGGACACATGAAGGGATTTTACAGACACACTAACAATACATGGCTCTCAGTTTAAACATAACAGGAGGAACACAGGCATAGGTGTCATCGGTCTTTCACGTAAATGGCAAACAATAAAAAGGGAACTAAGAAAATCAATTTGCAACTTGAAGGCAACCTATATTCACCCTGCGTTATGGGAAAACATAAGGCTACTAAGAAAGCAATACAAAAAGAAACTTTGGGAAGATCGCAAAGAAAAAAAGGAGGGTTTTGGGTAAAACTTATCCACAGTGCGAAACAGACTAACTTCAGGTAATTTGGGGAGATCATAAATGGCCTTGGAAGAACAAACAACCCGATCAACAATCCAAATGTTCCAGAGGAAGTTTGGGTAGATCAACTGGCCAAGATATTTAACAGCAGTTGTTGCCCTGAGGCTACAGATTTAAGTGACCGAATAAGTCCCTCTAGGAATTAAGAGTCGTGCCAGTGCTACACATGAAGTTGAAACACCCACAACTCTCATAACAAAGGATACGAACAACCTAGAAGTCTCAGGTAACTGCTGCCCTAACTCAATCGTGGAAAAGCTTAAACAGCAGTGTTACACCTCCCAATGAAGTCGAACAAGTTATAATGATGGGACAAAGAGACGGAGCCCCTGGGCTAAACGGCATCCGTCAGGCCATCCATAAACAAGATCCTGGGTATTGGGCACACTCACTATCTAGCTTATACCTAGAGATCGAGCTCTCAGGCATCATCCCGACGAACTGGGGAGGATCTATAATCAAACCCATCTTTAAAGGCGGGGACCGCACCAATCCAGGCAATTGAAGATTGATAGCATTATTAGCTGCAGGAACAAAATTCTATGCATTGTTAATCCTAGCTGACATTGTGTCTGACAGACACAATCTGGTTCCAGTAAACCAGACTGGATTCAGAAGAGGATATGGTACAACTACGAACATCCTAGCACTCTCCCTAATTGTGGATAATTGCAAACAAAAGCAACAAAAATTCAACTTCTGCTTTGTAGATCTGAAAGCAGCTTTTTACCATGTCGACAGAGGCAACTTACTGATGAAACTAAGGAAATGGAACTTTCCAGCTAAGACATTCCGAGCCATTGAATTACTATACTCGCAAGCCTAGATTTGAGTCAAACTGGGCAATGGCACAAGGATTTCTAGGAAGATTGCCACAAATAAAGGCCTAAAGCAGGGGTGCATCTTGGCACCACATATTTTTAACCTGTTTATGTCAGACTTAAAGCCAAGACTAGATCAGGAAAATTTGCACTCACCGCACTTGGGACCACTAACTGTATCACACCTTGTGTATGCTGATGATGTCGTCCTGCTCAGTTTAACCAAAGTTGGGCTGCAAAGATTAGTGACGTAATTGGCCTATTCTACAAATCATAATCACCTTGAAATCAACACAACCAAAACAAAAACATTAATTATCACAAACCACCCAGGACCAGAGCTTAAGATCCGTCTGGATGCAACGGCATTAGAGGAGGTCAATACCTATAAGTATACTGGCAGTAAAGCAAATCATCAGGATCAAATGCAACATAAGACAGCAAAAGGGCACGTCCTGATATTTGAATTCTGCACTCTCGCTAAGAAGTTAGACGGCCCTTATTTTAAGCCATTACTGTGTAATTATAATTCTTTATAGTGTCATGAAGTTTCAAAGGCAAGGTCCTGTTAGATTCTACAGCAGTTCCCATTTAAAGTATATGAATATAATCTAAGAGTTGGCTGCAGGTTCAGAAATCGAGACGGGTGCACTCTGAGTACAGTGGATGGTTAATTCCACTTGTTCCTTACCGGCATCTTGAATCGTATACTTGTGGATAAGCTCTGTTTAGACATCAGTTAGGGGCTTGTGCTGTATAATCCCCCCCCAGGACACACAGGTTCCTCAGATTACGTTTTGGGGTTGATTTCCTATGTTCTCTGATTTATAGTGAAATGCTTATTTCAGCAGAGTGAAAGCTTGAAAGGTATGCGTCATGAGCATTGGCTTTTACTGAAATATTGAGTTGGAAATATTGTCCTACCATTCTATTGTTGCCTTTATATTGAGAAAACCAAAATAACCTTGTCTAGAATATTGAAGGTAAGAATATAGTTTTCTTAATGTTTAATTTATTTTGTGATTAAAATGTCATTCTATACAAAATAAATGTATGTAGATTTGTTTTTGGTATATTATTGTAATATTGTAAATCTTATATAACCTTTATTACATTTTATATTAAATTACTTAAATAATTTAGGAGTAGTAAGTGGAGCAGTAAGTTGTTTTTGTAGGGAAGTGGGATGGGTAGTTTTTTAAAACAATATTTTTTAAGTTGACATATAAAGAATTGTTTTTATTTTATTTTAAATATTTTTAGATTTTTTTTTACATTACTTTGATTTGTTTTTGATGTTTTGTAGTGTGCTAATGTAATTTTACATTTTGTGTTGTTTTTTGTGGCGGTGTGTAGGGTTTATGGAGAAAAGGGTGGGGATTAGAATAGAATGTAGTTATTTAAATGTTTACAAAAATATATTTGGCTATTAAATGTAATTTTCTCTATATATTTGCTTTTACAATTTATTTTGAAAGGAATACTTTTTCAACATTTAATATTTATGAAGAGATTTATTTATAGCTTACATTTTTAGAATTGTGCATGAAATTTGTTTGAAATCTTTTATATTACATATTTAGTTTTTGATTATGAAATTGTATTCTATTTATAATATTTTAAATGTGTTTATTTTTGATGTTGCTGTTTTTTAATTGATAACATTTAAATAAATGTTTTTGGGAGGAGGATTGTTTAATTTTAATGTTGATGTTATTTTTTATAAACCTTTTAGCCATTATTAAACTTATTTTAAAGCAACATATTTAATTTGAATATTTAGAAACAATATTAAAATAATGTAGGATATTTTAAATTAAATTGTCTAATTACTTTATTACATTTTTGAAAAACATGTATTCTATTGTATTTTAATAAATTTTATTTATTTAAAAATTTCAAAAAATCTACAAATTTATTTTTGGTGTACTTTTTAATGAAACTTATACTTTAAATAAAAATATGGTTTTATCTGAGTGAGAATTGTTAATATACCCCATTAAACTCCAACACTTTCCCCAATGCAGCTTGGATTGGAGTGGGAATAGCAAATCTAACCCCTTTAATGTCCAACTCTGTCCCCAGTGTAGCTTAGATCAGAGTGGATATGGTAATTATAACCCCTTTAATGTCCAACACTTTCCCTAATGGAGTTTAGACTGGAGTGGGAATAGTAAATTGACCCTTTCAGTGTCCAACACTTTCGCAAATGTATATTAGATTGGAGTGGGAATAATAATTCAAATCCCTTAATTGTCAAACACTTTCAAAATCTAACCCTTTCAATGTCCAACTCTTTCCCCAATGTAGTTTAGACTGGAGTGGGAATAGTAAATTGACCCTTTCAGTGTCCAACACTTTCGCTAATGTATATTAGATTGGAGTGGGAATAATAATTCAAATCCCTTAATTGTCAAACACTTTCAAAATCTAACCCTTTCAATGTCCAACTCTTTCCCCAATGTAGTTTAGACTGGAGTGAAAATAGCAAATCTACCCCTATTAAAGTTCAACCCTTTCCCTAATGTAGCTTAGATTGGAATAGAATTATTACATGTACCCCCTTCAAAGTCCAACACTTTTTCCAATACAGCTTACGCTGGAGTGGGAATAGTACATCTAACCCCTTTAACGTTCACCACTTTCCCCAATGTACCTTAGTTTGAAGTGGTATAGTAAATGAATTCTCCTTATAGGGTAAAGCATTTCCCCATGTTGGTTATTGTGTAGTGTTATTGTATAATCAAAAAGAATTGTGCCACATTGTTCTTTGTTACATCACATTTACAGCTGCAATAATTGTTTACCGATACTCTGACATTTAAAAAAATAATTATTACATTTATATACAATTATTTTATTATTTTAATATTCATTGTTATAAATAAACATGTTTACATTTCTTTTTATATTTTTGTTAATTGTTAGTATTTTTACTTTTTAAAACAAAACATTTTACATATTTGTTTTGAATTTTTACATATTGTAGAATTTTTAAGCAATCTTTTACCATTCTGTTTTCTCAAACAAGATGTATTTTTCACTAAAAAAAAGTACAACATTTTTACAACCATGCACTAATTTTGTATTTATCACTAAATATTGTAAGTTAATAAATATAATTGTGTCAGTACTTTTTAATGTGTTTTCTTTTTAAAGTTGTTGCTTTTCACAATTGTTATAATATTTTGTTACATTTTTTTAGCATTTGTTTCTATCATAGAAAAGTTATTACTTAAGATTATTATTTATATTCCATTGTTTTCTATGTATAAGTAGTTTGTTTTACATTTATTTAGCAGCTATTCCTTTTATTGCTGCCTTAAGTTTATTAGGGGCCCATTACGATACCCGGCGTAAAAAAATCCGCCAGGCATGAAAGCGGCAAAAATCCGCCCGCACACACCGTCTGAACACCGACCACGCCATTACGATGACACAAACCGAAAACCGCCATCGGCGGAAAAATCACACAAGATACCGCCCGCCATCGTCCGAGTCGGAGTCAAACCGCCCGCCACGGACGGAAACACGCACGACAACACAAAACCGCCCGCCCTCACGGCCGACACACCGCACGTGAGATTACGATCGCACCGCCATGAGCGCGGGAAAACTACAAATATACCGCCCGCCAGCGCAAACAACGCCGATGAGAATCGACACGGCAGAAGCCATGGCGCCCACGTCCCTGCACAGAAACCATCCGCTGACAAAAACAATCGCACACAACATGGCCAACAAGTCCACACAGCAAGGCACGCACAAATACACAAGCACAGTACACATCCCGAAAACACCCCCTGGACAAACAAAAACTACAAAGGCCAGAACCCCAGACACAACACACCTGAAAACAACAGACCATGAGGACACACCCACATAGGTAAGTACAAAAGCAGCACTCCCACAGACCACAACCCCTTGCAACATTGCAAACTAGAGAGGAGAGAAGAGGACACAGTGACACAGCAAGGACAGCAGCACACCACAGAAACGCACACATCACAACCACCACCACCACCACCACCACCAAACACCGGCACCACAAACCCCCTGCACATTACACAACACACACCGCACCAGCACCACAAACACCATGGCACCACAAAGAATGCCCAAGTTCACGCCCATGGAGCTGATGGTCATGGTCGACGAGATTATCAAGGTGCACCCACAAATCTATGGGAACCTGGTCCAGCACACACCACTAGCCACCAGAAAGAGAATGTGGAACCGGATCGTAGACCAGGTCAATGCAGTCGGGACCCTGCCCAGGAACAGAGTTGAAATCAACAAACGGTGGAATGACGTCAAGAGCCTGGTCAAGAAGAAGGAGAGCAAGAACAGAGAGCTGGCTGCCGTCACTGGCGGAGGGAATCCCGCGCTCTTCAAGACCTTCAAAGCGTGGGAGGAGAAGGTGCGAGTCATTATACATCCGGAGATCCTCGCCGGATTACCAGGGGAGTGGAGGCTGGTAAGTACAAACTAATGTATACCAGCACACCGCTATGTACTCACATGCACTACCACCATGCCACAGCTCCCAGGGACAAACACCCCCATGTCCAGCACACAATACACAACACATCACACACACATGCAACAGACACCACCACACACAGCCCAAACCGAACAACTGTAAGATACGTGGGGACATGTGTACACTCAGCCAGCCACGTAACCACCAACAGGTCCCCAAGTATGCCAGAAGCGCCACAACGAGCACCCACCACACCCATGAGTCCGCCATAGCTGCACTAACCGACAAGTAACAGGTAAGTGGCAGGAACACAAAGTGCAGTGGGTGGGAGGGTGGACAGCCCAAGTACAACACACACCAGGCCCCTAGTCCCACAGCACAGCAAGGAGGAGCATCCCCCACACCCCACAGCCACGTGTCAGCCACCGCAGTGCACACCGACAGCCGAAAGGTAGACATCACGGTCCACAACAATCGGTGTCAGTGGGTGTCCAGCCACCACCACGACCCACAACACCCCCCACCCCCACAGACCTGCAACATGGAGCACCCCCGCTTAGAACCATGTGGCATCCAGTACAGTGCACGCCCGAACAACCTGCAGGTGGGAAACTGGACAGGGCTGGATTACTGGAGGCATGAGGACCGTAACACGACCAACACATGGGACATGTCACATAGCAGACGAACACGCAGCACCGCCCACCGTCACGAACAAGTGAACAATGTGCACACGGACATGAACCACAGACTCACACCTCACATGACCCATCACAGACACAGCAACACCCAAGGAGCCACGTCTGCATGCACAAGCCACACTGAATATAGTACCACACGGCAGCCACTGTGCAACCCATCACACACAACCGAAACACCATTGAAGTCCTGTCCATGTAGCCCCTACTGCCTGTCAACCACACACCCCACAACTACGCCTATGTAAGACAAACAACACTAGACGCAACAGAGCGGAACAACATAAATGCACACGAACACCACTGAACCCATCAAACACACAGACACACCATGCACATACAACATACCATCCATCCCATCCGTCAGCCCCAGTCTCATGAAAGGCATGTCATCCGCACAGCTGCCACACATACAGCAGTCACGCTAAGATACATGCCCATGACCAACCATGTGCCAGAAGTCAATGAAGCGCACGCCACACTGTGAGCAACAACACACAACATGGGCCACACCCCCCGAGCACTGCAGTGATGCACATGGCACAGGGCAGCACGCACACCAAGGAGATGGGACAACTGCAATACGTTGGCTGGCACACAACCATCACTCACTCATAACGATGCGTCCAATGCCATGTCCAGTAATCACAACAGACAGCAAATATGCAGGCCATGTCAGGCATGCACACACCTCAGACCATGCACTGTCATGCTGCCACAACACATGTCACGTTCGGCACCCATGGCTCACAGCATGTACCCCAAAAGCATATTCCATCCCAAATGCGAATCTGGGGCATGGCCCCCATGTTGCCATATGCGTTCCTAAGCGTCCCATTTGAACACCAAAAGCAAAGTACAAACCAGACCCAGGATGGGCCAGGAGCCCGCATACACCAGAGTCACAATAAGTAGGGGCACAGCAACACACCCATCGGCATGGCCAATCCGTCCCATGCCACATGTGCACAGCACACAGTCCCATTGCCAAGCACACACAACTACAAATGGTACAGCCACACACACGCCTCCGGGAAACCCATGTACGAGATTGCACGAACTGTTAATGTCAGACGACAAATACATACTTCGCCAGGTGCAACACAATAACAAATCTCATTCTCTCCACAGGTGACGAACTGCTGGATGCTGGGGATGGAGACAGCAGCCAGCACAGCCAGCCTACAAGCCCCCAACGAGGACACACGGATGTGGAGGATCTGTCCTCCTCTTCGGACACGGACCACCAAGCAGGCCCATCTGGTGTGGCAGAGCCCAGCCGCTCCCCAGGACCCCTCCTACCCACCAACCCATCATCCAGGGCTGCTGAACATTCCCAGCCCCCTGCTGCCACTGTCGTTGCGGCCACACCCACGGTCATTGCGGCCACACCCACGGTCATTGCGGCCACACCCACGGTCATTGCGGCCACTACCACTGCCGCAACCGCCACCATCGCCGCACCGACCACCACCGCCGCCACCACCACCACGTCTTCGCTGGCACCAGCCCCAGCGCAGGTGGTGGCCCGGCCGACTGGATCCACCCTGGGAGCCAGGGCGAGGACCGTGGTGGGCAATGTGGCTAGTGGGCAGGCCGGTGGCAGCAGTACTGGTAGGAGGAGCAGGGTCAGGGAAACGCCAGTCTCCCCTGGGAGCCATGCCCTGCCTCAAATGGCCAGAGTCCTTGGGGCCTATGAAGAGGCCCAAGGACAATGGGCCAGGTCTGCTTCAGACACGCGGGAGGTGCTGGGGGTGCTGAGGTCCATGGACGCCCGTATGGGCCAACTCGTGGACCTCATGGGCCAGCTGGTGGTGAGGTCACAGCCAGGGACAGCAGCTCCACCACCGCCACCACCTGCCGGGCGCAGGGTCGAGCAGCAGTGTCCAGTTCCCCTGCGTCCACAGCCAGTGAGCACACCTCACCCCCCACCAGCAGGTCGCCACCACACACCCCCTCCCAAACGTGGAAGGGGCCGTCCGAAGTACAAACAGATCTCCCGGGAGGACTACGCACGCTCCAGACGCAAGTGAGGCAGCCAGCCAGCCTTCCTTGACCACCCACTGCATTGACTTGGACTACGATCCCACTCCACACAGCCATCTGGATGGCATGTGTCTGTTGGACCATGGACATGGAACAAGTGGGTACACCCTGAGCATCACGCAGCCATGACCGACAGCTCATTGTCACTGCACGCACCACTTTTGTCATCACCTCGCACACAATCACATGTCACAGTTTGAAATAAATGCACCTCTTACACAAACTGCTGTTTGTGCCCTGTGTTTTATTTGTACGGAATACAACGGCCACCTTGGGCGGAAAGGCACCTGATGCGTGGCATGGCAATGGAACCGGAGGGCCTGTAGGGACCTAGGGGTGGGAGACAGAACAGGAGCACATTCAATGAGTGTGTCACACACCCATCACACAGTACATGTCAACAACTACAAGCAATGTACACACATCGCACAGAGCAATAGGGCACAATGCCACAGCCACCAACAGTGGCATACTACCCTGGCCATGGAGCGTTGACACACAGCACGCAGTGAACAAGCGGCCACCCTGACACAGCACACACACACCTGCACAGATACAGCCACATCAGCCGTCGTACATGGACACTCACCGTCAAGTGAAGTAGCGGGCGATGAGCTGCTGCCGCACATTACCAGCTTCCTCCTCTCCGCTGTCCTCCTCACTCGAGCTGTCCTGGTCTGCGGGCTGGGGCCCTGGTTGATCTCCGTCATCCACGATGAGGGGATCTGCTTCCGAATGGCCAGATTGTGCAGCATGCAGCACGCCACCACTATCTGGCACACCTTCTGTGGGGAGTACGCCAGCGCACCCCGGTGCGGTCCAGGCACCTGAACCTGGACTTGAGGAGGCCAAAGGTACGCTCGACCACACGTCTGGTCCTCCCATGTGCCTCATTGTAGCGATCGTCAGCTGGGGTGCGAGGATTCCTCAATGGACTGAGCAGCCATGCCCCATTCGGGTACGCAGAGTCACCTGGGTGTGAGGGACACAGAGAACCGTTGCTAATCCAACTGGACAGGGGACAGCATCGCACAGCCAGCACGCTACACCACTCCACATACTCACCGACAATACAGCCACGATCCTGTTGCAGATTGGACATCAGTCGTGGCAAGATGCTGTTGCGCATGACGTGTGCGTCATGGGCCGAGCCTGGGAACTTTGCACACACGTGGGTTATCACCATGTCCGCAAGGCACACCACTTGCACATTCAGGGAGTGCGTGTGCTTCCTGTTGCGGTACAGGTGCTCAGTGGCCTGTGGTGGAACAAGGCCAACATGTGTGCAGTCAATGGCTCCAACGACGTGTGGGATCCTGCCAAGGGCATAGAATGCACCCTTCACTGCCGCCAATTCACGAGCCCTGGGGAAGCGGATGTACCTGTTTCGGTACAGCATCATGGCTGCCAGTACATCCCTCAGCACCTTGCTGAACATGGGCTGGGACATCCCTCCTCCACTGCCCACTGTGTGCTGGAATGACCCAGTGGCGAAGAAATGCATGGCGGCCATCACCTTAGCCGTGGGGGTGACTGCTGTCGGATACACCCTGCGGGGACGGAGATGGGGTTCCAACATGGCACACAGTCGATGCAGGGTTGGCCTGTCCAGCCGAAACTTCCTAATGACCTCAGTATCGTCCATGTCCGCCAGCAATTGGTATGGGCGGTCAATGTTCGGTCTCCGCCTAGGGAAAATGGCAGTGGACACATGTCAAAGCAACACGACACATAGCAATTCCGCATACACATCACTGACATGACTGAGCAAGCACATGAGTCACAGCCCAGCTGTCAAGCAGGGACGGCACGGCCACAATACACTTACACAGGTCTCCCACCAATGGCAATGGCTAGTGATACAAACCACTGCCATGTGCATGCACATGGGGATCTAGGCCCCAATGACTTGCGGGGCGTGCTGATGGGGACTGACTGCATATTCGTCAAGCGGCAACGCCACGGCAACATGAATGTCTGCTGAGCATGGCACTGCTTCCGAGGCTGGATGAGTATGGCACACGGCGACGACGATGTGGGCACAGGCTGAGCGGCCAAAACAAGTGGGACCTGTGGCACGAGGGGATATGAGACAGTAGTAGGTGTCAGCACTGCACCCTATGTACAGCACTGTACGGATCACACCTCCCGAAACATTGACAGGTGTCCACATTGACAGCCCCATGCCAAGACGGCTGTGTGCTTGCAGTCACACGTCACAGGTGAGAGGTTACATTGCACGTGCCAGGTGGCAGACGTACATAGTGGGAACTGGCATGTGTGTGCATGTGTCTCCTGTTCAGGATCCACCAGATGGGCGCTGACTCTGTACTGACCATTGGACACAGCATGTTCCGTGGAAGGCTTGTGTGTGTGGGATGGTGGCACTGGATGTGCCTCCGTTGGGTGGGGGCCATGCACAGGGCGGGTACGTCGATGATTGCGCATTGTTGGTCACGGTGGGTGCACCAACTAAGATGTGTTGCCCTGTGTTCAATTCCTATGTCCGCATGATGATGGACTGTAGATGTGGGCAGACTACACATTGGTCGATGTGCTGTCTATATGCATGTGCCTTCACACCAGGCACAGCTGCCCCTGCACATGTGACCCCTGCTGGACTCGCTGCTGGGTCTGTGGAGCTGATGCACCTTCTGTGCGTGGGGCGGACAGCTCTCCTCACTTCCCTCATTGCGCATGTCATGACTTTGCCGCAGGTGACATGGATCATGGAGGGCCCACATGTACGCGTGGGTAGGCTACACATGATTGTTCACTGGTCGCCACCCCCAGTCAGTGTTTCGAATGGGAAGGTTGTCGTGCTGGTGGCATATTCGATGTGGCGGATGGGCGGGCCTAGGTGCGGGCTTACATTCCGGACATGGGGGGTAGTTGGATTGGCGACTAGTTGCAGTACACACGGGACACGTCTCTTCCTTTCCACATCTGGGTCATCCCTTGTACTAACTGACAGTGATACAGTCATCTTCGCCCCAGCCCTCATGTCCTCCCCTCGCTCCCCCAATATGCATGTGCACCTGCGAGGCTAGCGCTTGCACAGGCAGCCCCAAGCTCGCACCAGAGAGGGCAAGGAGTGTATGTGTGGGTCCAGTTGCACGAGTGGGCTGTCTCAGGGTATGATGTGTGGCGGGACGCCGTCCACCTGCGTGGTGCCCCAAATGGAGACCCGGCCTGCATGGACTATGCATCACAGTCTTCGCCTTCCGGATCCGCCACCTGCGACACCCAGTGGCTGTGGCTGCCCTTGCGGCCATGCCGCGTCCGTCTGTGGCTGATGGCCCACACATTCACTCTTTGGCCTCTCTGGGGAGGGCTCGGGGGTGGTGGCGCACGCGCTTGCACTTAGTCGCAATGGCATGTGGCGTGGTTGGTATGATGGGCAATGGATGGGATGGTGCGAGCCACCTCCCGTGACGTCAGTGCTGCTCGTGCTGTGGTGCGTCCCCCTACACTTCCATTTGACTTGTGCCATGCTACACGTTGAGGTTCTATTGCCTGCGTGATATGACCAGGAGGAGCGCGAGGAGACCTCTCACACACCATGCTCCACTGCCATCCCGTGCCCTGTATCGCCTGTGCGGATTGACTATGTTGGGGTTACACCTGGTCGACTGGGGCTGTGTGTGCCTTGTCAAGGGGCATGGCGTGCGCACAACAGGATCCAGCTTGTCCACGGAGGGTGGGCTGACGTGTGCGCCTGGTACCGCATTGTTCGTGTGCCCGGCTGCTGTGCACACACGTGTTCACTCCCCCCGACAGGTGTCCTCTCACAATGCCCAGGGAAGCGGTGGTGTACTGTTCATGACCCCTCCCAACACGGCGTGCTCCAACTTGGCATGTGCGCATCTACCCGTCACACCCACCCACCTGAGCACTGCGTCCATACGACTTCACACGACACATGTGTGTCTTCCACAGTTGTGCTACTCATTTGCGTTGACATCCAATACCAGTGGACTACATGGTCATGTCACGACTGCCGTGTACTTCACATACTCTCATCCTCTCTCATTCGTACTTGTGAAATGAGTCAGCGGAGACAGTTTTGGTTTCAAACATTATATTGAGTCTTCTGTCCTCTGTGATGCAGTATAGTGGACACTACTGGCAGCGGAATACATGTTGAGGATATACTGAGCATGATTACAAATGGGATAGGGTGTGGGGTTACATGTGATTGGCTGTTGCATGTGGGATGTGGGCTTCAGAGTTACATCTGCTTGGCCAAGGCTGTGCTAATGTACATTTACGTATAGCTGCGGAGCTGCGGACTTTGACACAGACGGTATACATGTAGCCTACCAGACCGCTTGGCATCATGGGCACAGTCCATCTCAGTTCCATGTGACAGGTTTGCTGCGGTTGTTCCTCATGCACGCGTGCATGTGAGATGACATCAGGGCATGTGCTTGCGTGCATGCAGCGGCGTGCCACTTGTTGTTGCAATGTGGTGGTTACTGGACATGTCACAGTCACTGGGGTCGTGTTGTTGTTGTATGCACTTGTCGTCCATGCAAAGGTCCTGGTATGGGATTCCCGGGGCGGGGGTGGGAGGGGTGCAGCACCCACAGACTCCAGGCGACCTATTCATGTCCACTGAGCGGTGTGTGTGTCCATGGGCGCTGGATCCATGTCGTGTCCTGGTTGTTCGTGCAGTTCCGTCCATGTGGGTGCGATACACAGACCCCATGCCACTGCCTCCCACGATGCATGCGGTGTTCCTGGATGTGATGGGGAACAGTGTGCATGTCCCGGTCATATCCGATGTCATGGCGATGTCGTTGATGGTGTGGTAACAGTTGCCGGTCGTTTGGTATGGCTGTTGTGGTGGTGACTGGCCAGTCCGTGCGGAAGCTAAGCATGGGTGCGGGGTTGGACATCATAGGTCAATCGGGGAACCTGCGTTGTGGTCCGACGAATTTACAGGTTGTCAGGTATGCGATGCCGTCCAGCAGGGCTTCCATGTCATTGGTGGTGTACATGTTTGCCAGCCAATGTAGCGGATGGTGGCTGTCAAGGTGTTGTTCGTAAGTTGTCCCTTGGAGGACCATGATGGGGCATGCTGGGTGACATTCGATGTAGCTGTTCTCGATGATCCGTCGTGTGGAGGCACAGTGGTCCCATTTCAGTGCGGGTGCGATGTTGGCCACATACGCCATGCCCCCATAGGCAGAGCAGGCCCTGTCGTGTGCGTCCAGAGGGAGGAGTAGTGGTAGCAGGTCCGCCTTTAGACATGCCGGGTTGGAGAGGCACATCTCCACGGGATGCTGGTAGGGACACCTCCGACAGTAGAAGACGGGCATGACGCAGCTGAACAATGTGATGCGGTAAGTCAGTCGGTAACTTACGTTCAGCAGGGACAGGAGATCGCATCCCAATATATGTATCAGGTTGGTTTTGTACAGCTTGACCTGTCCGGCGTAGTTGGGTAGGTGTGTTGCGGTTGCCATTTTGCAGCGGTGCGTTGTGGTGGCGTGCTCCGGCTGTGTGTGCAGTCTGCAATGTGCACGCTCCGAGGTTGCTGTGAGCTCTGTGTAGTCGTAGGGAGACAGGACTTGTGTTCTGTTGGCTTGTGCGGAGGACACGGGCCCTCATCCCACATGCTTCTCAGACAGTTCAAGGTCAGTGATGTGTGACTCCTTCCAATTAACTTGCATGTGGCCGACATGGGGGAGTGTTTTCTTTTTTCTTTCCCGTCCGTTGTGTTCTTCTGTGATATGCGCTATCTGCCCTGTGGTCGGTCTCCTCGGCATGCCTGTGTTGGTCTTTTCTTGGACAATGGCTGTATTCACCGGCTTCTTTCGTAGGGCTGTGGTTTCGGAGTTGGAATGGAAGGTCATTCAGTGCTGTCTGCTCTCCCTTGTGTGGGCGGCAGGCTGCCTTTCCGCTCTGCGTTGGGCCTTGTGTGTGAATGTTATTCTTGGGCCACCTGTTGTCGGTCCCGGGCTCTTTGGTGTTCCGTTTTATATGTCTTGTTCATATGTGCAGGGTGGTATGGGTGTTTCAGTGTGGTACTGGCGTTCCTCTTCCCGAAGGAGCCCTGCTTCTCCTAGTTGGTGTTGCCGCCGCTGTGTGCTACGCCATGTTTGTTACACTGGGGTGTGTCCTGCTGTTGCGTGACTTCACTGACATGTGTGCGTCGGTTGTGTGGCGTTGGGTGTTGTCCGTGAATTGGGCGTTGGGGACATGTCTGTGGCAGGCCTGTCACGTGTCATGTGCGTTCGGGGTGGGGCTGATGTGTGTGCTGCTTGGTTGTGTCCCTGTGTCTGTGTGCGACGCATGCATGGCGCTGCGGTTGGCCTCTGCGTTGTGCGCATGTGTGGCGGCGTCATCGCCGCTTTGGGGCCGTGACGGGGTCGTTGGTTCCTAGTCCCAGGTGGTGTGTACACATGTGTTACGAGATGTTACGATTTGGCCTGTGTGTCATATGTGGATGCAATGGTGGATGTGTAGTGTACACGCGGGGGTGGGGGTTGTCCGCTTTTTCCGCCCTTGCACTGTGTGCGCTGTTTGCGTGCACTTGTTGTGTGTGTGCCTACCTGCGTCTCCGCGGTACGTTGCGTCCTTGGTGGTGCATCAGCAAGAGCATGGGGAGGGCCTGCAGTGCTGGATTCATGCTCGGGGAGCCGCTTCTTCGGTGTCCGTGCTCGGCGTCCGTGTTACCGCTTCGGTTTGTCGTACGGTGTCTCTTAGCCGTGGGAGCCGTTTGTTTGCGGCATCGTAATTTGTACGCCGGGCGGGGCGTGATTTCGTCGGACGGTGTGTGTCAATTGTGCTGCGCCGCTACGTGTACGGACGCACTTTGATGGCGGACGGTGTCGCTGGCTTGCCGGCGGTGTTTGGCCGACTTTTCGCATCGTAATAGGGCGGGCGTGTGGACTGCTGCGTGCCGGCGGTAACTGGTGGTTTTTGCATCCGCCAGCACGGCGGTTGTGCTTCCGCCCGCCATCGTAATGACCCCCTTAATCTCTTAACCTCAATTGGGTCATTCCTTCTTTGTGCGGCTCCCTGTTGCTCCTCAATGCATGAGGTAAGAGTAATTTGATTTCATAGTTGGAGGATGTGTTTACAGTTACTATAGATAGTATAGCTTAGTATTTTATTGTTGTTTAGTTGTTTAATGTTAGGATTTAGTTTTGGGTATGCGCATTGGTAGGCCTTGATATATTATGCTTTGATTTCATGGTTTTTTAGAATTAATAATATTTGACATGTTATGTTAAGGGCTTATCTATGTTGTGTGGGTTCGTAATTTGTGTTTTTGTAGGGTTTTTGTCAGTTTTTGGATGTGTGTTTTTATAAAGGAAATAAGATTGGGTATATGTTAACCTGTATCAGTTTTAATTTCCTTAATTTTTTTGTTTTCCTGGTGAGTTTTTTATACTTTATTTTTGGGTTTTGGATGGTTTCCAAAGACTAGGGTTTTTCCCTGTGCACACATTTGTTTACTGTTATACTATTTTTTGAATGTATTTATGTGGATTACTTTGAGATTATTGATATCAGCAACTAAACTGTATGTTATCATTTATTTTTATTAGAGTGGAAAATATTTATTTCTTTTAAAGTTCTCTTATTAAAATGGTTCGTTATGTGTTATCTATTTTATCTATTTTTTGTGTTTTTTTAGAGGTGTTATTTTGTGGCTCCCTGTATATTATTTTATTTTAAATATTACATTTAGTAATTTTAACTTTTCAGTCTGACTGTATTTTGTTCTTAATAAAATGTATTTTTTGACTGATTTGTAAAAATTATTAAAAAATAATATTTAAAAATTATTTCGTTTTTTAAAAGTTTTAGTTATAAACAGTTGCTTTTTAGTTTCAGTTGGATTATATGATTTATCTTAGAGTAGTGTTCTTGCTATGTTAGGTCTTGGTAATTATAAAATGTGTGCAATTTGGATTGTAATATTTCATACATTTCTTTGGTTTGACTTGATACTTTAGGTTTTGTGGGGTTATAGATTATTCTATTCTAAGTTTTTCGTTGCTTTGTTCTTTTTTCAATATTTCTAGGCATTGGTAGAGTGTGGGGTGGCTTCAGCCTAGTTTGCCCAGAACGGTTTTGTGCCGCCCTTCCACTGCATTGTTTGTTTTGGCTTGTTGTGCCATGGTACTCTTGTATACATTCCACCATGGTATATGATACTTGGGTTGGTATCTATGACCGGAATGGTGCAGTCTGCCAAACTAAAGGGTCTATTAGGATGTCGTGCGGATCGCCACCGCCCGGCCAGCGGTGGCGGGCGGTGGCGATCCGCACGCCATCACAACACAATTTACCCCCGCCATATTACTATGGCGGGGGTACCGCGGCAGACGGAAAGTCCGTCTGCCGCTTTTCTGCCGGTAGGTAATCGTCCCGATTGCCTACCGGGCGGAAAAGGCCCATAATATGGTGGCGGAGCATGTGGCATTTTCAATGCCTTTCCATGGCGAAGAGTTTGCCATGGAAAGGCATGTGGTTTTCGCATCGGGGGCCCGTTGCGGGCCCCCAGGGTGGAGGGTGGGTGGGGGGCTGCACTTGTGGGGTACCTATGGTACCCCCCAACATTGGCATGGACAAGGTGGCAGGCACCGCGCGGTGCCTGTCACGTTGTGCATGCCAATGCACAACATGCATATATTGCATTGTGGCGGGTGCTGCTTACAGCGGGATGCCACCGTGGTGGTGGCATCCTAATTGTCATTGCGGGACCGCCGCACCTCTTGCGGGCGGTCCCGTTTGCCGTTGCGGTGGCGGGCGGACACAGTCCGCCCGCCATCGTAATAGACCCCTAAGGGTCTGATTTAGGTCTTGGAGGTATTACTTTTGGCCTGCCATGGCGGCAGTCCCAAGTACTCCGTCCAGCTGACCGCGGTCTGTCTGTCGTATTTAGATATTGCGGCAATAGACATGTTCACCTTTTGGGCAATCCATTACAAATTCAGGCGGCCAATCTTTTTCTGCTAACAGGATGTCATATCCAAATGTCAAATTTTCCCAAAAGAGACCTTTCATTTTTCTTGAGATGTCCCCCTCTATTTGGAGATTAATTTCGTGTAGACAGTGTGGGACACTCACTCTTGTATCAGGTGTTTCCACCGTGATGTATTAATTCAATACTGCTGTCACCAGAAAGTCATTCAGGTTCTGGCGAGCTACTGTTACTTCTGCCATGCTGTCTAGCATCGTCAAAGCCCATTCCCCTTCAAAAGCTTAGTCCTCAGTAACCTGGGCATTTCTAATTTTTAATCCAGCTACTTTCTTCTTTTTGAATTGAGTCTTTGCTTTATGTTGCTCTTCCTGTTTGATAATGAAATCTGAATTGCGATGTATTTCCCCTTTTCCCTTTGGTCGATCTTCAGTCTTTTGTTCTGACCGTCCTTCCCTCTCTGAGTTTTTTGATGAACCCTAAAAGGAACGAAAGGAACATGTATCAGTATCCTGATACCTGTCAGGTTTCCTAATGTTATCACGATTCCCAAGGTTATACCTCTTTTCAGAGGACTCCCATTGGGGAGACCCACCCCTTGATCGTGAAGTGTTTCTTTTATAATTATTATTGTTTTTGGATTGATTATTATTATCCCATTTCTTTTTGGAAGATGTGGGTGCTTGCTTAGAGTTATCCTTATCAGAACTACTCACCACTTGTGGATTCCCTGATTTGGCTCCCAAACTATCTCTACCTAGTGAAGCATAGGTTTCCTTAAGAATTGTTGGTAATGCACACTCCTGATTTGTAGGAGCTGTTTCCCTTAAGCGTTGGCGTATAGCCACCACTACTGCTTCCCCCTTGATGTTGCTCAGCATAATTGCCAAGACTTGGTCAAAATTACCCATCAGTTTCATCCCCAAGTCCAGGGCAGGTCCTGCCCCGTACTCATTTTGTATCTGTTTCAATACTACAGGAATAACTGATATGGTTGGGGTAGCGTGTATTCTAATGTATACTGCAGCAAAGATTGTTTCCCATGTGGTACAATCCTCATGTGAGGGAACCATTCCCATTGGCAAGCAAATTGTTAACATTCTGTGTTTTTCCTGCGGACCCGTATAGGGAAATATTGCTTCAAACTGTACTTTTTTTTAGCAATTCAGAATGGTACTTGATCCTTCTTTGATGGGAACGTACCCATTATTGCATTTAGTGTTTGTGGACTAATTATTGGTGTGTATTGGTTGGGTCTGGACTGTTCCAGGTGGAGCAGATCTCGCAAGTTGTTATGTGAGTGTTCGCATGACGAACTGGACAATATGGGGCTGATTCCGATCTGGGCCGGAAAACTCTCCGACCGAGCCGGATCCGGAACAATTTCCGACCGAGCCGGACACCTGCAGTCCGACCGAGCGAGAACGATGCGGCCGCATGCTGCCGGACTCGATTCGGTCGGACTCCCATTGAAGTCAATGGGAGCCGGTCGTACTACGCATACATGGGCTCCCATTGACTCAATGGGTACGTCGCGAACAAGTGCGCCCCCTACAGTGGGTACGCGTCGGTGCAACTCGCACCGTACATGCATGTTTAGGGGGGATCCTTGGGTCCCCCCTGTGTTCGACTCGTACGGCTATGGGTGCAGGGGGGTCCGACGCGGACCCCCGAATTCCAACTCCGGGAGCTTTTGCAAGCCGGACGCTCCGACTCGATCCGGCTGTCCGAATCGAGCATCGTACTAGCTCGGTCGTGAAACGTCTCCATTGCGCGCCGCGGTTTGCTTGCGACCGAGTCGTACGGAGCGGTTCGGAGCCGGAAACGATTCGGACGGTGAATTTGCGCTTGTTCGCATCGTACTTCGCCGTCCGGACCCGTGTACGAATCAGACGGAAAATCAGCCTCCGAATCGGATCCGCTCATGCCGAACCCGATTCGGTGCCCTACCGACCGAGATCGGAATCGGCCCCTTTGTATAGCCTGACTACTTCTTTATAAAGTGCACGCACTTGCCCTACTGGGAGTGTGTCTATCTCAGGATGTGCAGTGTAAGTCGCTAAGACCGGCCATGTCGCTCCTCCTATGCTTAGCGGACAGAGTCTTACAACCATATTTGTGTGATTTAGGGTGCCTTTAAACCAGTTTTTATGTTGCTGGTAAGTTAAAGGGACTTTAATGTCCTCGTATGCGATGTATTCTTCCGGTGGATCCACTTCAATGTGTTCGTGAAATAAATGTGTCTGTGGATCTGCAGGCGGGAATTTCACCCAGTAATAGAATACCTCTGATCCAAACACCTCGTGTGCCTCAATAACGAAGGCAACATGGCCACCTGTTACAGGTACGCCATGTTCTAACAATCTCAGAGTTACTGCAAGTCTGCAGTTCTCTGTGATGTTTAGAGCGTGAGCAAATTCGTCTCCTTCCACGCTTCCACTGCTACTCGCAGATTCAGTCATTTTGAAAGGAGGAGAAAGTAAAGGTTTTAAGAGGTAGGGTTTAGCACAATATGGGAACTTTTAATCCTTACAAGCTTGTCTAAACCTTCAGCCAATACACAGGGTGTACCTGCTCAGCTGAGGCGGATAAACCTTCCCACTTCAGACGTCTCTGAAAAAATGTGAGTAGGGCTGTCTGAGAAAGCACGACTGAACTACTCAGATTTTACTGTTAGTATAAGAACCAAACCAACGTTGGCGGCGCCGTGTCGTATAGTTCCCAGGACCCCCCAGGACCTGCGGATTTTGAACGACCTAAACTGATGGCTTGGTGTGCAGACAGACTCTGGACACCCCCACAGGCTGAGTCAGCCATTAGACCAGATAGCTCTACGGTGCCACTACCACTCCCCTGTATTCTACAGTGGTATATATAGTTTCTGCCAACCACTGAACAAGACAACCCTGATTCCTCAGGTATCCTGGAAAACAATACGGTATCTTTCACTCAGTTACTCGTGCTTACTTTTCTCAGAATACACATAGATTGACGATTGGAACGGTTTCAATAATTATTTATTGGTCAAGCGTCAGTCTAGTGTGAAACATATTCGCTGCAACAATCACAAGACAGGAGCAGACAAATGTAATCGCTAGCACCAATATCGTAAATAGCAGATACATTTCTACCATAGTGCTAATAAGATGGATAAAAGCAGATTATATGAAACAATAGCATTGGCGTACTCCTACGATGCATAGCCTACCTAAATGTACCTAGCCTAGATATGTAGGTGAAGCATGTGTATGTAAGTGCTAGGATATATCCTAATAAAGCCAGGAATCCCCAGGGAAGTGCTAACCCCTCACCTGATGGTTCTGAATAAAGGACCCCGTCTCTACGTCTATGATGGCACCCCATAAGGGATGTCAGGTCTCTGCCTGTCGAAGGATCAGCCTGCAGAGTCTCGGTCCAGCCTGGAAGGAATTCTCCTCTCCTTCTGTAAGGGGGAGTGAGGGTCTTTTATACTAAAGTGGTCACTCCAGGGTCTCTTCTAGAATCAATATGTTTTGAAAACATTCACTAATCCTCTGATAATCCTTATCAAAACAAACATGATCATGCACAGCTGGCTGTTAGCCATGGATGAAAAAAGTGGTGACCCTTATACAGAATAAATCTGCCGTGCCTGGGGACATATTTATGTACGTCAGGTACAGGGATTAAGATAGGGTACCAAGAGCCTGATGTGGGAGAGACAGAAGTAAGCTACTAGGTAAAAGGTCACCTGTGTAGGACCGTTTTGTCGTGTGGATGGGACAAAATGTATGTAATTGGTATGTACATGATGGGACTATCCTAAAGGACATGACAGGAGTAAAGTGGAATAGCGTAAAGCAGAGTGGCGTAGACTGGAATGGTGTAGAGTGAAGTGGAGTAGAGTGGCATACAGTGGGATAGTGTAGAGTGGCGTGGCATAGAGTGGAGTGGTGTACCGTGCAGTGACGTAGAGTGGAGTGGCGTGCAGTGGAATAGCGTATACTGGAGTGAGGTAGAGTGGAATGGCATAGAGTGAAGTGGCCTAGACTGAATTGGCATAGAGTGGAATTCCATAGAGTGGAGTGCCGTAGAGTGGAGTGGTGTACAGTGGAATAGCATATACTGGAGTGAGGTAGAGTGTAGTGGCGTAGAGTGGAGTGGCGCACAGTGGAGTGGTGAACAGTGGAATAGCATAAAGTGGCGTAGCATAAAGTGGAGTGGTGTTCAGTGGAATACCATAGAGTGTAGTGGCGTAGAGTGGAGTGCCATAGAGTGGAATAGCATACAGTGTAGTGGCGTAGAGTGGAGTCCTGTGGAGTGGAGTGGCATTTAGTGGAATAGTGTAGAGTGGAATAACGTTGAGTGTAGTGGCATACAATGGAGTGATGTAAAGTGAAGTGCCATATAGTGGAATAGTAGGGAGTGGAGTGGAGTAGAATTGCGTAGAGTAGAAAAGCATAGAGAGGAGTAACGGAGAGTGGAGTAGCTTAGAGTGGATTGGAATGGCATAGAGTTGAGAGGCATACTTTGTAATAGCGTAGAGTACAGTGGAGTGGGCTAAAGTGGAGTGGCACTGAGTGGAGTGTTGTACAGTGGAATAGCTTATGATGGAGTGGCATACAGTGGAGTGGCATAGAGTAGAATAATTTAGAGTGGAGTGGCTTACAGTAAAGTTGCATATAGTACAATAGTGGAGTGGAGTGGTGTAGAGTGCAGTGGCATAGAGTGGAGTGTGATAGAGTGGAGTGGTGCACAATGGAATAACGTACAGTGTGGTGATGTAAAGTGGAGTGACGTAGAAGAAAATAGCATTAAGTAGAGTGACGTAAAGTGCCATAGAGTGGAGTGGCATTGGGTGAGGTACAGTATGGCATAGACAGGAGTGGTGTAGAGTGCCGAGGCATACAGTGGAATGGTGTACAGTAAAATAGTGTACAGTGGAGTGGTGTTGAGTGAAATGGCATAGAGTGGAAGAGCGTACAGTGAAAGAGCCTACAGTAGAGTGGTGTGGAGTGGCGTACAGTGGCATGAGGTACAGTGGAGTGGCGTACAGTGGAATAGCATAGAGTGCAGTGGGTTTCAGTCGAGAGGCATACAATAGCATACTCTGGAGTGGGGTAAAGTGGAATAACATAGAGTTGAGTGGCACAGAATTGAGTGGCACACAGTGGAGTGGTGTAGAGTGGATTGGGGTACAGTGTAGTGGCATATAGCGAAATAGCATAGACTGGAGCGATGTAGAGTGGAGTGGCGTACAGTGGAGTTGTGAAGAGTGGAATAGCGTATAGTGGAGTGGTGTGCAGTGGAGTGGCATAGAGTGGAGTGGTTCACAGTAGAATACCAGAGGATGGTGTAGACTGTACAGGCGTACAGCATAATAGAGTACAGTGGAGTGGCGTAGAGTGTTGTAGCATAGAGTGTAGTGCCGTAGAGTGGAACAGCATAGAGTGTAGTGTAGTAGCATATTATGAAGTGCCGTAGAGTGCAGTGGCATACAGTGGAGCAGAGTACAATGGAGCAATGTACAGCAGAACAGCTTACAGTGGAGTGGCATACAGTGGAGTGGTGTAGAGTAGAGTGGAGTGGCATAAAGTGGAATAGCTTAGAGTGGAATGACTTACAGTAGTGTTACATATAGTGGAATAGCATAAAGTGGAGCGGTGAAAAGGGCAGTGGCGTAAAGTGGAGTGTGGTAGAGTGGAGTGGCATACAATGGAATAGCGTACAGTGGAGTGATGAAAAGTGGAGTGGCATAGAGGAGAATAGCATACAGTAGAGTAGAGTGGCGTAGAGTGGAACGGCGTAGAGTGGAGTGAGGTACAGTATAGTTGTGTACACTGTAATAGCATAGAGTGGATTGGCATACAGTGAAGTGGTGTACAGTTGAATAGCGTATAGTGTAGTGTGGACAGAGGACAGTGGAGTGGTGTGGAGTGGCATACAGTGGAATGGAGTGGTAAATGGTAGAGTTGCATATCATGGAATAGCATAGACTGGAGTGGTGTAGAGTGCCATGGCATACAGTGGAGTGTGATAGAGTGGCGTGGCGTAGAGTGGCTTGAGGTACAGTGTAGTGGCATACAGTAGAATAGCATAGAGTGGAGTGATGTACAGTGGAGTGGCTTACAGTAGAATAGCGAACTCTGGAGTGGGGTAGAGTGGAATAGTGTAGAGTGGAGTGGCATAGAATGAAGTGGCGCACAGTGGAGTGGTGTAGAGTAGATTGAGGTACAGTGTAGTGGTATACAGTGAAATAGCATAGACTGGAATGACGTAGAGTGGTGTGGCATACAGTGAAGTTGTGAAGAGTGGAATAGCATACAGTGGAGTGGTGTGTAGTAGAGTGACGTAAAGTGGAGTGGTGCAGAGTGGAATACCGTAGAGTGGACTATTGTACACTGGAGTGGTGTAGACTGTAGAGGTGTACAGGGTAATAGTGTAGAGTGGTGTGCCGTAGAGTGGTGTGCCGTAGACTGGAATAGTGTAGAGCGGAGTGGCATACAGCAGAGTAGTGTACAGAGGAGTGGTGTAGAGTGGAATAATGTTGAGTGTACAGTGGAGTGACGCAGAGTTGATTGCCATATAATGAAATAGCATAGAGTGGAGTGGAGCAGAGTGGAGTGTTGTACAGTGGAATGGTGTAGAGTGGAGTAGCACACAGTAGAGTGGCGGACATTGGAATGTCATAGAGTGGAGTGGCATAGAGTGGGGTGACGAACAGTGGAGTAGTGTAGAGTGGAAGAACGTTGAGTGGAGTGGCATACAGTGGAGTGGCATAGAGTGAAGTGCCATATAGTGGAATAGTGTGGAATTGCTTAGAATAGCATAGAGTGGAGTAGCGTAGAGTGGAGTAATATAGAGTGGAGTTGATTAGCGTGGAGTAGTGTAGACTTGAGTGGTGTAGAATGGAGTGGCATGCAGTTGAATAGTGTAGAGTGGAGTGAACTAGAGTGGAGTGGCGTCGAGCGGAGTGATGTACAGTGGTGTGGTATACAGTGGAATAGCTTATAGTGGAGTGGCATACAGTGGAGTGACGTAGAGTGGAGTGGCATAGAGTTGAATTGCTTTGCTTAGAGTGGAGTAGAGTACAGTAGAGTTCCATATAGTAGAATAGCGTAGAGTGCCGTGGTGTAGAGTGCAGTGGCGTAGAGTGGAGTGTGGTAGGGTACAATGGAATAGCATACAGTGGAGTGACATAGAGTGACGTGGCATTGAAGAGAATAGCGTACAGTAAAGTGACATGGAGTGGAGGGGTTTAGAGTGGAGTGACATAAAGTAGAGTGAGGTACAGTGTATTTCACAGATGTCCAGCGTGGATGGGACCACGCGCTACAGGATTCAGCTGTTTTGACTTGTTCTAAAGTACGCAATGATTTTTCCTGCAACTTGATAAGACAGAAAGTGACAACTAATATTCTATGATTAGAACTTGACCCAGATTGATCTGGTTAGGTTGCTTCCAGTTCTTTGTACTGATGAAGACCCTAGATGATTGGTCCTAATAGGGGTCAAAACGTTGACACTCCATGGGCTCACCCATATCTTTTATTTGATGGACTTTCAAACGTAACTGCCTATATCTTTGGGTTTGTGATTGATTCTGTCGTACATTCCATGGGTATTGGCCTCTTGTAATACTAAGGGCCTGATTATGAGTTTGGCAGTGTGGGAGCTGGGCAGCACACCATCGCCCTACTCCTACACCGCCAAACCTCACCGCCGGCCACCCCCCAGATTACAAGTTTTCTTTTGGTCTGATGGGAGGTCCTCTGGCATTCTCACAGCGGTGCCTATTAAAAAGGCACCACAATGGGAGCGTCAAAGCCCGTTCCTGCACGGCATGGACTGTGCAGTCCATGCCGTGCAGGAAAGGGGGTGCATGTGCCCCCCTGCATGCATCCTCAGGCCATGAGGGAAAAGGGGGCCCTGTAGTTTCCTGACCGCCACAGGTATCATGGCGGGCTCACCAGTGAGGAAGCTCGTAATATGCTTGACAGTGACATGGTGCCTATTCCCTTCTCCCAGTCCTGAGGAAGACCCCTCCGTAAGGTGTTAATTTACCTACAGAACCTCGGGGTCGAAACGTCGACATTGCTTGTTTGAGCCAGCATCGAAAACAACAGAAATTGTTCTACTGTGTTTTTTCCTTTTGTATGCATGGCTAAATAAATAGATGTATATATTCGCGAATCTGTGCATGAATAAGGAGCCACTGTTTTGTTTTTTGAAAAATAGATGTGTTTCTGGTATTATAACTTCACCCTTTTTTATGTCACAATATCCCCACTCTATTCACCGTACACCCCCCTTCCCTCTTGGCACGTGTATACAAATCTGTCCTCATGATATGATGTTTATGTAATGCAATATAGCAGTGTGATTAAATAACACTGTTTCATTCCATTTTGGTATTCTGAGTCCTCGTATGACTATTGACAATATATGTTTATGTAATCTTTTCATTGTTTAATTTACTGTATACTGGGATCACTTCCTATTGTACTGACAGTGACACAGCGGCACTGCCAGCATATTGCAGCCCTCAGACTGCTGCTAAGATCCCTGGCGGTTGCGGCAGTCCCATGGCGGTCCAACTGCCTTATTTATAATACAGCGGTCGGACCACTGGTGCGGCGGTCCCCGATTGCCTCCGCACTTCCACCCCGAGTTTGGCGGTCCTATGGACTGCCAAACTCGTAATTAGGCCCTTATTGTTTTTGTACTTCTTCTATTATTTTGTATGGCTCACTGATTTTCACATTCACATTCACTGCGCGGTCACTTGAAGCACCTTTGGTTGACTATGATCAGTCTTTTGAGTTAATTGTTTAAAATAAAAAACTGAACATCCTCATTCTCGTGGATTTTTTGTTCTTTGGTTGTCAAAATTCTCTGATTACTTTCTTGTTCATATGTTATGTTGAACCCATCACATACTAAATTGTATAAAAATATTCCTGGCAGAATATTTTTAAAAAAATATTTTAAAAAATTAGAAATAATTTTCCCTACCTATTACCAGTTTAATAAATTGGTAATAGTTAAGGAAAAAATATAAAACCTAATACTTACCTATATCTAAGGCAGTAACCCTGTACTTAAAACAACATGGCATGCTTACTTTTGTAAAGGCAGTCCTTGGCCAATTATATAATGCCTTGTCATTGCTATGTACCGCAGTGCTTTTGCGAAATACTGCAAAACTTTGCAAAATTACCGCTGCCACAGATATCACTAAGTTAAAATGCCCTATAACTTTAAAAATACTTACCTCTTGTACCAAAAAGGATCACCTGCACGCCACAATCCATAATCGTGTGAAATTCCATCGAAATTCGTTCAGCTATTTTCACGCTAAGTCCGATACAAAAGTATATCGAAAATGTATTGGTGGTAATACACTTTTTGAGTCCTCCCTTTTTTCTTTGCACCACCTTGAACAATCACCGCGAAACTTTGTATTCACTACCAATGAAGAAAAAGCTAAAGGTGTAGAAAGTTTTGTGGGGATTCGTCAAACAGGGGCAAATTTATGAGCTAGCAAATATCTGAGGAATTCCTACCCTGGAAATTCGAACTATAACTACAGAGTGGCTCTTGCAACTTGGTTTTATATATATATATATATATATATATATATATATATATATATATATATATATATATATACACACCATCAACCTTCTACAACTCCGCACTCCAGTAGAGTTGTATTATAATATGATTTTTTCAAATCGTGCAATTGCCGCCATGTACACCACCACCTACGTGTTTCAACCAACAGGTCCTACTCACGGTTACGTGAGTCCATCATTACTTTCACTTCATATAAATACTACCCACTCCGCCCATTATGAGGCATTGTGGGATATGTAGTGCTCCACAATCAACAGTATTAAAAATAACTTGTCCAGTTCATTAAAGTTGCTCAGGAAGATACATTGTTATATACATTTGTCATCCTTCGCTAAATGGAATGTGCCGGGCCTCTTTCGGTTTGTTACATTAGGGTGTCTGTGCCGCTGGGACAAGGGCATGTTTATTATAAATCTGTACATATCATGTTATATTCCATATGAGTGCGAGGGATGTGTAGGGAATTTGTCAATACCACTTCCCTTCTCACCGTGTCACTCCGCCTCATTTGTCACGTTGGCATGTCTAGTACCGTCCATGTTTTAATATAATATGCTGCAGCAGGTCTACTCCTCTTGTTATTGTGTAGGCATGGCTGGCTTAGCAGGCTAAGTGCCCTTGAATGATCCACGTCATATCCTCTTAACTTATGTACCTTATATACTGTGTTCAATCTGCTGTGGCGAGTCAGGTGTCAGCTCTTCCTATGTCTGTGTAAACCTGGCTTAGTGCCCCTGGGTTGTGGAGTGATCCACATCATATTCTCTTACATACTGTCTAGTACCCTCTCTCCCTCACTGTAATTTCTGCAAGTGTTCTTACATTGCCCTCAGTATACACTCAGGGCCTGATTATTAGTTTGGCTGTACAGGAGCGGGACTGCCCCGCTCCCACACCGCCAAGCCCGTGGTTGAGCTGCCCGTCAGATTAGGAGTTTTCTCCTGGTCTGGCAGGCGGTTCTTTGGCATTCCCACAGCGGTGCCTATGGAATAGGCACCGCAATGGTAACGTCAAAATCAGTACCTGCGCAGCATTGTCTGGTGCAGTCCATGCAATGCCGGTACTAGGGTGCATGCACACAGGGGGGCACAACATGTGCCCCCCTGCATGCACCCCATGGCCCAGAGGCAACAGGAGGCCCTGTAGGACCCCTTTGTTTCCTCTCCGCCATGGTTTTCATGGCAGTGGAACCGCCATGAAAACCGCGGTGGAGAGGAAACTTGTAATATGCTTGGTGGGACCGCGGCGGTCTCGCCAAGCATATTGCGGTTTCACAACCGCTGCGCCACTGTCAGGGATCTCTGATCCCTGACGTTTGCAGTGGTCCCAGGACGACCCAACCACCCTAGTTTTAATAGGGTGGTCGGAAGACTGCCGCTGCTGCGCCCCGTGAGTGCCAGACTCATAACTAGCCCCTAAGGGCCTAATTTAGAGTTTTGACTGTCAAACCCATGGTTGCACCGCATGCCAGATTACGAGTTTCCTCGTGTCTAGTGGGCTGTTTTTGGCAGTCCCATGGCGGTGCCTCTGAAAATAGGCCTGCAATGTGAACAGCAAAAACAGTTCCTGCACGGCTTGAACTATAAAGTACATGCCATGCAGAAACTGGGGTGTGTCATACAGGGGGGCACATGTTGTGCCCCCCTGCATGCATCCCCATGCAAATAGGCAACAGGTTTCAGGACCGCCAGCCTTTTCATGGAGGAAAGACCTCCATGACACCGCTGGCAGACCTGAAACTCTTAATATGCTTGATAGTGCAGCAGCAGCGGCACCACCAGCATATCACTGAGGCCCTGACCCCCGCACCACCGCCAGGGAATGGCAGTTCCTGGTTGGCTGTTCGATGAATTTATTATAATTTATTATAGTTTTGACATGTTCCAAGTTGGCGCTCAAAGAAATGCATTATGATGTTTGTCCGTTTTCACTTTGAATGAATTAATCACATGTTAAATATCGCCATGACAACGGCGTCCGCCGACATTGACAAAGGCAAAATGCGGAAACGCGTTTGTTTGTAATATATCGCAATAAATCCGAAGGTTGGATTTAACCAACGCGAGTGCTGGTCCGGTTTACTTTGAAGTGAGGAGCGGGATATATATATATGCATAGCAGTCTGTTCAACAAACGCTCGAAATCACGAACAGTATATCCATTCGGCGCTCAATAACAGGACACTGCACCTCCAAACAGTTTCCTGGAACAGGTTTATTTATTCATTTCACCAGGTGCAGCAGCAGCATGAAATGGCCTACGCGTTTCAGCCGTATCCTTCAACAGGGCCATAGAGATGTGTGTGCAGGGTGCCTATTTAAAGGAACAGATGCCCCTAACTACACCTCAACAAAACTTTATTTACAACTCGAGACAAAACTTATTTTTATATATAAACAAGTGTGCACAGATTGTCCATCCGATTAAATAAGCGCACCAAGTTCTCATTTTACATGTCTCTTACTGGATGCAGGTTATCTTAAATGAAAAGGCAGTGAAATGGTAAAGTACCAAAATCTCAAAACAATCTTCCTTACATGTTTTGCAATTTTTTAAAAATAATGTCCAATAAATGTAGTACATGACATTTTTACATTTCCAAGAGAGTAAGAGTTCTAATACAAACAATGTAATCCAAACCTGGTCCTTTTAATTAAAGTCAAATGTTCTACAAATCCAAAAATATGAGAGTTATATTTGCAAAATGTGAACACTTACACTAAACTCTAATCAGGCTTATATAGAAAACATAAAGTGCATGCTGCTTTTCTAAGGTGCCAAGAATCTAATTTCTACATTACATATTTTACAAAGACAGTCATTTTCTTTCTCTTTATCTTTCAGTAGAAGCTTTGAGGTAACTCTAAAGTGCATAACGTTCTATTAAAGTACCAGTACATACTGTCAAATTATAAAAAGTCACTATTGCACAATTTTAGGCTAGATTTAAAGTGCCTTGTGCTATCTGAAAGAGGATTATCACAAATCTCTATAAAGTGTTGGTAATTTTATACCCTGTAATATAGTATAACGATAGCCGACCATAAAGGTTCCAAAGTGCATTATGCTCATTTTTATGACCAATTTCATATATAGAAAGCATTCGTAAAGTGCATAGTACATAATAAGTCATTATTGCACAATGTAAGTAAAAAAAACAGATTTAAAGTGCGCCGTGCTATCTAACAAAATCGACTCGCTCCAATCTTTATAAAGTGTTGATAATTATAAACTATATTACATAGCTTAAAGATAGCCAATCCAAATAGATTGATAAAGTGCATTTGTGCAGTTTATCAAGACTTTTTCTTAAACACTCTCTCTAAGAGTGATACTTGCAAAGTACCTTTATCATATGAGCAATCAGGTTAATTATTATTCCAAAATGTCAACCTTCTCTAAATCAACCATAAATCAAATACAGTCCACTAACTCTGGGAGAGCTGCAGTCTATTGACCCACTGTAAGATATTTTTATATTTAAAAAAGGGCAATCATAAATGCAACACCTTGAAGGTGTAATGTACTATCATATCAGATGTAAAGTTTTTTTGGCGTCTTTGAATCATTCAAGATGTACATATAATTCAGCATCTGTATTCAATCCCCACGGATTTTCAGTACCAATGGACAGAATCCATCTTGATTCCGCCCTCTGTAGTCTCGATTCTGTCACCACCTCTCAGTTTCGAAGATATCTGTTGGATTCCATAGCACACAAATTTACTTATACCCCCATTGTGACTTTCCCTGATGTGCTTTGCAATGACATAAGTAAAATCCTTTTTTGTAATAGCTTGAATGTGCTGTAACACCCGAAGCTTCAATTTGTTGATGGTACTCCCTATGTACGTCATTCCACACTCACATTCCAATGCATAGACTACATGGGTGCTTTCACAATAAATATGTTCTTTGATCTTTTTCACTCTTCCATCAAGTAATTTGACTTCTGTTCTGTTATCTCCCCATTTGTAGGCTTTGCATTTGGTGCACTTATGGAAGCCAAATTTTTTTGGTAGTGTCCAGTTGCAAGATTGGTCTTGATTTGACATGTAGCTACGGACTAGATGATCTAGTGAATGCATCTTCCGGTTATATTCGGATGATTTCATACAGCATCCTTTAAGTCTCCATCTTGTTCCAGAATCCTTCAGTTAGCTCTAATTAATGTTTTTACTTCCTTTTTGGAGTTGCTAAAAACCAAGATGTATCTGATTATGCCTTCTTCGTTTTGGTCTTTTTTCTTTTTTGGTAATAAGAGATCATTTCTGTTTTTCTCTTTTGTTCTCTTCAATGCATCCATCAAAACTGAAGTTGGATATCTACGTCTTGTAAATTTCTGTGTCATTTCCAATGCTTGTTCGTCAAAGTCTTTTTCTTCTGAACAATTACTTTTAACCCTCAGGTACTGGCCATAAGGTATACTCCATTTTAGAGCTGCTGGATGTGCACTGTTTGCAAAAAGTAAATTGTTTCCACTCGTGGGTTTTCTAAAAACCTTAGTGCAGATCCGTTCTTGTGACACTTAGAGTTGGATATCAAGAAAAGTTAATTCCGTTTTGCTGATTGTATATGTGAATTTAAAATTCTGGGGATTATCATTCAGAGAATCTAGGAAGTTAACCAATTCCACTTGTTCACCTGCCCAAAGCACAAAAAGGTCATTGATAAATCGTAACCACAGCACTACTTTCTTCAAACTTTCTGAGCTTCTTCCCGCCCAAACTGTTTCAGTTTCCCAAAAGCCCATGGCAAGATTGGCGAACGTTGGGGCGAAAGAAGCGCCCATGGAGATATATATATATATATATATATATATATATATATATATATATATATATATATATATAAAATTAAGCCAGAAGGACAACACATGGAGCACTCACAGGGTGAAAAGTCCATTTATTTGATGCAAGTAGATGCGTTTCGGTATGTGCCTCTCTCAATGATTGCTTCGATGTGAAATCGACATCGTACTGACCATAGTTTTTTTAATGTAATATTGTGCACTCCTATAGGGGGATTTTAGTAATGCAGACGGGAAGAGACTGCTACTATCCTCATTCACATGTGATGTCCTTGGCAGCCATCTTTGCATGGTTAATTTTGCATAGTTCCCAATAGTGGTACCCACGTTTAATTTATTAAATACCAATAGAGTCTCTTAAATCCAATAAGCCATTTTGCATGCAATGGGCAAGAAATGTTAGATATGTATTCACATGTCACAGCAACAAATGGCTGAATTTGTTTAGTCTCCTTCCCAAATTTTTCCTCAATTGGGTTGCCCTTGTCCCCCTAAGGAGCTATGTCAACTCCATATGTTGCTTTAAATAATATGCCCCACGCCTCAGCCGCAATGTAGATTCCTTCAGGCACATACCCGCAGGAGTCAGATAATAAGCCGTGCATCCCGCATTTCAATAGTTGTCAATACCGAACAACAGGTTATGCGCATTCTTTCTCAAAATGCCTCAGTTCTGGCAATAAACACCATTCCAGTATCCACAGATTCCACCAGTAAATTGCTGAACTAAAGGCGGCTTCTTCCGAAATTCGTGAGGATGGAGCTAACATGTAATGCACAATTAATTCAGAAGGACAACACAAAGCTCTCACGGGGTCAAAAGTCAATTTATTTGATGCAAGTAGACGCGTTTCGATATGTGCCTTTCTCAGTGCTTGCTTCTATGTGAAATCGAAATCGTATTGACCATAGCTTTTTAAATGTAATATTGTGCGCTCCTATTGGAGGTTTTTAGTAATGGCAAACGGGAAGAGACTGCTGCTATACATATGTATAGAGTTATATTTTATTTATGTAAAATTATTGTTTAATAAATAAGTTTTATAGGTGTTGTATTGGTTGGTTTAATTTTGTAATTTTATTCAATCTTGGTTTAATCTTACTCTTTGTTAATTTACTTTAATATTAGACTGATCTATTTTATTTATTATTTAGAAACATTTTATTTTATGTTTGTGTTGAATAAATATTTGTAAAATATTTCAATGTGTTATTAATTACATTACAGCATTTTCAAATAATAGTTTAGTGGATTTTAATTATAGGTATTTTTATTTATTGTCAATGATATTTTGGTTTCAGTATTTTTTTGATATTCACATAGTGTTCTATATATTTAATATGCTCAGAATATTGTGTATTTCTGTATTTTTGTTTTAGATAATTGGTTATTTTAGATCTTTTTACCAGTGATATTTTTGTAGTCAATATTTCTGTTTTTTGTTTAACTGTAGGGTGACAATATTTTTGTGATCAATGCAAGTAGACGCATTTCGGCATGTACCTTTCTTAATGCTTGCTTCAATGAGAAATCGGCATTGTATTGACCATAGGTTTTTAAGTTTAATATTGTGCGCTCCTATTGGGGGATTTTAGTAATGGCAAACGGGAAGAGACTGCTGATGTGTATATGTATATATATATATATATATATATAAATATATCTGCTCCCAGTCCCGGATCCACATTGGATCAGGAATCCACGCCGGCGAAGACACCACACCAATGCTTCAGGTATTGTGCGATATGATTTATTTGCTGCTGTATATATATATATATCTATATATAGATATATGTATATACATTATTTATGTAAAAGTATTGTTTTATTAAATACGTTTTTATGTGTTGTATTGGTTGGTTTAATTTTGTAATTTTATTCAATCTTGGTTCAATCTTGGTTTAATCTTACTTATGTTCATTTACTTTAATGTTAGACTGATCTATTTTGCTTAATATTTAGGGACATTTTTTTGGTGTTTATGTGTTGAATAAATATTTGTAAAATATTTTAATGTGTTTAATACATTACAGCATTTTAAATGAATAGCTTAGTGGATTTTAATTATAGGCATTTTTTATTAATTGTCAATGATATTTTGGTTTCAATATTTTTTTGATAGTCTGGTAGTGTGCTATATAATTATTATGCTCTCGATATTGTGTATTTCTTTAATTTTGTTTTAGATAATTGTTATTTTACATATGTTTGTCAGTGACACTTTTGTAGCCAATATTTCTGTTTTTTAATTTAAGGGTAGGGTGACAATATTTTTGTGATCGATATTTTTTGGCAATATATCTTCATTTCGATATTGTTGATCTAATTATTGTGTCACACAGCCTACATGAGCACTAAGGGATTCAGTTGCTTGAATATGTAATTGACTGCAACCTACAAATAGAGAAAAAGCCATTTCAGTATACCTTTGGGAGACTTTACAGTGGCTTTTATAGTGGTGCTCGTATTTGCCACCGGAAGATGGATGCACATATTCCTCAATAATATCATTCTGAAATGCTGCATCTAGCTGCAAAGCATCATGATCTGATTGTGCAATCAAATTATCGATGCTGAAGTTAGGAGAGAAATCTTCTTCAACAGGTAGGAGGACGTATATGATATAAGAGAATCAAACTGGTTTTTGATGGGGTCAGAATATTGCAGACATTCAACCATTTTCCTTGGTAGAAGGTACCTGTTATCCACCAAAAAATATCTAGCTTCTTTGAACTTATCTGTTGATGCTTGTCCTGCTCTTTGTTAATTGGCCTGAGAACTATGCATTGAGAATTATCTTCTTTTACAGCTCAGCTCCTCCAGGAGGACCCTAGGTCACTACATCAGAACACGAGTAGGCTCAATTGATGTTTTGGGTGGACACAAAATATGGGATGGAATCTCGTCTCTTGAAGAAATGTTTGGGATTTATGACTATTGTCAGCAAAATGTATCAATCTGGTTTGGTCAGGGGCAGAATTGCCACCCTTACAATTAAAGTTTTTTTTTTAATATAAGGGAAAACTTAAGCAGAAACCTCTAGAGTGTGAATAGAGACCTCCTCTCTTCACATCCGCTTTGGTTAGTTAGTGGAGAGCCTCTCATTGCTATCTGAAGGATTCGCCTGCACTGGGTCTGGAACTCATTCCTAAAAAGCTTCTTCACTAGTCTGGGCTTCTGAAATATCAAAGCACTTACAGATGCATCTTATTTCCTTGTCAGACTGCACTAATCTGAATTGCAGATCCAATAGGAGCGATGTACTTTTGCATACTTCTCCGTATCTACATCAACCACCCGCAATAGCGATATTTGGGTTAACAATAGACCCAGGAAAAGGGAATGGGATAGGAGAGAGAAACAAAGATACTAGATACCTCCACTCTGACTCATCACTCTGCTGAGTGCTGACATTTACTCTGTGGGTCCTGACGTTTGCTGGTCACAGTGGTCCCCAGATTTACTTACTAATTGGGCTGGGTTTGTGTTACTTTTGTAAAGCAACCCTGACATGTACAAAGCAATTGAAGTGTTAAAGGATAATTTTTGTACTGGAAGGATGTCATTCGCATACAAAAACTATTCCTTACAGAAAACACACACCTTTGCACTATGGCACTATTGGCGCATTGCAACCTTAAGTGGGCAATTGAAGGGAGAGAGGAAATCAGCATCATATCTTAGTAGATATGGCGCTGTTGTGCTCTCCCTTTCATGCAGCGCAGCACAGCAACGTTATCTGTTGCACTGTGTTGCATGAGTTTTTGTAAATCTGGGCCTGGGAAGCCAAGGACAAGATTGAGATTTTTAGTACATATCTGTGCACATAATATCTACCCTCGTTGCAGAAAATTATATAAATACATACTATCTCTATGCTTTACATTGTCTTGTTATTGATGGAGCTCTGGTGTTCCTAGAACTGAGGCACAAATAGAATCATATTACGTTTTGTCATAATTGCACTCCCTTTCATGATAAGGTGAGTACCTTCTGTTATGTGAGTGCATGCCTCTTGTTCTATTATACACCTATGGTTGAGTAAGATGATGTCTGACCTGACCTGGATTGATGCCTCAGTGTCTCTTCAAGTGGAAAAGGTTTGTGGGGTTGAATCAGCAAGATACATGTAGTACAGTACTGAAACTGAGGATAATGGTCATAGCATACATGCTTCTAATGGGGATGACAACTACTTTTTTTCAGTTGAATAGAAAAATACCACAAATCCACTTAGACGCTCACCTGATTTGGACAGGGCACCTTAATTATGTGTTAGATTTGGTTAAATATAGATTGAAGGTGAGAGGTGGTGAACTGAACATGACATCTGCAGAAGCATTTAAACTTTTAGATCACCACTTATTCTGGAGGCCTGGAAGGTACAATAACAATAGGCAAAAATAATAACTTTATAATGACCTGAAAAGGAATATGACATAGCTTGGCAAGGTTGAATATTTTTCAGAGTTTGATTGAATTCATTAAAAAATGTGTGATTTACTGGTGCCTAGATTACTCCCTGTGTATAATGAAGCACGGGGGAGGAAAGTCGGCCTGAATCAACCCAATGACCTTTGGACAGATTTTTGTATTGCTAAAGGGATAAGAGCTCAGTTAATGTGGTTCATATAGCCAACTGTCATTAATTACTGTTGGCATAAAAATACTTTGAAAGGTGCTAACATGGATACTGACTAAGATATGAGAGGAGAAAATAAATGAAGATCTGGCTCGTTTTGTGCCTTTTTGGAGCACCCAGTTCATATATGGTTATTTGCATCGAGACTAGATAAGTTGAAAAAGGGCGAATATAGCTTTGTCGGTTTAGTCACTCAGAAGGATTTCGATAATAGGTCTGGAAAAACATGTTCAAAGTGCTGAAAAACATGGTAAGGACTAGAATAAAGGAAATGGTGAAGCTGATATATACATTTCTGCTGGCTTGGATGAACAACCAGGGCTTTCTGGTAGGTGGGAGTTGCCGTAATGCAAGACATATGCATGTCCATCATCTCCTCTGATCTTTGTAATTGCAATGAAATTCGCTGTCAATAGTGGCTGGTGTTGTGGAAGAGTGGTGGGGCGGGGTGGCCGGGTCGGGCGAAACAAAATAAAAAGTAAATTAAAAATAAAACTTACCTGGAGCCGGCCGCTTAGCGCTCTTCTGCTCCTCTTCTCACAGGCACAGGCTCCCTGACTCCACAGCAGCCAATCCGGATGCTGCTCTCATGTCATGAGAGCATCGTCAGGACAGGATTGGCTTGAGTGCTCGGAATTTACACTCCCTGTGAGACTGGGAGCCTGTGCCTGCTCTCTCCAACCCGGCAACGCAGTTCGTGTTGGAGACAGCTTCAGTGCTCATGATGATTTGGCCGGCCTGAGACGGCCGGCCAAACCTTCACGCGCACTGACAGCAGTGCCCACCAATCCTCTTGCAGCCTGTCATTTCCCATGACTCCACTCCCAAAGACTCAGCAGGAAAGGAAAAATAAAATGATAATTAAATATGTTTATTACTCTTTCATTTTTCCTTTCCTGCCGTTTTGAAACGCTGGTAGGGGGGGGGCGCTCCTCCGCCATAGTGAAAGAGCCGCCATTGTTCGCTGGCCTGTATATTGAGGAAAATGCATCCACAAGAAGGTATCCTGATAGTCAAGAGTGTCTTGTCTTGATGTCTGTGCTGACAATAGTCTGCTGTAAACTTCCAACCCCCTGAACTCTGTCCCTGGATAACTAAGACAGTGTAGTCTTTTATGATGAGTTCAGGTTTTAGGATTGTTCGAGCCAAATTGGTCCTAGCCAGATCTAATAGGTATGGAGTGGAAGGGGAATTTGTACTTTATAGGCTTTACATTGAAATTGACTGTGCTCCATTTCGTTATCTTAGCATACTGTTCAGCAAATATTTTGATGAAATGTACTATTAAAAACTCTTGTAAAATATTGAGAGGAATTATCTCATCAGCAAACAAGATTGTCCTCTCTAACATGATTATCTTACCAAAAGTATGTTATGTGTTCAATGAAAGCCCTTGACAAACTGGAGTTGCACCAATCATGGCATAATATGACCTCATGGGTAGCACTAAAATAGCTTAGAATCACTTCAGGCAGAAGGTGCTGGCGATGGGCCAACTTCAGAATGTCTTATTAAGCAGTAAAATGCAATCTATTAGTAGGCGAGAAACAGGGAAAAATGTAAGTACTTATAACGGGGGAACACTCAAAGATTCCATCCAGGGTAGAATAAACCAACCAAACATCGCTATTAAATCGCCAACAAAAGATGTTCCATTTCTTTTTCAGACCTACTGTTATATCATTCACCCAATGTGTCTTAAAGGTCATTCTTTTAATGTAGCCACCAATAAAAGTAGGTTTTTCTTTAGGAGTCACAAAATTATTTTATCCTTGTTCTGTTTTTCCTGAAATACAGAAAAGGGAAAAGAGACCTTCTTCGCCTGAGGCAAAAGTGTGCAGTCCACTTCTGACCGACTGCCATTGAGCTACAACCAGTGATGAGAATTACAGATAAATAATACGAGGTATTCCGAGAGAAAGATGCCCCTAAAACGTGTCTGCATCAAATCGCAAAGAAATGTGACCCCAGTGACAGCTCAGTGATTATTTGACTTTTAATGAGAAATGTCTCAAGTCGTTTCTGAGAAATCACTTTGGCTTGCCTGTTCAAACACGTGTGCTTTTCCATTTTCTCCAGGCTCGCCTAGGGTTATTCAGCTGTAAAGATTACTTTTCTATCAGCATTAACTTTGTTGTCTTCTCTTTAAAATTTGCAAAATGCAGTCGTTGGTCAACTAGTGGGCTACTGCCGTGCCAGCAACATATGAGTAGTTTGTTATAGCTCTGCACATTCTTGTTATGCAGTATTTAATGATGTGCCAGAAGGCATCGTTGATTATTTTTTTTCCTAATTACGTATATTCTGTCTTTCGTCAATATCAACTGCAGGAGTTATTTTTTAGTGTATGGATATATTATTTACTTTTTCTAATATGTCGGTGTTCTCGTTTCTTTCTATAGACAAGACTCTATTCAATTCATATTTCATTGGCTGACCAAAATTGAAAACTAATTTAAAACAAGCATTGACTAATTGGAAAGTTCTGGCTTGGTCATAGGCAAGGACAGATTGACCTATAGGGCAATCTGGCAGTGCCCGAAGGGTTGGTCTGTCAGGTCAGTGTGTGGGCCAGTTTTCTTGGCAGTTTCTGGGCCTGTTTTATGGTCTGGTGGGCCAGTTTGTGCTATTGATTTCCCTGATATTACCCCCAAAATGTCCCACAGCAAGTACAAACGCATGTAGTTACCATACCTTGCAAAACACCTATAAAGCATTTCTTCACAAATTCAAATCTGTCCCAATTTGCAAATGGGGCCCACTTTTTTAGCTATCTGATTCGTTAATGACGGCCACTTTCATATTTTTGCCTGGGGTAATTTCCGGTCCCATTCCGACCCTTGTTATAGGGCACATACAGTCAAACAATACTACATACACACGTCAGAACGTATATCTAGGCTCACAAAACCAGCACTACAGGCATACATTACAAATAAAACGGCAAGCACACAGTCTCTGCCAGAACTCACTACAGTAAACAAAGAAGGTCCACCCAGTAATCCTTTGTGAGCTTGGGTATCACTATATACTGGGGTGAATGTCCTACAAGGTGATCATTTACAGGTTCATTAAAGAGTTATTGGTTTTTTTTTTTTAAATATCTTTATTGGCATATATAATAACATGACAAACCATCAGTATACATTCAGTATTCACACACTGTAAAGCAGCAAGGTAACATGTACAGTAGTTGGTAATCTATTTACAGTATGGCTGCAATCAGGTTCGCATCTGTTATTCCCAATACCTTCCTCTTATGCATGTGCCTCCACATTATGAACCCACGTATATCTACTGTAGTCTCTGTCTCCAAACTTATTAGCTACCCCTTATCTACCAACCCCCCGTCCACCCCCCTCCCTTCCCCCAACTAAACTCCCCCCCCACTCCCCCACCATGTCTGTTGTATGGTCACACGTCTCCTGCCTCCGTCAGTGAGCCTCCCGTCCCTTGTCTAATCACTGTCCGGCTTGACCCTACTACCCCATCCGCCTCCTGATCGGTCTCTGACCCACCACCAGATGTTACACCTCCCTCGGCGTCCTTTCCGTCTTCACCATTCGTCTCTCCAACTGTCAACTCTGTCACCATTACCCTCCAGGCCCGTACATCCTCTTCTAACTTCTCGTCTCGTCGAGTCTGTTGCATTCGAATCACTTCAGCGGTCGCCCATTCTTTTATGTCCCGCACCCACTGCGCCACTGTGGGTGGCCTGCGGCTCAGCCACGAAATGGCTATCCGTCTTTTCGCAAGCACCAGTCCCAAAAGGACAAATTTCCTGCTAAGATTCTTATTCTTGGGTCGGGGCAGTAAGCCCAGCAACACCACCCGGATCTCCCCTGCTATCTCCCATCCTGTTGCTCCCCGCAACGCAGTCAGCACTCCTGTCCAATATTCCTGCAGCTCAGGACAAGCCCATACCATATGGACAAACATAGCCTCCATCTAACCACATCTAGGACACTGCCCTGAACGCTCCGGGTAAATCTTATGTAGCCTCTTGGGAGTCAGATACGTTTGGTGTATATAATTAAATTGGATTAATTTGAACCTTGTATTAAGACTCACTTGCTTAACCCCTTCATGAATTTTGGTCCATTCCTTTTCCGTAATCTGGCCCTCTGTCAGCGCTTCCCATTTCGCTTGAAGTGGAAGCGCCCCAACCACCTTATCGTCTCGTATCGCCCGGTAAAGATGAGAGATCACTCTGCGGCCCTTACCCATTACTATCAAAGTCTGTAGCACTTGGGAGACCGGAGGTTCGTCCGGAAACATAGGCCATAATTCCCTTTCCACCTGCGCTATCTTTTCATACTGCAGAAACTGTCCTGGGCCTAATTCAAAGGTTTCCATTGCCTGCTCGCGCGTGATATATTGTGCGTTGTCGTAAAGGTCACCCATGTTTAAACACCCTCCCTCTTGCCACCTCCTCACCGACATGGATGCAGATATCTGTTGTAAAGGTCGGACGACCCACAAGGGCATGTCTGGGGCATATGGGGCTCTTTTCAGTACCCTCCGGACCACCAGCTCCCACAGTTTCGCCACATGGCGGACAATGTATGGGCAGGATGTGGGCACCCTTGTTCCCATCATAAGCAACTCTGGTAACTCCCTATCTCCAAGAGTCCCCGCCAGCAGGGCCTTCTCCCAATTGTCGTCCCCATCCAACCACTGTACCGCATGTTGTAAGTGCGAGGGTGCATAATAATATTCCAAACATGGGACCTCCAACCCTCCATTTCCCACCGTTCTTTGCAAAGTGGATAGACTGACCCGCTTACGTTTGGGTCCCCATAGTAAATCTGTAAGTAGCTTATCCAGGTCGGTAAAAAAATGTCGGGGAATTCTAAAGAAAGAGTGTTGCATCACGTACAGGCACCTAGGCAGGACCACCATTTTTATCAAAGCTATCCTCCCCATAAGTGACATAATCAGCTCCCTCCAAAAGCGCACCGACCCTCTCAAACCTTCCAACACTCTGCCAATGTTGAGCGACAAATGTTGGTCGGCTGTCTCCGCTAGTTTAACCCCCAGGTATCGGGGTGCTGTCCACACCCATGGGAGCCCCACCTCCGGTAGTCCTTCATCCGAGCGCTGGGCCAATTTTCCCATTGGGACCAGCTTGGATTTTCCCGGGTTAATCCGCACGCCCGACACGTGACCAAACCTCTCCAGGATGCCCAGCAGGGTCGGTATTGCAACTAGCGGGTCCCGGACATACACTAAGATGTCGTCTGCATACATGGACACTACATGGTTAGTCTCCCCAGCTTGATCCCGAATGCCTCCATCCCCACTCGCAAGTTCGCCGCCAGGGGCTCCATTGCCACCGCAAAGAGCAATGGCGATAATGGACACCCCTGCCTGGTGCCCCGTTGTAGGCAAAAGGCTCGTGACACCAGCCGACCCACTCTGACCCTGGCACAAGGTTCCGAGTATAAGAGCTGCACCCATTTCAAAAATTGAGCCCCAACTCCCATGGCTCGCAAGACCTCCCAGAGATACACCCACCCCACTGAATCGAACGCTTGCTCGATATCTAAGAGTGCCAAAGCGCACTCCTCCTGGTGTAGCACGGGCGAGTGCCAAACGTGGGACAATTATCGTAAATTAAGGGTCGTACTACGACTTGGGATAAAGCCCGCCTGATCAGGATGAACGAGGCGATGCATGTACAGCTGCAGTCGTGCTGCCATAATCCCACTAAGAACCTTCATATCAATATTCAGTAGAAATATGGGTCTATACGACCCTGGAAGCATAGCATCTCTATCCGCATAACTACTACTGCTTCATTCATGGAGGGCGGAAGTGCCCGACGCTGAAATGCCTCATTGTACACCTCCAAAAGGCGGTCTACTAAAATATGCACATACTTCTTGTAAAATTCAGCCGGTAGGCCATCATTTCCCGGACTCTTAGCCGACTTCAAAGATTTGATACCCCCCAATATTTCTTCTCTCGAGATCGGTGCATCCAGCATCTGGCTAACTTCATCCTCCAAACGAGGGAGGTTCATAGTAGTGAGGAAGTTCTCTACTTCCTCCAGAGCCAAGGTGGGGCGCCCGGCGTAAACCCCGGCCAAGTGATCCGCCAAGATATCCAGAATACCCTGCTGACTATATAGCATGCGGCCATCCATGGTCTTCATTTGTACGATAGGCGAGGGCGGCATCTCATTACGGATCAATCTCGCTAATAATGCCCCTGAGCGATCCCCTTCCGCGTGCAGGTGCTGTTGGTACGCCGTGTAATGGAACTTCTCAAGTCGGCATAATGCCGCCAACAGTTCCTCCTGTGCCTCCCTCCACTCATTTAGGCGGTCGGGTGCCGCAGGCAACACCTCTTCCAGCTCAGCCAGCCTCTTTTCAGTGAGCTGAATGTCCCGTTCGAGCTGCTTCCGAACCCCATAAGCAGTGCTGAGGCAGAACCCACATATCACCACTTTCATAGCCTCCCACTCCATACCTCTTGACGATGCTGAACCCCAATTAATCCTAAAGTAGTTTGAGATTTCCTCCTCTAGTTTCCCAGCAAAGGGCGGATCTGTCAGTGACTCTGTTTGAAGTCGCCATGTAGGAATTGCCGTCCTGGGCCAACTCATACTCATAGTGAAAAGCAACGGAGAGTGATCCGAGATATACCTTGGAAGGTACGCTATCTCCTCCACCCTGGGCATCAGAGTCTGTGACACTAAAAACTGGTCTAACCTGCTGTATGCATCAGTCGCAGGGGTATGACAGGAGAACACCCGCGAACCTGGGTGCCGAACCCTCCATGCATCTAGCAGGCCCAATTCCCTCATCACATCCAGCAGCGCCCCGGTCATGCCGGGCTTGGTGTTCACACTGGGAGGTTCGCGATCGAGCGCCCCATCCAGGACACAGTTAACATCCCCCAAAAGGATAATGTCTCCACCCAAGTAGGGGGTCGCTGCCGTCAGCACCTCATAAAAAAAGGAGTGGGCATCCGAATTAGGGGCATACACATTTATCAGGCACAACTCCTGACCGTCCAGCCTACCATGCAATATTATGTAGCGTCCCTCTGGGTCCAACACATGGTGTAAGTGCTGAAATTAAAGAGTTATTGTTATTTAAAATAATAATAATAATAATGTGGGTCAAAACACTCAGGCCCTGATTAGAAGTATAGGTGTTATTTATTGCACCTGATAAATAACAATACCACAAGCTACGTTATTTACCGGGTGCGATAAATAGCACTTATTTGAGGTACTGGGAATAACATGCGGATTCTGTTGTTTAATGCGCGAAAATCTACATGATATGGTAAATACTTTTCCAAGTTAAATTATCAAATGTGTTAAATAAAACCAAACTTGTAACACCGACCCTTGCGCAAACAGGGCCTTATGCAGTGGTCGTAAAAATACAACCCACTCGCACTCAGGCCATTTTACTTATCGATTCAATCAATAGATCAGTGAATGTTTGAACAGAGAAAATAAGAATACGGACGCACATATGTAGACACAATGTAATCAATAAATTGTGAGCAAAATAACGGAATCAGGGTTCATTCACTAGCAACGACCATACACTAGTTATACATAAAGGACACAAATGAGAGTCACGAAAAATCATATACAGCATACATTTGATCTTTAACTCTTGTTGAAGGAAAATTTCATAGAGTCCAGCCCAATGGCTTAAGTTTCAGTCACAGTATTTGTTTCAATTGGAAGTGGAAATTCTATTGACGCTTCAATTTCTATTATACTGAATAAGCAAGACCGTCCTCAGGACTGTGTTGCCTAGAGTGTAAATGTCAGACCCCTAAATGATACCGATAGGCTGTACAATCACGCAGATCACTTTGTGGAATATATTCAGTAATTTCGTTTCGGAAGACTACACAATAGCTAAGGATAGCTGAGCCCCCGAATTCATCTAACAGAGGCAGCTCATAGATTAATTCATAATTTTGGCATAAGCTAAATGCTTTTGCTTAATATTGATAAGACTGATGTCTCTAAGTCTATATAGGAATTCATTTCCCTATTATAAACCATCATTTCCCTATTATAAACCATCATTTTTAGTCTTCCCAAACTTCCGAACCTGCTGTGAGGGCCAGGGAAGTACGCAGGAGGATTATTCCAAGGAAGGTTCGATCTTTAACAACGGTTGCTTCTTGAAATAGTGGCGAAACTCAGCAAATATTTGGTGGTTTTAGAGGCTTCCATGCTGAACATCCAGCGCCTACAACTAAAAACATTAAAGGCATAAACAATAAATTGGTGGCCATAAATAAACCCATTAAATTTTTTTTTTAACAATTGGTACACATTATTGAAAAGAGCCAAAGGTCACTGGGTGGCAAACTGGACAATATGAGGTAGGCTGTCACAAATGTATGCGCTCACATACAGCAGGAAAGGTTGTCACAAAGACGTCCAAAAATTTTTTTGCACGCATTGACGGTCCAACTTGCTATTACCACTTTTTATCTAGGCGCACAGTGAATTTACAAATTGAAATTGGCCACCATAGTGGGAATGTTGCTTGTGGGCTTTTGCAGGAGACTAATGTAGTAGAAAACTTGCATACAAGGCAAGTAGAAAGTGGAGTTCAAGTAGGGGTCTGGAGAAAGTGAAGAGGTTGCAGGTGTCAGTAGTGTTTCTGTCAGTGAAGCTATGAACATGTGTTGCAGTCGTAGTAGGGGAGGGGTGCGGAGGGGTTGCGGATGACGCAAGAAGTGCTAATTCAGAGGTTTCGGTAGAGGTAAACAAAAACATTAACAATGTTGCTTTTTGAAATACTATTGTTAAAATCGGACTTATCTAGAAATTTGTAATGTAAACAAAGTGATTTATGTTTCAACAATAACAGGATTGTTATCTGCCACAGTAAATTCATATATCTGCATACCTGAGATTAAAGCTGAATTGTGTTTTTTGGCATTCAAACTGGTGTTTTGCCTATTCTTAAGTGAATAAAATTATCACAATACTTACCTTTACAATAATGATTCATAATGTCTGTATGCTGTGCTCAGCCTCTGCTTTCTGCTGCCCTTGATGTACATTGTGGTTGAAGTGGTTCTGGATTGGATTCTTCATCTTCAGACTCTAAGGGCCTGATTGCAAGTTTGGTGGTCAATCGGACCACCGAACCTGTGGTGGAGGGGCGATGGTGGTCAGGGACCGCAACAACCACCGGGAAAACGTGTTCCCTGGCGGTGGCGCGGTGGTATGGGGCACCAATATACAGGTAGCTATAATTTTACAACTAGCCTCAGGGCTGCCTTGTAGCGCCCCACCACTCTTAATCTGGTTTATGAAAGTCCAGATATCCATTCTATAGCAGATCTTCTCCTTGTGTGAGCATTAATATAGCTTTACTCACATTGGGTGGTGAGATTTAGGTATGTGATTAAATCGAAGGACACAAAGCATATGTGCAGTCACCCAAAAAATCCAGTAATTATTGTGAATTTTCAACATGATGAACATGTTTCGTATGTTTGGCTAAAGTTTCATACAGATACCAAGTAATTATCCATCATTGAAATCTTCTCTAACTAGACAGCTCGATGAGCTCTAAAAATGAACCAAAAGCTTCAATAGCACTTATCCACTTGGTGGTTTGGCTATCAACCACAGCCTTCCTCATCCCTGATTCTGTTCTAATTTCTTGGGACAAGAGCAGTGATGAGCTTTTATGTACTAGCACAGTATTTTAAACCGGTCCTTTTGGCAAAGGACCTTTTCTTCAATTGGCCACACAATGTATCAGGTGCTGCTTTTCCTCTGGCCAAAATATTTGCCTTCTGTGCATCCATTGTTTGTGTTTGGCATGCAATTTCCTCATACACAAACTTGATTTGCTGATAGCTATACATATTGCATATGGGTACTGTATTGCGTAATGAATTACTGTAACATTTACTTGGTTCCTCTTCACAACATGAACAAACCATTTGATATCTTAGCCAATTTATTTAGTAAATTGTGCTGTAAGGTGCTCTGTTTGACTCCCCAAACCTCGCTGGCTGGTCTAACCTCACACCATTAGCTCACTTAAATATGGAGCTGGTATTATAACATTTTCCAGGGGCATCTTTGTTTTCGAGTCCAGCCCTTACTGGATAAGGGAAGAATATAATGCAAGATTTGGCTTATTGTAACATTTGCCATTTCATAATTTTCCAATGCCTGATAACTGTAAGACAGTTGGTGACCTGCAACTAAAACAGAGGAGTTAGTCTGACGAAAAAAAAGATTTGTGTCCCTTTGTGGAAAAAAATCTTTTATGAGACAAAAAAAATGCAATGGCACTGCCAAGAGAATTGATGTAGGGAGGGCCATAGGAAAGAATGACGAGGAATCCCCTGCAATTTTAAGTGGGTGAGGAATTGTCAGAGCAACAGAAGACAGAGTATGTGCAGCTCTCTTTGTGGGAGAAGTAAAAACATTTAAGATGTGTGACAATGATGCTGATTGTATATAGTGTGATCAGTAGTGCTTGACTGAAGGAGCCAGAGAGATCGAAGCGATCACACAGTGGAATGCTGGTTGTGGGGCACCAGTGGCAAGAAGTTGAAGATCTGGGTGAAGGCGGTTTTCATGAACTATCGCAGTGCTTAATTTGAGCCAGTGGTTTCCGGTGCTCAGCACCAGAACTTAATTGTCCACACCGGCACTTATAACACACAGTCTGCACATGGTGGCGCTGTTTGTCAAATGTAGAGATGAGCACAACAAAAGTTTATATTAATCCCATATACATTAAAAACAATAAATACCTGTTGTCTAAGCCATTCTTAAAGTTTTGGGGGCCTGGGATGGTCTGAATTGTCAGACTTGTAGGAGCATGATGGCAAGAGGTTGTGCTGCTGCTGTTATTGCCAACGTTGGCAGGGGCAATGGGTGGTTTAAGTTGCAATGCCTTCTGAAGAGGGCCGCAGCACTTATGTTTTTACTAACTAAGCACTGACTATTGGTGGCAAAAGTTGAAATGTAATGAATGGCAGAGAAAATGTGTAAGCCTCTTAGAGACAATGTGCTTCGGGACCTTGGTGCACCATTTGGTTAAAGCCAATAGGGAATCAGAACCTAAAGATTTACAAACACGTTTGAAGCTTCCCCCAGTTACTGGACATCATAAGTGTGGCCAGTGGCCAGCTTGTAATTTCACAGAGATCTCTAAACAAGTGACTATTAATGCAACCAATCATATACAGTGGAAGTTTTGAAATTGCAACACCAAAAATGTTGTATACTGTGTCTGCTGTCTGTTTGAGAAACCATATAGAGAACAAACCATTCAACCAGTAAAACGTAGAATCTTACAACATAGAGCACGCATTCGGTGTAAAACACCTGGAGCGCAGTTAGTTCAGTATTTTGAAGAGAAGAAACACTCTGAAAATGAGATTAGGTGGACAGTCTTGTTTGTCGCCTCGGTAGACACAGGATTCCATAGAATCTCTACTGCTGAAGACCGAAGCTAAATATATTGAAAAATGTTAATCACACACCCAGGGCCTCCGGGGCCTCATCAAACATGATGAACTCTAGTAATTGATCAAAATCTAACAGTGCCACACTGTGGTACCCAGCAGTATTGTACTATTCATCTGTATTTGAATGATTTTTCAGTGTTGTCTTTTTATGTTTTCCTCTCAGTTGGTGACTATGTATATTCTGACTAATGTAAATAAATTGTCTAATTTGTAGACCATGATGCAGTGCATTAACTTAAGTTAACACTAGGCATTTTTTGGAGGTATACATTCCCTCCATCACATTGCCCTAGGCTTTCCGCCAGCAATATAAGAGAGGCCTCTTAAGTATGCAGAACAGGACAGGAATTCCTTGAAAAATAAGATTATCCTGCTCATACCAATATATCAATAAGGTATATAAATAGCTATTTATAAATTCTCTATGTGCCCCTGACACTTGGTGAGGTTCCCTCTTTCTCTTCCAAGTAGTCGGATGATTATCAGCATATCACCATCAAAGTTTTGCGCTAGGCCGCATTTCTATTCGCTATACGCGGACATGTCGAGCTAAGCCAGGCATTTGCAAACACCAGCCCGCACTACTATACTGATATGGAATACAAATAGCTAGATTGAGTTTTGGAGGTTGTAATTTATAGATTTATAATTTTTTCATAGGCCTCTGGTACATGCTGAGGATTCCTCTTCCCCTCCAGGATGGTGGGCAATTTCCAGGATATCGTCACGTGACGCTGGCACTCAGCCGCGTTTTGATTTCTCATACACGGAGATGCCGAGTCAAGCTAGGAACCTGTGAACGCCCGGACTGAGCAGACGTTGCCTGGGTTGATCCTCCAGCACACCTCTTTGATTAAATTGATTCCACACTGAAGTTGTAAGGGCCGACTGGCCCTACTCTTGGGTGGTTTGCTTTACTTCGAGCATACCAATTACCGAACGTTTTTTTTTCGTGCCATTCTGATCCGGTTTTTTTCATATTCTGTATTTTTTAATTGTAGCTGACATTGGTAACATTAAGGACCGCTGCATTTAGATTGCTGGGAGGCAGATACATGGTAAGAAGATGCCTTCTCTGGGTTTCATTTGATACTCTTGGGGTCCAGTAGCAACAATGTTAAATAACGTAGGGCTTTAGAGCGGAGCTCACTAGTGGGACCTAAATTAGTCTGAGATTTTTTAACAGTTGGTGCAGATGTTGATTTCCTTGAAGCATCACCTCAGAGCTTCCACGCATCTTTGGTGTTATGCGTGGTTTGATAAACTGCTGCAATAATGAGAGCACTGATACCTTCCCCAAGAGAGCCAATAGCTCACTGTCAACAATGCACTGCATCATGGTCACTTTTTTTTTGTAAATCTTTGGGTGAATTTTAGTCATAAAGCTAAGGACCGCTCACTGTAACCATGCACTGGTGGTATGCACCCTTGAAATAAGTTTCATATATATTATACAATGTTCTTAGAACAGGTCTTTAAGACCTTCTGATCATTTGGTTTTAATATGCTTTGTTTTTAAAGTGATTGTACATACCCTTGTTTTGTCCTGAAGAGGCTAAGAACAAATAGGCCGAAATGCGTTGAGCGTACAGACCATAAGAAGCCCGCTATAAAAGACCCAAAAGGATCCATTGGACTGAGGACTGTTGCTTTCATCTACTGGTGACATTGGCCCCATAATCCTTGTAGCCGTCCCTGACGTTGAGCAGACTATCTTTTGATGGTTCAGAGTTGAAAATATTTGGAATGACCTTCACCATTGGAAATTACGTTTTTGCAAGGACGCATCATTGAAGATATATGATGATTTTTCTCATATTTGTACGAGTAAATAGTTTCACATTTGTGATAAACTTTAAGACTTTGCATCAATAAGCGTTGTCATATATGATAACGGGTACATAGAAAGCAATATCCATATCTTAAGAATTTATAAAAGTGTTCATGTTGGCTGATAATAATCTGGCCAATAACAATTTGAGTGTTATTGACGCTGATGAAAGTTGCTTTGATCCATCCTGCTAGAGACACTTTTGTTTTGTTCAGTATTTGATGGCAGCGTAGGCTCTAGAGGGGTATATGGGCTCAACCCTGCTGTGTTTTTACTCGGAACCTTAGTGCAGCAGAAGAATGAAGTCTACACCTTAGTTTGTGAGGAAGGCAAAGTTGTCAGACGGCATGACTGAAACACAACTGTGGTATTCAACCAGGTGTGGTGGAGCCAGTAAAAATTGATAACTGAAGTATCTTTAGAGGTTGTTTAGGAGAAGTATGGTTAAGATAGTTGATAATTTGGTGGCTGAAGGTGCTAGACAGTGTTCTGAAAGAATTGACAACAAGACATATAGGGGTGAGTTCTTCAGGTGTGAGGGGGAAGGGAGAGAGGCTGGTGGAAAGAGAGAAGGAAGGGATGTAGAGAGGATGTCTCCCTTGAATTATCTTTTGTTAGAAATGGGATCTCTAGTTGGCAAGGGTTTGCACCTTTGTCCAAGTAGGGACCCGTCTTCCTAGTCAGGGTAAGGGAGTTACACTCCTAAAATAACCCCTGCTCACCCCCTTGGTAGCTTGGCACGAGCAGTCAGGCTTATTCTAGAGGCAGTGTGTAAAGCATTTGCACATAACCAACAGTAATACAGGGTAAGCACTACAAACTGACATCACACCAGTTTAGAAAAATATCCAATATTTTTATATACTTTAAAACAAGACCAAATACGATAAGAATCCACATACAGTACTTTAAAGTGATTACGTTGCAAGATAACTTCTTCTTTGCAGGAATAGTTCAAAAACAAAGTTCGTACGAGTCGGTAGCTCCGTCCGAGTCTACCGCGATACTGAGAACCACAGAATCTAACAGTTCCAGCCGACCGCGTCGATTCGGGCCAGCAGAGTCGTGAACAGACTCGGTCACAGTACCTTTCTCGTTGTGGCTGACACGGAGTGCGCGAGCCGGTCGGCGTTCGTCGCGGTTGCGATGCAAAATGGAAGCGGTGCAGGGTGCGGTGTCCTCTCGATGCGGTGCAGGCAGCGGCTCGGTGACAATCGTGCAGATGGAGTCGGTGAGTCCAAGGCGTGCGGTGCAGGGTGAGACGGTGCTCGATGCGGTGCTGGCAGGTTGCGATGCAGGCGACCAAGCCGGAGTGCGGGAGCTGGCGTCGGACAGCGGTTCGAGTCGGAGCGGTGCGTCACAAGCGTGCGAGCGGTGCCCCAACTTCGATGCGGTCCCGAGTGTTGAGCCAGTTGCAGCGACAGCGTCGGTCTGGTCCGGCTGGCACAGTGAAGCGATGCGATGCGAACTGCGGTGCCCACAGGTCACGGTGCAAGCAGCGGCTTGGTGGCGATGGCGTCGGACGTCGTCGTCGGTGAGACCAGGGTTGCGGTGCGAGATGCGGACGGTGCGGTCTGCGGTGCAAACAGGACACCGGGCCAGCGATGGAGTCGGTTGACGGAGTCGGTTGCGGTTCCCTTCCTCTGTGGCAACTGAAACAGCGGTTCCAGAAGCGGTACCCAGAGGGTTGTGAAGTCTTTGCAGTCCCTGAGACTTCTTAACGGGAGGCCAGCTCGGTTTCAGGCCCTTGGAGATTCTCAGCACAAGTAGTAGAAAGTTCAGTCCAGTCCTTTCACTGCCCAAGGCAGAAGCAGCAGCTGCAGGCCAACCCAACAAAGCAACAACACAGCAAATGGGCAGTACTCCTCCTGGCAGCTCTTCCAGCTCTTCGTCTTGGCAGGTTCCTTGATTCCAGCGAGATCTAAAATTCATGGGGTCTGGGTCCCCAATATTTATATCCCAATTTCCTTTGTTCTCTGAAGGCAGAGAGGCCTTTGCCTAGTCCAAACCAGTTCTGGTCAGTCCTGGAGCACTTTGTTGACAAGTCTCCTTCTTTCCTTTCAGCAGTGCAGGCCAGGGACATCAGACGCACCACAGGAGGTGGAGCCAGCATTGTGGAGGGAAGGCCCAGCCCTATTCAGGTCCCAGGTGCATCTCCTCCCACCCATCTACATGTAGATCTTGCTATTCAGCCCTGTGCTGACTCACCCTGTCTCCTGGCATCCCCCAGCCCCTGTCACTCACACTCCACACAAGGAATACACAACCTCGCAGAGGCAGGCTTGGATGGTTAGACAAGAAAATACCCACTTTCTAAAAGTGGTATTTTCAAACACAGAATGTTAAAACCAACTTCACTAAAAGATGCATTTTATCATTCTGAGTCCAGGCATACTAAACTCGAATTTCTACCATGTTCCCTGGGTCAGTTAGGATTATAAGCTGTAATAATCAAAACCGCCCATTCTGGCCTATGGGGAACAGGTAGCCTTGCAATAGTGAAAAACGAAATAGGCTGTAATTCACTATCAGGACATGCCACACACACCAGGGCATGTCCTACCTTTCACACACAATGCACCCTGCCCACAGGGGTACCTTGGGCCTACCTTAGGGGTGACTAACATGTAGAAAAGGGAAGGTTTAGGGACTTGCAAGTGTGTGCACTTGCCAAGTCGACATGGCAGCCCCAGGCTGCGCACAGGCTCTGCAATGGCAGGCCCGAGTTACACTTTACTGGCTGTTTGCGTGGGCGGCACAATCCAGTGCTGCAGCCCACCAACAGCATTTGATCTATAGGCCCTGGCACTCTCAGTGCACTTTACAAGGGACTGACACATAAATCAAATAGGCCAATCATGGAAACACCAATCCATAACACATTTTATACAGGAGCACTTGCACTTTCCCACGGGACAGCAGTGAGGAAAGTGCGCAGAATCATTACACCGGCAAAAACAGAGTCAAAAACGGGAGGTCAGAAAGCGAAAAGTCAGGGTAAACACGCCAAAAGATGCCAAGTCTAACACATGTCCCCTCCAGCTGAAAGTAGGGAGAACTACCCAACCCCATTGGAGTTCTCTTCACTAAGGCGGAAGAACCTGGACAGACCATCTGCGTTGGCGTGTTCTGTACCAGGACGGTGTTCCCCCGTAAAGTCCATTCCCTGTAGGGAGATGGACCACCTCAGCAGTTTTGGATTCTCACCCCTCATTTGCATCAACTATCTGAGGGGCCTGTGGTCGGTCTGAACCCGGAAGTGAGTCCCAAACAGGTATGGTCTCAGCTTCCTCAGTGCCCAGACCACGGCAAAAGCTTTGCTTTCTATGGCACTCCACCTCTGTTCCCTGGGGAGTAGTCTCCTGCTCAGGAAGACTACAGGCTGATCCAGGCCCTCTTCGTTCAGCTGTGAGAGCACCGCTCCCACATCATGCTCTGAAGCGTCAGTCTGCACGACAAATTCCTTGGAGAAGTCAGGTGCCTTGAGCACGGGCGCCATGCACATGGCTGCCTTCAGGGCATCAAAAGCTTTCTGGCAGGCCTCAGTCCAGATCACTTTCCTGGGCTGCCTCTTAGAGGTCAGCTCTGTTAAGGGGGCAACGATGGTGCCATAGCCCTTAACAAATCTCCTATAGTAGCCGGTGAGACCTAAGAAGGCTCTCACCTCTGTCTGGGTCTTGGGGGTTCCCAAGCCAGAATGGTGTCAATCTTGGGTTGTAGGGGCGCCACCTGGCCGCTTCCTACCTGGTGTCCCAAGTACACCACCGAACCCTGCCCGATCTGGCACTTACTGGCCTTGATCGTGAGGCCTGCACCTTGCAGAGCCCTCAACACTTTCTCAAGGTGCTGTAAATGTTCTTCCCAGCTGGAACTGAACACAGCAATGTCATCCAGGTAGGCGGCACTGAAATCCTCCAGCCCAGCCAACACCTGATTGACCAACCTCTGAAAGGTGGCAGGGGCATTCTTCAACCCAAAGGGCATCACCCGGAATTGGTAATGACCTTCTGGGGTTGAGAATGCTGATCTCTCCTTGGCCCCATCGGTTAAGGCAATCTGCCAGTACCCAGACGTTAAATCAAACGTGCTGAGGAACCGGGCAGCTCCCAACCGATCAATGAGCTCATCAGCTCTGGGGATGGGGTGCACGTCAGTCCTGGTGACGGCATTGAGCCCACGGTAGTCCACACAAAACCGGAGTTCTGGAGTGGCACCGGGCACAGCAGCCTTTGGGACCAAGACCACTGGGCTGGCCCAAGGACTGTTGAAGGGCTCAATCACCCCTAACGCCAACATCTTAGAGACCTCCTCCTTGATGCTGGCTCTGACCCGGTCAGTCAACCTGTAAATCTTGTGCTTCACGGGAGGGCTGTCACCTGTGTCCACGTCATGGGTACACCAGTGAGTAACACCGGGGGTCAGAGAGAACAGTGGGGCGAACGGTCCCAACAACTGGTGACAGTCCCCCTGCTGCTCCTGAGTCAGAGTAGGGGAGAGGATCACACCTTCTACTGACCCATCATGCTCCTTGGTAGACAGGAGGTCAGGGAGAGGCTCACTCTCCTCTTCCACCCCATCATCTGTCGCCAAGAGCATACTCACTTTGGACCTCTCGAAGTGGGGCTTGAGGCGGTTCACTGTGAAGGACCCTCAAAGGGTTCCTTGGAGCCTGCAAATCCACCAGGTAGGTGACGTCACTTTTGCGCTCCACCACCTCATATGGCCCAGTCCACTTGTCCTGCAAGGCACAAGGTGCCACTGGGGCCATGACCCACACTTTTTGCCCAGGTTGAAATTCGACCAGAGTGGCATTCTGGTCATACCATCTCTTCATTTCTTCCTGGCTTGCTTCTAGGTTCGCCTGAGCGAGTTTCCTGAAGCGGGCAGTTTGGTTTCTAAAGGCCAGCATGTAGCTAAACACATCCTGGGGAGTTTTCCTGGGAGCTGCCTCCCAGCCTTCCTTTACCAAACTCAGAGGTCCTCTGACAGGGTGGCCATACAGGAGCTCAAAGGGGCTGTACCCAAGAGACTTCTGAGGCACCTCCCTGTATGCAAAGAGTAGGCATGGCAAGAGGACGTCCCACTCTACGCCTCATGGGTTCTGTTAGACCCTTGATCATGCCTTTCAAGGTCTGGTTGAATCTCTCCACCAGACCGTTTCCTTGTGGGTGGTAAGGAGTGGTGAACTTGTAGGTTACACCACACTCCTTCCACAGGGATGTCATATACTTGGATATGAAATTGGTCCCCCTATCAGAAACCACCTCTCTGGGGAATCCCACACGGGAAAAGATCCCCATTAACGCCCGGCCCACCACTGGCGCCGTCGTTGTCCTGAGAGGGATTGCCTCTGGGTACCGGGTAGCATGGTCCACCAAGACCAGTTTGTACCTGTTGCCCATGGCTGTCTTGGGATCCAGTGGCCCACAATATCCATCCCTACCCTTTCAAAGGGTGTTCCAACAACAGGGAAAGGTTGGAGAGGAGCTTTGACCTTCCTCCCACTCTTACCACTTGCCTGGCAAGTCTGGCAAGACCTACAGTGTGCATCTGACTGCCTTCGCATTTGGGGCCAAAAGAAGTGGGTGACAAGCCTGTCAAAGGTCTTGTCCTGCCCCAAATGTCCTGCCAAAGGCACGTCATGAGCCAGACCCAGTAGGAAGGTCCTGAAGCGCTGGGGTACCACCAGCACACGGGCTGACCCAGGCTCAGCAACCTTAGGCTCACTGTATAGGAGACCATTCTCCCAGTAGATCAGATGTGACCCGGACTGATTACCAGCTGCCTGGTCTGCAGCCTGCCGCCGCAGACCCTCCAGAGTAGGGCACTCGTTCTGCTCCCTGCAGAACTTCTCCCTGGTGGGACCCCTTCTTGCTGCCAATGGGTCAGCTCAGAGATGTCTCCCAGTTCGGCTACCTGCTCCCCTGTAGGCACCGGGCGTCCCCCTCGAGGTCCGCCTCCTCCCGGTCCGTGGGAACTTCGGGGGCCGGTTTCCCGTGCCCCTGCCCTTCCTCTTGGCAGGGACTTGGGCCACTGTTCCAGGCTCCAAGTCCTCTTGATCACCCTTTCTGGCTGCCATTGACCGAGTAGACACGCATGCCCACTCTGGCAACCCAAGCATCTCCAAGTGAGACCTGAGCTCAACATCCTTCCATAAGGACTGCTCCAGGTCGTTACCTAGCAGACAATCTACAGGCATGGTGGGGCTCACAACCACCCTCAAGGGACCTGAGACCCCCCCATTCAAAGGGAACCTGCGCCACCATACACTGGCGCTCAGAGTTGTCTACAGCAACTACTTGGTGGAATGCCCCTGGGACTACCTGCTTCTCAGAGACCAGGTGACACCGGACTGAGGTCACACTGGCTCCAGTATCTCTGAGAGCCTCTACCCTGTTCCCATTAATGGTCACCCAGGTGCTATATTTCTTTGTGTTAGGGGGCACCTGGTTTCCTGGGACCATCTCACTGTCCCCTAGTGAGACAAGGGTCATCTCTGCGGGATCCCCACCCTCCTGTGGGCACCCCTCCTCCCCAAGCGCTACACTAGCCAACACTTTGGACTGTCCACCGGTGGGTGGCTGTGTCCCCTTCGGGCACTTGGGGTCCCCCTTAAAGTGACCTACCTGGTCACATGCATAACACTTGCGGGGGCCGGTCTCAACAGGCTTCCTGTAGAGACCCCTTTCTTCTTATCACCGGGGGCTGGGAACCTTTACCCTGGGTACTAGTTTGGGGCCCTTTAGAGAACTCCTGTGCTTTACCCTTGTCCCCCCACCTTTCTGCTGGGGACCCTGCCCACCTTTGGCTGAGTCTCCCCCAAACGCTTTCTTGTGGACCCTGGTACTCACCCAGCGGTCCGCCTCCATAGCAAGCTTCCTGGGGTCAGTTAGCTTACTATCAACTAGGTGCTGGCGCAGATCTGCAAAACATAGACTAGACAAGTGCTCCCATGCAATCAAATTGTAGAGCCCCTGAAAATCTGTTACATTACTGCCCTTCACCCAACCATCCAGCGACCTACAGAACATATCCACACATTCCAACCAAGTGTTGGCCTCAGACTTTTTACTGGACCTGAACTGATCCCTGTACTTCTCAGGAGTGAGCCCATACCTAGTGAGGAGAGCGTCTTTCATGTCAGCATAGGTGAGGTCCTGCCCCTTACCCAAAGCTATCAGAGTATCCCTAGCTTCCTCTGGAAAGAGAGGCCACAACCCCGCTCCCCAGTTCCTTTCAGGGACCCCATTCATATGAATAGACGACTCGTACCCTTGAAACCACCTTTGTATGTCATCACCCTTTTTGTACTCTTTACCTACATTCTTGGGGATGTGTACAATCCTGTCTGTGTGTGCTGAAGAATTGCTGCCACCATCTGAACCGGATCTACTCTTTAGCTCCAGCTCCTTGATCATTCTCTCATGATCTAGTATCATTTTCCTTTCCTCCATGGCTATTCTTTTCTCTTCCTTCTCACTTTCTATTCTGGGTTTCTCCAATTCAAACCTCCTTACTTCCCGCCTGTCCTCCAGCTCCTCTGGGGACAACCTACTGCTGCCTGGCCTGGAGGGTTCCCCCTCCCAAAAGCACATCTACCCTAGGAACAGGCTCCTCCACCTCTCCAGTGAGATCACCAGATTGCCCACTGGCACCTCTGGCTGCTACCCAGGCCCTCAGCGCCTTTTGTAGCTCATCCTTCCTGGTGAGGCCTCTGACCTGGACTTTCAGGTTCTTGCAAATCGATTTTAACTCCTTGACATTGTAGGCTTCCAATCGATCCTCCTCAAAGGCAATTTCTACTGATGCAATTGATGATACTGTTGATTCAGGCATGTTGAAGTAGCAAGTTCAAACTGGCAAGATCAAAGATAGGCCAAAAAGAAAAAGAACCTGTACGTGGTACGTAATGGTCTGCGATATGGTAGTAGTGCACACCAATCACTGTAAGTCAAGTGCAAACACAAGTCCTATCCTCACCGCTGACAACCAATGTTAGAAATGGGATCTCTAGTTGGCAAGGGTTTGCACCTTTGTCCAAGTAGGGACCCGTCTTCCTAGTCAGGGTAAGGGAGTTACACTCCTAAAATAACCCCTGCTCACCCCCTTGGTAGCTTGGCACGAGCAGTCAGGCTTATTCTAGAGGCAGTGTGTAAAGCATTTGCACATAACCAACAGTAATACACGTGTAAGCACTACAAACTGACACCACACCAGTTTAGAAAAATATCCAATATTTTTATATACTTTAAAACAAGACCAAATACAATAAGAATCCACATACAGTACTTTAAAGTGATTCCGTTGCAAGATAACTTCTTCTTTGCAGGAATAGTTCAAAAACAAAGTTCGTACGAGTCGGTAGCTCCGTCCGAGTCTACCGCGATGCTGAGAACCACACAATCTAACAGTTCCAGCCGATCGCGTCGATACGGGCCAGCAGAGTCGTGAACAGACTCGGTCACAGTACCTGTCTCGTTGTGGCTGACACAGAGTGTGCGAGCCGGTCGGCGTTCGTCGCGGTTGCGATGCAAGATGGAAGCGGTGCAGGGTGCGGTGTCCTCTCGATGCGGTGCACGCAGCGGCTCGGTGACAATCGTGCAGACGGAGTCGGTGAGTCCAAGGCGTGCGGTGCAGGGTGAGACGGTGCTCGATGCGGTGCTGGCAGGTTGCGATGCAGGCGACCAAGCCAGAGTGCGGGAGCTGGCGTCGGACAGCGGTTCGAGTCGGAGCGGTGCGTCGCAAGCGTGAGAGCGGTGCCCCAACTTCGATGCGGTCCCGAGTGTTGAGCCAGTTGCAGCGACAGCGTCGGTCTGGTCCGGCTGGCACAGTGAAGCGATACGATGCGAACTGCGGTGCCCACAGGTCACGGTGCAAGCAGCGGCTCGGTGGCGATGGCGTCGGACGTCGTCGTCGGTGAGACCAGGGTTGCGGTGCGAGATGCGGACGGTGCGGTCTGCGGTGCAAACAGGACACCGGGCCAGCGATGGAGTCGGTTGACGGAGTCGGTTGTGGTTCCCTTCCTCTGTGGCAACTGAAATAGCGGTTCCAGAAGCGGTACCCAGAGGGTGGTGAAGTCTTTGCAGTCCCTGAGACTTCTTAACAGGAGGCCAGCTCGGTTTCAGGCCCTTGGAGATTCTCAGCACAAGTAGTAGAAAGTTCAGTCCAGTCCTTTCACTGCCCAAGGCAGAAGCAGCAGCTGCAGGCCAACCCAACAAAGCAACAACACAGCAAAGGGGCAGTACTCCTCCTGGCAGCTCTTCCAGCTCTTCGTCTTGGCAGGTTCCTTGATTCCAGCGAGATCTAAAATTCATGGGGTCTGGGTCCCCAATTTTTATCCTCAATTTCCTTTGTTCTCTGAAGGCAGAGAGGCCTTTGCCTAGTCCAAACCAGTTCTGGTCAGTCCTGGAGCACTTTGTCGACAAGTCTCCGTCCTTTCCTTTCAGCAGTGCAGGCCAGGGACATCAGACGCACCACAGGAGGTGGAGCCAGCATTGTGGAGGGAAGGCCCAGCCCTATTCAGGTCCCAGGTGCATCTCCTCCCACCCATCTACATGTAGATCTTGCTATTCAGCCCTGTGCTGACTCACCCTGTCTCCTGGCATCCCCCAGCCCCTGTCACTCACACTCCAGACAAGGAATACACAACCTCGCAGAGGCAGGCTTGGATGGTTAGACAAGAAAATACCCACTTTCTAAAAGTGGTATTTTCAAACACAGAATGTTAAAACCAACTTCACTAAAAGATGCATTTTATCATTCTGAGTCCAGGCATACTAAACTCGAATTTCTACCATGTTCCCTGGGTCAGTTAGGATTATAAGCTGTAATAATCAAAACTGCCCATTCTGGCCTATGGGGAACAGGTAGCCTTGCAATAGTGAAAAACGAAATAGGCTGAAATTCACTATCAGGACATGCCACACACACCAGGGCATGTTCTACCTTTCACACACAATGCACCCTGCCCACAGGGGTACCTTGGGCCTACCTTAGGGGTGACTAACATGTAGAAAAGGGAAGGTTTAGGGACTTGCAAGTGTGTGCACTTGCCAAGTCGACATGGCAGCCCCAGGCTGCGCACAGGCTCTGCAATGGCAGGCCCGAGTTACACTTTACGGGCTGTTTGCGTGGGCGGCACAATCCAGTGCTGCAGCCCACCAACAGCATTTGATCTATAGGCCCTGGCACTCTCAGTGCACTTTACAAGGGACTGACACATAAATCAAATAGGCCAATCATGGAAACACCAATCCATAACACATTTTATACAGGAGCACTTGCACGTTCCCACGGGACAGCAGTGAGGAAAGTGCGCAGAATCATTACACCAGCAAAACAGAGTCAAAAACGGGAGGTCAGAAAGCGAAAAGTCAGGGGAAACACCCCAAAAGATGCCAAGTCTAACATCTTTCTTCTAGTTTAAAAGACATATCTAATTCAGCTGGTTTCTTCCTCCTGTCTGTCAGTACTTAGACTGCCTGTTGAGTCCTGTCAAGCAATACTCCGCATTGGAGGCTGGAGTGACAACAGAGGATCTAATGGTCTATGCACTGTAGCCCCCAGGACCCTCTGCCCATCACATGCTCTGAATTTCATGACTGGCACTTGAAGGTAGGAGATTTCCCTACCTATGATGGAGTGATAGAATTTATTGATGCGTCACTGAATTATCTTACTTGTGCAGTTCACTACACTGGCCTCAAGCTTCCTGGGTCTTGCCACACTGTCCTTTAAACAGTACATTTCTTCACTTCTAGTGAAACACAAAAAGACCAGATAAAACCATAGCCTTATCTATTGCTCACTACCTCGCTATTCTGATTTGCCGTATCTAGAGTGACCACCTCCCTCCAGCCAAGAAATGGACACTGTCTCCAGTCGAACTTTTCACCTAGAAATCATTGACTTCAAGTGTTTTGGTCCCATTAGTTCAACTGAAGCAAAACGGGAGTCAGAATGCACTATGCGATCACACAAAAAGTCCATAACTGGAAACAGTGTCTTTGATGACTTGAAGAAAGGAGCCACCATAATCAAACCATAACACCTCCTCTCATTAATCTGGTATAATAACCATTGATGTCAGTTGGGTGAATTGCAGTCCACAGACCTCTTAGATCTCTATGTCTTTCATTCACCCTTTTCCCGCTCTCCTTCTATCTTTTTTTTCTCCAAATTTGACTCCTTCCTCCTTAGCTTTAGCAGGACCTTTTAATCCTTCAGCCCAAAAAGCATTTCCATGCCAGACCCAGGCTAGTGTCATATTTCCAGTCAACTGTTCAAAGGGAAAGATAACCATCTCCTTTCATTTACTAGAATACATTGCAGTTAACAATGGACATTTCGACCTTGAAGGTGTATAGGCTCTTGGTAAGGTGCAGCCATGCCTCACCAACTACATATTAAATCTATAGGCAACAAATGAGCAGGTTAAAAAAAATTATATAAATGAGGAAGGAATGCAAGACATGCATAAAGCTGCAGGATAACATATAGAGAATTATAGATGGGTAGCTTTGAATTACAGGGCTGTTTTTCACCAACGGGTTTTGAGTGACCTGAAATAGTCAACAAGAGTCCAAAGATTGAGTTGTCTATAATCTCACTCCGACCCTCAAGGTGAAAAACACCCCCTTATTCACAATTATCCATCTACAATTTTTGTTGTATATGTTTTCCAAACTCGTCCCCTATTATGAACAAGCTTTTCAAATATTTGTATTTTAAACAGAGAAATAAATAGTGCATGAAGGAGGTAGGCTATCCCTCCAGGATTGAACAAACAAGCTTGTTTCTCACTACTGTTACGTAATTACATTGAGCAACATCATGTTAAAAAGCCTGTGTATGTTGATAACCCATTCATTCACCTGGTACCCCTCAGATGATCCTCCAAGGCAGGTTTGAAAAGGATTGTTTACTTTTATGTCTTTAAGGCATCTTGTAATCCCGCATTATCTATGTTCCATGAAAGTGTTTTATGGCTGGGCCTTCTACAGTAGTGGGATGGTGAGCTGATTGATGCCAGGATACCATACTTGGGTTGTTGACTAAATAAGTACTTCTTTCCATCATTACATCTTTACCACATTTTTACCTAGAGCTTAACATGCATTTACATTTCTTTCTGATGGGTGAAATTAATTACAGAACTGAATGGTGTGCATTAACGCACACCATGCAAATAAAGAATACCTATTTCTACACAAACATGAGTCACCTACTACATATAGCTTTAAATTCACCTTCCCTTGACACTTTGTTTGAGGAAGTGGTGTGACTGATGTGTTAAACTCATTCATGTTGGGTGATATACACCTGGCGATTTTTTTAATGACTAAGAAGCTTTTAAGATGACAAACATATAGATAGGTGTGTCTTGGAGGGGGTCTCATCCCAATGTAAGAATGTACGATGTTTGCAATGAGTGATTCATTTTTTGGGCACAGTTATGTATGACATTCCAAGATTGATTTACTTTCTGCAGGGGAAATAGCAATTAGTGCTCAAGTCCTCTGGCTGCCTATGCATACTTGTTATGTGACGAATTGTGTGCTTGCCACAACAAGGCCAGGCTCTTGCTTTAAGCCACATAAGGGGGCTCTGTGTAGGGTCGACTAGGAAAGAGAATAGGTCTGGGTACCAAAATAAAAGTGTCCCTCTTAGTGAATGAGATAGCTAAAAAGTAGCCCACATTTGCAAATCGCCCAGTTTTAGCTTGTGCAAACATGCTTGTTGAACCTGGCCCTTTCTGCAGGGTCACCCCCAAAAATTTTGCTTTCCTCCTCCCCTTTTTGCTGAATTTGTTTTTGTTGGCTTTTTTTCTCTGGGCACTTTACCACTGTTACCAGTGCTAAAGTGCATGTGCTCTCTACTGAAAACATGGTAACATTGGCTTGTCCACATTTGGCATATTTAATTTACTTATAAGTCCCTAGAAAAGTGCACCACATGTGCCCAGAGCCTATAAATTAAATGCTAAAGCAGATGTCCGGTAAAGGTTCAAGGTAATACGTTGGGTGGTGCAGTACCCACTGTTAAATCTCATTCGTTTGAGTTGGAGTTCCGTATCACGAGCAAACGGCCATTTGACATTTCTTCACTCTGCGAAACATTAGGAATTGAAAAATAATCCAACCCTGATGAACTCTGCATGGACGAAACGCATTGGCTGGGCTGATGTACAATTGTTACAATAAAAAAACTTCAATCAAGTGGATTAAAACTTAGGTACAAGACTCCTGAGAAATTTGATTGGACGTTAACTGCGAACATATGTGGATATAGCATTGCATGGAACTTGTTGAAATGCTGTTAATTGAGCTAAATTGATTATGTAACTGTATGCTCCTTTTCATTTGTTATTGTTGCTTTTGGATTGTCTGTCACTTCAGGGCAGTAGAGTCACGAGACGTTGAGCATAGACAAAACATATAGTAACACAATAATACACTAGTGCGATATCTAATGGCCCACACTGCTATTGCACTATATAAATAACAATTTACAATTTTTAATTTTTTTTTTAATTCACTAAAATATATTTGATAGAAGTGGTCACAATTTGAGCACCGACTTATACCAAATTCTTTGGGATTTTTGTGGAGCAACCTATATATTAATAGGTTGGTCCACAAAATAGCAAATTGTAGTAGATCTCAATTTGACCCACCTCATTAATATCCATGAGGTAGGTTGCAAAATGTGACCCACTACGAATAGCTACAGTAACTGTCATGGTTGCCTCCTGGGGTCAGGAAAACCACAATGTCTGTGATTGCTTTTAAATAATCTTTTTTTTTAAATGCATCCCGATTTCCTAAATAGAAAACAGGAGGCATTTTTTTTATAAAATGTGAAAACTTGTACAACCCTTTACCTAAAAATGTTTTTGTCCACATCTTGGCCACGTTTGTCCTTTGGAGACCCCTTCCCTTTTACAAATACTTACCACCTCCTTTGACTTGGTGGTAAAATATTAATGCTTCATGACCAGATTTCGGTCCCAAAAGCTTAACACATATCTTAATGAATCGGTATTTGGAAGGGACATCTTATACACGCCCCTTCCAAATACCGATTCGGTATTTACTCACAAACCCAAATTGTGAATGGGTAATGTGTTACCGAATCACAATTTGAGATTTGTACATTTAAAAAATGACATTTAACGGTCACAAAAGCTCTGATTTGACCTTTGGATCATTACATTGCTTTGTACACAAGGCCCTCTCTTCTGGCTGGTCACTCTAAATCACACCTCACCCCTCTGAAGGCAAAGATTTGCTTTGTCAGTGGAACTTGATGGAGCGACGATCCTAGTATCTCAGTCGCTTAGTAAAATCATCAAATAGGACTCTCCACTGGTTGTATGGACTTTTGTCAATTTGAAGAGCAATAAAGGAGCTAGCATCAGCAATACATTTCAAGTACAGTGAAACCAATGTGGCGCCACAGACATGACAGAGAGGATGATGTTCAAACCAGAAGGTCTTTATTAGCAGTTTAGTCAAATCACATTCTAAATCGGTTAGCAAAGGTTCAGTAAAATATCATAAGAGCATACATATTAAAATGATCATGCAATGGCAATTTGTATATTATGAGGACATTGATGCTAAATATAACCACTTAGGAGACACAAAATACCAAATATAAATGTTCCATAAAGGAGCTTCCTATTCTAAATAAAGCATCAAAAGTGGAAAGGGGATTTCTATGAGGAAGGTGTCAGCATTAGTTGAACCAAATTTAAGATTCAGGGGAGCAAAAGTGCTCGAGCATGAAGCTCAACACCCTGGAAAGGGAAAGCAGCAGAACTGAGAAAATTGTCTTCTCTCAGCTAAGTCAGGACAGAATCTACTTTAAACTATTCTAAAACACATAATAAAAAGCAGGGAAGTAACATCTGGAAGATTCTCCATATCACTTCCCACCAAACAGACCAATCCGAAGATGATGTCTCAGTTAGACTCTCTATTTTCCCAGATCTAAACAATAGGGTACACAGCTACACAGCCTTTGATGTAACATCTGTCCGGTCTGCATGCTACGAGAAGCTCTCTTCCACTGTCTCAATCTCTATGCCAGAAGCCAATTTCTAATTAAGTTTCAGCTACCTGTCATTCTAGTACAGTAAACAATAAGCCTATTCTAGCTAAATAGGCACACGATAAGACGCCTGGAGAGGAGAGAAAAACAAGACTCTGGTGAAGCATTTAATAAGATGAAATTTACGTTATTCAACCTGGTTACAAGTTAGGCCAATGTTAAATTCCAAAATGGCTTCCAAGCAAATACAGTTGGCATAAACAAATACAGTGATTGACATTAAAGAAGGTATACATTGTTCCAGTTAATGTGGATACATTGATTATACTTCAACCAGATATAAGGATGGCTCAATAAAGTAAATATAGACATCTACTACACTTGGTTAATATATGGCACACAGATTAATGCTGTTAAACACATGCTGAGTATTAATGTTGCTTATAAAAGGGTGGATCACTAAAGTACGTGTCTCCAAACTAAAAAAACAGACTACATTTCAAAAGCTTCAGGAACCCTCTAATGGCTCCCCTTGGATCTACAGTAAGATGACATGTGTTACACTAAGGTCCTTCACAATTCACACCTTGATACCTAGGATCCAAGCTAAAACTGTCTGGATTGCTCAGATCGCCAAGTAGTGCAGAACCACTGCTCATAGTAACATCAGCGGAATGTACCAAGGCCAAATCCTTACCCTTGATTTGTCCCATGGTTGCTTTCATATTTTTCTTCATCCTTCAACTATCCTTCTTCCTTTAATTTCACCTTGTGAATGTTTCTTAATAATTGTAAATTTTACTCCTTGTATTGCACAACTGCTTCTTATTGTGTTGCTTTGTACTTTCTTATATCTTCTGTTTCTTTTCATTTCTACACTTGCTGTTAAATTTGTCTTTTGGTTTGTAGAGTGCTTTAACTATAGATGTTCACGCCATATAAAAATACACAAAAAACTAATAAATATAGAAAGTGAAATATTTTGTTTCCTGAGCGTTGTTTTCTTTCTTGTGTTGGAGTTGCAGTGTTACTAGAGTGGCAGTTTTTGTAATTCATCTATAGGCATTAGAGCTTTGAAAGTAGGAGTTGACGAGTGCAGCCTTGACATTTCCCTTTTTTGTAATTTTAGTTTTTTTTATGGTATTTGCCAACATTATTGGGATATCTTGTGCACAGGACACCCAAACGAAAGATAACTTTATATTTATATGACCTTATCACATTTATATTTTCCAGCGTCAATACACCATAAGAAAGTGCTTAATTTGTAAAAAATATAAGTGCCAGGACCCTCTTCAGGAGGTCACTTCCGCTTGCTCTGCCCATTGCTGCTGCCAGCACTGCCAATTACAGTAACAACACAACTACTACCCATCACAATCCTATAAGTGTGGCAATTCTGACTATTCCAGGCCCTCAAAGCTATAAGATGGTTTTGGCAGCAGGTATTAGTCATTTTTAATGTATATTGAATTAATAAACAACTATTGTTATGCTTGTCCCTAAATGAGACAAACAGTGCCATCATGTGGCAGGCTGTCATATGTGCCAGTGCAGAGCACCGGAAACCATAAGCTCAAACTAAACACTGCCACCAGTGGATGTTTGTCTTGTTTGTAGGTGTTCGTGCTTAAAGCACACTTAAGACACAGAAGTTGCATCCATGAAGACCCAAGTCCAGATTTACTAGTACTTTGTCCCAGGTTTACATCACAAAAGTGATGCAAACCGGGTGCAAAGTGTCATGGTGGGATTTATCTTCCTACGCAAATTATGATTGGCGTTTGATAGTTGCGCTACTCAGTGTCAAGCAGGCGTAGCATGGGTGGGAAAATGTATGACTATACAACGCAAACTATTACAATGCATACCTTTACAACGTGGTCAATAAAACACAGCTTCCATTACAACGCATGCCATTACAACGCAAGCCATAACAATGCATATTCCATTACAACGAAAATTACTATTCTAACACCGCCGGGTGCTTACCTCAGGGAAGGTGCTGGTCATTGAGGGTTATGCATTGTAATGGCATGCGTTGTAATGGCATGTGTTGTAATGGATCCTGCGTTGTATTGACCGCGTTGTAAAGGCATTTCGTTGTAATGCCTGCGTTGTAATGGATGTTTCCCTGGGTGGGACAATGGGTTTGACACAAATCCCTGTCTATTAACATGCATTGACAGGTGTTTCAGTCAAGAAATACCTCCTGGAGGCAGGCGTAACAGTGGAACAAGTTTTATAAGTCTCCAAATTTTTCTAACTTTATATTTGTTCTGCACCGTACAGCGCAATTACAAAATGGGAAAGTATTAAAGCATAGGTTTTGCACTGCAAGGATCCCCTTCCGGTACAAAACCTATGTTTGATAGAACAAACACACCCTTGCACTATGGTGCAAGCATCTGTGTGTTGGCGCATTGGCTTCCTAAAGAGCCCTAGTGCTGGGGGAGAGAAAAACAGTGCAATATCTTAATAGATTTGATGTAATACAGCACAGCAACTTTGGTTCCTTCGCTGTGTTGTGCCAAAACTTAGCAAATCTTCCTCCAAGTCTTTAAAGTCATTGCAGGTACAAATTCATACTGTGGCCTAATCAATGTGCTTTACCTTGCTACTCTCTCCTGTCACTAATAACACCTGAAGTACATGAACAGTGAATGTTATTTCGTCCATTGCACATTTGAGTTTGGTATACCCCCAAATGGCCCATTGTGTTTGTATTGGAGAAGAGCCTCCAAACATCAATTCAATTAAGGGAAGACAATTTACCGTGAAGGGTACCATACCATGTAGAATATAGTAGTACTATTATAGGAAGTGTGAGGATCATTCAAAGTGCAATTAATTAATCATAGAAACATATAACTGACATCACCTAACAAAGGAAAAAGTGTGCCTAACATACTTAGCCTCCAGTATGTTTTTTTGTAAAACGTCTTCTCGACAATTTCCATCACATTCCATCACAAACCTTTGTTTAGCCACCTCAGATGGGCACAGTAAATCCAGAACAGTGTAATAAATAAAATGATTAAAAGACACATACATACTTTAGTCTCAAACTTTACTCTCCGATGTTGAACCATAGTTCCTGCAAGTGATGCTTTCTATTTGTAGTAAAATTATATATATGTAGTCAGTTACTACAGTTACTGTGCTACAGTAGTATTCTTCCATTTCCTCTACAGAGCACACTATTGTTCACTACACTCCAATATAGTAATGATAGTAGACATTGCTGATGAATCTATATCTTTTTATCATTCATGCAGTTGAGAAGCATTCATCTATGGTGTATGCATTCGCATTATACAGAAAGGCTCACAGCGGGTGCAAACTGAACATCTGTATTTACCTCGTTGTTTTTTACTTCTGTCATTTTTCTAGTGTGAACACTGCACTTGGATATGGAAGTGTTTCACTAAAAGAGTGCTGTTGAGTATTTACCATATAAAATTATCAGACATTATCATGCACTAGATCGTCTGCCTATCAAATGAGCAGTTTTAAAAAAAATATATAAATGAGAAAGGAATGCAAGAAATGCATAAAGCTGCAGGATAACATATAGAGAATTATAGATGGGTAGCTTTGAATTACAGGGCTGTTTTTCACCAACGGGTTTTGAGTGACCTGAAATAGTCAACAAGAGTCCAAAGATTGAGTTGTCTATAATCTCACTCCGACCCTCAAGGTGAAAAACACCCCCTTATTCACAATTATCCATCTACAATTTTTGTTGTATATGTTTTCCAAACTCGTCCCCTATTATGAACAAGCTTTTCAAATATTTGTATTTTAAACAGAGAAATAAATAGTGCATGAAGGAGGTAGGCTATCCCTCCAGGATTGAACAAACAAGCTTTGTTTCTCACTACTGTTACGTAATTACATTGAGCAACATCATGTTAAAAAGCCTGTGTATGTTGATAACCCATTCATTCACCTGGTACCCCTCAGATGATCCTCCAAGGCAGGTTTGAAAAGGATTGTTTACTTTTATGTCTTTAAGGCATCTTGTAATCCCGCATTATCTATGTTCCATGAAAGTATTTTATGGCTGGGCCTTCTACAGTAGTGGGATGGTGAGCTGATTGATGCCAGGAAACCATACTTGGGTTGTTGACTAAATAAGTACTTCTTTCCATCATTACATCTTTACCACATTTTTACCTAGAGCTTAACATGCATTTACATTTCTTTCTGATGGGTGAAATTAATTACAGAACTGAATGGTGTGCATTAACGCACACCATGCAAATAAAGAATACCTATTTCTACACAAACATGAGTCACCTACTACATATAGCTTTAAATTCACCTTCCCTTGACACTTTGTTTGAGGAAGTGGTGTGACTGATGTGTTAAACTCATTCATGTTGGGTGATATACACCTGGCGATTTTTTTAATGACTAAGAATCTTTTAAGATGACAAACATATAGATAGGTGTGTCTTGGAGGGGGTCTCATCCCAATGTAAGAATGTACAATGTTTGCAATGATTGATTCATTTTTTGGGCGGCAGTTATGTATGACATTCCAAGATTGATTTACTTTCTGCAGGGGAAATAGCAATCAGTGCTCAAGTCCTCTGGCTGCCTATGCATACTTGTTATGTGACGAATTGTGTGCTTGCCACAACAAGGCCAGGCTCTTGCTTTAAGCCACATAAGGGGGCTCTGTGTAGGGTCGACTAGGAAAGAGAATAGGTCTGGGTACCAAAATAAAAGTGTCCCTCTTAGTGAATGAGATAGCTAAAAAAGTAGCCCACATTTGCAAATCGCCCAGTTTTAGCTTGTGCAAACATGCTTGTTGAACCTGGCCCTTTCTGCAGGATCACCCCCAAAAATGTTGCTTTCCTCCTCCCCTTTTTGCTGAATTTGTTTTTGTTGGCTTTTCTTCTCTGGGCACTTTACCACTGCTAACAGTGCTAAAGTGCATGTGCTCTCTACTGAAAACATGGTAACATTGGCTTGTCCACATTTGGCATATTTAATTTACTTATAAGTCCCTAGTAAAGTGCACCACATGTGCCCAGAGCCTATAAATTAAATGCTAAAGCAGATGTCCGGTAAAGGTTCAAGGTAATACGTTGGGTGGTGCAGTACCCACTGTTAAATCTCATTCGTTTGAGTTGGAGTTCCATATCACGAGCAAACGGCCATTTGACATTTCTTCACTCTGCGAAACATTAGGAATTGAAAAATAATCCAACCCTGATGAAGTCTGCATGGACGAAACGCATTGGCTGGGCTGATGTACAATTGTTACAATAAAAAAACTTCAATCAAGTGGATTGAAACTTAGGTACAAGACTCCTGAGAAATTTGATTGGACGTTAACTGCGAACATATGTGGATATAGCATTGCATGGAACTTGTTGAAATGCTGTTAATTGAGCTAAATTGATTATGTAACTGTATGCTACTTTTCATTTGTTATTGTTGCTTTTGGATTGTCTGTCACTTCAGGGCAGTAGAGTCACGAGACGTTGAGCATAGACAAAACATATAGTAACACAATAATACACTAGTGCGATATCTAATGGCCCACACTGCTATTGCACTATATAAATAACAATTTACAATTTGCATTTTTTTTTAATTCACTAAAATATATTTGATAGAAGTGGTCACAATTTGAGCACCGACTTATACCAAATTCTTTGGGATTTTGTGGAGCAACCTATATATTAATAGGTTGGTCCACAAAATAGCAAATTGTAGTAGATCTCAATTTGACCCACCTCATTAATATCCATGAGGTAGGTTGCAAAATGTGTCCCACTACGAAGAGCTACAGTAACTGTCATGGTTGCCTCCCGGGGTCAGGAAAACCACAATGTCTGTGATTGCTTTTAAATAATCTTTTTTTTTTTAAATGCATCCCGATTTCCTAAATAGAAAACAGGAGGCATTTGTTTTATAAAATGTGAAAACTTGTACAACCCTTTACCTAAAAAATGTTTTTGTCCACATTTTGGCCACGTTTGTCATTTGGAGACCCCTTCCCTTTTACAAATACTTACCACCTCCTTTGACTTGGTGGTAAAATATTAATGCTTCATGACCAGATTTCGGTCCCAAAAGCTTAACACATATCTTAAGGAATCGGTATTTGGAAGGGACATCTTATACACGCCCCTTCCAAATACCGATTCGGTATTTACTCGCAAACCCAAATTGTGAATGGGTAATGTGTTACCGAATCACAATTTGAGATTTGTACATTTAAAAAATGACATTTAACGGTCACAAAAGCTCTGATTTGACCTTTGGATCATTACATTGCTTTGTACACAAGGCCCTCTCTTCTGGCTGGTCGCTCTAAATTACACCTCACCCCTCTGAAGGCAAAGATTTGCTTTGTCAGTGGAACTTGATGGAGCGACGATCCTAGTATCTCAGTCGCTTAGTAAAATCATCAAATAGGACTCTCCACTGGTTGTATGGACTTTTGTCAATTTGAAGAGCAATAAAGGAGCTAGCATCAGCAATACATTTCAAGTACAGTGAAACCAATGTGGCGCCACAGACATGACAGAGAGGATGATGTTCAAACCAGAAGGTCTTTATTAGCAGTTTAGTCAAATCACATTCTAAATTGGTTAGCAAAGGTTCAGTAAAATATCATAAGAGCATACATATTAAAATGATCATGCAATGGCAATTTGTATATTATGAGGACATTGATGCTAAATATAACCACTTAGGAGACACAAAATACCAAATATAAATGTTCCATAGAGGAGCTTCCCTATTCTAAATAAAGCATCAAAAGTGGAAAGGGGATTTCTATGAGGAAGGTGTCAGCATTAGTTGAACCAAATTTAAGATTCAGGGGAGCAAAAGTGCTCGAGCATGAAGCTCAACACCCTGGAAAGGGAAAGCAGCAGAACTGAGAAAATGGTCTTCTCTCAGCTAAGTCAGGACAGAATCTACTTTAAACTATTCTAAAACACATAATAAAAAGCAGGGAAGTAACATCTGGAAGATTCTCCATATCACTTCCCACCAAACAGACCAATCCGAAGATGATGTCTCAGTTAGACTCTCTATTTTCCCAGATCTAAACAATAGGGTACACAGCTACACAGCCTTTGATGTAACATCTGTCCGGTCTGCATGCTACGAGAAGCTCTCTTCCACTGTCTCAATCTCTATGCCAGAAGCCAATTTCTAATTAAGTTTCAGCTACCTATCATTCTAGTACAGTAAACAATAAGCCTATTCTAGCTAAATAGGCACACGATAAGACGCCTGAGAGGAGAGAAAAACAAGACTCTGGTGAAGCATTTAATAAGATGAAATTTACGTTATTCAACCTGGTTACAAGTTAGGCCAATGTTAAATTCCAAAATGGCTTCCAAGCAAATACAGTTGGCATAAACAAATACAGTGATTGACATTAAAGAAGGTATACATTGTTCCAGTTAATGTGGATACATTGATTATACTTCCACCAGATATAAGGATGGCTCAATAACGTAAATATAGACATCTACTACACTTGGTTAATATATGGCACACAGATTAATGCTGTTAAACACATGCTGAGTATTAATGTTGCTTATAAAAGGGTGGATCACTAAAGTACGTGTCTCCAAACTAAAAAAACAGACTACATTTCAAAAGCTTCAGGAACCCTCTAATGGCTCCCCTTGGATCTACAGTAAGAGGACATGTGTTACACTAAGGTCCTTCACAATTCACACCTTGATACCTAGGATCCAAGCTAAAACTGTCTGGATTGCTCAGATCGCCAAGTAGTGCAGAACCACTGCTCATGGTAACATCAGCAGAATGTACCAAGGCCAAATCCTTACCCTTGATTTGTCCCATGGTTGCTTTCATATTTTTCTTCATCCTTCAGCTATCCTTCTTCCTTTAATTTCACCTTGTGAATGTTTCTTAATAATTGTAAATTTTACTCCTTGTATTGCACAACTGTTTCTTATTGTGTTGCTTTGTACTTTCTTATATCTTCTGTTTCTTTTCATTTCTACACTTGCTGTTAAATTTGTCTTTTGGTTTGTAGAGTGCTTTAACTATAGATGTTCACGCCATATAAAAATACACAAAAAACTAATAAATATAGAAAGTGAAATCTTTTTGTTTCCTGAGCGTTGTTTTCTTTCTTGTGTTGGAGTTGCAGTGTTACTAGAGTGGCAGTTTTTGTAATTCATCTATAGGCATTAGAGCTTTGAAAGTAGGAGTTGACGAGTGCAGCCTTGACGTTTCCCTTTTTTGTATTATTTTTTTTTTATGGTATTTGCCAATATTATTGGGATATCTTGTGCACAGGACACCCAAACGAAAGATAACTTTATATTTATATGACCTTATCACATTTATATTTTCCAGCGTCAATACACCATAAGTAAGTGCTTAATTTGTAAAAAATATAAGTGCCAGGACCCTCTTCAGGAGGTCACTTCCGCTTGCTCTGCCCATTGCTGCTGCCAGCACTGCCAATTACAGTAACAACACAACTACTACCCATCACAATCCTATAAGTGTGGCAATTCTGACTATTCCAGGCCCTCAAAACTATAAGATGGTTTTGGCAGCAGGTATTAGTCATTTTTAATGTATATTGAATTAATAAACAACTGTTGTTATGCTTGTCCCTAAATGAGACAAACAGTGCCATCATGTGGCAGGCTGTCATATGTGCCAGTGCAGAGCACCGGAAACCATAAGCTCAAACTAAACACTGCCACCAGTGGATGTTTGTCTTGTTTGTAGGTGTTTGTGCTTAAAGCACACTTAAGACACAGAAGTTGCATCCATGAAGACCCAAGTCCAGATTTACTAGTACTTTGTCCCAGGTTTACATCACAAAAGTGATGCAAACCGGGTGCAAAGTGTCATGGTGGGATTTATCTTCCTACGCAAATTATGATTGGCGTTTGATAGTTGCGCTACTCAGTGTCAAGCAGGCGTAGCATGGGTGGGAGAATGTATGACAATACAACGCAAACTATTACAATGCAAACCTTTACAACGTGGTCAATAAAACACAGCTTCCATTACAACGCATGCCATTACAATGCAAGCCATAAAAATGCATATTCCATTACAACGAAAATTACTATTCTAACACCGCCAGGTGCTTACCTCAGGGAAGGTGCTGGTCATTGAGGGTTATGCATTGTAATGGCATGCGTTGTAATGGCATGTGTTGTAATGGATCCTGCGTTGTATTGACCGCGTTGTAAAGGCATTTCGTTGTAATGCCTGCGTTGTAATGGATGTTTCCCTGGGTGGGACAATGGGTTTGACACAAATCCCTGTTTATTAACATGCATTGACAGGTGTTTCAGTCAAGAAATACCTCCTCGAGGTAGGCGTAACAGTGGAACAAGCTTTATAAGTCTCCAAATTTTTCTAACTTTATATTTGTTCTGCACCGTACAGCGCAATTACAAAATGGGAAAGTATTAAAGCATAGGTTTTGCACTGCAAGGATCCCCTTCCGGTACAAAACCTATGTTTGATAGAACAAACACACCCTTGCACTATGATGCAAGGATCTGTGTGTTGGCGCATGGCTTCCTAAAGAGCCCTAGTGCTGGGGGAGAGAAAAACAGTGCTATATCTTAATAGATTTGATGTAATACAGCACAGCAACTTTGGTTCCTTCGCTGCGTTGTGCCAAAACTTAGCAAATCTTCCTCCAAGTCTTTAAAGTCATTGCAGGTACAAATTCATACTGTGGCCTAATCAATGTGCTTTACCTTGCTACTCTCTCCTGTCACTAATAACACCTGAAGTACATGAACAGTGAATGTTATTTCGTCCATTGCACATTTGAGTTTGGTATACCCCCAAATGGCACATTGTGTTTGTATTGGAGAAGAGCCTCCAAACATCAATTCAATTAAGGGAAGACAATTTACTGTGAAGGGTACCATACCATGTAGAATATAGTAGTACTATTATAGGAAGTGTGAGGATCATTCAAAGTGCAATTAATTAATCATAGAAACATATAACTGACATCCCCTAACAAAGGAAAAAGTGTGCCTAACATACTTAGCCTCCAGTATGTTTTTTTGTAAAACGTCTTCTCGACAATTTCCATCACATTCCATCACAAACCTTTGTTTAGCCATCTCAGATGGGCACAGTAAATCCATAACAGTGTAATAAATAAAATGATTAAAAGACACATACATACTTTAGTCTCAAACTTTACTCTCCGATGTTGAACCATTTAGTTCCTGCAAGTGATGCTTTCTATTTGTAGTAAAATTGTATATATGTAGTCAGTTACTACAGTTACTGTGCTACAGTAGTATTCTTCCATTTCCTCTACAGAGCACACTATTGTTCACTACACTCCAATATAGTAATGATAGTAGACATTGCTGATGAATCTATATCTTTTTATCATTCATGCAGTTGAGAAGCATTCATCTATGGTGTATGCATTCGCATTATACAGAAAGGTCACAGCGGGTGCAAACTGAACATCTGTATTTACCTCGTTGTTTTTTACTTCTGTCATTTTTCTAGTGTGAACACTGCACTTGGATATGGAAGTGTTTCACTAAAAGAGTGCTGTTGAGTATTTACCATATAAAATTATCAGACATTATCATGCACTAGATCATCTGCCTATCATATTCAAGGAACCACCACAAAAAGTGCCAATACTGATGATCATTCATTCATCCTTTCATACAAAGATCAAAAAACCTAATCAACTGATCTGAAGAAATCTTTTTTATTTTATTCGCTTTTAGTTAATTTTGTTCGTTTTGGATTGTTTTTTAAGAATTAATTTTTTATTTTTTGGCATAAACCATTTTTTGTAGATATTTCAACATACACTGAGAACACAACAAGACAAATAAACAAAAATTAAATGACACAATATAGTGTCAATATACAAACATATCACATTACATTACAATAACATAGACCACATATGTAGCTCTCGCTCTGTACAAATTCTTTACCCACAGTTGTATAAACAACCAATACCTCTGAGCAGTATCTAACTTGATTGTGTTTTAACTCGTTTTAGAGGTAATAACCAAATGGTGACCCTACTCTGCTCACTTCATTTGTCATGTACAAAAAAGGAACACAGATGTTTTGTGAGCACGAGTGGTATTGCATCCACATGAAAACCTATTTGGTCAACAAAAAACTGTCGACGCGTTTCAAACCCACTTAGATTTCTTGACGGGTTCTCCTCAGGACACAGAACACTTGGAGAGCTGAGAATTTAAAAAGAGAAGAATGCTCCAGTTTAAATACTGAATACTAATCACATTCGTTCCATCTCCACTTATACACCAACCAACTCAATTCTTTTACCTCTGTCTCTTTGTGAAAAGCTTCAAGCACCTTGTTTTAGTTCACTGTTCACCGTCCAGTGACAGTTGCCACACAGGGCAACACTATAAAGCAATGTCAAAAAAGAATTGTTTAGGCTGGTACGTCATGTCATCTTCAGTAAAAGGAATAAAGTGTATAGATTGAAGAAAAGCTTACTTGTGAATAGAAAATCACGACCCCTGACTCGCCTTTTCTCTTTGTGAACTTGATCATAAATTTTCAATCTGGTGAGGAAACCAAAAGAAGGGGTATTTTACATTTGTCTTACCTTTTGCTCTCATACAGACCTAGTGGCTTTTAATTTGTCCCTATGTCTGGAGGAAATTTACTATCCGCCTGTTTGGGCACAAACAGGGGTCATGAAAATGGGCTACAAGTTGTGAAGCACAGGAATGTCTGTTTGGCCAAGGGCTTTTTCGTGGGGGTTTCCTGCAACTGGTGAACCCGTGTACAGCAATGCTTGACCGTTAAAAAAACGGTGCGAAAGAATTAAGTTCTAGTGCTCTGTTGTAACAATTGTTTATGATTCGCATTGCATGATACGTGTGTTTTGGAATTGCGGCAATGAACTTGCTCGTAAGCACGAGCTAAAGTTTGCATGTTTTTCAAGATAAGTTGTATCACATCATTCAAGGAGCTAATTTTAAAAAAGATACTTTGTTGCCATATGCAGGTATAACGCATTTTTAATGATACCGCAAGAAGCGGCTTTCGGTATCCCCAATGGAGCAGCTAGAGTTGTTCAGGTATTAGTGCCCCGAAAGGAAATCCAAGATGAACATGTTTAGCTAAGCAAAAGCTATTGCGCAGAAAATTGCTGAGAGGCAACGGCTTGAATTTTGCTTGTTTCAATGCAAAGAATGCTTCTAGCATATATATCGAAAAAGGCTAGAACAAAAACCTATTTTTTTAAAAAGTGAATGTTTTTTTTATCCAAAAACGGGTCACAAAGACTAGATCCATAATAAATGGTGGAGCTGGAACAATGAATGTGGGGAAGAAGTAGGTTTGAAGGAGAACAATGCCTCAGACTGTCCAAAAATATGGACTTTAATTTCTGCTTATGATTGATCATACAGAAGCTGATCTTAAATGAACAGTAATTTCATCCATTGAACCAAACGACAGAGGAGGTGATTTGGAAACAAGCAGGAAAGCGGAATAGATAATGGCTATCAATAAAGCTGCTGTGTTTCAAACCCACTCCTTCCTAACATTCATTGTTCCATCTTTACCATTCATTGCGGATCTAGTCTTTGTGACCCGATTATGCATAAAATAAACATTCACGTTTTTATTGTTAAGATTCTGAATAAAGTTTTTTCTAGCCCTCGATACACATGCCAGAAGCATCCTTTGCTATCAATAAAGCTGCCGTTTTTCAAAAAACTTTTACCCCGGAGGTTGTCCTGGATTTAAACAGCCCGCCCAGTACCGGTTCTTACTCGCGATCTGGAATACTCGAAAGCAAGACCGTCACGGACCATGACAGACTATATAAGTAAGTCTCTTGACAAGCAAAATTCAAGCCGTTGCCTCTCAGCAATTTTCTGCGCAATAGCTTTCGCGTAGCTAAACGTGTTCATCTTGGATTTCCTTTCAGGACACTAACACCTGAACAACTCTAGCTGCTCCATTCGGGATACCGAAAGCCGCTTCTTGTGGTATCATTAAAAATGCGTTATACCTGCATATGGCAACAAAGTATCTTTTTTAAAATGTGCTCCTTGAACGATGTGATACAACTTATCTTGAAAAACTTGCGAACTTTAGCTCGCGCTTACGAGCAAGTTCATTTCCGCAATTCCAAAACACAGGTCTCATGCAATGCGAATCATAAACAATTGTTACAACAGAGCACTAGAACTTAATTCTTTCGCACCATTTTTCTAACGGTCACACATTGCTGTACACGGGTTCAGCAGTTGCAGGAAACCCCCACGAAAACGCCCTTGGCCAAAGAGACATTCCTGTGCTTCACAACTTGTAGCCCATTTTCATGACCCCTGTTTGTGCCCAAACAGGTGGATAATAAATTTCCTCCAGACATAGGGACAATTTAAAAGCCACTAGGTCTATATAGGAGCAAAAGGTAAGACAAATGTAAAGTACCCCTTCTTTTGGTTTCCTCACCAGATTGAAAATTTATGATCGAGTTCACAAAGAGAAAAGGCGAGACAGAGGTCGTGATTTTCTATACATAAGTAAGCTTTTCTTCAATCTATACACTTTATTCCTTTTACTGAAGATGACATGACGTACCAGCCTAAACAATTCTTTTTTGACATTGCTTTATAGTGTTGCCCTCTGTGGCAACTGTCACTGGACGGTGAACAGTGAACTAAGACAAGATGATTGAAGCTTTTCACAAAGAGACAGAGGTAAATGAATTGGGTTGGTTGGTGTATAAGTGGAGATGGAACGAATGTGATTAGTATTCAGTATTTAAACTGGAGCATTCTTCTCTTTTTAAATTCTCAGCTCTCCAAGTGTTCTGTGCCCTGAGGAGAACCCGTCAAGAAATCTAAGTGGGTTCAAAACGCGTCGACAGTTCTTTGTTGACCAAATAGGTGTTCATGTGGATGCAATACCACTCGTGCTCACAAAACATCTGTGTTCCTTTTTTGTACATGACAAATGAAGTGAGCGGAGTAGGGTCACCATTTGGTTATTACCTCTAAAACGAGTTAAAAGACAATCAAGTTAGATACTGCTCAGAGGTATTGGTTGTTTGTACAACTGTGGGTAAAGAATTTGTACAGAACCAGAGCTACATATGTGGTCTATGTTATTGTAATGTAATGTGATATGTTTGTATATTGACACTATATTGTGTCATTTAATTTTTTGTTTATTTGTCTTGTTGTGTTCTCAGTGTATGTTGAAATATCTAAAAAAAAATGGTTTATGCCAAAAAATTCTTAAAAAACAATCTAAAACGAACAAAATTAACTAAAAGCGAATAAAATAAAAAAGATTTTGCAGATCACATTGATTAGGTTTTTTGAGCTTTGTATGAAAGGATGAATGAATGATCATCAGTATTGGCACTTTTTGTGGTGGTTTCTAGTTAAGTGGCCCGGCCTTACTGATTGAGGGCCAAACCCTTTTGTGATTTATCATATTCAAGGGCCCTATGTGCTAGAGAATTTTGTGATTGCAAACCCTGCGTTTTGCAAAATCATGGTTTTGTGACCGCAAAAGTCCGTTTTGTAACGTATGCGCAGGGCCGGCTCTAGAGCAGTGGGAATGGTGCAGCCGCACTGGGCGCTGACCTGGCGGGGGGCACTGACCTCAAGGGTGAGGGTGCTGTGTTTAGCAATTACTTACGATTGAAAGGCACCTGCCGCAGAGTTCCATGTGCGTCCAGCTTTAAGCCAGTAATAAAAATGTCAAGATAACTCTTGTGCTTAATCTAAAGAGAAAAGAAATGGATTTTTGTCTAGTGGCAGTTTTGACTCACCAACAAGTAGTGCAGAGGGTTAATATGCCTGCTGCAAAGAACAGATCTGTATTTTATGTGGATAGCAAAACCAGCCTTTGCCAGCGCTTTAAAACAAATGAAATGTATGTGATAGAGAGACACTTTTACAAGGCGATAGGTAAGGAATCCGAGGTGGAGGTCATAGATGGGCGCCCAAAAACCTTGTAGCACCAGGTGCCACCAGCGCTAAAGCCAGCCCTGCTTACAAAACCCAGTTTACAAGTTGGAAAAGTTTTTGTGACTCTTAAAATGGGGTTTGCAATGCATTCCAAATCAAAATTTGGAAGGAGCTTACAATAGGCATTCATTCCAAAAGTATGCATTGTGCCCACAAATCTGGTTGCAAAACCATTTTACAGTTACCTACATCTCAACGGTGGTTGTAACTGATTCACAAAAGGGACGGGGTCTCAATGGAACCTTCTTCCCACTTGGGTTTCGTGGTGGTAGCCTCTGGGGGAATAGCCAGTGGTCCAGGGGACCATTGCCTGCTTCCCCCCATGTTTTTCCAAATGGAATATATTTCCTTTTTGAAAGCAGCACCGGTTCCTTTGAGGAATGTGGGCTGCCTTATTTCAATTTGAAAATGCAAAGACCGGGATGGTGGTCTGCTATCTCTTGCAGGGCGCCATCCCTGCCATTGTGGCCAATCGCCAAGCTTTGCAAATTTTGGCCTGCCTAATTCATCTTTACTAGGCAGGTCATTCTGCAACCAGCTGCTAATGGTGATTTTGCAAGTTAACCAAAAAGTACATAGATTGGTTTAAACAATCAGAAACTGGTATGCGCAATTTGCAACCACATTTTGTGATCAGTATATTAGAATGTCCTCCCTCAAATCCCCATTTTTTAAACTTCAGAACATCAGGCAAAGATGGCATTTTAAATCAATTGTGTGTGCAAACCCACACCCAATTCTTTACCTGTTGCTATTTGACACATTTGGTGAATACAAGGAAATAATACCTTTTTAAAGGACTAATATGTCACTTGATAGTGCAATTTTTACATTTTTATAGGCTGTTAGTGTGTCCTAAAACCCTCTTTTCTTTAAATGATCTGATTCAGGTTTAGGGAGTTACAATCACATTTCCCAATGCTTGAACAAAGCCAGTACAAGCAATAACATAAATATATATATAATCCTATGCTTAAAGACTTTGATAGAAAAGCAGACATTTGAGGTAAGCAGATCTAGAGTGTCGCGGGTGTTGAGGGTGCTTTATACAGGAGCTGCTTTCCACCTAAATTTGAGAACTACCCAGAGTTCTCTGCTTCTTTTTTGCATAAATTATGCGTCCCTCTATGCCTGAAAGGGTATCGTTTTGATATATATATATACATACATATATATACATACTCCAATATATATAAAGGCTCAGATTTCACTCATACAAAACCATAGAAATTCAGCATTTATAGTTACCTGAGCTAACTATAACTTACGCCCCCACAATGCATTGCTTGTGACTTCACATATTACATCACTCATGACATGGTCAGTGACATCACTGATGACATCTCAAATGACATCACTGATGACATCATCCACTGACCCACTCACACCCCTATACAACCTCATGTACACCCACTCCCACTCCCCATACAACTACTCACACACCCACTCACTGATTAGTAGAGCCACTCACACATCCAGTCACTCAATAACCCACTCACAAAACCACTAACTCACCCATACAGCCATTAATGCACCCACTAACTCACCAGTACATCCACTCACACATTAGCAATGTCATTTGTGATGTCATCAGTGATGTCACTGACCATTTCATGAGTGATATAATATGTGAGGTAACTATAACTGCTGAATTTCTATGGTTTTGTGTGTGTGTAAAATCTGAACCTAACTATAATGTCCCTGTAACCTTTGTTTTTTTCAGTGAATATATATATATATTTATTCACTGAACTGATGTATAGTTGGGGACAACCCTACAGGTCACCGCATATGTTGAGAAAAAATCTAAATCTTCACATAGAATAATTGTAAGGTTAAAAGATAGAGAATGACCCCCTAGATTGCTTATAATTTATTTACTTTATTTCCTCATTAGATTTCTAAAGGAGGATTCAGCAATACTTTGCTGTCCACATATTGGGTTATAAGATTTGAAATGAACGCACTGCTGCCCTTGATCTAATGGACATCTGAAGGTTGCAGAAGTAGCAGTCCATTTCTCCTATGTACAGAGCAGCGTTGCTGTTCTGTGCATCACTGTATGTATCCTGCTGGAGTATAGAAACTACCAGGTGCTCGCCCTGAATTACCAACTAGTTTAAAAACCTAAAAGCTAGGGGGTAGATCACAAATTTCACCTAAAATTATGTAAGTATGGAGTAGCTGCCCATTTACTATGTGTTAAAAGAGAATGCTGCAATCACAAACCAGCTGATAAAGGTGTAGGGGTATTGTTATTCAAGACACCTGTACATATATTACGGAGATACATCAACAGCTTGGCAATGCAAACTCCTTTGCCAAACCTCACTCTGTCTCAGCTTCCTCTTTACAAGCACATATGCATTCTCATTTGCCATGGCTGGACAGTGGCGTCAGCACTGCCGCCACTTTGATCCTTGCTTTTTTAACCGAGCCAGGACGCCGAGATTTTTAGAGTGACTCCTTCTTGAAAGATGTGCAGACGCGCTCCTCTGTGCTTTGCTTGATAGTGACGTTTGCACTACCGTCACACTGGATTTGTTTCCTGCATCATGCCATAAAACCAGGAAGCTGATGCCTCCTGAGTGAAGTTATGTCTTTCTACAATCTGGTGAGTTTCCCCCACTTGTTGATGTAACTGCGGGTTCTGCACACATAAAAGTGACTTTACCATGTTGTAATTTTAATTTTACAGACAGAATCAAGCTGTCTAAATTGGACTGCTCAGTAGCCCTTAGGGTATCAATATCACCACTGTGTGAGTTACTCTAAATTAGATTCCTCTAAATTGGCTCCTCGCCGTTAATTGATCAGCTCATATATATTATATAATTTTTACAGTCATTCATTTGAGCACCAAGGCCCAGTCATATACTACTCTCTGCGAACATACACTAAGGTAATAATTATATGCTTATCCTTCTTCATTCCTGGATACCAGCATCTAATTGTATATGTGATCTATTTTATTTGATTATTATAGAGGTGTTCTAACCTTCATATACTGATGAGACCTAATAATTGATGTAGAGGTCGAAACGCCATTGACAACTTAACAATTCGACCTATTCCGTTGAATACATTTATTGGGCTTAACTGTGAATTATTTTGACTTGGTGTACTCTAGTTTTTAAATTCAGACTGAAGAAGGATGTTTGTTTGGTGTAAGCGTACACATGTGTATTCCTATTTATTGATCTTTGTGTGAACACTGGAGACACTGAGCACTCATTCTAGTGTTATCGTTATGATATTAGACTCTTGATTGATCAGAATGAAACTACTTGTGCTGATGCATTGGCTAGTCCGATATCTATTTGGTTTGCTTGACTACTTACCTGTAGTAATTAATTTACTGTTCATTTTACGAATTTCTCTAAATAAGTCCTTAGTGTACCATTGTCCTTTATGAGTATGGGTGTAGATCGTGGCAAGCTTCGGTGGGGCTCGCAGGCAGAGCAGCTTGAACTTGAAGACAGAGCTATTGGGACAGATTTGTGTGCACTTTTCAAAGATCTCTAATCATTCAAATTCCAATCAAGTAAAGCAGGAGACGGAGTGGAATCAGAGGGATTCATGGGCCTACCTATTAAAATCTCATAAGTACTCAATTTAGTCTTTAATCTAGGGTTTGGCTCAGATTGACTAGGTTGCCAACGGTAAAGTGTAAGGCTACTTGGGGCCAGTTTCACTTCATATCTTAGACACTTTATTTTACGGGGAACTATTGTACGTCATGACTTTCCAAGAGGATTGAGTGGCAGGCACAGTGAACATGTCAAATCCCTATGACTTTGTATAGTTCCTGAACAATAGTGACAAGAAAATAAGTTTCTTCGTCACTCCCAATCCAGAACCGTCTCAGCGGGCCATTTTAATGTACAAAAAAGTTGGTGGATGGTCACATCAGTTTTGACGGCTGTTCACCAAACTTTTCCAAAGTCTTTGATTTTCAGATACAAACTCTTAAACCGGGACTTTGTTTCTGAAAAACAAAAAAACAATGAACCCTACAGGTTTTCTCGCAGGACAGTGGAATTATTATTGTTCACCCAAAATAGGGCAGGCGGTGTAATGCCTTTCCTACGATGGCCCCTACTCGATCTGGCCATCATAGGAAGCTTTCCATGAGTGGAGCCAACGAGAGCTCCACTGAAGAAAGACAAGGTGTGTCCATCTCTAAATTAAGTGTGAGGACCTATGGGTTGTCGCACAGGGTACTCCCTCACATTTTCCAACTGAGTACTCTGTCTGCCAAACACTATGTCAGGCCCTGAATCTCATAACAGTCTCTTAGCTACAGTGATTGCATTGGCTCGGAGCATCAATCCATTGATAAAACATGCTTGCCACAGCTTTTCTGCACACTTTGCCTGACCACATTAAGGTGGTGCCGCTGTTGTGTGGACATTCATAGCTGCCAAGTGTCCCATGTTTCACTTAAGGTCAGTCCTTACATTTTAACTTACATCACATAGTATTCTGGGACATGAAAAGTTGTTATTAACATTGTAACTATCAGCTCAAAAGCCCCAGTAGTAAAGTGTAGTTGGGTAAAAAGCCAGTACTAGCTGAAGGTATCGCACATAACAATGGGACACCTTGCAGCTATAAATTTTGTTGGTATGTGGAAAGTCTTCTGGCATGTTTTCACCACTATCATGTGCACCGTGACAGCACTCCTTTCAGAGGTACCTGCCACTACAACTTGCATTGAATGTTTAAACCTTGGGGTGCTTGGCAGGTGACCTGCTAGCAATACTGACATATTAGAAAAGGGTACTGATGTATCAAAGGGTTTTACCTATTCTGTGTCTGTGGGTAAATGAAATAGCAAATATTGGCCAAGATTTCTATGAGACAGCCATTTCAACAATCAGGAAATTAAACATTGCCAATAGATCAAATATAATTTGAATATTCCCAGATTTAATTAGATCAGACCTAAAACATAGTTCTAAACCTTGCACATTTAATTCAAGCACACAAAATTGTACTGGAGGAAAGAAAAGGAAGAAAAACAATATTTTACTGACATCCCTAAACAACAAAACTCAAGCAGAATATTCTTAGAGTAGTCTTATTTGTTGTCTAACAAAGTTACATTGTGTTGGCCTCTTCAGAAAGAAAGAAAAATGACTTATTCTGTCTCACGTTCCTTTCTTTGAATAGCATTTTATTTTGTGGTGTTTCCCTTTCGGTAGAGTTTTATCATTTATCATAGGTTTAAAACTAAAACAGGATAACCTATTTAAAAGTTAGCCTGAGTAAGAAAACATGGCTGAAGTAGTTTACAGTCACACCAGTGCAAGATAATGTGATTTATATTTTCACAACCAGAAACATTTATGGTTCAACACAAAATCTGACATGTTGATTCTCTACATAAATTCACTAACTTAAGAAGTGGGCTTTGCAGACCCCCTCTACATGTGTATTTTTTTTAAAAGGTGAGTGTTTCTGATGAATTCTCCCAGTTTTCCACACGGTAAACATAATTGGTTGTTTCAGCACTTGTATGCTTCTCTCCAGAATATTATTGGACTAGCCACTCCTTGATTATCACACCTCTATTGCCACAGCTTACTAACTGATTGAGGGTGATTCAAGCGGCCTATGCAAGAGGATGGCGTTAGGGGCAAGAAGGGAGTGGGGCAGAGAAACAGAGCAATAGTTCTCTGTAGAGGTTTGCTTAGGCCTCAGGAGTGCTGTTCCTGGCAGGGTTTTGTTTTCATTTTTATATCACAGATCCAGATTAAAACATGATTAAAAGTGAAATACACTGAAAAGAGAAACATTTGGACAATCATTTTCATACAGGCTAGCCAAAAAGGCAATTATTTAGCACATTAAAACACCTTCTGCAGCAATAATTCCTTAACTCCTTGAGTGACCTATTTGAACATGACATTATATACATAACAAATGCATGAAAAGCATATGTATTCTTCCCCCTTAATGAAATAGCCTTGAATTGTTACACTCCCCTGAACAGTAAAACTCAATATAATCTTCCCTGTCCAGCGTACCCTGCCCATCTGAACCTTTAACCGACCATGAGTTAGGCCAATACAACAGGTGACATATAACGATGTTTTCTCTCTTACTTGCCTCACTCGCCCAATCCACTTTCGAATATAAGAGATTGACTGTGATTTCCACCTTTGCAGTAACAATGCTCTGGCCACCAACACTGAAACATAAATACATTTTTGATACCTTGTGGTCAGTTTTAATATGCGGTCATATCCCAATAGCACCAAGGAGGCACTGGGTTCAAGCTGTTTTTGCACTGTCAACTACATATACTGAAAAATTGCATCCAAAAATCTCGAAGAGCTGCATAGTGCTACATTTCGTGGTACCGATTTGTTACTTCAGTCAATTCACATCTTATTTTATCAATTTCTATTTTATAGTACCTATGCACTACCACTTTCTTGCAGCATTTATTATTCTTGCTCTTGCGATGTACTTGTTTAATATATTGCACTGTGATTATTTTTTTCTTTTATTGAAATTTTAGTGATATTCTTTATGGTTGCCTATGTAACCAAAATAAAGTCTTGAATTGAATTGATTCACATCTGAAACATTGGCCTGAAATCCTGGATTGATTTTATGAAGGAATTGTGGAATTTGATACATCAACCACATCGCATAGAACTGCATTCTCTGCAAATTAACGCCTCTAAGCACTGACAAATTTAATTTACTAACTTTACCCTGGACTTCTCTTGATAATACAAACTCTTTGTATTTTCCCCCACTAACGTAAGGCTTTTGATTATTATAAGCTCCCTTTACTGTGAGCAAACAAACAAATTCCAACACCGGGTCACTTTGAGACTGGAGTTTCCATTAAACTGGCAACCAGGTTTTTGCTCTTTACTAACAAATTTATATCAATTGCTTTTAATCTAGGAAGTAATATACTATATGAGCAGTGCAACTACTAGTTTTCCTCTATAAGCGCCTTTATCTCCAGCCAGGTTTTCCACCTGTCCCCTGCACTGAAGTCTACTAACTTATAAACACATTTTGTCCTCCATTTTGATAAAGTGCCTTGATCAACCCTTTCCTTCGGACCCCACACCAAATCAGACAAATGTGTTGCTGCATATATATAGGGAATCGAATAGTTCTTATAAAAGTGCATCTGTTTTTTCAAAACCAATGTAAAATCTTATATAAAAAATTCTTGGGGGATTTATTAAACCTTAAAATGTCAATTATATTATATTCTTTTAGAGTCAAATGCACCAGGTGATTATTAAAAATCAATTATATTTCAGGTGTCTTTTGAAATCTAAACATATACTGCGCACAATAGGCATAATAGTATTCTCTCAGATTAGGAAGGGCCAATTCGCCCTCTTCCACGCTTCATTATAAAGTGCTAAGTGCTAGACTGCATCATTTAACACACAAGATACGACTGAAAGAAAAGTTAAACAAGAGGAGAATCTCCATTTTTACCAACGCAACTCTCCCAAACAGAGTAAGTGGGAGCGATTTCCATCGCTCTATCAATGCTTTTACTTTAAATATTAGAGGGTTGTAATTTAATTCATACAGATCTTCGACCTTGCTTGCATAGTTGACCCCCACATAGTGCTTACGATGATAATGGATACAACCCTGCAGCTCTGATAATAAAATATCCGCCCCACTATTGCACAAAATAATTGCCGTTTTTATTTCTTTAGCCTTCTAATGCTTGAAAGACAGTGAAGATCTCTAAGACTCTTTCATATGGTTTCTTCCTAGTATCTAAAAACAGCATTATGTCATCTGCATTAGTTTTATCTTATCCATCTGTGAAATAGGTGGTTGACTGTCCCCATCTTTTCGTATTGCAGTTGCCAACGGTTCTTTAAAAAAGGCAAAGAATACCAGAGACAGCCCTTTCTGGTCCCTTGTCAAAGTTTTAACGTCCCTGCTTCTGATGCATTAATAATTATTTTTGCCTCTCCATTCTCATATTGTTTCTGAATAAGCCTCTCGTTACCTAGAAGAGAATCCAAAATCTCTCTAGAGTACTAAAAAGTGTCTCCCAGCCAGAAGGTCAAAGACCTTCTTAGCAGCCAATAAAAAAATAGCAGCAGGGATAAACATATAAGCAATCGAGGGCCTCCACTAGATAATGCATATTTGTCACTAACTGACTTGCGGCAGTAAAGCCAATCTGTTCGAAATGTATGCATTTGCAGGCTATCTTATTAAATCTATTTGCAAGTAATTTCATAATTACTTTGTAATGCGAATTTAGCAATGTTTTAGGGCGAGATGAGTTTGGATCTTGCACGGTTATCCCCGTTTTTTAAAAAGCTGACCACATTGCCTAGATCGGGGTTCTCCAAAGTCTGTTCTGGAGGGCCAGATCCATGCCAGATTTTTAGTATATCCCCATTTAGATGCATGTAATTGTCTTAAAAATCTGGCATGGATCCGTCCCTCCAGGACTGACTTTGGAGAACGCTGGCCTAGATTAAAGGTAGGTGAGATAGGCCCTCACCCTAAAATAAAATTGGCTAATAGCAGCAGATATTCATTTAAAAAATCAAAAAGCTCCTTATAAAACTCTGATTGAAAATCATTAGGACTGCAAACCTTGCCATTCTGTAAATTGCGGACCACCTCTTCCAGTTATTCCTTGTTAAAGGGGCTAATAATCTTTCAGCTAATGTGTTGGCAGGCTTAATCGACCTAAAATGAGTCCTATTCCGCTGTATCAACTGTCTGACTATGATTATAGATCTGGATATAATGTTCAAGAAAGATCACATTTATTTTCCCATTCTCCTTATAATGTAGCCCAGTTATAGGACATTTTAAAGTGTGAGTAGTGCTTTTTGTTATTTTTTCTCGAGCTTGCCAAGCCATAAACTTCCCCGCATATTTGCTCTCTTCATAAATATTTTGCATACAAGCAGTGTTATTCGCATATCTCTTAGCATAGAAATAGTCACTAAACGCATGCTTATCTTTCTTAAGCATCTTTCTATTCTCCCCTATATAGTGCTACAAAAGCTTATCATATGCTTCCCTCACATGTTTTTCAAGCTCCAGTTTTTGCTCCTTGTCTTTTTTATTGGCTGCCACATCCTTAGATATCAATTGCCCCCGCAAATAAGCCGTCATTGTGTCCCACACTACATTTAATGGAACTCTCCCTTTATTCCCAACCATAAATTCCCAATATTAAAAATTCACCTTTTGGGCTGGGGCTTTTGCTCACCACTAATAATACCTAACTCAAGAGCTGAGTGGTCTGAAAATCCACTGTGGAGAATTTCAAATTTAAAACCCAGGTTAGCCGAGACAAAAAATAAATAATAATTCGGGTAGCAGTTTTAAATCTGGCCAAGACACATCTGTACTCCCTCTTCTCTGGAAATGCTTCCCTACATGGGTCTATAAGGAGTAAATCTCTTTGATATTCTGTTTAGGCTTTAGCTACCTTAGGCTTCTGTTGCCTTTTATTACCTGAAGAGGAATCCCCCTCAGATCCTGCAAAAAGTTATTATCATTTCTTCCGGGATGATGAATGAAATTAATCAACATAAGGTCTTGGAAAGTCCTCCACTGGGGCCTAGAAACTCACTAAGGTAAGACATGCTGAAGAAATGGGACTATTAACCAACACAAAACGACCCCCTAAGTCACTTGCCCAGTCATGGATTTACACGTTCAGAGTTTTAGCTATAAACAAGGTGACACCTTGATGTACCTCCTGGGCAACTGAGAAACTTCTGAAGCCTGCCCACTTCTTAAATATTGAAAACTTAGCCAGCTTTGCTGAAGCAATATGGGTTTCAGGTAACAATGCTACCAATGGATTACGCCCCATAACCCAGGCTTCTATAGCGTGCAGTTTCCGTCTGTTACTTACTCCATTAACATTAAATGAGATACTCTTCAGTGTGTTTCTCTGTGATAATACACCTTGGACTGGAGGCCCATTAATTATCCTATTCATACTCATACCAAGTGTTGGCCAGTCGGATGTACCCAATCCCCGAAAACCCACCATAGATAGATGGGAATCCCAAACTTATCCTTTCTACCTTTTGTCTGCAAAACTCGCTTAAAAAGCTGTGCAAATTCTGCTTAGCATCCTCCCTTTAATATACCTTTGTGCATACATCGCAATCGTCATCAAGACCTATGCCTCTCTCCTTTAAAATGCTTTTAGGTGTTATAAAGTTCTTTATGTGCTTGCATACTTGTGCAAATAGCAATTCTGTGCAAACTGTCACAATACAAAGACCCCTTCCTTCTAAACTGCCTATCATACATAAATGTATAATTCTGAACTTAATTTGAATAGCATGTATCAATCTTCATGAGTTTAACAACTCTAGACCTCTTCTTTAACTGCGCCTCATAGTCCCTCCTTCCCAACCTTCCCTCCATGAATGCTCTGGCAGGAGCCCAACCCCTTCTCCCGCTCCTCACACCCCCCTCCCCTTTAGAAGCATTGGCACATGACTAAGTGTCAAAATATCTCGCCTCGCCTTCTAACCCCTGCCCTATTTCAAAAATCAAATCACCAAATTAACCTGTAGATTTCGAAAACATTGCAGCTTTTTTAACTGTACTGAACTTTTCAAATCAGCCCTTAAACAATATTGTAAGTCTTGAAAGTTGGACAATTGATGCCTGTGCACCGGCTGCTTGAAACCTAGGAATCCTGTTCTTTAATTCTTTTTGACTTTGAGCCGTTTCCACTGTCATATCTCAGAAAATTCAAAACACAAAATTCTTTTGTGTTGTAAGAGCTTTCTCCTCAATAGCTCTTGCAATATCATCTCTTTAACTCTATAGTTCGAAAAATTCCCCAGCATGGTCCTAGGATATTTAACTTGACCAGAAACTGGGGCTGAAACCCTTGACTCAGTCACGATTGTCAAATTCTGAGTATAGTCCAGAATCACATATGATTTAATTAACCCTTCAACCAAAGAGACGCTTCCCACTGCCCTCCTTATGTTATGGGATTCTTGTTATCTACAGATTAGAGCATCTTTTGTGATTCTCCATTTGCTCTTTCTTATCTTTGAGCCCTATTATCTCCTTCTCCAGATTTTCATTGACTTCTGCCAATGAGTGTACTTTATCCTCGCACCCAGATATCCGCTGCACCATTTCATTGATTCTAGAAGAGAGGTGTCCCAGCTGTGTACACACGTTATCCAACCATGTCTTTAACTCATCAGCCATTTCTTTCTGAGTATTTTTGATTGTCTTATCCTCTCTCAACACATCCTCTAGCATTTTTAGCAGGCAGCTTGAAGCATCTGCTGCCACAGCTGGCATAGTTAGATCCATCTCCCTTCGCCGGTGAGCAGAGTTCTGCTGATCTTCCTGAGTCACAGCGGGCTATGTTTCATATGAATAGTTCTCCTTGCCATCCCTCTTAAACAAGACCTCTTTGTCAAGGGCAGCCTCCTCCTGATTTCTCCCTGCATCTTTAGCAAAATTCTTAACACCAACCTTATTAGCCTGAAACAGCAGGTTGATTTGATTTACACAACCTCCTCCTTCCACACCACCAGAAGAGCAGCTCTCTACCTGGCTATTTCCTGGATGATAATTATTCACCACTTCCTTGAGCTCTGCTCCGTTCTTAAAGACCTGTCCCGGTTGCCCCAATTGTCCTAGCCATACCTGTGCTTGTAGTGCATTCCCTGACACAGTTTTTGGTTGGCTAGCCTCTATACTCAGAAAGGACGCTGTCCCAAAAACGTCTCTGGAATAAATTGTCATGACTTGCACTAGATGAAGTTGAGACCATAGTCGCCATATCAGCAGAGCCTCCCCTACTTTCCTCCACAGTGACGAAACCTACTATTGAGGCAGAAGCTGCTCCAACACTCTCACAAGAAACTTTCTGGATGCTCACTGGATCACCCAGCGAGGTTTTTCTTCTATCATTCAGGTTCTTTGATGTTTTTAATGCTTTAGCTAATTTAGCTGGCATTGTCAAAAAGGGCTTCATTGCCGTTGGGACCTTGGGGGGTACTGGTGGCATAAGAGAGGTTCTCCTGTGTTCTTAGCAGGTGTACCAATTCGAGCTCAGGGGTTGGGAGGGCAACCTCATTGTGCCTTCTGTATTACAGATTTTAAGTTAACTTTGTATAGCAGTTCACTCAGTGCCACACACCGTTTAGAGGTTGAGACATTATAGATGTTGCCTCGGTTCTACAATCTCTTAGTCACCCTTCTTTTTACCCAGCACATTCCTTGAATTCCGTCCAGCAAAGATGCAGGGTACCCCCCTCCCCCGCATCGAGTGTTGATTATTTAGTAGTTAATTAATAATTGGAAAAAAAACATTCTCTACCTGCCTTCACGATGTTTCAGCAGGCCCTTCATGAGGGAGATAACTCTGTGTTGGCCCTTGTATACCACCTCCAGGGAACCAGAAGCGGGGCCTGAAAAATCAATCGATACGTGACTTTTCTTATCCCGCATAGCTGTACTGCCTCTGTTGAGCCATCGTCAAGCCGTACCCGAGAAGTAGGGCTCACCCCGCCACCTCGCCAGCCAAGCCCACATTACGAGAAGTCAAAGCACGGCTCACTCACACCACGTAGCTGCATTGCCATCATAAATTCATAACTTCATTTCAGCAAGAGAAGGGCTCACCCCCCTGCTGTTGTTGACGAAGCATATAGAGCACAGGGAGCACGGGGAACCAAAGTGCTTAGTGCTTAGACTTAGGCACTGAAGCGTGGCTCCCTCACTCCACGTCACTGGGAATGTGCCATGAGGCCGCCATCATCCACAATCAAAGGAAATCGCAGGGCCGAAAAGGCGGAAGTCAGGGGACACACACGGGTGGCAGCTTCATCCCCCACAGTACCGTTCCTGGAAGGCTGCAGAGATGAGTGAAAATTTAGAAGCACCCCAGAAGTAGTGCGTTTTCACTCATCTTCCTACTTTGAGTCTGATTATGGTTGCTCCAGAAAAGCCTGAGATAGCTACTGCATTCGGTACAAACCATAACACAGAAGTAAAGTTTTTACCGGATGTGGTAAATACCTCTTGTTCAGAGGTTTCTCTGAGTACCTGTAGAATGACATGTGGGATTTGGTGTTTACCATACCAAATATAACACAGAACGGTATTTATAAGGCATTTGCCCTTTTACATACTCAATTCTTTGCACTGTCGAATTTCACCTGTTGAAAACAGTGAGGTTACATTAATGACTTTGGAATTCAAGTATATGCCGTAAAAGGAATTACCACACATACCTAAAGTTAATTATAATCAGGCCTTAGTGGTTTGTATGTGATGATTGTCCTTTATCTTCTAAGTGAGATATTCGTTTTTATTTGGAACATTTCTGAAATTTCATTGTATAGTCTTTAACTGAACCAATATAATGAGAGAGGCCCCACGTACCAAAGGGACAGGGCTTAACAAAACTGAAGAAGAATAAATATTCCCTTTGGTGATTTGATCATGAAAAACCTCATACATTCATTCTTCACACACGTCACAACCCAACAGGTCTATAATTGTAGCTCCACAAATATTCAAATAATGAGAAAATATATCTTTATTTCAAATTTAATTTTTAGAAAAGTATATTGTGCAGTTAGTGAACCATGAGTTAAAACATTGCCCCACATATAAGAACCATTTCATGACAATTTCCTAATATAATACATGATTATAAGAAAGTCAGAAGAACAAGCAGCTTCCAATACAAAGATAACTTCAATGTTTTATACAATCCCATAAAATGCGTTATAAATAAAACATAAGTAAAAATTAAAAACAAGGAAGAGAGATAAAAAAGAAGAAGTGGAGAGACACAAAACATATACGACAATACACTTCCTTAAAGTACGTGGACTAAGTTAAAAAAGAAATCAGATAGCAGGCATATGATTGGTACAAACTTCCTTTTCAATTATGCCAGGCTGTTGAATGGATTTAGTGTTCTTGTAAATTTTAACCACCTTTTTCAAGACAGAATTTTCTATGTCTCTCTTTAAAACATTTTCCATTGTGACCAATCAAACTCATAGAGTTGTCGTAAATGGAGGAGTCCTTATGGATAAGTGAGTCCTTCGCTGGGCCTCATAACTCCATCCCCACAATGTAGGGGTTCAATTACATATATTCTTTTATTTGGGATTGATGTTCAAAGATAGCTGTTTGGAGATGGCCATGTCAGCTCTATCACCAGCCATGGGTTTATTACAATCACTCCACCAACGGGACCATTGGTCTCCCAGGAGTTCGATTTACTCCATGTTCGCTTGACTTCCGGCATACAACCGTCCTGGATTCTTATTTTAAATTTATAACGCATTTTATGGGACTGTATGAAACTTTAAAGTTATCTTTGTATTGGAATCTGCTTGTTCTTCTGACTTTCTTATAATCATGTATTATATTAGGAAAATGTCATGAAATGGTTCTTATTTGTGAGGCAATGTTTTAACTCATGATTCACTAACTGCACAATATAATTTTCTAAAAGTTACATTTTAAATAAAGATATATTTTCTCATTATTTGAATATTTGTGGCACTACAATTATAGACCTGTTGGGTTGTGACATGTGTGAAGTATGAATGTATGAGGTTTTTCATGATCAAATCACCAACGGGAATATTTATTCTTCTTTAGCATAGTCTTTAACTGAAACATAGGTTAGCGTGGATTTTGTTCATGCGAATAGTAGGATATGTTGTACCCTCCATTATGTTGGTATTTTAACACTGTGGTGAACATATTCTCTCTATCCCCTCTTTCACTTTGCCTTCCGAGGCTCTCAATATGAATGTCTCATAAATTTCGATGGACCCAGAAACAGGCTACTGGCCCATCAGAATTTCAGGTTTTTGCTTTCTGTAGTGACCGGCTGTCACGGTCTAGTGTTTCTAAAATACTGTGTCTCCACCAGCCACTCCTTGAGCACTGACTTCCACACTCACCCCACACCCATCCATCACAGATGTCACCGGTCAGGTGACTCTGCTAATGAAAGGGGCTGGGTGCACATGCCCAGGGCCAGTTCTACGCTATACAACCATGTGTCTGCATCATTAGTGCTGCATGAGAGCCTAGGGCCCTAACCTTTACATTCGCAATGAGTGGGTTGGCCCTGCGTGTGCAGCAGTCCTAACGTTGGGTGAGGGGGGAGGATGCCTAAGCATAAGGCACCCCTGCCTGCATGATGCAACCCGACGGGTGTGGAAGATGGTGTGCACATGCCCACTCCCTTTGCCAGCTGCCGACCGTGAACCAGTGTCAGCATCCTGGTGTCTGGAAGGAGAGCTGGCCAAACAGTAGCAGTCCCCGTTGACCTGCTGGGCGTGAGGTGAGCCCGAGGTTGTGAGCCGTAGAAATCCGGGCCATCAGAAGTGCCTGTGTGGGGAGAGGAGACTGCCCTCAGGTGCCCGCAGTGAAGCGGATCCCCACCTAGCATCTGTGAGGGGTGGAAAGATGATTGCGCTGATGGAGCAGTGGGAGAAGTGCCCGCAAGTGAGAGGAGAGGTGTGTGATGGCGCCCGACAGTGGAGATACCCGCATGGCGAGTGCTGGAGCCAGCGGGATTGTCCCTGCCAATAGCCTGCTGGGTCAGTTGCATAGTGTACCCAAAGGGGCGCTGCTGTCCGGTGAGTGGCGTCCCACCCTGTGACTTGCCGCTCCCAGAACAGCCAAGCAGTAAAGGAAGGTGAGCGCGTCGAGCAGGAGGCCCAGCACAGAACCGCCTGTATGAAAAGTCTGAGGGCGAAGTGAATGAAAAGCAGCAGGAGCGGTGCAGGCATGTCTATGCCCCCTTACCTGATGAGGTGCTTGTGGACTGCCCCGATGAGGAGGAGCTGTGGGCCCATACCAGGGTGGAGTGAGGCCCAGCACCGGCATCCCCTGCACTGTCTGTCGCTTCCCCCGCAGAAAAGGAAAGAGCGGGGTGCCAAAGAAGTCACAGCAGAGGCAGCGCACCCCGTGAGGTATCTCTGCTGCCACCACTGACAGGGCATGGAGACCGGTCCACCTCCTATGCTACCAAAACGGGGCCCGGGGAGGTGACTGCAGGGGAGAGCGGCCTGACGGTGTTGTGGATGCTTTTGCGGATGTGAGCCCCGTCCTGCCGCTCCAGGGTCATGTTACCCCCACACCTCCAAGTGTGTGACATCAGCGCCCGCAGAAGGTATAAGGACTGCAGTATAAGGAGGGCTGTCGTGGCCCAAGTGAAGCAGTGATTGTGGCGCCACCTGGTTGCTGTTTCCCCGCATTGGTATTTTCATCCCCCTCGTGGCCTGGAGTTGGTGAGAGGCTGCTGCGGGAAGGAGTGAAAACTGTTGTCAGCAGTATGGTTGGCTGGAAGCCATGGCCTGCTTACAGGGTAAAAGGAGGTGGCAGCGCCACCTAGAGGTCATGCGGAGCACTGCAACCTGCTGATGCATTTGAAGGGAAAAAGAAATAGTGCACAAAGAAACTGACCGTAGCACAAGGAAGGCTGCTGCGGTCCACTGTCAATGTGGGGTGTGTCACCGTGTGATGGTTGTCTGATGGGTGGCGTCCCCTCTCACTAAGTAAGTGCGGAATGGACCGCAAGCTGCCGGGGCCTATGAATACGCTGCAGTGGTGCCTAGTGGCCATGGGTGGTCACTGCAACAGTCAAGTACCTCCTGTTAAAGAGGAAATAGCCCGCAGTGCAAATAGGGGTGCTGGGGCCCAGAACTGCAGAGGTGACAGCACCCAGGGGCATGAACTGGGAAAGAGACTGGTCAAAGGATACAACATGTCCCTTGTGGGCTGCCAAGTGTTGGAATGGGGAGAGACTGTGTATGCTGTATAATAAAATAATCCCCAAGCTGGTCACAGATGCCCCTGCCAAGAAAAGAGACTGCTAAGAGGGCAGCACGACCCCTGTGGGCTGCAGAGTGCAGAGAGAAAGGGCAGACAGTGAACCCCAATAGAGCAGAGATAGTGCTGCGTGCGTGCCCCAAATAAAGACTTGGCATGCAGGGCACCAGCCGAGGGTCCTCCTCAAGAAGACTGAGAGCATGAAGGATCAGAGATGCATCGAGGGCCGCATCTGGCGATTGGACAGTACAGGCAGGAGCCTGGGAGTGAGCGAGCCCTGCGACAAAGAGGACCAATGTCGTCACAGGGTGTAACAGGCCCTGCGAAGCCTGCCTGTGTGGAGGAAGGAGCGAGCACTACAAATGTGCAGCCTCGAGGCTCATGCATGACGCCATCATGTGAAGAAAGAAAGAGGAAGGAAAAAAAGTGCCACCATGGCGTAGCCTTGAGGCGCAAGGAGTGCGTCCTCAAGTGAAGACAAAGAGGCGAAGGAGGAAATGTGTCCCTCCAGTCAGGGAGTGGGGCACCAAGCAGATCCCTCGGGGAAGGGATAAGACCTGTGAGAAGTCCACGACGAGAAGACCTGTGAGAGGTCCACCACAAGAAGAGTCGAGTCCTACAGAGAGGACAGGACATGACCAGGGAGGTCCCTGTGAAAAGAAGATCACAGTGAAAGGCCTGGTCAGGAGACAGAGGAGAAGAGAGTCTGTCCGGGGTAGTAGGACATGACCCAGAAGGTCCGAGTGAAGTGCACGTCATATGGAGAGGCCTGGTCGAAAGCAAGAAGAGAAGAAAGGAAGAAGAAAGAAGATGGGAAAGGAGAAGAAAAGCGTGGCACGAGGCCACAGCACTAGAGCGCAAAGAAGATAAAGGAAGAAGAGAACGGTTTGTAGTAATCACCTGTCACACCGCAAACTACTGACGGTTAACTGTTAATGTCATCATTGTCAAGAGCATCACTAAGACCATATAAGGGGCACCGGACATCTAGAGTGGAGACCTGTGTCTATGAAACACCCAGAGGTCAACAAGGTATCTTTGGCGCCGTGGGAGGCTGGCCGCCCAGAAACCAGCTGTGTGCACCAGTGAGCCTGATGCCTGCTGGTTAGAGCACTCTCAACCATTGGATGATCCACCCTTGGGATTGCCTTTGAGGCTTGGAAGTGGCCCTGTTGGGAGTTCATCAGTGACCTCTTGGCATGGCCTATGTGAGGCCTGCACAGCCCCCACAGTCCCATGACAATCCAGGGGCAAGGGCCCCAAGGGATTCCTGTGAGAGGGGAGTCCCGCCAAGAGAGATGTGTCTGCAGCCGCTCCACGACAGGTATCAGGAAGCAACTAAAGTCCACATGGAAACTGGGTCACTCCAAAGACTAACCTGTAGATGCCTGTGCACCACAGTCCAGATGGCAAGAGTACATCAACCCTGAAACAACCACCCTTGAGGCGGAGTGAGGGATTTAGAGGTGGTGCTGTTGGCGATTCCTCCATGACCCTATGGTGTGGCATGGGAGGGATACTGCAGAGTCCACACGATCCCATGGAAGCTCAGTGAAAAGGGCGTCAGGTGATGCCCGTGAGAGGGGAATCCTAGTAAGAGAGGGAAGCCTGAAGTTGCTCCACCATTGGGCAGCTGGAAGCAATGTGGCATTAGAGGAAGACTCTTCAACAGTATCATTGATGTCATCTGTCTTTGGAGGCTTGCTATCCATGGAGCAAGGGGGCCTTTGAAAACCCATTTTTAAAAAGGACCCGGAAGTAAAGCTACACCAGATAGGTGAACCGGATTCGCAACTACGGGCTGAGCGTCGGCTGAAATAAGATTACCGCAACTGAAGTTAGGAGAATCTAGTAAGTAACAATTGTATCATCTGCTTGCGAATTCTTTACACTCTTTTAAAGTAGGCTGTAGAAGTTAGAATCGTGATGAGAAAACCCGTTTTTATTCTAATCGCTAAATCGAGCAGCGATGCCGTATATACATCGGCGTTCGGGTGCAGGCATCCATCGAGACCCTGCGAGAAGCCCGATAAATATTGCATCTGCTGATAGCCAGAAGAGTGATTAGTGATTATCTTCACGCTGAAGTGGCATTCTGGTGAATCATTCTCGCAGTATGGTGAAAAAACCTTCCAAGTTACCCACAGTTAGCTGGAGGGGCACCGATTGAATCAATTTGGTTATAGTTTTATTCACGTGGTCATCGTGCAGGGCTGGATGTGCCAGAGATCGAATGCACACGGAGCTCGTTATTAGGACTTGTAAAAAATGAGCCAACTTAGCAATTTAGGTCCAGTGGCTTTTATGCACAGTATGACCTTTATGTAAATCTTCAATTTGTTTATCACAAATTTGCCTGTACCTTTTGAGCGCTTGGCCTCATGCAAATGGAGGCTCGAGTTTCCACAACAAACAAAATAACACAGAGTGTTTTTATTAACAGAGACTTTTGTGAGGAACAACTTTAATACAAGAAAATGCGGGCATGAGCACACCGCACATAACATACAAGTAAGCATTTTTTTTGACCAGTTTTCATTTTTGTTTGACTGTTTATGTCTTAACAATGGTGCACTGACGGGACGTCACAGTACCAATGGAATTTTGGATATTGTTTTTTTAAAGATTGCCTTCGGCTACTTAATTCCCCGGCTGGTGAGTGAGGAGATTGGAGTCTGATCTTTAGAGATTGAGGTAAAGGGAGCAGTCGAGATAAGAGTGATAGTATTGGAATGTGGATATGGATATGACAATACTTCCTTTGTTTTTGTCTTTTAGCTTGGTGTTCTACGTCCTGAGGAGAACCCGATAATAAATGTCAGTGGGTTCGAAACGCGTCGACTGGTCTCATTCCTGCCCAAATAGGTGCCCACTGGGATGGGATTACCACTTGTTGCTCACTAGAAACTTTGTGGTTACAATATTTTGAATATTAAGTGAGCAAAGTTGGTCCACCATTTGGCTTAGGCCTCTGAATTGAAAGCAAAAAGTGATATGTTATATAACAAAAAGGATCAGAGGCATTGTACATTTATAAAAGTGAGGTTCAAAAACCTGATAGAACCATAGCTACGAATGGATTGTGTTTGTTTATAATTGTATAGTGATTTGTATTGTATATTTGTCACATTTGTGTGTTCTTGTCTGTTAAAAGTAGTGGTGTCTTCAGTGTGTGTATATATTTGAATTTGTATATATTGTAAAATTGAAAAAAAGAGTTTTTCATCAAAACAAAAGTATGAAATGAGAAAAAATACTTGAAAGAAAAATAAAAAACAATTTTTCGAACCAGATTGTTTAGGTTTTCTGGTCCCTGGTATAAATGTGATGTTTGAATGAGTATCAGTAATGGCATTTTTCTGTGGTTGTTCTTTGAAAACCTATCAGCAGCAGACTCCACTATTGCTCCAAATGCACCCTCACAGCGAACCTTGTAAATAGACTTCCACCCAGTGAGACCAGGTTGGACAGGACCCACAGTGCCCAGGTGGACTGTGACAACTTGGACTAGTGAATGAGAAATCCAGACTTCTTCCACACTGCCATTCGTGCCCAGAGTAGTCTGGTTAAACTACGAAGGCGTGCCGTGATGCCTGGTACTCCCAGGTACACCTGTCCACTCATCCTGTCCTGCAAGCAACCTGACTAGACTCAGTGAAGTTTTTGTTTTATCATTTTGTTCTCTCCCACAGGTTGGACTCGTTGTCCCATTTTTAATATATTTTGGAGAGATGTAGTGATACGCTGGTCACGCTCTAGTGTTTCTAAAATACTGTGCTTCCACCAACCACTCCTTGAGGGCTGCCTTCCACACTCACCCCACACCCATCCATCACAGGTGTCACTGGTCAGGTGACCCTGCTAATAAAAGGGGCGGAGTACACGTGCCCTGGGCCAGTTCTACACTATATAAACATGTGTCTGCGTCATGATTAGTGCTGCATGAGGGCCTAGGGCCCTAACCCGTACACTTCACGCAGAGGCTCTGACTGGTAAAAGCAGTCGAAATTTCTGGGTCAAAGACGGGGGAGCATTCAGGAATCACAAAAGTAAATGCATAAAAGAATAGATAATGGGTATCAATAAGAAGCCACGCATCAACACCTAATGGGAACGCAAATGGAACAATGGAACCAATGCACCACATGGTATGTCCTACCAAGAAAGCTAGTCCATATGAGCAATGGCAAGCCATGAAACCCATTCATTACACCTTAGCCAGTCAAAAAGACACAGTGCTTTTCACTGATTGCTCGTGCACGTTCACTTGTTTTTCTTTGAAGCCATGACAATATTGCTGGAATTACAGCTTTTTTGTTCACATAGTAAAGTAATACATGCACAAATGTTTTCTTTTTTACTGGATAAAATAGTTATTTTTTCACAAATAACACCCAAAAAAAGAACAGAACTAAATCCTTTTAATTTATTTCTGGCTTATTTAAAAGTGTTGTATTTTGATTAGATGTTTTTGCATAATTAATTTAGTTCTTTTACAACTCACCAAATACAGCGTGCACACCATTTGTAAATATCGAAGCATAATCATAAACAAAAGTAATACCAAACAAAAGGCATTCCCAACCTTTTTAACAATTCATACTTCTCACTCATGTTTGTTCGGAGTTTAACATTATTGGCAAAAGACATTAATGAGTCGCTGCAAATCCGATATACAGGTGAAACCTCACCATACAAACTCGACCTATTCCCCTCCAACCCCCACCAGTTTATTAATTGTTTGTTTCGCAAGATAACATGTTATCTTGCCGCCATCATATCCCCATGTCTGAATCTCTCACCACTGGCCATCTTGACATTTTGATTTACCTACAAATAAAACCAGATACCACAGTGTCATCTTTCTTCCCATATAGACTAGAAATTGGTCATTAAGTTTATGAATACAATTCTCATGACTCACCAGCACCCCTATTTCCTTGAACCAGTCATTTCCCTCCAGTGAAGTATCAGATTTGTATTTTCTTAGTATTCAGAACTTTGCCACCACCCTGGCTGTAGCAGACCACCCTTGTCAGTGTTTAGTCTTACCTCCAACCTCTGAGAAATCATGCACATCACCATGTATGCCGTGATCAGGACTTCCTGTCCTCATACTGCCTCCATATTTGTATGGATTTCCTACCAATATCACATTAGTTGTGGATAGAGGCTTGAAATACCTAGTAAACTCCTCTGCAATATCAGAGTGGTACCAAACTATCAAACCATCCTCCTTCTTTAAATCTGGGATAGTCACCAAAGTCTCTCTCTGCCAGAGTAGTGCTAAAAGATGGCTCGCCTTATCCCCCTGTTTCTAATCTTTCTAGGAACTACCCAGCAGAGCTTGTCTAGCCAAGTCGTATCTGTTAAGTTTATTGGCTTTACTATTGCTCATTTTTTCACATAGATATCAGGAGGTTCTTTTGTTTCACTTGGCACTGTAACGCAGTCTCAGACATTTAACTGTACATTTCCAGAATCTTTCTTATTTTATATTCAGAATGTTTTTCTTTTAACATTTCATATGGAAACCCAATAAATGACCAAAGCCTATTTGGATTGACTGGGTATCAAGGAGAAAGATTAAACAAAATCTGTGCCTCTGATCTCTTTCGTGCTGTTGAAGGAAGTGGCCCGATTCGGTTCACTCGGGCCACTAATGACCACCTCTCAGCCTTCCATACAAATAAGGAGTCGGTCAGACAGTAGAGAATGCAAACCAATAATTGTTTATTCAGAGTACACTCAGAGCGGAGCCCAGTCTGCCCAGTCGCTAGGAGTGCTGCAGAGGGACTGAAATCGACAAGCATAAAAATACATTATGTACATTTCGCAACTGGGCTAGAACACGCCCACAGTGGAATTTTCCAGGCAGGTGCTGCAAGTAATGGAATACAAGGAAGGAAAGAAAAAAATAATCTCAGTGCTCATATCTCATACAAACTTTCAAAGTTCAAGGCCACCCCAGTCGGTCCCGTCACCAGACAAGGGGGAGAATGGCTGTATCTAGAGAGAAAGGAATGCGCTAATAAGAACAGTCTATTCATTAGTGAAGCAAATCCCTACCTTGGGGAAGCGAAACTTAGAGGAAGCCTTTTCACAGAAATAGCAAAGGATTAGTTTCGATCCTGAGTCAAAATGGCGCCTAAATAGAAAATGGTGCAGCGAATGCTAACTTACAAACTTACATAGGATAATACGTAAGCAGAAACATTTCAAGTCTAACAGACCCCCTTTTAGCATGAGCTAAAACATTTTCAAGCAGCAACAATGCAAATTGATAAATCAGAAAAACAGAAACTTATAAGCACGAATAACAATAAATCCTTATGAGCAATCCATGTTCTCAGTATCAGGAAGGGAGACTGTAAGGGGGGGAGAAGTCTCGAAAATGCCCTCATCTATCTGCATTAGGTCATCTATCTCTTTCTGCACCATAATTGCGGCATTGGTATCATGAATCAATATTTTCCTCTTAGGAGTGAGAAGAGTATTACAATAAGAGCAACAAAAGGGGAGGCACTGAATGAGGGCACAACAAGACACCAATATCACAATGAAATAGATCACTTTTTCAAGAATCCAACCCCAACCACCAAAAAGAGACCAACTCCAATTTCTACTTTCCATCCCTTTGACATTCTCGAGGATGTCTAATATGTGTTTAGTTATATTCTTTTCCATATTTTTGATCCCAACTACACACTGGTCGCCTACTACCGCGCATACACCACCACCCTTGGCTAGAATAAAATCCACTGTATATCTAGTCTGCTCAGAATATATGCACATACTCTCCAACTGAGTGGTGATGTCGTGTAAAGCAGCCACAGTAGTGTTAGATAATATTTGCAACTTGCACCCAAAATATTCTCTGACTTTCTCACCTCGGGCCATAGAGGTACCACCCAAAGTGAAAATAGAAGAAAGGATGTTTCCAAAGGTGATCCCATTACTATAGTTGTTGACCTCTATATCAATCACTCCCTCACAGAATTCTTTAGTCAGTGTCCTCTTAACCCAACGGACATCAGGCTTAGCATATTTACAGGCAACGCCTAAAGACAACACCATCCCAAGAGCTACATCATCGATACCATTATGGACGTTAGAATAGGTGCCGTTAGACAAAAAGTAAAACCCAGGGTGCGCATAAATCGGTCCTTCGTAATCTACTGCGGCATATCTGGTGTTCATTCCAAACGTACTTGGATCTTTGTCGTTGACCAGGGGTATTGTATTTTTTTACAGCACTATCGCAGAACAATTGATATACGAAGAAGTGTCCGTACTGTTCACAATGGGGCAACAAGCAGGATAATAACCAGCCTCCCTGGTAACTATCAATTCCTTATAGTGCCAACCCACCAACGTGACATTCTGTTCTTCCATGTAAAAATTATCACAATATGTGTTGTTATCACACCCTGGATAACCCATTCCCCATGGCTTTCTGTAATATAAACAGGGACCTGGATAGCCAAAACCAAAAACGCCTTTCACTTCAGTAAATTGCTCTGGACGAGTGTAGGTATAATTCACAAGAGATAATGGATATGCAGTCCATAAACTAGTGACGGACTCAGTGGGGTAGCAAGTGGTCCCTTCTCCAAAGAATTTCTTGTGCGTGTCTAGGAACACATTGCTCGGGCTGTTCTTTTCTTTCTTGGCGGGGAAAGAATTTTAACCTTGGGACGTAAGGACACATCTTGATTATTTTCCAAAACCCATGACACTCCGCACAATAATATCAACAATAAAACCACAAAAGCAACACACATTATTTTCTTCCTGGTGGTCCACACCACATTATGCAGGGCAACAAGAATCACTGGCTGCTGTTCCTCAGCAACCAGCCTACCAAAGGGATGCATAATGAATGATAAAATGGGGGTGAAATGCAAAGAGAATATACAGGTTCCCAGTGTCCGTCAGAGCCTCACTGGTACAGGCTCCTATTGTTCATCAAATACGTTGGCACTCTTGAGCACCGGCGGTGGAGCTTGCTCTGTCCTAAACTCGTATCCCACATCGATCACGATGGTATACCTCCAAGGTATACTTTCATCTGCCCTATCTAATGTTCAATCAACTCACTAAAGTGAACAGAAATCCTTCACCAAGCCCAATAGATCTCCGCTGGTACTATAACTCAGTACAACCCATCTTACGCAGTCCATCCCTAATCTCTTTTCTGCTTGGATGCACTTTCCCTCAGTCGAGGGCGCAAATTGTACCTGGTAGCTCCAGGCACAGAATGGTCAACAAATAAGGGCTCATGAATAGCTCGTATTTCCGGAGGAACAGCCGCATTCAGCACATCTTCATTCTCCTTATCTGTTTGAGTCCAAGTCAGCTGGGCATCACTAAAGGGGACAAACAGAGGTACCTGCTCACACTCGGAGTCCCCTATGCCATCAGCAACCCACTGGTCATAGGGTAGAGGCAGAGGAACCCTCTTGCAGTGAGTAGCATATACCCAGTTCTTTCGGCCCGCAACCTTCACTGCGGTGCGCGTCACCAGCAGGACCTGCTCCGGCCCCTTCCACTGCGGCTCCAAACTTTTCTTTTGCTGGAAATTCTGGAGCAGCACAAAATCACCAGGCTGAATATCGTGGTCTGGTCCCTCTGGTGTAGAAGGCAGGGACTCCCGCACCTGTTGATGAATCGAACGTAAACTTTCTGTTAACTGGCCCAGATAATCAAGTAGCATAGGATACTCCATATCAGAGAACCGTCGAGGACGCGGGACGCCCCAGAAATTCGCCAGGCGCCCAAACACGACCTCGTACGGTGACAATCCTGTTCTAGAATGAGCTGTTGTTCTGGTTGGCAAAAGTGCTAATGGTAAAGCATCTTGCCACTGTAACCCTGTCGTCTCCTGGATTTTTGCCAGTTTGAGCTTGAGTAACATTGTACTTCTCAACCAAACCTGCTCACTGTGGAGGATTAGCAGCATGAAATTTTTGCTTTATGTGCAGACCTTCACATATCAATTGAATCACTTTTGCATTAAAATGACTTCTGTTGTCACTCCAGATCACTAGGGACAAGCCGAAACGAGGAAAGAACTCCTTCAGAAGTACCTTTGCAGTCGTAATGGCTGTGTTATCTTTAGTGGGATAACCCTCAACCCATTTACTAAATGCACATACGACTACTAAAACATACTTCAAATTATTGCATCTCTCTAGCTCAATGTAGTCCATTTGAAGGACTTCTAGAGGAAAAGTGGGTGGTGCAAAATTTCCAGGCGGTGAAGAAGTACCTTTCCCAGGATTATGCATCATGCACACCATGCAATACTTCACTAAGGGGCCGATTACGATGGCGGACGGACTGGAGTCCGTCCGCCATCACGGTGGTGACCGGGACCGTCCGCAATACATGCGGCGGTCCCGCACACCCAATTAGGATGCGACCACCACCATGGCGGTCGCATTTTGCACTTTAACATTGCGGCGGGTGCTGCTGACTGCAGCACCCGCCGCGATGTTCAAAATGCATGTTGTGCATTTCACTGCACTACGTGGAAGTCACCACACGGTGCCTGCCACTTGGTGCCGTGAAATGTACGGGGGTACCATGGGTACCGCCCAGTGCACAAACACCGCCCCCAGACACAAGGGTGGCCCGCAACGGGCCCCCGTAACCAATCTCCACCAGCCTTTCAATGGCGGTTTATCCGCCACGGAAAGGCTGACTGAAGACAGCATCCTAATTGCCACCATTTTAAGGATGCAGACCGCTCCGCCAGGCAATCGGAACGATTGCCTGTGGCGGTTCTGTGGCGAACGGTCTTTGCGTCCTCCATGGTCGCAGTCTGGATCCCCCCGCCATCGTAATGTGGCGGGGGAAAATCGCGGTCCGATGGCGGAAGGACCGCCACCGCATGGCTGGCGGTGGCGGTCCTTCCGCCATCGTAATGAGCCCCTAAGTGTGCAGCTGTCTTAGTAATATTGCCATTCTGCCATATAGGATCTAACAGCTTACAAATGCCTTTAGCACTAATATGAGTTGGACCGTGGGCCATAGTGACCACAGGAAAACATATGCATCTGGTAACATCCATCTCTGTTTCCCTGATTTATCAATCCAACACCCTTTGTCATTCAACTGTGCTGTACTCTCCTGCCATACCGCTAATTCTTCTATCGTGGCTTCACTCTGTATTTCCTTTACACTTTCAAGGGTATCTTCAAACATGGCAACCTCAGGGACCCATCTAGCTGACCTGCTACAAACAGCCTTTTCATCTTTGTCCGGGCCGTTTCCTTAGCTGTCTGATCTGCAAAAGCATTTCCTCTACCTATATCATCAGTAACCTTCCGGTGGGCGCTACACTTTACAATTGCTAATTTCTTGGGGAGTGTCAAAGCAGACAAAAGTATCAATATAAGGTGCCCATGTTGGATCTTGGTGCCATGCGAAGTAAGGAACCCTCTCTCCGCCCAGAGTCGCCCAAAATTATGCACGACCCCAAAGGCATACTGACTGTCAGTATAGATATTGACAACCAGTCGCTCACTCAATTCACAAGCTCGAATAAGGGCAGCTAGCTCGGCAGCTTGAGCCGACTGATAAGGGACCCGTAATGACTCTACTACCGTGCGCAGTGTGGTAATAGCGTAGGCTGCAGTCGTAGTGCCATCTGATAACTTGAAACAAGAGCCATCAACATATAGTTCCCCTTGTGGGTCAGATAAGGGAACATCAGTCAAGTCTACCCGTCCTTTCGTCTCTTCCTCCGTTCGGAAGATGCAATCATGTTTGTCAACTTCATCACTCCCGGCAGGGAGGGGTAGTAACGTGGCTGGATTCAGAGTAGCACATCTTTTAATTGTAATGTGTTTAGCAAACAATGTCAATTCATAGCCGGTAAGACATGCACTGGTGAGGTGCTGTGTCTTTGTCTTATTCAAAAACGTTTCCACAGCATGGGGTACCATAACTGTGAGGTCAGTATCAAGTACGAGTCCAGCCGATTGTCTGATTGAAGTGGCCACAGCAGCGACCGCTCTTAGACAACTCGGGAGGGCTCTCGCGACAGGATCAAGCACAGCAGAGAAATAAGCACACAGCTGTTGCTTATCCCCAAATGTTTGTGTTAGTACAGAGAGCGCACAACCAGCCATCTCGTGGACGTATAACACAAATGGCTTGCTGTAGTTAGGTGTGCCAAGCACGGGAGCTGAACAAAGCGCAGTTTTCAATTGCTCAAAAGCCTGCTGACATTCAGGTGTCCAAGGCAAAGGCTCATGCACTTCTTTCGTTCTTAGTGCAAGCAAAGGTTTAATTAATAAAGAATAGTTAGGTATCCACTGCCTGCAATAGGAAGTGATACCTATAAAAGCACGCACATCCTTTTGAGTTTGTGGAATGGGCATTTTAACAAACATACTGATACGCTCAGGGGTCAACCTCCTACCCTCCTTCGACAGTAGGTGACCTAAATAGGTGACCTCCTGTCGACAATACTGAAATTTAGAAAGGGAAACTTTATAGCCATGTTGAGCTAAATGCAGCAACAATTGATCTGTACTGTCTTTACAACTTTGTTCGGTATCAGAAGCAATGAGGAGATCATCGACATATTGCACCAATACATTACCTGTGGGAAGCGAAAAGGAATCCAATTGACCTTTTAATGCTTGGCTATAAATGCTCGGACTCTCTGTATAGCCCTGAGGAGCTCGACAGAATCTAAAGCTCCTACCAGCTAGGGTAAAACCAAACAGATACCTACTATCGGGATGAATAGGAATACTGAAGAATGCATTTTTCAAATCAATAACAGAAAAGAAGTTAGCAGTAGAAGGAATCATGGTCTGAAGCGTGGTGATATCAGGAACCACCGGATACTGAGGAACCACAATCTTGTTAACTTCGCGCAGGTCAATCACAAAACGATAAACATCCTCATGATCATCAGAGGAACCTGAGGGTGTCCGTTTAAGAATCGGAAGAATAGGACTATTACAAATATTGGCAGATGTCTCTTCAACTACACCTTTTTGTATCAATTCCTGAATAATCTGTAGAAGGGCTCGTTCTCCCGCCTGAGGTATCTTATACTGAGGAATACGAGGCAAAACAGCATTGTCTTTCACCTGTATTGTAACTGGCGGTATGTGCAACAGTCCTACATCTGTATTACCCGTCGCCCATAATGTGGATGGTACATTAGCAAATTCAACGGGAAGAGGGTGAGACAAACACTGTGTAGTGCGCACATTAGGGCCCATCGTCATATAAACACCGTCTGGGGAACAATAAATTGTAGCGTGCAATTTCTTCAACAAATCCAAACCCATCAAATTCTCACCACAATTAGATGTCAACAAGAATGGAGAATCCACAGTAAAAGGACCAATAGTCAATGCAGGGGAGCGTGAAATGGGGCTTACAACCGGCACACCTGAAAAACCTACTGAAACATTATTATGGCCAGACAGAGCTGCCAGATACTGTTTTGTATGCTAATTTTATGATACAATTGTGTAATATTGTCTATACATGTTTCACGTACTGGTTTTATATTTAAAAGAAATGCAAAAGAAAACAAAAAGAATTTTGATAAAACAAAGAAAACAAATTATGTGAATATTTATAAATATGGTTATTTTTTTGGACTTTGTTGTTGTTTAGTTCATGATCAGCCCATGTTGAATTCAATTTCAGCTTGATAAAAGAAATATAGGTCACGAGGGAGCTATCTTTGATTGTGTTGTTGTTTTCCCCTCTTCTCCCTGACCTCAAAATAACCTGCTGAGAGGGGGTCCCCATATTTTGCTTAGCATTCACGGTTATTTAACTGTGGGATTGTGAGACACATTTTTGTGTAGTTTCACTATTATTGATAGTATTGATTGGACCTTTTTCAACTAAACTGTTTCTTTTCTGTTTGCACACTTTAGTTCAACATTCTTAGGCACTTGTACTATATCTTGATAGACACACTAGGTTTATTGGTGTAATTTGGTGATTGGGACAACATATCATTTTTCCTGTCAATTGACTGACTATTAGACTCGGTCCATCCTTTGGACTTGACACTCCCCGCAATGGAGGGCCTTAAAACCTTTAGATTCACGGACGAAGACTTCTCCACATTGATAGGACAAGTAATGTCAAATGTATCTTCCTCACATCAAGGAGATAATGGGGAATGGAATAATCTGCTAAATCTTAGAAAAAAACTCAAGCGCATGGAGTCTCATGCACATTATATGCTCGAATACCTACGAGCAGAAGTTATACCATCTGGCCTAAGGGTACGTAATGTCCCGGCGTTATTTGTAGAAATCCGTAAGTTCCTGGAGCGGTGGTCCCTTATTGCGAACCGCTGCTCCAGGGACTGGATGATTCTGATAATAGAAACAGCAAGAGAGGTCATGGCAGTCTTGAGCCAAGAAATAACAGCACTTGAAGATAAATTAAATACCTCAACGGCCCTTGAAGAAGCGAAAGCGAGGCTTGAGAAAATAAATACCGATATGAAGGACTTTGAGATCTATCTAACAAACAAAAAAACTGAAAAATTAAAAAAGGACATCAGGTGGTATACTCAAGAAAAAGCATACCCTTACCTGAATTCGTCCTATTATCAAGATTGGAATCAAGGCCAGGGTTACCAAGGCAACCCAAATAATTACAGAAGAAGAATCATAAACTTCTCTGATACATACTCGTCAGATTCTGACAATGAGAATGCTCATGAAATGGCAGGAGCTCAATATAATCCTAGACCATACAGGGGCAGACAAGTAGTACAACAATCATTTCCTGGTCAGTCTCCTTTTTTATCGAGAGGACAATACAGAGGGAGGAACAAAAGATGGGCACCAGACAGGGGGGAACCCCAACAGATGGCCCCACAGCACCAACAACCGTACCTGAAAACACGCAACCAACAGTACTGGCGGTAGAAAGGTCTACTAGTGAGGGTGACAAAATTAACAGAGATATCCTACCCATTTTTAATCTCTCCTCAATTAATTTAACAACTGAGGAACATGCTGTTCTCAGCCGTGGCCTCTCATTTGTCCCCAGTACTCGTCCCAACGTTTTCAAGCTGCATGAGGACTTATTTTCCTTTTTCAGGAAAGTGAGACTTAAAAAATTCTTTTTGGACAAACCATTGGAGAAAAATGAAGACAATCAATCAAAATGTAAACCTCCGTCCCACTTTACACCAACACTCGATATGGTGGGCCCAGAGGTCAACATTTTTTAGCAGAATGTAATTAAAGAGATAGCCCGTATTGTTAAACATCCCCCCACCACGCGTAGTAACCTGTCGCATACAGAAAATGTGGCCCTGAACAACATCAAACACAACAAAGACCTGATTATTAAACCCTGCGATAAGGGTGGCGGGGTAGTTGTTATGAATAAATCAGATTACAACGACAAAATCTCAAATATGCTAGCTATCCCGGAGCATTACAAAAAAATCACACCCAAGAGAGTTAGCCAAATTGAATATCATCATCCAAGAAGTGACACAGAGAGCGTTGGACCAAGGGTTTATCTGCCAGGAAGAATATAGTTTTCTCAATAAATCCTGCCACAAAACTCCAGCCCTTTATGGGTTGCCAAAGACCCATAAAAATGTACTTGACCCTCCATTACGCCCCATCATCTCCACTATTGGCTCTAGCACCGAGCCGCTTTCAAAGTATGTTGACTCCTATCTATGCCCCTTAACACAAAATTATGCCTCCTACATCCGGGACACGGGTGACATTGTAAATAAAATTGAAGGTATGCCATATGATTCAGACACAGAAATATTAGTAACGCTTGACATTGAGGCGTTATACACTAACATTCCTCAATGTCAAGCGTTACAAGCAGTGGCATCACTTCTACAGAGATCTCCAGGAGACAGACCTGATGTGTTCATACTTGAATGTTTGGAGATAGTCTTGATGAATAATTTCTTTGAGTTTAATGGATCCATATATCAACAAGTAAAGGGCACCAGCATGGGAGCTTCGTGTGCTCCCAGCATAGCGAACACCTACATGGGTGAATGGGAGATCAAGAATGTCTTCAATGAGGCGGCTCCATTTTTTGAAAATATTAGCACATGGAGACGGTTCATTGATGACATTTTTTTTATTTGGAAAGGCGATAGTGACACACTGCAGGAGTATATACTATGGCTTAATGCCAGTGACAGTAATCTTAACTTCACCTCCAAGTTTAGTTCTAATCAAGTCAAATTTTTGGACATTATGATTTCTGGATTTAACAACATACTGGAGGTTAGCCTGTTCAGGAAACCTACAGCAAAAAATACAATATTGCAATACCAAAGCTTTCACCCGGCATGTCAGAAAGATTCAATCCCTTTTGGGGAAGTTTTGCGGGTGAGGCGAAATTGTACCAACATAAATGACTTCCATAAACATGGAGATGCTCTTAAGTCACAATTGCTAGCCAGGGGTTACCCTCATAGGTTAGTCAGACATGTGTACAAAAGAGCCAAATACTATAATCGTGATGCCCTCTTACTGGGGACACACCGTCCATCTCAAAACCAAGTTGTGTGTGTCGTCAATCATTCCCAGCTTAATTACAAGATCAAAAACATCATCCACAAAAATTGGAAGATCTTGAATACCAATGAAAATGAGTCCCAGTTACAACTACCCATGTTGGCTTATCGGAGGAATCGTAATTTGCGTGATATTCTGGTACATACCAGACCCCCACTGCATAACAATTTACGCCAGACGACCATCACTGGCTTACCAGCAATTCTAGGCAACCACAAATGTGGGTCGTGTCATGCTTGTGACACTGCGATTGTCACAGTATCCCTCTCGTATGAGGGATACAACATAAAATTAAGAGACCTTACTATGCAGGAGTCACAACATTATATACATGTTGTTGTGCCCATGCAAATTAGCATACATTGGGGAGACATCGCGCAAATTTCGCATAAGATATAGCGAACATAAATCAGCTCTTCGCACATGCAAGACTACAGCCCCGCTTGTTCAACACTGTTTAGATAACCATCACTCAGAAAAGGACCTTATCTGGTGCATTTTGGAAAAGGTTAAAAGTCAAGCTGGTATCCCTGTTGAAACTACCCGCAAAAGAAGAGAAACTTTTTGGATTTTCACTCTTAATAGCGTCAAACAGGGATTAAATGAGGACATTGGATGGCATGTAACAAGACCTTGGTAATATAATCTTTATTAGTGTCCCTGCACATCATACTATAGATATGTCATTATATAGTGGACTTTCCATCTGATGTACACTTCATGCATTTTCTGTATGACTTTAGTGTACTGCCTAAATGAATCTGTTTTGCCACTTAATTTTGTGACATACCATCTTTTGACACGACCATCTCGCTGCGATTTGTATATTTCTGGTTTGATTATCCTGCAGTACACTAGATGTATTTATTCATTTAGCCCTGCTAGTGGCAGTAAGTGCTTAATAGACTTATTATCTCAGATACACACAGTATATCTATTATCGGCAATTTGGTATCTGACCGTCTCAATATTCAGTGTCTTACTCACCTATTTAGTTTATTGCTTTTTCCTCATTTTTTGAATACACTTTTATTTTTAGTTTTTGTACAGAATTGGCCCCATGTGGTTATCCTTTATGCATCATAATACAGCAACATGCACACGCATTGGAAGAATGTTGCACTGCATTACAGCTGTATCTGAATCGTTATATTGATGTTGCTTTGGTTACATGAATGGCAGGGTTACTCCACTCTGATAAATACGCCAAGCACCTTTCCATTAGATGGATATAAGCTGTTGTATTGAGCTCTGTACTGCGCTATTGTGGCACTAAAACATCTGACATCACCTTCGCTTACAGGCATTGATAATACCTCTGTGTGAGCTTTCACGATCTTCACTAGTCCAAGATGGCGCGTCCCGGTCTGTTTGTAAGTCCTTTTTTAGTCTCGGGTTGATACCACGTGATTGTAATAATAAGATGAATAGTCCGGATGAGGTGGTTTTAAGGTAGGTTTATTTAAGTATTAGGTAATAAGGAAAGGAAGCCCCACCAGGAGCAGCCAGTGCGGTGCTCAGCCCTTTCATCAACTGACTCCCGCTTTCATTCTAACATTCTAAATACCAACATTCTAAAATACCTTCATAATGGCTGAGCATCATATTACAACATCTCCCTCCTTTACAATGAAGAGGGAGAAAGTTACAAGAGGCATGAGGAAAATGACACGGAAAGAATCTAGGGAAAACATCGTCAAAATGTAACATGAAAAATTAACTTTGAAACCTGAAAAGGAAGAATGAAAATGGAAGAATGAGAAGACGCCAAGAGACAAAGAGAAAGTAGTGAAAATGAATGACGGGGAAGACAGAAGGCACAAAAGACAACATACTCATGCACCATCCATCTATCTCACACAAGAGCAAACACACACTCCCTCACACAAACAACAAAACAACCTAAATAAAAATTAACTTTGAAACCTGAAAAGGAAGAATGAAAATGGAAGAATGAGAAGACGCCAAGAGACAAAGAGAAAGTAGTGAAAATGAATGACGGGGAAGACAGAAGGCACAAAAGACAACATACTCATGCACCGTCCATCTATCTCACACAAGAGCAAACACACACTCCCTCACACAAACAACAAAACAACCTAAATACACAGATCATGAAAGCTGGCCAGGCTGACACGAGGAGAGTAAAAGGTGCAGGAAGGAAGTGATGAGTGAAACAAACAACGAAGTACAGAGAAAGGGTGAGAGACAGCCGCAGACAGAGAAGGAGAAGGTGGCTGTAAATAAACAAAGCAGAAGAATGGGAACACAGCGAATGAAGACGTATTGAGCTCACAGGGGTGGCAAAGAAAGAGGTGAGCTAGAGCATTAGGACGTACTGAGCTCACATGAGTGGGAGAGGAAGCGGTGAGCTAGAACAGAGTTTTCCCCCAAAGCAAGTTGAGGTGAAAGGTGTGCGGAAACGGCACAGTGTACAACATGAAACTGTGAAACGGAAGTGGAGGAAGACCACATGAAGCAGTAAAATTTCCCTCAAAGCAGGTTGAGGTGAAAGGTGTGCGAACAAGGCACACGGCACAATGTGAAAATGTAAAAATGCAACATGGGCATTAGATGTGGTGATACCACATGGAAGTGTGTACACAGCACACTAAACAATGTAAAAATGCAACATAGGCATTAGATGTGGTAGTACCACATGGAAGTGTGACCACAGCACACGGAACAATGTGAAAATGTAAAAATGCAACATGGGCATTAGATGTGGTGATACCGCATGGAAGTGTGAACACAGCACACTAAACAATGTAAAAAAAATGTAAAAATGCAACATAGGCATTAGATGTGGTAGTACCACATGGAAGTGTGACCACAGCACACGGAACAATGTGAAAATGTAAAAATGCAACATGGGCATTAGATGTGGTGATACCACATGAAGGTGTGAACACAGCACACGGAACAATGTGAAAATGTAAATAATAGATGTGGGTGCAAGCCACATGACAAAATGTAAATTTCAAAGAGAAATAGGTGTGGCGAAGAAGCTACCACACTGTAAAATGCAATGCATAGAAACCAGTACTGAGTAAAAACAATAAGTGTATATTTAGGTGTGGCGTATAATGCCTCACAGTATAATGTAACAACAATAGAACTACCCCAACACCAAGCTGGAGGTAAAGGTGTGACAATTAATTACACGGCAGAACGTACACAACTGAGCATGCATGTTTTGTACTCCCGCAAAACAGGTAAAGAAAAGCTCTATAGGAACTAAATGACAGCTCAGCAAGTAAGAGCAATATCAATAAAAACATGTGAATGTAAATTGCGCAGAATAACAACGCTTGCTTGAAAAGTGATGATCTACAACACATTGAAAAGAATGGCAATGTCAGGCAAAACATGAATAAATTCTTGAAAGCAAAAGTTAACGTAGATTGCAGATGAGGCTGAAATAACTCCAAGTAGAACAGCAGGCAAAGTCAATGAACTTGGTGGCACCGTGAAAATAAAAGTCCAATGCTTTGAATACGCCAAATATAAAGCGGTTTAAGAATGCAGGAGATTCAGATAACATTAATGCAAGGTTCCGTTAAGAGATAAACAGACAAAGTAATGTTTGGAATGTTTGGATTGCTAAATAAACAGCCAAACCTCGTGATGCCAAATATAGTTTGGCATAGAAGATCAATGAAATGGAAGTACCTGAAGTAAAACGTGATGATCGGCTTGATGCTTGTCCGTAAAGTTAATGACTCCATGGCAACTCCATGGACACGGGAGAACGCTGGTACCTGTAATTACTTGTTCCAGTGGCGTGCAGGCAGCAAGTTCTTCACCCTCACAAAACTTTATTGAGGGAACCAAAGTGTTCTAACGAAGAACAGTAGAAGACGTGGTTGGCATAAGACGTGGTGAAGGGTGAACTTCAGAAGACAGTGTGGCTCCAGTGCAGAGTTGCGGAGCAAACCCAAGATGGCGGCACGTTGAAGGACGTAGAGCAGGGTGGCTCACGGCAGAAGCAGGCTCCGAATATTTCCTAACAGCTGTAGTGACGCAGAGAAGAATCGTCACAAAGACATGAAGGCAGGAGGCGTCACAAGAGCACGGGACACAGGTAACGCTGCATGCGCTGTGTTGATCTTCGCAGTAAGCGGCTCGTGCCGTTTAAAAATGTATGGCAGCGGTTTAACCGTCGTTACGGGAGCACACAGAGGGAGATATGTACAACCCCCCAAAGTACTCACAATTGGTGACATGAAGTCAGCCACAGCCTATGTTCCATGCACGCAAACGGCGGAACACTCACAGGCAGGTTACAGGAAGCAGATAACGAGAATTGAAGCAGAGATTGGCACGTAGGTGGCAGCGTGTGTGCTCACGCTGTCGTCGGTGCAAGTCAGTCGGAACTGCTTGTAAAGTTCGCAGGGCAATTAGATGAAATGCCTGAAAAATGTAGCCGGGTACTCACAAGCCTGTAATATGAAGAAGACGTCAGGGTGGCAGGCGAGAGGTATCTTCAACGGCAGCTGAGGCAGGCAGTGGACAAGGAAACGAAGCAGGGACTGGCACGCTGGTGTTGAGGGCGACCGGTAGGAGGTCACTGGTGGGGCTCTCGGTGCCAGAAAGCTTAATCTGCTTTTCGGGGAGTTTCCTTTGTCTTGAAGGTAGTTTATCTTGAAGTAGCTGAATTAGGTGGCAGTAGCATACGGAGGTTCTTCCAATCGTCGCCAATGTAATAATAAGATGAATAGTCCGGATGAGGTGGTTTTAAGGTAGGTTTATTTAAGTATTAGGTAATAAGGAAAGGAAGCCCCACCAGGAGCAGCCAGTGCGGTGCTCAGCCCTTTCATCAACTGACTCCCGCTTTCATTCTAACATTCTAAATACCAACATTCTAAAATACCTTCATAATGGCTGAGCATCATATTACAACAGTGATCCCTATCAGTTTGCGCGCTCTTTTGAAACACGGTCCATATATAACCATTACAATATTAGCCGTCAGTAACTTTGTTGGATTTTTGGTCCGGGCGCCTTTCTGGGGAGTTTCTGATGTCCGTGTGCTGATTTAATACGGTAAGATTGACCGCGATTTGCAAATCTTCATCGATGTGATGCCTTACAGACGTAAATCCCCTTTCTTTTAAGATAGTCACGTAGGGGTTTAGACCAGTGCAGCCCTTGGATATTGGTTATCTGGCTTGGGTTTGCCCTGAATATAGGCTCTATGTATAAATATATCACGTTCGTCTACATTGCATGTTGTTTTAAATGGGGCGCCTTAGTGACATGACAGTTCTGACAGGTACCCTTAATGGCTTAGATAAAATATGTCTTTGGGCGAATGCGTCATGTAGATTTGCAATCATCAAGACTGCATCTATAAATCTAACTGGTAGCCGTTTGGCTACAGCAGACATGATAGAACATGCTTTTGGGCTCCATAATATATGTAATACAGTATGACACCATTTCGTGACACATTCATATTTTAAATGCAATCTTGATAGATAGCTGTTTTATCCTTAGAGGGTCTATAACTTACGTTTCCCACCGTGTTTTTTTCGTAGAACCGGTGAGCATAGACCTAAAAGACTTTACAAATAACTTTATTGAGACATCGACGAAGTGGACTGGTGTAGTGCCTCCAAAGGTGACTTACCGAAATTAACAACCTTGACCTATAATGTAGGTGGTATTACAAGAGCCTAGCATAATATCAGCTGACACAACACCCGCTTTCTATATTCATCAACCCTTGGGCAATTTTTTCCTTCTTTTTTTCTTTACAGGAGTGTTAACCCTGCTGTGTAAATATACATTTATATGTTTTATTCAATACACAGTATATTAGAGGCTCCGAGGTAAGATGTTATTGACCCTTTATAAACCTGACTCTACTACATGTATTCGGGTTTAAAGTATTCACGACACTTACTGGTTTATTTATTTTGACAGAATGTGGCACATTAATTTATTTTAATGATATAACCACACCAGACAGTATCTGCCAGTGGCTGTTTTTCGCAGAGTATTAGCAATAGTAAGTAATATAGGAAGAGCTTTTACTACCAACAATATCACGTTCTTTACGAAATATAGGGTAGTCACATGGTGAGGTCTTCCTCTGACTATCTAGGAGTGTCTTTATTTTCCTTTTTATTTTTAAGTTGTCACTGTGGGATAGTGTGGTGTATGCACAATCGCTCTGAGTGTTATTTCATGATTCTCCCTTAGTAAGTATGGGGAGAACCTCTGGTTAACCTTTGCGGTATATGGAGCACATTATTTGGTGTTTCGAATGGTGTAGGTGTGATTAGTCTGTCCTGCGACTATCTTTTCTCTACTTGGTAATCACATGTTGTAATTAAGGTCCAATCGATTAACTTTTTCTATACATGGGCTTTGTATTTGTATTTATTATGTTTATACCTTTTAGGTATCCCCTGGGTGTGTCAATACTGATCTGATATCTGGCTAAGGTCCTGAGGAAGGTGGTGCTATCATTCTTCAAACCACCGAAATGCGCGTCGACCAATGCTGCTCAGATCCTGCTATATGCAGTTACTTTAATTGGTCGCGGAGATTATACAATCTCTTGTCTCCCACCATCCAGATATATGTATTAGTGAATGTGGTATGAGTATAAATGAGTTGGAGTGCATGTGAGGTAATTTGTATGAATGTTTTTTTCTGTTTTGCTACTTGGGGGTTAGTGATATAATAACTGTTTTGTATGCTAATTTTATGATACAATTGTGTAATATTGTCTATACATGTTTCACGTACTGGTTTTATATTTAAAAGAAATGCAAAAGAAAACAAAAGAATTTTGATAAAACAAAGAAAATAAATAAATTATGTGAATATTTATAAATATGGTTATTTTTTGGGACTTTGTTGTTGTTTAGTTCATGATCAGCCCATGTTGAATTCAATTTCAGCTTGATAAAAGAAATATAGGTCACGAGGGAGCTATCTTTGATAGAGCTGCCCCAGGGACCATATTTTGAGAAACAGAACTCTTTGTCGCACCTGTGTCCACCAAAAATTCCTTAGTCGAACCTTGCAGTTCCGCAGTGACATAAGGACTACGCTGATCTACAGGTATCGGAACTGGTCCCTCACTCTGTCCCTGGCTGTCCTAGCTGTAAGACATCCCTGTCGCCTCATCCATGTCGTAATCATCATTGTAATACAGTCCATCGTGAGGGTCCTCAAAGTAGTTATTATCAGAATGACCCTGTCAGACTGCAGCACTCTGAGCTCTATTAGTCCCGCGACCTCGTCCACGAGGACCTCTCCCTCGAGGGACCGCAACCTTCTGCCAGAGAACTGGACACTCGCTAAGCCAATGGCCCTCCTCCTTAAAGTATGCACACTGATTCGGCCCCAAAGGTGTCGTGGTCAGCTGTCTACTAGTGCGTGGAAGCTGTCTGGCAGGACCACCTTGTCCTCTACCATTACCCCTAAACGCTTGCTGTAACAACACCTTCGTCTTCAATTCCTTATGCTTTTTATCTGTCTTGTCCTTCTCCTCTTGGTCATGGTGTTTGTAATATTGAGCCATATTCAAAATAACAGAAGGGGAAGAAGTGGACCAAGTACTCTCAGACGCCTACAAATGAGTCGTAATTTCAGGAAGTAAATTAGAAACAAATCTGTCAACAAACAACCAAACTCCTCCCTCAACAGACATATACTGCCCACTATAGTCTAAAAATGTGTCTTCAAACCGGGTAAAGAAATCAGACACACTTTTATCCTTCTTTTGTCTACAAGCCGTCAATTTATCCCAGCTTACCTTCTTGGGTGGGATAAGTGAGTGCATATATGTAATAATACGACCAGGCAAAGCAAGTATCTCAGCACGAGGCTTGTCACCTGGCTTCCTCTCCTGATCCCAGCCTTTAATTACATCCCCTGTACCTCCCAACTCTGCAATATGATCCTGAGTATGAACCTGTCTCCAAACATCAACCGGAACTAAGAGACCAAAAAACATTTCTATATCGGCAAGAGTCATCACAGTAGAGGAAGCAGCCTCTGTTAATTCTTTATAATAGGCCGCAGGATTTTTGCTGGGGTCGGGCAAATGAGCCTTAAGAGCTAAAACCTCACTCCTTTTCCACGAAGTATAAACCCATTGCTCTTGAAAACGGGCCGCTACAACCGGTCTAGTAATATTTCCGTGCTGGTCCGTTATCACAGGTATTTCTGGGTGATATATAGAATGAACTTCTCGCATAGGAAATTGAGACACCATGGTAGGACTTTTCTCATGCAGTCTGCCCCTATAGGCAACTAAAGTCGCAATATTTCCAAACACCGGACCTGGCCCCAGATCAGCTGCATATACACGATCTTTAATATCAAATAAGATTTGAGGGGCTTCCATTCCAAAATGTGTCTGCCAGAGATTAATCAATGTAGTGGACATATGTTTAAGGGCATGTTGCTGTATTAAGGGTTCAAAATCTTGCATAACACTCCAAATATCTTCGACACTATAAAGTGCATTACAGGCCCACCGCACAGCCTGTTCAGCTACTACTTGTTTCTCATCCTCCCCCACATCTGACCGCACTAACGGACCCCTTCGATCCCTGAATTTCATCCAATCCCTATCCTCAAACCCCCTCACTGGTGTAGCAGTATTCAAAAGTGACGGCGGATGAATAACCAAAGGACGAGAAGCAACTGAATCAAGGGGTACGACCGTAGCTGGTGGTTGCGCCGGGGGAGAAAGAGAAGCGGGCATAGGTGCTGACACAGTAGGGGTACTAAAAGTCACAGTTGTCAAGGATGGTGAGGGTAAAGGAGGTGCAGGGGACGCCGTAGCCACAGCCGTCAAAACAACAGCCGTGGATACAGGAGCAACCGGAGCAGACGTAACAGGCTGCTGTGGCTGTAAAGGAATGACAGGATATATCCTCTGTGGGGCATAAGGAGGCGGGGGTTGGGCATCTAACAATTCCTCTACAAAAACATCGTCTTCTTCCTTAGCTAAATAAGACTCATCAATGTGCAACCGAAATCTCCTATCCTCACATTCAATTCCAGATTCCTGTTTCGCTTTGTCATAAGCCACAGCTTTCTGTGTTAAGGTGTGCATCTTCCCTTTTCGTGCATCCCTTTCCATCTTTAACCGCCTCTGTCTAGCCTCCTTTTGCCAAGTTCTGAGGGCATCAAACATAGACTGTCTGCTTTTTTTCTTAAATAATTGCTCCTGTAAAAAAACTATTTTTCATTCATCAAAAGTGCCCGTCAACGGCCATTGCAACTCGGCATTGTCCCTTGTATATTTGTGCCATAATGTACTAAACATAATAGGGCAAGACCATGCTTCACATACATATCAAAATTAGGGCTGCCTTCAGGAGGCGCCGGCTGAGCTTCTTCCAATCGAGCATCTGCAGAACAACAACGACAACACGAATACAAGATTTTGCTTTAAAACTAGGCATTTTGAACACGAAAACAAGTTTGCTACTTTTTACCTAGCAAAGTAATTGCAATCACTTTTATCAAAAACGGTCCTCAGACCGTACCAAACTCAAACCACAATGGTACCATATCCACAAAAAACCAAAACAAACTCACCTGGTATGAGTAGATCAAACGAATCTATTCTCCACTGCCGACTCTTCAGACCAAACGGTCAGATCCAAGGGTTTCGCTGTTTAGGACTGCAGTCGGTATGACCAATGGGTGAGGCACCGTCCAGCAGGACGGAAGGGTCAGCCTCGAGCAATCAATGCTCCTCATACAGGTATCCCTGGACCATCAGTCTGACCCGACGATAGCCTCGACCTCCCCCCCCCGTCCGCGGAGAGACGATGGGTCACTCACCCGAAGGAGTCCCTGTTCGGGCGCCAACTGAAGGAAGTGGCCCGATTCGGGTTGCTAATGACCACCTCTCAGCCTTCTATACAAATGAAGAGTCGGTCAGACAGTGGAGAATACAAACCAATAATTGTTTATTCAGAGTACACTCAGAGCGGAGCCCAGTCTGCCAAGTCGCTAGGAGTGCTGCATAGGGACTGAAATCGACAAGCATAAAGATACATTATGTACATTTCGCAAGTGGGCTAGAACACACCCACAGTGGAATTTTCCAGGCAGGTGCTGCAAGTAATGGAATACAAGGAAGGAAAGAAAAAAATAATCTCAGTGCTCATATCTCATACGAACTTTCAAAGTTCAAGGCCACCCCAGTCGGTCCTGTCACCAGACAAGGGGGAGAAGGCCTGGATCTAGAGAGAAAGGAATGCGCTAATAAGAACAGTCTATTCATTAGTGAAGCAAACCCCAACCTTTGGGAAGCGAAACTTAGAGGAAGCCTTTTCTCAGAAATAGCAAAGGATTAGTTTCGATCATGAGTCAAAATGGCATCTAAATAGAAAATGGTGCCGCAAATGCTAACTTACAAACTTACTTAGGATAATACGTAAGCAGAAACATTTCTAGTCTAACACTGTGAGCTACTTCTTGGCAGTAACAGGTTTTAAACATCTAGTATATCATTAGATTTTCAGCTCTCTTCATATGACCACACACCACCTCGCTTATCTTAGACTCAAACCTCCCGTTCTGCCTCCTTATCAATACCATGGCTAAGGACACCAATTTACAACTCTTCTTGCCTGAAGAAATTCTTTATCCCCTTCAATCCACTCCTTGGATTTAAATAACATGACTCGTGCTTTTGAAGTGCCCGGCATTTGTAATTTAAGCTCTAAGGATCTCTCACAGAAGATGATTAACAATATTTTAAGACTCCAAAACCAAGCTGCCAATATGTTCAAAAACAAACAAAAGCATTACTATCCCAAGCGAGCCCTGAAAGAATCCCAGTAGCTCCCAGCGAATGCAAGAATCAAATTCATGACAGTCAAAATGATGCACAAAGCATAGTAGAATAAATCATATCTACAAAAACGTCCTCCACGTTACATTACCAGCACACCCATGAAACCATCAAAAACATGGTGGCTGATCCCTGGGAGTATTGGACCATAAACTATTGAGAGCCCTGGCTCCCTAAATTATACCATAACCAAGCTACCTCTTAAAACTGAGCCCTTCTAGACAGCACTGACCTGAATCCACTTGTTTGGGTTTTGTAATTGAGAAATGCAAGATGACAGTTTTACCTAATCCTGCTGGGCTTTAATGACCCACTCACTATAACACATTTTGTACCTCACTGATTCTCTCTATCAACAAAATGTTGTGCAAATTATCACAAGATGGCAGCCAGTGCTATGAAACACTGACCTCTATTTAGCCTTACATTTATGTCTGCAAGTGGGCACTGGACTATTCAACTGCGGTAAATCTCCAAGGTTTCCTTACCTAGCTCCATTGAAAACTCTCTGTATCCTTCTTAGTCTAAACCACTGCACGGCTAGTACATATTCCTGTCATTTTTGTCTGTTTTGCAAAATGTCATTAGTAGACCTCACATACTCTTCTAGCATTCTAGTACTTAAACATAGAGGTGTATTCAGTTGAAATTACACAACAACACTTTTTCACAGTTTCAGTCTATGTCTTGACACCCATCATGGCCTGGGCCTCCACCACCTGTTGATAGGAAACTGATTCCTCCAGACTGAAGCTACTATGTCCTCCCTCAGATTTACTTCCTCTCTAATTGTGGTTTAAAGTGCCGATTTTGGTCTAATTCTCTACAGCTTCGTTTGTATTATTCTAGAGCATTTTTGTGGTGGTGGTGTACATGGAAACAAAGTCACTAAAAGTAGTTCTGGTGATAGGCACTTTGCTAGCTGCCATCTTGACTGTTCCTTCTTCATTACAGGAGTAGAGGCAGTTAGCCACTTAGTTAACCTCCATACCCATGTCTTCACTCTCCATTTAGGCATTTATAAAACCTACAGTATTTGTTCAAATATTCCTTGTTAGAAATCATCTTGAGGATTATAGTTAGAGTTGGTTCTAAAGGTGGATCTTTATTCGTGTTAATATTGCATGTGTAGTTCAATGCCTGTTTGTAGATAAGTGATTCTTCGTCACAAGGGACAGCTGCCACACGTTTCTCCCTAAGAAGCATGGTAGTCTAGGGCTTTCTCAGGGCTTAGACCTTGCAAAATAGTATTTGATGTGTAACCGGCTTGAAAATATTGGCTAAAGTAAAGGAGTTGGCTTGTGACAGTCTTGTACGGGCTGAGAAAAGTGTCTCATCTTAATGTACACACTGCACCAATACGGTCCTCTAGTTGATTTCACAACTAGCATTGTTGATACTATTTGCATCCAGAAGAAGAGTTTGTAGATCTGTACTGGACAATGACTAGCACCTCCCTCAAAATCAATCTTGGCAATTATGACACAGCCAACTGCACAATTTAGCTTATCGCAGCTTTGCTATTTTTGTACCAGATTTCTTTAAAGTTGTCATTTGTGAACTGTCGCTGTACACAATCATATCCAGTCAGTCAGCCTCAAATAATCGATCTGACAGGGGAGTCAGTACTGTGATTTGAACAGTTCAAACCAATCTCTGTAGTTTGTGTCCATGCAGAGTTCTATTTGCCTCTGAGAGTTACCTTGTCTCCTACAGATGACACTGAGCAGCCTTTGTATAAAGTCAACTGCTGACTTTCTGATGAACCAATAAGCCCTGTTGTACTACAGATATATTTTGCTGGATCTGAACCCTTTAGTTTCTTACGCTGAGCTATTGGTCCAACCTGAAAATTCATATTTTTAGAGCTTGTGAAAAATAAAGTAAGCATAGTGGCTGTAACGATTGCTGAACTGTACAGTTTTTGACCCCTAACTATTCAAGCAAGTTGTGAGCACACTGTCCAGGCCCCCTAACGATGCCAAGCCCTCAAAATTCCAAACCTGATTACCTCATTTCAGTCTGATCCGCAATGACTTGCTTTGACTATCAACAGCTACTCACTCCCACTGCACGCTATCACCAATCACTCATCTTTTTCATGTAAACTCTTTCTATGTAACGCACTTATCCTCCCTCACACTGATTTAGCCTCACCATACCCTACAACCCATAACACTGAACAACGACCTCACTCGTGATGGGAAACCCTCTGGTCTCTGTCCGTGGCCCCTCCTTTTCGTATGTAAATAACTTCCTTCTTAGACATTATGTCCTCATTTGGGTTCTTGTATTATCTTTGAGCTGACAACACCCGCACCTTCTCATGTCTTGTTTTCACCTCTCCTTCAGTAACTTGTGTTTAATTGTCTCACTGTCTCATCGTCTCACTGCCACCTCTTGCTAGGTGGTAGCACGAGGTGTAATGTTGAACTATTCTAAAACTGAAGTCCTTTATTTCAGGCCTTACTAGCAACTATTTCTTTAACTGACTCAATTCACATTCCACCCCAGTCCTTATCATTTGCCTCATCCACTACAAATCTTGGTGTCCTGTTCAGCCATTCCATGAAATGAAATACTTCATAACCACTACAGAAACCCCACCAAGTACTGGATATATGCAAATCTACCAATACGCATCCCTTTCAGCACATCTTAAACACCCATCAACAAATTTCCATGTTCTCCGTGAAATGGATTATATCTAACTTTAAATTTTTATTCTCATACAAGCTGCCTTGTGCCATTTTCATATTTTGTCCTTTTCCCTATTAGACCCTCTCCACTGGAGCTCTCTACCACTAGATGTTCATGCAAGGGCCTCCCTGCAAGAGTTAGGAAAAAGAACCAAAGTGTCATCTACTGAAGCTAGAGAAACAATTGCTCCCCGCTTGTCCATATATTGTAAATTTGTAAGTTGTACACATGTATGTCTAATTAAATATAGATATGTACTATGAGGGGTGCCTGAATTTCCATACAACATACTGGCTGGTATTACCACACATACTCAACATACATGTGCAACACAAGCCAGTCACCAGAAAATTACATCCTTAAAAAGGAAATATCTATTTGTGAGTTACCTGTTTCTATGTCATTGTAGACAACATCCATATGTAGATTGTGTACCGTATTGGCCACATTATACATTTCTTGTAGGCAGACTCTTCATTCACATCTCATTGGCAGCCATATATGGAGTAACAGTCCATTTCCCACCATCATAATCAGCTATATATAGGTAAGAACCAGCATCTTATCAACCATGGCCTCTAAACCCTTCAGAAAGGTGAAATTTAGTGAGGAAAAACTGCAAGTACTTGCCGAGGTAATAATTAGAAGCCACAGCGTCTGGGGCATTTAGTACAGAGAACCAGTGTACAAGTGAAAACTTGAACATGAAAACATATTACTCGAAAGTTCAACAGTCTTCTCTCACCCCCAGACAGTGAAGTATTGCAAAAAGAGATTCCTAGTGCCTAAACATCATGGCAAAGATTTATTAAGGACTTGCGTTGTCCTTGCATGACACAAGTCGTCGCAAGGCAGTTCAAGTCCTTAGATGGGATTTACAAAGCCATGCAAGGGGCTATTTGTGCCGCCTTGCGTCACTTTGTAAACAAATGTAATGCAACGCGGAGGCTTGCCCTGCGTTGTGTTACATTGCATTGTGGAAGGCATTCCATGGGTGAAGCATGGGTGTTCCCATGCTCCACCCATGGAATTTGACACTGTGACAGATTTACTCACCAAAATGTGAGGCATAACAAGGAGAAATCTGTTTATTCTTCTTTGATACTTCCTCATTCTATGCATGATTCATTCTGCATCACACATAGAAAGAGAAAATTGCCTCTAGGGCTTGTTAGTGTGCAGAAGGGTGCACCTTCCAGAACAAAGACAATTTTGACGCAACGCAGGCATCCTTGAAATGCAGGTAGAGAGCTTAGTAGATATGGCGCTCTCCAGCTCTCTCCTATTTTATTCCACGCAGCGTAGTAATTTTGATTGCTGCACCGCATTGCATGAACGTTTAGTAAATATGCCATCCATGTTTGGGCACTACTGTGCGTAGGTGTGAGACTCTTGGGATTAAAGGATGCACAGCAGCAGACCTCAACTTGACCCCTTGGGAGGAGTAGATCAGGAACATGATCAGCCTAATATTAAGGAAGTATCATGTAGAGTTTCAAATGGCGGAGCTGAGGATCCATGGGCCTTCCTTATATACCATTGCAATATCCATGTGCATGTCTATGCAATACACTACAGTCCTAAATATTCCTTAGATTAACCATATTATGAGACACATGTACACTCATTATAAATGTGTCACAAAAATGCCCCATGGATGATATATGATAGTATAATGCAGGCACATTACAAATAGGTCACAGAGAAAGAGAAATAGCAGCCCTCAATAAAAAGTTTGGGGAGGTACCAAATGCAATATTTCATCCTGCTCTTAGGGATGTAGATATACTGGAAGAATCCACTGCCTGGGTAGATAACAATGAAGACAGAAGGGCATGTAAGACCTTTCATGTTCCCAAAATCTGACATGTTCAATTGAAAAGTAATGAGGAATTAAGGGTACTAGGGTTTAGCCCCACTGTTGCATATCATTCATATAACCATATCTTGTTTCTTGCAAGTCTTGAACTGAAACTATCAAGTCACCAAATAATATACCCCTGCTGTACTTCCAGTTGATACACAAAGGTGGACACATAGCAGCCCTCATTCATTTAGCACTACCCATTGCAAGTAGAAGTGTGGGTCATGTCCCCAAATGTCTGCTATCTCTCGTTTCTCAGATACCACAGTGGTCACAGCTCCCACAGCTAGGATGCACGCTCACTGTCATTAACAGCTCAACAACCACCAGGCAGCTGCTGCAACCACATATGAAAAGTACCACAACAACACCCAGCCTGCCTGAATCTGGCCTTGTGATTATTGTGCTTACAACATGTGTGAGGTCCACAATAGTAGTGAGCTCCACTGCACAGGAACATCCACTGCTTCTGTGTCCCAGCATGCCCCTGCTGTAACCGGAGCTCCTATGATGGTCACTGTTGTCTTCACCACACCTAATGTGGAACCCGCATTCCACTACCAAATGCGCATAACATTATGCAAGAAGAGGAAGAAGAGAAGGACGATGAGGTGCTGCCAGATGCATGGGCAGATAGTTTAAAGTGAAGCACACATGCAGAGGAAGAGACTTAGCCACCTCTAGTAGCAACAAGCACAACTGAAGCCCTTAGTACTAACAAAATCTGTGGCACAGACCTTTAAACACAATTCCCTTAGGAACTATGCAGGCTGGTCATGTGCAGCTGTTTGCGGACGGCTCTAAGTAGGTGGGAAATAAACTCCAGTGGCTGTCTGACAACATTGGCAACTTGGTCTTGGCTGAGCAATGTAAATTCAGTTCTTTCATCTGTCATCTTAACCAGGAGCACCGTGACTTGTGTTCTGCCCAAAAGGAACATTTGGCGGACTTAGCAAAGCACAGGACACACCAATGGGTGATACGGCTCATAACACTCCCTGTGCATGAATTTAGAATACCTGTTTAGCAGATGGGCATGTGGCCATGTTAAGAGCTCTGGAGTCACAAAAACTGCACCCTGCAAAAGAGACAGTTAGACCAGTTGCCCAGCACTGAGATGCATGCCCCAGCCAGCAGAGGCAGCAGCTGTGCCCCCACCTTTCACTTCCCATCTCACTGATCCCAACGGGTGTCCCTCATCAGATGCTAATGAGGTCAGCACAGTTCCCTGCCCCAGGTTCTACCCAGGACAAAAAGAGAACACCATAGGCTCTCTGATCATTTATGTACAAAGTTTATTTTGATAGGAAAGGGAGTATAATAGCACACTTTTAGTCAAGGGTTGGGGTTTTAGTGGGGCAGTGGGGGGCTACATTGGTGCCAGGAATTGGGTATTGTTGAAGATTGGGTTGGGGGTTAATGTTGTAGGTGAGAAGTATTTAGGGTTCATGGAGCAACATGGGGAATAGTTAGGAAGTGGGATGGACAATGGGTATTAGTTCGGTGAATTAGCCAGGGATGACTTTAGGGGCATTCAACAAGTGGGTAGATAAGGACTTTGATTGTGTATTACTGAAAATAAAATCACTCTTCACTGGCATTACGTGGAAGTGCCATTTAATATGACTTTCTCGGGTGCAGGTACATGATCTAATAACAAGTGTTAACAAAGCAGTCTCTAATAATGCAAGCAACTTGAGCATCCTGCTGCTGATGTCTTTCACCAGGATGACCCCGTGGCTCCTTCTCATTGTCATGCCAGTTGTTTTCCTCTGTATCAAATCATCAGAAGCGTAGATGGGCGCATCTCCAGATGGATGAAGACACCTGTTCAAAAAAGTGACTTGGGGACGCAAAGCAGCATGACCACTCCTTAATTGCACTCCTGGGCCCTGAACTGACAATCTGGCAAAACCATCAACATCCCTGACACTCGCACACAATTCCACTGTAACTCCCACTGATAGACCAAAAGTGATCAGTTAGTTTGGCAAACTAGAGCTGTACAAGATGGAAAGTATGCTTAATGGGGGTGAATTGATGTCATTGCAAAACTTCAGAGATAGAGCTAGTATTACCCCACTAGATAGATTTCTTTATTACAGGCTGAAACATGTCCTGTTGACATTACATCAGACATTCCCGACTGACCCACCTGAGTGGCACTCTGGTCCATAAATATTTTGACTTCCTCTTCCACACGATTGGGCTCATGTATGTCCCAACCATGCTATAGGGACACAGATGATGGAGCGGGAAGGGACCCGAGGTAAATGAAAAGGGGTTATAGGTACCACAATTTCATATAGCTAGTGGACCTTCCGTTGCTCACAAACCAAGATGATATCACTCAATGGGACACATAGATTACTGCAGTTTAAATTCCTCCATGGATGTTATTACACATGGCAAGGTCTAAAGGATATGGGTTTGTAAGTGGAAACAAAATGTAAAAGATGTAACTTCCCCAGGGCAGATTTTCTACTTTTGGCATGGCAATGTCAAAGTATAAAAGGGTACTGGACTGCAGTAGGACTAGAAATTTAAAAAATGATTGACAAAGAACTAGAGCTGGCAACTGTACTAGAATTGGTGGGATATGTTGGTGACTTTAGTGTTGCGTCGCTTTTTCACCCCCTTGCGTGGGCAAGGTCGACGCAACAGTTTGATAAATTTGGCCCCTCATCTTGGTAGATATGGTGCTGTTCTGCTCTCTCCCTTTCCTGTAACGTAGTGCAGCAACTTAACTTGCTGCGCAGCGCTGCGTGATTTTTCTGCAACTCTAGGCGTTAGTAACCTAGTAGTAATGTTACTTTACTAGTGGGCTTCACTCACTGGGCTGAAAGCCCCCACCCCTGTCCCCCTTTGCCCCCCCCCACCCCATTGTGTGCCGTAGCCCGGGCTGCAACATGCGTGCTTGTCACTGGGAGTAAAACATTTTCTTGTTCAGCTTCTCCTGCTGCTGGGAAGTGTCCTCAAAGGAGAGGGTGGCGATCACTGGTTATTCACAATACCCTAGGGCACAGACCCCATGGTGGGGACTCTCACTGTGCTAGGCAATGCCTTTTGAGCATTCCCCATTGTTTAAAGGAGAGCAAATGTTTGCCCATTAGCACTGGGATATGAGAGCACCTGTGCATTTGAATGGCAAACTCCGCCCTCTCCTAACCTAAAGCAAGCCCTCATACTTGCCAACTTATTACAGCTGGAAAGAGGACATTTCTGGAAATAATTCGGGGAATGCATTTCCCCCATTAACAAACATTAAAACTGAGGCAACTTTAGGCGGAAGACAGGTAAAATAAAGGCATTTTTGGCTTTACAAATCGCGACTTTCGCGCCTGAATCAGGGCTGTTGTATGTATGAAACCTAAGTGCTTTCAAGTAAAAAGGCTCAAAATAACAAATTAGATTGTATGTAATTGCATTTATATAGCGCTTGCCGCCCATGATGAGGGGTAGCAAGCACTATATGAATACAACAAATGAGAGAAAGAGTTTTTTGTTTTTTTTAAATGGATTTACAATAATTTAGTGTTCATCAGGCAATCCAGAGTAATTGCCTAACAGCATCATGTATTCTTGAGGGGGGATGATTGCGCTTGTAGCTTATTTTTTAGTCAGTACTTGGAGTTTTTAAAAACTACGAATGTACAAAGTGCTGTTGGCAAATTGGAATTGATGGTGGGTGACACCTATTGGGGGCCAACAGTAATTTTTACTCATCAGACTTTGGCCCAAAGTAAGAGAGAAAAAAACACTGAAGGGTGAAAGAAGGAAGAAGAGAAACAGAAAAGAACTGTGACAAAGAAATAAAAGCAAGGATGAAAGAGTGCAGAAGGAGTGAGCTAATGTGTTAGAAAGTGGCTGATTGAATCAAGACTATGCTGCCTTGGTATTCACTATGCTGACATTTAATAGCACTGCACACAGGCTTATGAGCAAAACCTGGGCCTGACGCTTATTTCTTTACAAATTAAGCACCAAGCAGGGACACAGGTGAGGTGCATTATTCCACTGTGCCTTGTTGAGGACTGCTGGGTGCTGACATTCCACATTCCGTATCACGGAATGCTGTGTCTGACTTTTGCCCAGGGTATTTGGTAGCCGAACATATAATAGATTAACAAAGTGGATCAGATTGGCACTGTGCATGGAGAGCACCTGACACTATGCCCACCAAAAACTTTCTTTAGCAAAGCATGGTGTGCCTCAGGCGGCTTGGCCTTTGTGTTGTTTACCTTTTGATCCTCCTTACCACCTCTGCGAGTGGCAGCTGGCGGTTGACAACATGGAGAAAAAAGGTGTACAGTTCTGTATCAAAAACACATACACATTTCAAAGGCTCAGTAGAAATGCATCCTGGCTGCACAACCTCCAGGCCTTGCTGTCCTTCCAGCTGACCCACCTTTGTAGTCAACTTGGTGCCATAGACAAGAGTTCACTTTTACAAAGGTGAGGGACCCACTGAGGTTGAGCATGGCTGACATCTGGATTAATACCCTAAACCAACCCAATGCCCCACCACTGCATAAAAGCAATGACGTAGTCTGAGACCACGCATCACTGAAAAACATGCCAGTCACCGCATGACATTGGCAGCATCCATAACGCAAAGAATAGGCACTGGGCACAAGACGGCAGAAGGAAAAGCAGTCCAAGGTGTTGTCAAACATATTGGGTACAAAAAGGACTGCAATTGTGAAACCTTCCCAGCAGAACAGGTAGATGTCAAGCAGCAGTAGAAATGTGTGCCTCTCACAGAATAGGTACAGATGGGGAAGAAGCAGTGAAAATGTTTCACTTCTTTAAAGAACAGGCGCAACTGAAGTGACAGCAGTGCAAGCTTCCCTGTAATAAAGAATGTGTATGTCCTGGCAGCAGCAATTTACACTTCATGGCAAATTGGGACCCTACAGTCCAAGCTTTCTTTCCTCACAAAACTGGTACTCCTTGAATGCAATAAACATGCTTTCCTTGCTAACAGTAGTTAGCAGCAGTGCAAGCTTACCCTCCGTTTAGAACAGACACTACCTGGCAGCTGACAGTACATGTGTAGTCAAACTCTTTTACTTAAGATGCTTCTGTAATATCCTGAAACTTCTGAATCTGTCACACTGAGTCCTGCTGTTACCACAACTCCTATTTTTGGCATATCTTGGAGCCTTGCTACTGTCATAGAGTCTTGCTTTCAGTGCCTGCAGGTCTTAACGCTGCCATTCCTTGCAACTTGTGCTCCTCTCACCGCAAGCGACTGTTGCTGCTATTATATAGCATCATGTCCTGCTGCTCTCACTCTTGCGTACTGCTGTCATAGGATAGAAGTCATGCCAATTGCCCTGCTTCTCTATCCCATCATGCACAATGCTGTCAACCATTGCTGATACAGCTGTCAGTCCTCCTACTGTCACCTTTTTGGACTTGGTTGGAGTAGGCAAACCTCAAATTGAGTGGATGGATGTGCCTAGAGCATAAAGCCTGTGAGATTATCTCAACTTCAAGGGTACAGGAGGAGGAATTTCCTGCAGCAGCCTGAAGCTACCATCATGGTTGCCTCGACAGACAAAGGGTCTCAGAACTCCCCTAGCTGCTAGCCATTCTCTCTTTCTTCGTGTGGGAGATCATCAAGCATCTATTCAGGTGGAGGAACATGAGCAACACACTGTTTGAGGGTGCAGGTGTTATCCATTATACTACAGTAGCCCAGTGTGAGGGGTGCAGAGGGGTCATGGGCATGCTCACACCTTCCCACATGCAATGGTCTTTGTGAAGATCTCCGTCTGGCTAGCCTCATGCCTCAGTCTAACCCTGCAGTGTCTTGTGCAATTGATCCTCACCATTACAAGATCTAATCTAATTTTACACAGCCTCAGCTCCCATTATAAACATGGCTGCCAACATATTTTGCCATGATGCATTTCTAGTGCAGCAGGTGCACAATCAAATCTTGTCATCTTTAGCCAACGCTCTTTTATTTGGAGAAAAAGAAACTGTCACCGTGCACGTTTGACCTAGGCATATATGTGTATTTTTAAAAGAAAACCTACAGCTCACAAAACAGACACTGGTGTTATAGTTGTAATTTGGTGCTTTTCTGTCACAGTAGAGTATAGCCATTTCAAGAAAGAATTTCAGGGCCAAAGACTGAATAAAATGTATTAACCTTTTGTACAATACCTTAAATGATCGGAAATACAAAAGTAAAATGAAAAGGTACTTATCATCTGGACCCTGATAGGTACAATGGGGATACATTACTAATAATAAATCATTACATCTTTGAGAAATATGTAAACATTTATGTTATATATCATGTTGTACTTTAAACTATGGTGTATAGGCACATAAATAAACCTGAACCTTAAATGAGAGACAATATAATCAAAGTGTGACCTCTGTGTAATACCTACATACCACAATAATTTGCATTCGGTCTACTCACTACACATCATGGGGAACACAACATAATGCCTAGGGAAAAACATCAAAAGAATACTATTGTTCACAAGAATTATTGAAGGTGAACTTTTGGAGAATCTTCAACTACATCCTTAATGTTCTTTGTTACATCAACTAAGTAGATGTGCTGTAGTGACCAAGTCAACCTGGGAATACAGCCAAAGATGCCGACTTTGGCACTGGGGTACCCGGTTCGAGTCTCGATTCTGGCCAAATCACCTAATCTCCCCACCTCAAAAAACAAAAATGAAGGTGTATTTATTTAATCTAACAGGTGCTCATGTGAAGCTCTCTAATACAGGGTCAAGTTCACGCTATGTAAAACTGCAAAAAATAAAAATAAACTGTGATGCCAATGTAAGTGTGTGCGCGTAAGATAAAGATTTAAGCTCCCACTTCATGTGTAAGATCTTGCGTTGTCTTCCATCGCTCCATACAAGGTACTTTGCTCTGTTGCTCTCTACCTAGGTCCATGCTATATAAATATAACCAAACACATGTTTTTACATTGTGAACAGGTATCCCAGCTTATTCCACTCTGTGATTGCCTCTATTTTTTAAGCGCTTGGTGAATCCTCATGATTTTGAAATCCAGATAGAGCTCTGCATAATTTTCTTTATCCCAGTACACGCTCCACACCTTCAATGGAGCTCATCTAAATCTACTTCTCGATGTCTGTCAGAGCAGTTTCTTGTGCTCATTTTGAGATCCTCTTACAAACATCTTGTTCCCTGGAAACATTTGTTAAGTATCAGTGGGGGCCCATGCAGGTAAGCGCGGTGCGGCAGGGGTGGGATGGGGGTGGCGGGGGCTGAAAGTGACAAATGATGGGATAGAGAATGTAAAATAATAAATAAATAAAACCACTTACCTTGCGCTCGCCGCATCGCAGCGCAAGGTAACTGGTTTTATTTATTTATTTTACATTCCCTTTCCTGTCATTTGTCACTTTCACCCCCCCCCCCCGCCCCCGCCTGCCCCATTGCACTTACCTGCACGGGCCGCCACTGTTTATTATGCAGCTTATGATGCTTTTAATAGGAAAAGATATATTTCCACTAAGGCTTCAGGGCTTTCTTTTCTGTGTGTCAAACATGCACACCTGGCACAAGAATCGTTTGGTTCCTTCCATCTTGCAGCCATCTGATGCTCACAGGTCTGGTAGACACTCTTGAAGCTCCAGCAGTGTTTACTCTCTCAGTGGAAAGGATTGGCAAAACCAACAGATATGGCTTTAATGTGCTAAAGCAAGAATACAAACAAAAACAAAGGACTGGAGTAAAACCCGTTAGTCCAGTTGAGACCGGGTGAAAACGTTTAACAAGGGAACAATGTCTCAACTGGTGATCATTAAGTAAGACAAGTACAATGTATAACAAGTCAATCTTGAGCACAAGGAAATAAGGGAGGCCACGGAGGTGTTGAGGAGGACCAAAAGCTATGTAGATTTATAGGGTACGGTAGTTATATCAGCACTACATTACATAAATGCAATTGACTGTTTTTGTAACCATCAATTGTCTTGTTCCTTGCGCTGTTTTTTTCATTGTAATTTCAATACTCACGTGTCTCTCGCGCCGTTCACCTCTCCACGAGCACGATTGTGCACACTATATGTTTGGGTTACTACCGAAGTTTATGTAAGGCTAATATAACTACCGTACCCTATAAATCTACATGCTTTTTGGTCCTCCTCAACACCTCCATGGCCTCCCTTACTTGTCTTACTTAATGATCACCAGTTGAGACATAGTTACCTTGTTAAAAGCAAGAATACAGACATACACAAATACTGTTTCATGTGTTAGAACATTAAAAACAGACATGTTGGCATGGGTGGTCTCATATTTACTTTGCGGATGTGTCTACCCCCATTGCGTAAAGTGATAGTACCACCACTGTGGCTGAAGTATTAGCCCTCCCCCCACCCACCACCCCAGTTGCGCCCCTATTACTTTAGCCCTATTTATTTCCTTTGACCCGGATATCACCTCTTGTCCACAGGGATATTTTGCAATTGCAGTCCCACCAGGCCATTCATTACCTCTTCCTCTATTCCCTCGGAGCCCAGGTGAAGACGGAATGCGTAGGGAGCTCGTTAACCTGTCTCCCTGCAAAGGAGCCTTGTCTCGGCAAGCTGCGGGAAACGTTTGTGAACTTCGAAGGCCGTCGAGTTTCCATTACACATTTGCAAGCTGTCATTCTGCGGTGGGATGTTCTGCGACCTTTCAGATCCTGTCCCTGTTTGGAAGACATATTGTCCCCTCGGGGTGTACACAAGCAGAGTGACGAATATGTGTTGCGCGCTTCAGTTCAGATGTATCTACCTAATAAAATATTTGGAATGCGAAGGCGTCGAGCAAACCATTTCCCTTCTCTGTGGCGCTCACATGATATTTTTCTAAGAAATCACTTCGATAAATATAATTATTAAGACATATTATGGCTTGTGGGTGGCACGGCTCTAGTTGGGCCACGAGCCCTCGTCTGGCTTTTCCGGAAAGTCATGGAAAATGTTCATTACCGAAGGAAAGGAAAACTTAGATTCTGCCAAATATACGATTCGGACTGTTGACAAACACGCACAGCACGCTCAGAGCAGTCATTTACTGACATGTAATGCCCTTGTTAGAAAGGGCACCGTAGCCACACCTCCGTCATCAGCTGTTCAAGCTGTGCATAATCTGGCAGAACACATTCTGCCCGGCAGTGGTCACTTCCTAACAAAAATGTGAGTAATCGAGTGACCATAAATCACATGTGTCACTTCAACCAACTATTTTGCCTTTTGGGAGGCTTGAGGGCTGTATATAACAAGCATTGGCATAGCCAATAGGTCTCGCCTTTGGGACCTGCTGCATAACTAAATACTTATAATGTCCCAAAGGCGAGACCTATTGGCTATGCCATTGCTTGTTTTAGAAAGCCTTAGAAGAACATCAGCAAAATGTGCTGGGCAACAAGTTCGAAATATGGTCAGCAGAGTGCGACCCGGCTTAGGGCGCCGAGAAAGAGATATTCAGAGGAGGTGCTGGGGAGAACTAGAGAGGGGAGACAGCAATTGGGAAACACAGACCGACGTTCACGTTGTGAGAGTGGATATTAAGAGGGGCCCTGAGAGTGCCATTGGGAGGGGTTATTGAGGTTATTGACTCGGAGAAGATATTGAGAAGTAGAATATTGAGAAAGGAGTACAAGATTTGTCGAACACATTGAGACGGAGAACGTTATGGGAGAACGGGAGACCCAGAGGCAAGCAGAGAGAGGGCTATGCGGCTGTCCGAGGCCCCCACAGGGGGCCACTAAAGAGGGCAGCCCTCTAGTACCAGCTGGGCACCCCACACCCCGTAGGGGCAGGGACTCAGGGAGGAGTCCCCCAAGCCTTGGCGCAGCGCGCTAGGCGAGCATCACTTCCGGGGCGCGAGGACAGGGGGAGGGGTATATAGGCCTCCCCCCACCATCTTGTCGTCCTCTTTCGCGCGCCCGGACACGCCGTCTGGTTGTGCTGCGGGGACACCAATCCGGATCCTAGGGTCGCGTTGTGTGAGGTGAGTGCAGGCAATGCCCCAGCCCCCCCCCACCCGGTCCCACAACTTGCTGCCCCCGCGGCATCCGCTGGTCCGACCCCAGCAGTAGGCTGGGTGGTGTAAGAGCCGGGCCGGAGCAAGTGGGGCGGCGGGACGGGGGCACGGTATAGGGGTTTTGGTCATCCCTGCCCCTCATCGCACGGGCGTCCCAACCGGTCCCAGCAGCCTGAGAACCAGTGAGATTCCACCATAGACCCCGAGGACGAGTGCCTGGCGGAATGCTAAGGCGGCGAGTCTTTGCCGCAGCGCCTCGGGTAGTCCCGCTTGCAGAGGCGGCGAGTCCTTGCAGGGGGCATTTGGTGGACGGCACGGGCGGGGGGGACGTAGCCACGGCCCCCAGTTATGGGCGCGAGTGGGCCGGCCGACAGAGTCCCAGGGCTCGTTGGCGGCTGAAGTTGGCTCGGAGGTCCAACAATGATCGAGGCCCCCCCACCCTCCCGAGTGTGATACACAGAGTACCCCCCCGCCCCCCTGTACAGTGAAGCAATCAAAGGCGGGAGAGTGTGCTGACGCCTTTAGGACAGCGCGGTCGGGCCTGGGGAGGTCTCACGGGAGGCGTAGCACACGGCTCCCCGTGAGGTGCGCGAGCGGGCCAGCTGTGGGTAGCGCTGGCCCCCAGACTAACCGCAGACCGTGTTACAGTGCGGGTTCCCTCGGCGGTCGCGGTGCTTGCCCTCTATCCGCAACCCCTTTCATCTACCTTGTGGGTATTCTGGGCCGCTCGCAGACCCGGCATTCTCTCGGGGGCCACGGGCGTGAGGCCGTGAAAGTGCGGGGGGGCTGCCGGTTAACACAGAGTTTGGCTGCGCCCGGGGCCATTAAAGTCCGCAGTGCCAGGGATGACCTGGGTTTGAGGCCTGCAATGACGCTGGACAGCCTGTGATTCTGGGCAAATCATTTAAATTTGGGGGGGTTTCGTTGGTCTCCCGGCATTTCCTGGTAGGACCGGCTGTCCCTGTCTTACCTGGCGAGATTGGGCGTGCGAGCGAATTGAGCGGCACGTTTTCGCATAAGAATGGCTGGGCTCGCGCTCGCGGAGTGCCGTGTTGCTCAAGGGGTGGCAGCACCGGCAAGCTTTAAGGTGCTACAGGTTGGGGTAACACCTTTCCACAGTCTCGCACAGAGCGAGCTCGCCGATATCATCTCCACTAATGTCACTACGAAGGGCCCCAGCTGGAGCTAAGCACACAACGTGCAGGTGGCAAGGGCTATAATTTATGCCTCTCTTGCTACGCATTTGGCCAAAACCGGTAAGCTCAACAGGCACTGCGATAGGGGTACTCCTGTAGTGCTTTGGGGGTAACTATCGGGAGAAGAGGGGATGTGACGTAACGGTCGGATGTGCCATCTGTGGAGCGTGATATCCCGCTTCAGGCCTTGCCCGTGGGCTCTACATCCTGTGAGGGTGGCCTCTCGTTTGGCCTCCGGGCGCCCGCTCACCCCCTCCCCCCCTCGTTTCGGGGATTGCCGACCATGTCTCCAGGCCCCTTGGTGCCCGGCACATCGGAGTAACGATCTGGGGGCCTTTGTCGAGGGTGTCCGCAGTCGGCGGGTGGCCGGTAACAATTAGAGCCGTGCAGGTGGACTCGCTCCTAGGTTCAGCTGTACAGCGCTGAAAGGCGGGTTTCTTTCTGGTTGCATCGGAGGTAGTGACGGAGGCAGAGTTGGGTTTCCTACCTTTGATTCGCAGGGGAAAGCCGAGAGAGAAGAGTCCATCTGTGGTCATTGCTAGGTGCATGTCCTTTTGTAATTGTAACGTTGAAATGTTATTTTGCGGGGCCTGTGGTTTGGGCGTACCCGGTGCTCTGTCAGTAGTGCCTGCATTACGGTAGTGCTCTTCCACATTGGTGTTGGGACTAACACCGGTTTCTCTGCTGGAAGGGCAGCGAGTGCCGCGTGGCTCCCCCCTCAGGGTTGGCGTTCCTATAGTCCAGAGGTTAAGTAGCGCTAGCGGTGTAAGAATTCGGCCGCAGGAACCAACCAACCAACAGGAACCAATACTTCTTCCTGTGTCTCGCAGAGTAGTGCGTTTCGTGCTCGAGAAGAGCAGTGGCGCTGGGGGCCAGGGTCAGGGCTCTAGCGGAAGTGTCTAGCTTTGCAGTAATATGCTTGGAGTGCGATGCAAAGAAACTGCAGGAGTTAAGGTAGCAGAGTGTCCGGCAGTGGTTGTGCATTGGGCAGGAAAAGCACCTCCGGGGAAGACCTGGCTGTGCGGGAGTTGAGAAGCAAACCTTATCCCCGTGTGATTCCTTCAGCCCGTTTTGCCATTTGTCTAAGAGATGACAAGAGTCTAAGACATTTATGCAGTACAGCTCGATTTCGATGATTCTCTATTGTTTGATGCTGATCGATGTTGGGGGGGCAGTGCCTGCTTATACTTTGTGATTCTGGCCAGGCCTATGGGACGTTCGCGAGGTGCCTTCCTTCTCTATCGTTTTGGCGTGTGGTGGGAGTGTTCCTTTGGGCCCGGTGAGAGTCCCTTCTGGCCTAGTGGGCTGGCTCTTTGATCCTCGCTCTAATGGGAGGGGGATGCAGGGATCAGTCTCGCTCCCCCCGGACACAGATTTAATCCTGGGGGATACACTCAGCCTTTCTTCCTTCTGAGGTCAGCAATAAGAGTCCCTTTGAGTTTGGGTACAAGAACCACTGGTCAGATTGGGCCAAGTCGCCAACGGGCACGTGCGCTCCTCATGTCGCGCCACTGTCTGGAGTTAAAGAGATAGGGAGACCCGGCACGGAGCACCGAGACAGAGTGCAGAGCTGCTTCTAAGGGGGATGCCTCTCTGTGTCGGTTGCGGATTTAGAGGAGGGTGCGTGGCACACCGTGCGGTCATACAGCACATAAATTAAGTCTCATAAGGTCATCAATAGTAAACAAGAGTTGACGACCAAGGTAAGATGCTGAACTTTAAGGCGGAAGCAGGCTCCTGGGCAGGGGCCCGGAGGATCTGTGCCTGCTGTTATAAAACAGCCCTGGCCAGCGTGCTGCTTGCGGGTGCCTGGCTCGAACTGGTTCCGAGCATCATTTTGCTTTTGCTTTTCCCAACAGCCTGTTCGCGTTATGCTCTGGTGGCTGAACTGCTATTCACGTGTCAATTGTATGTTTTCCCTCATACGGATGGAATTTAACTGGGGCACTTGCGTTTCTCAGGTACGGGATAGCGCAGAACATGCAGCGTCACAGGATATGTTCGGTGGTTCACGGGCACGCCTTGGCTGCCGGATTATAGGGGCACAGCGTCCTTGCCAGGTGGAACAGCCCTAGTTCCTGCATAAGGGCGATAAAGCGTTCTGTTTATAGTCATTTGTTGTCACAGGATTATACCACTGTGTTTGGGCAAAAGATTTAATTTTAATAGCACACAGGTGAGGTGTTTGAGGTCACCGCGGACTGGCAGCTGTAAACGTCGGGGTATCGCTCCAGGCCTACCAGTGTTCGTTCTTTATGTAATAACAGTGTATGGGCGACGGGCAGTCTTTTCAGCCTACATCATTCACAGGGTGCACTCCAGGTTCATGTAGGGGCCGTTAAGGTGGGGTCCTTACAGGGGGCCTTTGTGAGTGACATGCGCAGCGTGTTGGTTGTGGTGCCTTTCCTTGGAGTGGGGATGCTCGGTACAAACTTTGGCTTGTCTCGTTGACGCCTGGGGGGCGCTGTGGGGGCCGTGCGCTGGTGCAATTGGTTTCGTTCTATTGCATTGAGTGAAGACTTCGCTGCGTGGCCGACAAGGTCCTTGTGCCACTAGGGTTTATGTAACATGTGTACATCGCTCAAGGCGCCTCTAAGCCCGGTAATGCGCACAAATGCAGCCTTAAACCTTGGTGGTCTTAGAGTTTCTCGTTGGTCTAATGGGGGTTATTACTGATACCGATATGTCTCCCTCATCTTCAGTGTTTGATTTTGCTCGCAAGAAAGTGCCAGTGGCATGCTGGGATACCTTAGCAAAGTCGGTATGGGATACATATGCTGGGTGAGGGCAGCCTGCATGGCGGCACAGCACCTGTCAGTGCAGATGACGGATGGGTCGGCAGGCTATCACCCAATTGGTGTCGCGGGTGACCACGCAGTTGGTCATCATTTCTCTGCCCCCATCTTTTCATAGGGAAGAGATATGTGGGGCACCTAATTGCTCACAGCCTGGCACAGTAATGTGGGCGCAAAGCGGGTTGTTACCCATTAAATGTTTTAAAACAAATGCTTTGGGGCACTTGCAGCAGTGAGGGAGCTTCCTGAGGACTTGAAGGTTAGTAGCACTCCCCTCCCCCAGTCAGCAGAATGGCCGCAGGCTCAGGCAGGTCAGAGGGGGATTTCTGGGCGGTGCTTGTAGAAGGTCATGTACCATTAAAGGCATGTTCCACGAAAGGGCAGGTTACTGCGAAGGTTGTTCCAAAGTTTTGAGGTCAAACTGGGTTGGAGCAGTAAAGTCAAAGTAAAAGCACAAACAGGTTACAATGTATTAAGGAACATTTGGCATTCCCAGTATTCAATAAAAGGGCAGGGATTGATACATATTGTCCCCTCCTGTTCCCACGGTCTTGTCTGCTCCATGGCATACTAGCAGAAGTTCAGGAGGGCTAGACTTCACCTAGGGTGGTGACTGGCTTAATCGAGAGGCAAATCCAAAGGTTTCACATTTACTAACGTGTGAAATTTTCAGCTGCCAGTGCATAGTTTTATTCATATGCACAGTATTATTCAGTCAAATAATAGATGTATTGACTAGTACGACCAGTGGACGTTCTCACACCAAGGCATTTGGCAGTGGTGAGGGTTGCTAGGCTGTAAGGATATCAAGGTTGAATATGACTGGCAGGCATCAGAAGCACTGAGCGGCTTGCAGCCAGAGGCGGTATCCGATGCAAGGGCAGCTGTTAGATTAGAGCCCTACTCAGAGGGACCGCCTTAAGTGCTTGGAGGTCTGTTGGCACCGCCTTTCAAGGGAAGCCATTGTCGAGCGGGCTGCTCTGAGCAGGGCATTTGCAGGCGTAAGTAACAGTATCAGCTGCCAGTTCAAACGTGCGTCTTTCACTAATTTACTCAGAGAACTGGGACAGGAAGTAAGGCGGGCTGGATAACTCCTGCTTCTACCTGCATTGGCACATCTTGTCAGGAGTGACTGTCAAAGGGATGGCACGTAAGCCAGGTAATGTTAGCACCCATCCACACCAAGCCGATTGGTTAAGGTATCAGGCCCTTGTGGGCCAGTGCCATGAATTACTAAAGTGAACTGAACAGGAGGCGTGACCGTGGGTTACGCTAGCAGAAGTTTGGGGAAGAGCTAAACTCCACCCATGGTCATGGTGTAGTCTTAAGTAAGTTGGAGTTGTCACTCTTTGACCAGGGGTTCGATGCGACACGAGGGCATCGCTGCGCTGCGGCCAGAGCACTGTCTTTGTGTTTCCCAGGGGGGCAGCTAGTGAAGGCAAGGCTCTTCCCAAACCTGGCACCAGAACACAAGGTAGTCAGGGCCAACTTGTCTGTTGGGTGACTTGGGTAGGCACCTGTGTAGTTGTCACTCCACGAAGGGGTGAGTTGTCTCCAATAGCGGGCACAATACATATAGGTGTGTCTGTTTGTGGTATCTCCTAGCGGACCCACTGAAGGTGTACTGCAGCTAAACAGGGAACTGGGAAGCTTGGTTTCCGTCACTGTGGCAGGTTTAAAGCATCCAGGGTCGAAGATGCGCAGTAGGTACTGTGCATCTGTGATCCGAAGGCAGATGGGCAAGCGGGGTGCGCTGTGTAAGTTGTAATTGCACGAAAGGGTGAGGTGCCTCCAGTAGTGGGCGCAAGACATACATTGTTTCAAACCAGCTTTGATACCATTAAGGTGTTCACCAGGGTAGCAAGCAAAGGGGTTTGTGCATACGTCTGGGCAACGGGGCAAAATAAGTGCACCCCAGAACCAAGGGCAGTTGACTATGATCCTGCAGTTAGGCGCAAACGCCCGCCCGGTCAGTAATAGATGCCACGCTGGGTGGTGATGCTGTCAGCCAACAGTGGGCTGCCGTCCCAAGTAATGGGGACACAAGGTGTCAAGCACAAAAGGCTACTATGTAAAAGAACATTTGGCATGTCCAGTGATCAACAAAAAGTAAAATTTAACTGAGCAGGTAATTTTCCACTGCTGGGGGTTGCCCTGGGGTGGGCAGTGTGAACGCCCCTGCCCCCCTATTCGGGGGCTCTCGCAGGGAGGGTTCTAGCCTGGCGACTTCTCCTGCAGTTAAGGTCAAATGCCCTGCCCGGTTAGCTATATTAGCCTCACTGGGCGGGGGTGCTGTCAGCTAACACATTGTGCTGCGTCCCCAAGAAAGGGGGGAACAAGGTGCCAAGCACAAAAGGCAAGGCGAGCAGTGGGAACCCCCCCTATTTGGGAATATTCTAGGATGAAGGGCAAAGTAGGACTTAGTCAATCCTAAGGTTAGGCACCATATGGCAGCCAGTGCGCACTGCATTAATCAGACGGATTCTCTAGCTGGTATCCCTAGGGGGGTTCACCACGAAGGGAGCTGAGCAGGCGAAATTTCCATAAGAAATAAGGGATGCACGGCAAGGGCAGGAGGGCACCCTGGCTCATTGTCACACACGTCTAGTTATGGACATTCCTGTGTGTCATGAGTTAGAAAGCAAATGGACGGTGCAAAGGTTAAAGTATAATCCTTCTCGCCCGAATAGCCAAAAGTAGGCAGGTGGGTGTGGGAGTGGTCTCCCAACAAGCGGGCAGCTGTCCCTTAAGTGGGACACAGGTGTGCTAGACACCCCGTCCTAGTAGGACGGCAGCTAGGTGAGCTCAGCAAATTCATGGGGCAATGTGAGCCAGGGAATCTGATCTGCCCCACCCAGAGTTGGCACGGGGCTGAGTTATGTGAAGTAGTGGCACTTTCCCACAGGAGGGTGGATAGTTCTTGGCACAAATTCACTGGGCAGAAGGGCCTTTGTGTTGCATTAGACACTAGCTGATCCAGGCTATCGCCAAGGGCTATTGTGATATAGATGGGGCTTATCTATCACCAGTGGAAGGGATCTCTTCCCTAGCTTTGCAGGAGGCCTGGAAATGAGAGGTTGCAGGTGAGAAAGGAGCTGTTTTGGTGGGGGGCTCTGGCGGCGGACGGTGGCCACCTCCAGAGCTGTGGCGGAGTTACAGGGCGATCTGGAAGCAGAGGGGTACAGAAGGGTACCTCTGCGCGGCACCATGGTGGGTGCCAGAGCCAAATCCTAGGAGCCGCATGGGAGGTTCCTGGAAAACCGTGTCGGCGCCCCGTTAGTCCTTCGGGCAGTTGTGGGCCTGAACAACCGGGGGTTTGCTATGCTACGCTCTGCCCTGAAAGGGGCGTGAGTAATAAGGGACCATGTGTCACGTGATCCGGGAAGAGGATCACCAGAAGTGGCAGCACAGATGGGGTTCGCCCCAGTGCTGCTTGGCTCATCAGGCGGGCAGGTGGCCCAGATGGTTGCCTGCCCTTGGATCGCCCGTAAGATAACCCACCATATTACATAACGGTGTATGTAATAAACCTGCAGCAATTTTACCCAAACAAGAAATGTGTTGTGTGTTTATTTATGAGCATGCATGTTACGTTCGAGGGGTGGGGTAGGTTGCCAATGCTGGTACTATGCGGCTGTCCGAGGCCCCCGCAGGGGGCCACTAAAGAGGGCAGCCCTCTAGTACCAGCTGGGCACCCCAAACCCCCGTAGGGGCAGGGACTCAGGGAGGAGTCCCCCAAGCCTTGGCGCAGCGCGCTAGGCGAGCATCATTTCGGGGGCGCGAGGACAGGGGGAGGGGTATATAGGCCTCCCCCCACCATCTTGTCGTCCTCTTTCGCGCGCCCGGACACGCCGTCTCCCACCCTACCGCTTACCCGGCGTGGTTCGTGGCAGGCAGGAGGCAGAGAATGTTGTAATGTTGTCTTTTTTTCGTTGCAGGCGGAGTTACAGGGCGATCTGGAAGCAGAGGGGTACAGAAGGGTACCTCTGCGCGGCACCATGGTGGGTGCCAGAGCCAAATCCTAGGAGCCTCATGGGAGGTTCCTGGAAAACCGTGTCGGCGCCCCGTTAGTCCTTCGGGCGGTTGTGGGCCTGAACAACCGGGGGGTTTGCTATGCTACGCTCCGCCCTGAAAGGGGCGTGAGTAACAAGGGACCATGTGTCACGTGATCCGGGAAGAGGATCACCAGAAGTGGCAGCACAGATGGGGTTCGCCCCAGTGCTGCTTGGCTCATCAGGCGGGCAGGCGGCCCAGACGGTTGCCTGCCCTTGGATCGCCCGTAAGATAACCCACCATATTACATAACGGTGTATGTAATAAACCTGCAGCAATTTTACCCAAACAAGAAATGTGTTGTGTGTTTATTTATGAGCATGCATGTTACATTCGAGGGGTGGGGTAGGTTGCCAATGCTGGTACTATGTCAGCTACGTCATAGATAGATAGATAAACTGTGTGAGAGAAGCAGAGGCAGGGAAAGTGAGAGGAGAGAAGGGGTGACAGGGAAAGAGAACGAAAGAGGGAGATGCATGAGAAGGGAAAAGACGAGAAGAGAAAGAGTGTGTGAGGGAGATTGAGGTGGAAAGGGCAGTAGAGAGAGTGAGGTGGGGTGAGGGGAGGAGAGAGAGATGAAGAGGGGACCTAGAGAGACTGGTGTATTGGCGCGGAAGAGGGAGAGAGGAAGGAGTGGAGCTACAAGTGACGGAGACTGTAGGAAGAGAGCCGTGTCGGAGCGTGTGGAAATGAGACGGGGTCTGTTGCCCTGGCGCTATGTGGAACTCGTTGCATCTTTTATTCAGAGGCTGCAGGCTGTTCTCTTATCCTGCAGTGTGTCTAATACACAGAGAACTGTACTATCAGCATGTAACGTGCACCACTGTTAACCAGTTCCATGAACCGCTGTAAGTAGTGCGGGCTGTAGATGGACTCAGGGGCGCAGCGCGTGCAGTGGCACCGGGGCCCCTAGAACCCTGATAACTGCTGTACATTGCTGCCAATGGGAGTCAAAGGGGCATTTCCTTGCCTGCACCGGGGCCCATGGCACCCTTGCTAAGCTACTGGTTGGATGCATCGAAGAAGAGAAATGTATTGACGAAGTCATCTCCAAAGGTTACCCTTAGCAAATCGGACTCCAGGCGACAGGCACTGCTTGTCATATAATATCACGTTTTTACGGAAATACTTTTAGACAGGCGTTGCTACACTCCTCTTATGGGCTGCACACTGATTAAAATATTTCTCAATATTTACACTGAGGCATACCGCGTGGAAATGTACCACCGTCTAAATAACTACGACGATCATAATGCACCGGGGCGCGGTAATCTGAGCTATTGATACCTCAGACTGTGATGTAACTAATCAACTGTGAAATAGACGCTTAGAAGGTCCAAAATGGAATGGGAGACCAGAAAAAGATGAACCAGGATTAAATGCATAACACACCCCTAAAAACCATTAACGCTGGTGTGAGGGAGTGGGGCCACAACTAACGTTTTTTGCAGAGGCGACAGTGAAACAGTGAAGTTTGTCAGATTTGAACGTGTGAAAGAACATTTATTTGTTGACCTATTCGTACTAAAAACTCCGTCACATTTCCGAAAGTACTTATCGAATTTTAAATGTTTGTACTGGACACTTAAAACAGATAGACTTATTTTGCTAACTCTACTCCCGTTCTCACGCGCATTATGTTTCCCTGTATGGGCGGAGGGACGATCATAGGGCGCGCCTCGTGCTAACGCCTATGTGGATTTGCTCCGCCCCCGTTAACGGTAAGTGGCCACGTGGACAGCGACACTAAAAGCTACATTGTCTGGGTTACAAGTTAGAACTCAAGATATTGGTACGCGATTTATTGATGTACCGAGGATAAAAGGCGGATTACGGCCTGCTTCCCTACGTCTCACGCAGGAAGTTTGCAGCAGGCACTCAACCCACTGTGCAATGTCATAGTGCCAATATCGGCAACACTCATCACCCCCCATGCAGCATCATACCCAATAAATAAACAGACAAGACACTGTTTTCGTGGAGAAAATTGCTGCAGGTTTATTAGCATACCAACTATGCCAACATGGTGGGTTATCTTACAGGCGAACCAAAGGCAAGCCGCCCCTCGCGGCCTACCACCTGATGGGCCAACTTGCATCGTGGCCTTAGCCAATCGGTGCTTAGCGGTTATGGTGAGGGGATAGCCCCTCCCACTTTCGGTGAACCGTCGGTCCACCCCATTACTCACGCCCCCCCCCTACGAGGGGCGGAGCGTTCAAGCGACCCCCGGTTGTACAGGTTTCCAACCGCCCGTAGGACAGACGGGGCGCCGTCGCACCTCAGGGTCCACCGCGAAGACTTCCTGGGGATATTAGGCCTCAGCACCCTTTGTGCTCATGAAGAGGGTACCCCTGAGTACATTTCCGCCACTGGATCGCCCTGTAACTCCGCCTGCAACACAAAATAACAGATTAGAAATTCCTCCCCCCCAACACCCTGATTACGCCGGGTAAGCGGTAGGGAGGGAAACGGCGTCAGGGGTGAGGAACAAAGAGGCCGCTAGGTGGGCGGGGGAGCAACTTATACCTCTCCCCTTCCCCCACCTGGGCCGGAAATGACGAGCGGGACCCCAAAGGGGTCTCGCGACGCTGGGCTGTCCCGTGTGCCATCCTGTGGCACTAAAGGGGCCGCCCTCTTAGGAGGTCCCCTTCGTGGACGTCGGGCAGCCCACATAGTGCCAATATCGGCAACACTCATCACCCCCATGCAGCATCATACCCAATAAATAAACAGACAAGACACTGTTTTTCGTGGAGAAAATTGCTGCAGGTTTATTAGCATACCAACTATGCCAACATGGTGGGTTATCTTACAGGCGATCCAAAGGCAAGCCGCCCCTCGCGGCCTACCACCTGATGGGCCAACTTGCATCGTGGCCTTAGCCAATCGGTGCTTAGCGGTTATGGTGAGGGGATAGCCCCTCCCACTTCCGGTGAACCGTCGGTCCACCCCATTACTCACGCCCCCCCCTACGAGGGGCGGAGCGTTCAAGCGACCCCCGGTTGTACAGGTTTCCAACCGCCCGTAGGACAGACGGGACGCCGTCGCACCTCAGGGTCCACCGCGAAGACTTCCTGGGGATATTAGGCCTCTGCACCCTTTGTGCTCATGAAGAGGGTACCCCTGAGTACCTTTCCGCCTCTGGATCGCCCTGTAACTCCGCCACAGCCCTGGGTGTGGCGACCGTCGCAGCCAGGGCCCCCCACCAAGGCCGGCATTCCTACTTACATGTGCATTTCGTGTTCTCCAACACTCGTTTCCCGCATTTATGGAACAGCAGCACACTTGCTTAGCGGACCGCTTCCACCCAGCCTAATACTATGGCTATGCGGGCGGGGCATTATATGCATAACTTGAAGCAACCCGTTACCCGTCCTGGGAGCCGAGTGCCTCTACTTTGTTGACGTTGACCCGACATGTGCCAGACCTTTGTGATACTAAACCATGGCGAACTGTGCAGTTCGCATTGCGCACACTATTGCAGTCACAGCAACCATTTGGAGTGACAACTTACGCCACCTACCAGGCTTGCTTAATTAAAGCTTGATCACGGATGCACACATACCTGCTAACCAGCTGTGACCCTTGATGCTCAATACAGCTCTCGACTTAATACCTTGTAATCCCAGGACCTAGGTCAGCCTTCATTGCTTGCAACCATGCCCCCTTACCCATGGCAGTGAGGTCGGGGCCCCCTAAGTGGCTCACCACGCTGTTAGGGAAACCTTCCCCTCCCGCCAGTCTCTGCCCTGATCTGTTCGGGGCGGCTCCATCACATTCCGGGGAACCCCATCCCGGCAAACTGCGTCTGGGAAACCGCATGGAGCTATTTATCCTTCTCCTACCCTGGAAAGTCAAATCATTGCCTCCCAGGTGTCAGACCACAGTGATGGGAGGGGAGACACCTCCCCGGCCCGTGCCGCAGCTTCTACAGAAGCTGTTCCAGCGCATGCCTCACAGGAGTGCCTATGGTATACTCACCATTCGTCTGTCCATAAAACACTTAACCTGACTTCCGGCCACTCCCTTGGGTGGCTGCGGATGGATGTACATTTTACACTTTGGGATTTCTATCATTCCTCCTGCATGATGCTGACTGCTCCCAAGGATATCTTGCTTAACTGAAGCAACCTGTATCATGCAGCTTTTGGATCTGAGGCCATGGAGTAGGAGATTGGTCCTTCAGATCTCTAACTCTATCCTTGAAGCCTGACCTGCGGCTATGCCTACGAGTCCTGTAAATATGTGCCAACATGACGTGTATTTGAGCGTGCTGTCACCCTGGGGGTCTGCTGGCTCTGGCAGAGACAAGATGAAGCATGCCAACCTGCCCCCAAACTCAGCGGAACAACCACATGTGCGAGCCTCCACAAACTTCTGTAAAAGCATGCCAACCCACCCAACCATCTCCAGCACTCGGTGGGCACACGGCCACTCCTTGGCCTGACTCCAACCATGTTGAAGTCCTGAATGGTCTCGAGGACCCATCTCTTGGCGCATGCTTGCAACCCATTCAACATTATCACATTAGTTGGAAAAGACCACTGCCTGTCAGCAAGCTTAGCTAAGCCCCCGCAGAAATCGCCTGCCTGTGCGAGCAGACCAAGATTCATCGCTCCCCACTCCATCACCATCTTTCTTGCTTCCCGACGTTGGCATTATGCCGTATATGGTGTTTTGCTTCCCTTTGCTCCAGGGGAGAGCAGTCCTGTCTGGAGGTGTGTGTACTGAAGGAAATGTGTCCTGGGAGTACCATTGATTTGAGTTCAAATGTCACTACTTCACAGTACTTGGTGTGTTTAATAAAACTAATAACAGGTCCAACAAATCACTCGGGCATTCTCCGCTTACTTTAGGCATGTTGGATTGAGGGGATCCCGTGAAATATGGAAGATATCTCCCTTGGCATGCCATCCCTTAACACAAGGTTTACCGCTTTAGGCATGTCACTAATTGTCTCCATCATGCGTTTAAGGCTAGTTTGAGTTCTGCTTAGACAACATCCCTTCTAACACACCGTGTTGAGTAACTACTCATGTTCATCTCTTGTACAAGTCGTCCCCGTTTGCCTGGCACCCGTTGGACCAAAGGAAGCTTTTAACAAGCACCCTATACAAATGTATATATCATGTTGCGCAACTTGGGACACTATTACTTCCTCACTATGTACTTCCAGGCATGGAAATACTGCCAAAGGTATCCCCACCTTAGTACCTGTATAACCACTAAATAAATACTGTCTAAGGGAAAAAGATTACCAGTGCACCTCGCCAAGGGCCCTCCACTGCGTGTGAACCCCTGTTGTTGCATTTTAGACTGTTGTTTTTGCCTGACCACATCCGGACCCTTCAAGTAAAACCAGCCAAACCAATCGCAGGCCCTCCTGCTAAGACACAACACTACATGGCCATTAACGTGCCAACATCTGTCCAATGAGATTAAACAAGTTAAAGGCTTTATTGTATCAGCCAGACCCAAGGTGGAGCCAGAGCTGAATGGTCTTAGTGTGGGTCAGACTGGAGGAGGTATGTGTGGCTAATGCAGGCCCAAAGATCTGTGCAAATTGCTGCCGCATCACCATAATGCCAATGGCCCTGAGTATAAGAAACTGGCGATGCTGTGATACAACTTATGTAAATGTGGGCAGTGTTAAAACCGAAAGTTCATATTCGCACATGTATTCCTTCAGATCGAAACAAAGTATAGGTTAACAAGCCTGCTCCTCCTATTGCCGAAATCTTCCCCGCCTGCTGGCCCATGTGTTCTAATTGTGTTTGCGTCAATATTCAGGGATAGTGACTCGTGTTTTTAACATTGGAACTCAGCAGCAGCTCCCTAATATTACTGCCAATAATATATGACCCCAAACCCCTCATTTTTGAGGTCCTGTTTTAAGATACTGTTTTGGATGTTGTACGAAGCACACAATATTACTCTGCAAGATAACGAATATCTTCTCACACATCGCCCACGTTAAAATTGCATTCTGGGCAACAGAAATTAAAACAATCCGTTAAAGAAATATCTAGGCAATCGGGACAAGACTCTGCAGAACAGAGTTGTCTCTATCAGGGGGCCCCTTCGAAGGCTGGAGCCCTGGGCCCGATCCTACATTGCCCATGCCTTAACATGTCTCTGGCCCGCCTCTCCCTCTGCTTGCCATGGCGCTGGAACAGAGACCCCATCAGACGAGGGCACCACCAGTAAGGGAACACTATTTGAGTCATCGCGCACAAAGAAAGGCGTCACCTGCTCAAATCATCCTTGAGGCCCCCTGTGCAAGCCTACATCAGCAAACCTGCTGCTCAAATTGCTCCCCCCGTAGCGCCTAGTGGGCTAGCCATGACAGCGCCTGTTTTCAGCGCTCCATAGGTGGAGAGGCAAGTTCCTGTTTACCGCTCTCCCCGCGAACACAGCGTACAAAGGCAGCGCCTGCGAGATGACAAATCATCCTATGTGCCAATCAAGGCTGGCTCTACGAGTCGAACCGCAGAGCCAAGCAAAATTAGCTTGTGTGTAATGGTATGGCTCGAGCCTCGGCCAACCTGCTGAGGTGTCCTCCCACGGGTTGGCCCAATTGCAACTGACACATAACAGATTTAACACTGGTAGAGCACTGCGCGCACATATTGACAGTAGGTTGTGCCATATAAAATTACCAACAGCACAATACCCCGAGTGCTCACTAACCCGTGCCAACCACTAAGACCCAAGTGCAAAACTTGCAGTGTACTGTTAATGAAAACAGAACTAGATAGTCGTGCAATCTGCCACTACTTGGAGCCGAGGACAAAGCGGTCAACATTAGGTGTGTTGTTTCCCACCACAACTCTTAGATGCACCCGGGGATGCACCGCCACCCTTCCCACGGCGAGCTCCGGCGTGCTGACCGTTGGAACTAGGCGCCCCATGGGCAGAGGGGGGCAACCAGACGAGACTACTCCCCCGGCACCACACTGGCGTCAACAATAAGCCAAACAAAATTCACCACCGGAGTCACCGCACCCATGCCGGAAAGGACTCCCAAGCCATGGGCAAAACCATTGTAGGGAACAAAACCAGAGACGCCTGGGAAACAAATGACGCCCGGACTGAAAAGTCATCTGTAGCAGTGGGATCCGAACCCACGCCTCCGGAGAGACTGAGGCTTTAATCCAGCGGCTTAGACCGCTCAGCCACACTCCCTTCTGCGAGGATCACACTCCCTTCTGCAAGGATGAGTTGGACGTCCGTATCTGACCAGTGGCCAAGAGGTCATACACCGGTTTTGGAGTGGATGCCTAACCCACTGAGCCGCCAAACCGTCTTAAATCCGAGACCCGAAGGTAACAGGTGTCAGAGCGCTTACATAAGCACCAGTTGCATTATACAAGGACACATTCATCAGGGAGATTAAGTGAATTGCACAGAATCACGGGATGTTACGCCTGGTTGCCGAGACCCGAACCCGGTTCCCCAGCTACAGGGTCAACCGTCCTCGCTGTTAGGCCACCTCCTCTCCCCCTAACGAATCCTGCGTGCCCCTACTGCAATGGTGAAGTGTCACCCATAGTGGCTGAAACGCCACACAGCATCGCCGAAAATAGAACGTTACACCTAGGGGATCTGAAATCTCGGCAGCTGTGCCAAATTACTGCAAACCGCAACCCGCTGCCCATGTGTTATCATGCTACTGCTGTACTACCCTCTTTTGCCTGCGGGCCAAGGCCGTGCACCATAAATTGCAGATCAAACAAACAACACGGACGCATTCCGGCGCAAGGCCAGCCCGCCGAGAAAACTTACTCAAGGCTCACCACTGAGGCAGCAGCTGCCCAGCCACAACCTCCCCGGAACCCATTCATGCTGAGAGCCCGCGACCAACCCGCAGGGCCTCTTCCCTTTACGGATGTGTGGACCTCGGGCACATGACCGTTCGCCGCTTCCATGGACCTCACCTTAAACAGTTTAATTGTTCTGAAAAACTGCACTGGGGTACGAAATGGCTAAAATTAAACTCATTAGTTTCTTTAGGGGCTCCCGGTAGACGGGGAAGGCCACTGGCCAAATCCCACACCCCTTCTCCTTGGCCGCATCGCAAAGGCAAGATGATGACCCCCGGCAGGTCGCCCCTCCCAGGCAACAAGCACGTGGCTCTACTCTTCCTCTCAGCCACAATCCACCACTCAATCAAATGCAGCGGGACACTGCTGACAAACTTAAAAGTTTCTCCCGATGGTGCTGGGCACCAAACGGCCCAGAGGAACGCCAAACGTGAAGGGGGGGAGGGGGGAGGAGGAGGCGCCACGTGACGCTCGCTGCCCCAACCCTACCTGATATGGGGAGGCCTGACTAAACTGGGGAGGGAGCCCCGCGACACTCACTGCCACAACAGATCCCTGCGGGCATGAGGTCTCCAAAGAAGCGCCTTATCGGAAGGGGGAGGAGGAGCAAACAGCCACTGCCCCCCAAACCCCCCCCGCAACATCAGGCCTGCGGGGCCCGAGCCCCGGTGCCGATGCACACTCGGCTCATCCTATCCAAGAATCGTGTCGGACTGCCCATAGCACAGCCTGGAACTCTTGAGCCGCAACTGTCCGGCGACGAGGCGCGTGGAACCCATGAGAATGTAAGGGAGGAGGGAGCACCACCATGCCGCCCAATATCACTCATGCTCTGCGACTGGCCCCCCCCATGAGCCACGTCAGAAAGCCGTGCCCGCACCCAGCCGCGGGCCCTGGCCCATGCTGACTCGCAACACCACACCTCGCCAGGCCAAAAGGGGGTCACCCAGCACAACCTGTGACAGCCATATCCCGAAGGGTAAAGACCTAAGGGGGGGGCGACCATGCCCTCACACTCACCGTAACAACATACAAACAATTCACTAATGCAAACGTCGCTCTCCCAACCCCCTGCCACGGGATGCCAGTGTCTCGCTTAGGCCACACATGAAATTCACCAGACCAGAACAGAAATTGGCACAGAAATCTACACTGGGGCACCTCCTCCAATCAGGCCGACAACCCCACAACGCGGCGGCCGTGAATCCACGGCAGTGCAACCAGCCCGCAATCGCACCGAAAACACTGAGTCTATGCCTGTTCTCTTGCCCTGAGTGCCCCCCCCCCTTCCGAGATGGATCGCGGGTATGTAACACAGGGCTGTCCGAAAAGCTGCATAGCGTGAGACCTATGTGGACTTTGCGGCTCGAACCAACACAATTGGGGGCCCGTGCACTGACAGGGCTGCGGGCCACCCAACACGCTGCTTAACTGTTCCCCTGCTGCTAACATGCGGCGCTTAAAACCCCCTAGCGCACCGCTAGGCTGGGTGCCGGATCCCGCAGACACGCCCCCTCCACCACACAAGGCGGGCTGGCCCGAGGCCTGGAAAAGTGCTCCAGAACCATGTCCCGAACGCCGCCACAGCTCTACCTGGAACGGGGCTCCCCAACCAAAAAGTCAAAGCCCCAAGATGCATGGATGGGGAACGATTACGGTGTATGGGGAAGGGGCTATTAAAGCCCCCACACTCCCGCAGTAAAACACCGCCTCTACCATCTTACATTGGCCCAATATGGCCGCACGTACTCTCCACAGGAAAAGGACCAAGACGTGCCATGTCCACATTGCCATGCCTGTCTCTCTCCAGCACTACTCAAAAACCGAGCACGCATGCAACCCGACGAGGCCTGGAACGCAACCCCAGTGCATCTGGCATGCAGACCCAGCAACCTGTAACCGACCAATTCCTATTAATATTAGCACACAAGTACCCTAAAAGCTGCCCACGATGTTACACATACGTCAGTTGGTGAACCCGTCTTGGGCGCGAGTGTGATGCATTCTAGCATTTCACCACAAATCCTCTGCTAGCGTGATGCGGCACTGTCCAGACTCTGCAACAACGAAGACAACACCACGGGTGCCAGAACTCCCATCCCAGCGGGAGCGGTGAGCCCAGCCCCGATGGCCCCTCGCCCAGACAAAGCCCGTCAAACGGTTTTTAAACCCTGCGCGCAGTACCGGGCAAAGGAGACCTCTTAGCCCGTGAGACGCCTCCCAAGCCGCAACCCACGCCCAGGGACGCCACGCATGGACCCGTGGAGCTGTACCAACCACCCCCCCCTGGCGATCCGCAGCCGCGGCGATGGCCGGGCGCAGGATGCCATGCCTATTTAATAAAATGGGGGGGGGACGGAGTTCACCGACTCACCGCAATGTGGTACAGCTCCAGGGAGACCCGTCCAAACGGCGTCAGGGCTGAGGAACAAAGAGGCCGCTAGGTGGGCGGGGGAGGAACTTATACCTCTCCCCTTCCCCCACCTGGGCCGGAAATGACGAGCGGGACCCCAAAGGGGTCTCGCAACACTGGGCTGTCCCGTGTGCCATCATGTGGCACTAAAGGGGCCGCCCTCTTAGGAGGTCCCCTTCGTGGACGTCGGGCAGCCCACATTCTCTCGGCGTTCCCAGGTCGAGATCCCTCACACCGACTCCTCCGGCTCTTTGCCCGTCACCTCCTCACGTGACCTCTGCTGTCAGCACGGTGCCTGGGGGCGGGGCCTCGTAGCACCCCGCCTACTTGTGCTGTTTGCAGCCGGTGCGCCTGGTTACCAGGCACCTCTGGGAGCCATGGGAGGCGGCATGATCCAGGTAAGGTACCGGGCACCTGAGCGTTGTTGTCAGGACAGTCCAGCGGGCGCAGTTGTCCTCGGTACTGGCATCGAATTCACACTCTGCCACATTCTCAGAACAGCAACCACCACCACAACACTCCCTGTGTGTGACTCCCAAGCATTTGTTAACAGAGTGAAGTGTACTCTCGTGGTGTCTCGGCTGCATGTGACCTGTCTGTACACTGTGAGACACGGGTTAAAACCTCCGACAGTTCCTGGTGACGAGACCGTGACCGGAGAAATATGCGTACTCTGTACAGAGTCCATTCCCACAGGGTCCGAGCCCACTTAGCTCGGTGGGATAGTGCACCTGCTGCAGAGATCTCTGCATAATCTTCAAGTCACAGGATCAACTTCCGCCAAAGCTGAATCGGCGTTCACCTTTGTCTCAATTAAGGGAGTACCATTGAAACGAGTGAAAACTTTTCTGTAACAACCCCTGGTAATATTGATAGTACTAAGAGCCCACGTGACCGTAGCAACCTGCGAACAAGTATAAAAATACCCAGTTCTCCAAAATTTCTGTTTTGAATGAAGGACGGTTTTAGAACTGTTCCTAATCCGAAACCGATTCCTAGTTTCCTACAGGTCTCTCTCCCAGATCGGGCATGTTTAGTAAATTGTCAGCGGCATTTTTATTATTTAATAAAGCTGACGTTCAGCTGGGGGATTTGCTGGGGATCTGTGCGATCAGTGAGTGAGCGCGTGCAGGGCAGTGTCCGCCAGTAACACGGGTGCCCGTGAGTTGGCGAATCTAAACTTAGAAACTTTCCTTGATGAAGAGGCACGCGCGAACTTAACGGGACTTTCATGCAGTGACGCACACTAACCCCCCTGCTATTCCTGTCAGCTTTCGCTCTCCCGCCATAGTTCCTATTACAAAAGATTCCTACTCAGGAGTAGACTAGCCCATGATAAAGCAGGGTTCACACCGCAGCCTACTTCGACCACGCGAGTTTTCATGCAGTGACGTATGGACACCATGGACTCCAGAAAAAAACGTGTTTCTGTGAGGGAGTCCTGCATAGCTGGCAAGTGTTCCTAGTCCAGAGATGTAAAGGGGCGCAGGCGCGAGTTGAGTGGTGGGCGCGCGCTCGGGAAAGCCATCAACGTGCACACGAGAGATTTAAAGGGGCGCAGGCGCGAGTTGAGTGTCGACCTAAAAACGCAAGCGCCATCCATCTGTTTCCAATTAACGCGAACGCGATAATTGGAAACAGATGGCGCTGCTGCTCGCTCCCGAGCAGCCTAGGCCACAGGACACAGAAGGCGGGACATGCACCCGCCTTGGGCCAATTGCGTGCTGTCTTTCTTAGAAAGACAGCACGCAAAGCCCAATAGCAAGTGATAAAAAAAAAGCACGCGCACGAGCGTGTGTTTAGAATTTAAAAGCCCTTACTAAATGTCTCGCAGAGCAGGCTCAGGCGAGACCTAAAAACAGAGTACATACATACCATGAGAAGCGCTGATAAAGCCAAAAGGTCTGACTTTGTGTTTAAATTATTGGCTTTGTGGGTTGGTTGATGGAGTGCATTTCCTTAGAGGAAGACCTTCAGCAGCTTATGAAACAAGCATTGACAAAGTCAGTAGGTATGGTCTTGGCACGCTTAAGATGTTTATTATTTATATATTTGTTTGTGTTTTAATTCCTTTGCAGGCAAACTGAATTGGCTTTAAAAAGTAATAAAAGTTAAAATGTCACCAAATAAGGGTGAAAGGCATACGTTTGCAAAAAAACTTAAAATACAAAAATAATTTAAAAAACACTTGAAATTATAGAAAAAATGAGGCAGATATTGGCCTACAAGTCCTGGCACTTGAACTGCGTTTTAGGTGGTTGTGCACATGGGTGCAACGAAAATCGCTCACAGTGAACAGTGGGCTCCCCCCTGCCCCATGGTGTGGTCGGCAGCGTAAAATGTTAATGATACTTGAACAGACCATTAAATGAAGAGGGCCGACAGAAAGACCATATATGTATGAATGCACGAATGTATACATGTTTGTATGAATGAATATATTACAATTTCTATATACCACGGAAGAGCGGCATTCAAAATGGTTAACAAGTGTACAGATCGTTTTAAAGACAAGTGCAGTATAAACAAAAAACCTCCAACATTTTTCAGCAGTTTTGTGTTGTATTGCACTTGTTTTCAATAAAGTCTTTACCCTTAGTAACACTATTGAGTGCTGTTCTTCCAGAGTATTTAGAAATTGTGTCAGATATATCAGACAAATCTGTATGGTTCCCCCAAGGAGCTGGTACCTAAAAGGAGCTGTGCATCCTGACCAAAGTGGTGTAGTCATATATGTATATATTACATGTACAATATGTACATATGGTGTGTTAGTATATATATATATATATAGAACTGCTCAAGTTGCTGCTATCGCAGTTCTCCCTCCAACGGTGTCGGTGCCTGCTACGGCGGCAGCCGCCGTTATTTACTTATTCTCCAAACCTCTCCTCCAGAACTCCAGAGAAAAAGATAAGCGGCACACCAGGGAATTTCGCACAATTTTTTTAATGTGCACCAAGATGACGAGTTTCGGCGTTAGCCTTTTTCGAGTAAGTTGTTACTGCCAATTCCCTTAGAAATACACCTCTTTGTTCATGGAAAGTGACAACATACTTCATTTGCCGCTCATATGTGAAATTAAGTTAAATTCAATTTAAAGACAATGCAATAAATTCAAATAGACCAGATAAAATATACCCATATTTGATGTAAGACCATGCGCATTAATTGATTACTTGCATACGCACAGCAACAATTTATCGCCGTATATTTTTTCACATAAAGTTTGATACATCAAGTGACATATATCCACAAATGGCAATTATAACTGGCATTGTCCCCCAAAATTTTTTAATAGCATACACATTTGAGCCACTGATGGATGATGTTGCGATCTGTCAGCAGCGCAAAACAAGTAATGCCACTAACCTTTAAAACCACCAGCGGGAACGAAGGAGCGTAGAGAAGCCCCCCTACTCCCCTGAGCATAACCCCACACAGAGTAATGACACACCACTATGCAAGGGAACACCCCGGGGAAAAGGGAAGTGGATAAAACAAAAAACACTGCTGCTGGATATTGTCTTCTTTGTACCCAAGTATGGTCTAGGATTATGGTACGTCGTCAGAAGCCACCCCACAGGTAAGTGGTGGATACGAAAGAAAAGAGAGATGTGTGAGAGTTAGAACAGGGAGTTGCACACATACCACTATGACAGAACACTCAACTGCTTTGTTATACTCACAAACACTTATGCAGCAATACTTTAATAGCGAGGCATGAATCAGTAATCCTTTCTTGAAAACTACACCCACTGAGAGACATGAGAAAACCAGCATCTGAGGGTGGTCTCGAACTCAAGGATACTGTTAATATATAAGCACAAAGTCACAATGTCACAATCCAGTAATAGAGCCCAAGTGCCTCCTGCAGGAACCCAAACTCTGCTCCTATGCAGGGTAATACCAGATCACCTTTGACCTAAGGAAAAACTTAGTAAATAACACCGCAGTAATACACCCCTCCGCTGTTCAGAACACAGCGTAGTGCGTATTATGAGGACTGCCCATGCTCCTCGCAGCAAGAAACACCTAAGCTGGGCTAGCAACTAGGAAATGTCACGAAATGCGGGAGGAGCGCTTCTGCGCTTCACTCCCGTCTTTGGTTTACGATACCTGGGCACTGCGAGTTCGAAGAAACCAGCGGGAGACCAAGGACTCCGGGATGCTTGAGATCGAGGCCGGGAACAGGAGAGACCTTCCGAATCTCCTAGGTCTCCGTTTTCCCGCGGGGCTCGATCCACAACCGGCACGCACTGAAGCGCTGGAAATAGTCCGTTGAAGGCACGGACTCCACGGGGGAAAACTCCTTTGCAGAAACGGCAGCCAGCGGGAAGACGCATCCGCTGCGAAGAACTCCAGGAAATGGCCAAATTGTCAAGCCCCGACCACAGGAAGGGGAGGGGCTTTATGGAGCCGGTAATCCAGGCGGTGCCTAACTCTCGTTCCGGCCATGCGTATCAAGGAATTCTGGGACTTGTAGCTTGTCAGGCGGCAACTGCCTGATTGCGGCACTATTTTTGCACCAGACACCGCATCATACACACAGGGGAAGGAAACCCTATATGTAGAGGCCACCAACCCCTTTGCCCCCAGCCCCCGCTGAGCGATCATGACAGAGCCCCCTCTTAAGGACCGACGTCGCGGCGGTCGCCCAGGTTTACCTGGATGCAGGGTGAAAGCGTTCCAACAGAAGGGGACAATGGAGGTTTTGCACTGGTTCCCAGGTTCTATCCTCAACCCCAAACCACTTCCAATCCACTAGATACTGCACCCGGCCACTCACTAGTCGAGAGTCCAGAAGCTCCCGCACCTCATACTTGTCCTGGCCATCCACCTCTAGGGGCTGAGGTCTCGCCTGTACTATCGTGTCGGCTGGACAGGGACGAAGTAGTGACATGTGAAAGACAGGGTGTATGTGGCATGACCGGGGCAAGGACAGCTTCATGGCAACAGGATTGATTACCTTCTCAATGCTATAGGGGCCTATGTACTTGGGTTTCAGTTTGTCCACCCCCTTAAGATGTAGATTCTTGGTGGTCAACCACTCCTTATCCCCCACATGGTAAACGGGTTCAGGAGCCCTCTTCCTGTCAGCGAAATGTTTCTGCGCTTCCTGTGCCGTAGCCAAATGATGTTTGGCATCGATTAACACTGCTCTGAGATGGGCATGGTGTTCGTGTATGGTAGGGTGATTGGAAACTATAGGCCATTCGAAAGTAAGCATGTTTGGATGGTGCCCATACAGACAAAAGAAAGGAGAGCAGCCCAACGTAGAATGGTCTGCGTTATTGTATGCGAACTCTGCCATCCATGTGGAGAAGTGTGGCTCAATGGTTAGAGCGGCAGACCCTGATGCAGAGATCTGGCCCGGGACCAGGGTTCAATTCCCGCCTCGGCGGGTCTTGGGCTCAATTTCCTCGGACCTGATAATTCTCGCCTCGGTGCCTATTCTAATCATGGGTCCCACTCTGCAACTCTGGGCAATAGCTTGCTTAATCTCCACAACGGCCCCAACAGCGCTGGGATGCCTGGCTTCACCCTGGGGGTGCCCAGGAGTGGACATTTCACAGGGAAAAGCCAGGAAGGGTTCCACAGCGGTATGCGTACAGCGCCAGGACACCTCTTTGGGGGTATAAGTGCGCTTTACAAGTACGAATTTCATTTCATCCAGATCAATGTGTACCACTCCGTGGCATTCTGCAGGGTAAAACAGCGTAGGTACTGTTCCAACGTCTGATTGAGGCGTTCAGTCTTTCCGTCCATCTGAGGGTGATAACTGGTGGACAATCTGGCTTCAACCCTCATGGTCTCGCAAAGAGCCTTCCAGAAGCGGGAGGTGAACTGAGTTCCACGGTCGGTGATGAGAACACAGGGAATCCTGTGGGCCCACACTATGTGCTGGAGGAAGATGACTGCTAACTCCGAAGAGGAGGGCAGGTGTTTCCACGGAATGAAGTGCCCCATCTTCGTCAGGTGGTCTATTACAACCAGGATAGTGGTGTAACCTTTGCTGGGGGGCATTTCCACGATAGAATCCATAGACACGGTGTGCCAAGGGCGAGGAGGAATGGGTAATGGACGTAACAGCCCTGTGGGTTTTGTATGACTGGACTTCCCTTGTGCGCATACCGCGCAGTTCTTCAGATATTCCTTGGCATCCTTCCGTAACGTGGGCCACCAGAACGAACGCTCCATACAGGAAATGGTTTTGTATTCTCCCAGATGCCCTCCTAATGTTGAATCATGAGCCCAGGCCAGTACTCGTTGTTGCAAGGCCGCATCCGGTATATATAAGGCATGATAGTGGTACAATAGATGCTCGTTTTCTGTTCGATGTTCGGGGTCTACTTTTTATCCAGGCTGGAACATCCACGTCTGCCAAGGATACCTTTACATCCTCTATGAAGTCTTGTGATGTAATCAATGCGAGGGTCTTGCATTGAAATGCGGTTTTGGGAAGGATTGAGGGTGGTTCAGGAATCTCATCTTGTATTACCCCTTTGGGTTCTTCGATACGGGAGAGGGCGTCTGCCTTTCCGTTTTGGGGACCAGGTCGATACCTTATAACAAAATCGAAATCAGAAAAAAAGAGGGACCATCGCAATTGACGTGGTGTCAAGGCTCTGGCAGTCTTCAGGAACAGCAGGTTGCGGCGGTCTGTGTATATCTCGACGGTGTGATGCGCTCCTAGTAAGTAATGCCTCCACTCCTCACAGGCCCTTTTTATAGCTAGCAATTCTTTGTCGGTAATAGAGTAGTTCACCTCACAGAGGGTGAGTTTCTTAGAAAAGAATGCCACGGGATGCAGCTGTCCGGTGTCCGGATGTTGTTGTGACAAAACTCCCCCTAAGGCAAGCTGAGAGGCATCTTTTTCGACGACAAAGGGTAGTTGTGGATCTGGGTGTCGTAAGATGGGAGCCTGAGTGAATCGTTCTTTCAGGGTTTGGAACGATCGGTCTGCTTCATCGTTCCATACAAAGAGAGTATTCTTTCTCAGCAAGTTGGTAATAGGATGAATGATCTTGGAGAAATCTTTGATGAAACGCCGATAGAAGTTGGCAAAACCCAGGACGCTCTGTATTGATTTCACGTTGTGAGGAGCCTTCCATTGCGTAATCGCTTCAACCTTGCCAGTATCCATTTGGAATCTTTGTGCATTTATGATGTAACCCAAGAAGCTGACTTCTTCGACATGGAAATGGCATTTCTCCAACTTTGCGTATAACGAATGTTGTTGGAGTCTGTCCAGCACCGCCTTCACGTGGGTAACATGTTCGTGGGGGGTCGATGAATATATGAGAATGTCATGGATATAGACAATACAGAATTCCTCCTGGAAACCACGAAGCACCTCATCCATAAAATATTGGAAAGCAGCAGGGGCGTTGCACAGCCCAAAGGGCATCACTTGGTATTCATAGAGTCCGAACTTAGTTCGGAAAGCTGTCTTCCACTCATTGCGGTTTTTTACTCTTACCAAATGGTAGGCTCCCCGCAAATCCAGTTTGGTGAAGAGCCGAGCACCCTTCAGTTGGTCCAGAAGTACAGGTATGAGTGGTAGAGGGTACCGGTTTTTTATAGTGACCCTGTTGATAGCTCTGTAGTCAAAACAGGTCCTCAGATTGTCACAATCCTTCTTGGGAATAAAGAAGAGAGGAGAAGAGGCGGGTGACGATGAATGCCTGATGAAGCCGGATGCCAGATTTTCATCCAGGTAGTTCTTCAAATACCGTGTCTCCGGTTCGGTGAGGGCATAGACCCTACTACATGGGATAGCGGCTCCAGGCTGTAAATCAATGCGACAGTCGTACATCCGATGAGGCGGCAGCTGGGTGGCCTTTTGTTTGTCGAATACTGGTTGGTATTCTTCATAGATCCCAGGCAACATGGTGGAACAGCAGTACTGGAAGTCCGCACACCCAGTTGCCAAAAGACCCGCCTGCGTATCGTGGGTTTTTTCCTGGCACACGTTTTTCCTGGTGCAATGCTCTCTACAGAAACGGGAATCCAAGGAGACGGTGCGGGCTGCCCACCGAATTACAGGATCATGTTGGGTTAACCATGGCATGCCTAAGATAAGACGGAAGTGTGGGGCATCTATAAGATCAAATTGAATAGTCTCGAAGTGGTCTTCTGCGAACTGCATTACCATGGGAATGGTATGGAATCTCACCGGTCCTGAAGTTAGTGTCGTCCCATCTACTGCCTTCACGGGTTCAGGGGACTCTTTTTTCTCACACGGAATACCGATATTCTGAGCGTACTTCTGATCTATGAAATTCCCAGTTGCTCCGGAGTCTAATAAGGCAGGGATCCTTAAGGGGGTTTCTTCTTTGATCCATAGTGTGACAACTGCATTCAGATGAGCTATGGAGTTTTGTATAGTGTTGGCGATTACTGAAGAGATCGTTTTTTGTCGGTCACCCGAACCAGAGATCTTGTTCTGACTCGGGCTCTTCAGCTTTCCGTCGCCTCCGTGTGCTGCTGGATTACTGCTTGCATCCGTTGGATGCTCGACCTTTCCGGAAGTTTAGCCCGGGCGCGGCATTCCTTGATGAAGTGCCCGCTCTTCCCACAATATAGACATAACTTCATCTTCCGCCTCTTTTCTTTTTCCTCGGCTGTAAAAGGACCCCGAATTCCTCCGATCTGCATGGGTTCGGTGCCTTCTGTTGCCTTGGTTTGTTCTTCGGTTACAGGTCTGGGCCTTGGGAAAAAGAAACAAGTCTCTCCCCTTGATCTGTCCCCTTTTCGTTCTTGTAGTCGGTGGTCCAGCTGCACGGTGAGATCAATCGACTCTTCACAAGACTGGGGTAGTTGAACCACCTGAGACAAGACGTCTTTTAATTCCCCGCGCAATCCCTGGTAGAACAGAGTGGTGCATTTCTCATGGGGCCAATCGGTTTCCACTACAAGACGGTTGAACGTAGTTATGTAGGTCAGCAAATCTTGGGATCCTTGTCTGAGAGTTATCAATTCCCGGTCCAAAGTCATTACATGTGATTTTCGGTCAAACAACTTTCTCATTTCTAGACAAAAGTTCGAGAAGTTGTGCAGGACGGGGTTGTCTTGCTCAATTAGCGGGATGGTCCAGCTTGCAGCGTTACCCCCCATATAGGACATCATGAAAGCTGTTTTAGCCGGTTCCTCCTGGAAAACCGCAGGCTTACACAGGAAGTGCAACCTGCATTGGTTCAAGAATATTTCAAATTTCTTTGGGTCCCCAAAAAAGCGTTCTGGAGGCGCCAACGGGATCCCTGTATTCTGCACCACATGGACAGTAGGAGTAGAGTCAGGGGAAATGGAGGATGCTTGTGCTGCAGTAAAGAACCCTGTTCCCTGCGCCTTATCCTTTGAGGGTGTGTGCATGGTATGTACAGGAGGAGGTAGGGTCCACTCCTTAATGTAGGCTCCTGCCCCTGTACTATCGGGTCTACCTTTTCTGGACAGGCCTGCTACTTCCCTGCGTAACGTGCCCATCTCCTTTCTCAACTCCTGGTTTTCTAATCGGGATGTTTGTACCTCCTGTTGCAGAGACGTAATGCTCTCCAAGAGGGAGGTCAAAACCGCGTTGGTGTCCATCGTCCAGGCTGGGCAATAGTCTTGGGCTTGACAATCTGTCACAATCTGTCAGCAGCGCAAAACAAGTAATGCCACTAACCTTTGAAACCACCAGCGGGAACGAAGGAGCATAGAGAAGCCCCCCTACTCCCCTGAGCGTAACCTCACACAGAGTAATGACACACCACTATGCAAGGGAACACCCCGGGGAAAAGGGAAGTGGATAAAACAAAAAACACTGCTGCTGGATAGTGTCTTCTTTGTACCCAAGTCTGGTCTAGGATTATGGTACATCGTCAGAAGCCACCCCATAGGTAAGTGCTGGATACGAAAGAAAAGAGAGATGTGTGAGAGTTAGAACAGGGAGTTGCACACATACCACTATGACAGAACACTCAACTGCTTTGTTATACTCACAAACACTTATGCAGCAATACTTTAATAGAGAGGCATGAATCGGTAATCCTTTCTTGAAAACAACACCCACTGAGAGACATGAGAAAACAGCATCTGAGGGTGGTCTCGAACTCAAGGATACTGTTAATATATAAGCACAAAGTCACAATGTCACAATCCAGTAATAGAGCCCAAGTGCCTCCTGCAGGAACCCAAACTCTGCTCCTATGCAGGGTAATACCAGATCACCTTTGACCTAAGGAAAAACTTAGTAAATAACACCGCAGTAATACACCCCTCTGCTGTTCAGAACACAGCGTAGTGCGTATTATGAGGACTGCCCACGCTCCTCGCAGCAAGAAACACCGAAGCTGGGCTAGCAACTAGGAAATGACACGAAATGCTGGAGGAGCGCTCCTGCGCTTCACTCCCGTCTTTGGTTTACGATACCTGGGCACTGCGAGTTCGAAGAAACCAGCGGGAGACCAAGGACTCCGGGATGCTTGAGATCGAGGCCGGGAACAGGAGAGACCTTCCGAATCTCCTAGGTCTCCGTTTTCCCGTGGGGCTCGATCCACAACCAGCACGCACTGAAGCGCTGGAAATAGTCCGTTGAAGGCACGGACTCCAGGGGGGAAAACTCCTTTGCAGAAACGGCAGCCAGTGGGAAGACGCATCCGCTGCGAAGAACTCCAGGAAATGGCCAAATTGTCAAGCCCCGACCCCAGGAAGGGGAGGGGCTTTATGGAGCTGGTAATCCAGGCGGCGCCTAACTCTCGTTCCGGCCATGCGTCCCAAGGAATTCTGGGACTCGTAGTTTGTCAGGCGCCAACTGCCTGATTGCGGCGCTATTTTTGCACCAGACACCGCATCATACACACAAGGGAAGAAAACCCTATGTGTAGAGGCCACCAACCCCTTTGCCCCCAGCCCCCGCTGAGCGATCATGACAGATGAGGAGATACTCCTACATTTTCCTTAGTGCAGATTCATAGACACGTAACATTTTAACATAAAGCATGCACAAATACTTAACAGGCCAATTGCCGAATATCAATAAAGTTGCAGAGTTTCTATGTTTTAGAATGTCCCTGCGGATACAAATATGTGGGAAGTACGAAGTTACAACTGAAAGTCCGCATTTTACAACATTTGCGGGCCATTGTGAACAGAGATCACAACTATCCCACAGCTCGACATTTTACTGAGAAACACAGTAGCAACACCAATCTCCTAACATTCTATGGGATAGACAGGGTAATGCCACATCCCAGGGGTGGTGATCGGGAGAGGTGTATTTCTAAGGGAATTGGCAGTAACAACTTACTCGAAAAAGGCTAACGCCAAAACGCGTCGTCTTGGTGCACATTAAAAAGTTGTGCAAAATTCCCTGGTGTGCCGCTTGTCTTTTTCTCTGGAGTTCTGCAGGAGAGGTTTGGAGAATACATATATATATATATATCACACCAGTCCCGGTTTAGGTTTAAAGAGGCTGTCAAAATAACGAGCGGTCCGAGTGGGGTTACCGGAATCCCTACAATCCTTCCAATACTTCCACCAGATTAGCAGAAAATACTCGGACACCCTTGCAAGCTGCAAAAATACATTTTAATGGCTCCAAAAAAAGCGTTTCAGCTTTCGCCTTGATCACGCTCATAAACAAGCAATGGTATCGTAGTTCATTTTAAACAGTGAAAGTAACAAAAATAGTCAAAGGACTACACCCGTAAAATGTGTTAAAAAGCCAGTGCAACCACAGCGACCATTTTGGCATAGTGAGAAACAGTATGCCACTATTACCACATTCATGTACAAAAGAGTAAGCATTATATATTTACAAAATGCAAACAAATATTAACAAAATAGAAATCAAATTCAATCATTCTATTGCATTATATACCTAGTACCTGCAGCGAAAAAAAGTTTGCATATTACATTATTCACCGCTATTAAATATAAAATCATGGGACCCATGTTAAATGAGTTGTGTAATACAACCATGTTACAGGATATTCGTATACACCATTGTCATGTGAATTCAGCCCAAGTGGGTAATGTTCAACAATATCCATAGAGGTAGAAATTACAGTCCTGCCCAAGTGGGCATAAGTCCACATGATGTGTTCAGAATATGTTGTCAAACACATTTTTCTCGGAATACCAAGATTTCTTTTCCTTGCCATGGTGTACTAAAGTGCCTTCACCTACAAAAAATGTGAATGTTTAAAAATGTTAAAATATACACGAAAAAATATATATACAATATACAGAGAAAGAAGCTAGCAGACGATTATACACACAGTTCTATTATTGATCATAACCATTTTACTCATTCAAATGAATAGCCAATTCTTCACTTGAATTCAAACCTTGAGGTACCATAGTTTCTAAATCAATAATATATCTAGATTCAAGTTTACGCAGAGCAAGCTCACGATTTCCTCCCCTCACACTAGCTGGTACTTCATCAATCACGGCCATTCTCAATAGTTTTTCATTCTGATAGTGATGCTCATAGAAATGCCGTGCTACGAGATATTGTCTATTATTATGTCGTATCGCATGAACATGTTCTAGCACTCTTTTCTTGGCACGATGTATCGTGCTCCCTATATACATTTTGTTACAGGGACAAATGAGAGTATATACACAATACATCGTATTACAGGTAAGAGGTTTCTTGATCTCAAATTCTCTTCCTGAGGTAGAAAGTGTCAACTTTGTACAATCTACACTGTTACTACAGGCTTTACAATTTTTACAGCACCGGAAACCAGAACAGCCAGTCTTATTGCCCCTTCCAGTGCTGGTAACTAAATTGTGGCTTAATTCATCACGTAACGATCGACTTTTCTTGAAAGTCACCTGAGGATTACTGCTCAAATTCTTCTTCAGACTGTCATCTGTCATAAGGACATGCCAATGCTTGCCAAGTATTCTACGTACCTCCTGTGATTGACCTGAGAATGTTGTAATGAATCTCAGAGTCTCAGACCCGCCTTCTTCTCTTATAGGGTGTAGCAATTCATTTCTAGTGACCTCCGCCACCCTTCTACTGGCTTCAGCGATGGTTTTAGGGTTATAGCCTCTATCTAGAAAGCTTGCACATAACCTCCTCTTCTGCCTTAAACGCTAGCTGTGTACTGCAATTGCATTTAGCGCGTAACAGCTCCCCATAGGGGATGCTGTAAATAAGGTTACGAGGAGGAGAGCTGTTAGCCCTAAGAATACTGTTTCCTGCTGTTTTGCGGAATAATTTAGTTTTGGTGAGCTGTTGGTAGGTGGAGGGAGAGGGGGTTGTTGGAGTGGGAAGAATATAATTTTTTGAAATGTGCCCATCCTAGGATCCCCATACTCTACCTGCTGCCTAAACTTCATAAAGATCCTTTAAACCCTCCTGGGAGACCCATCGTATCATCTATAGGGTCTCTACTTGAGAAAACTTCGAGATATAGCGATCACTATCTCAGACCATTTGTTGTTGGGTTACCGGCATATTTAAGGGACACCACTCATTTCCTAACTATCATTGATGGGATACATTGGGAAGCTAATTATACGTTGATCACATTAGATGTGAGTAGCTTGTACACCAGCATTAAACATCAGCTAGGTTTACAGGCTATCCGACACTTCCTAAAGACCCGTTCGATCTCTCTGTTGTTGCATTCAGAAATGATTGTTAGCATGATTGAGTTTTGTTTGATTAACAATTTTTTTATGTTTAATGACATCATCTACAGGCAGTCACAGGGCACGGCTATGGGCACCTGCTTCACCCCCAGCTATGCTAATCTATTCATGGGCTGGTGGGAAGAGCAGGTGGTCGCACAAACAACTGAATTTGAGAACCAAGTTGTCCTGTGGCTGCGTTATATAGACAATATTTTCCTCATTTGGAATGGGGATGAGGAATCGGCTAGAGAGTTTGTGAGGAAACTCAGTGTCAATACCTACAACCTGACGCTGACTGAACATATCAGCAAAACTGCTATTGACTTTCTGGATGTGCGTATTGAAGCACAAGATGACATGTTACAAACTAAATTATTCCGCAAAACAACAGCAGGAAACAGTATTCTTAGGGCTAACAGCTCTCATCCTCGTAACCTTATTTACAGCATCCCCTATGGGGAGCTGTTACGTGCTAAACGCAATTGCAGTACACAGCTAGCGTTTAAGGCAGAAGAGGAGGTTATGTGCAAGTGCTTTCTAGATAGAGGCTATAACCCTAAAACCATCGCTGAAGCCAGTAAAAGGGTGGCGGAGGTCACTAGAAATGAATTGCTACACCCTATAAGAGAAGAAGGCGGGTCTGAGACTCTGAGATTCATTACAACATTCTCGGGTCAATCACAGGAGGTACGTAGAATACTTGGCAAGCATTGGCATGTCCTTATGACAGATGACAGTCTGAAGAAGAATTTGAGCAGTAATCCTCAGGTGACTTTCAAGAAAAGTCGATCGTTACGTGATGAATTAAGCCACAATTTAGTTACCAGCACTGGAAGGGGCAATAAGACTGGCTGTCCTGGTTTCCGGTGCTGTAAAAATTGTAAAGCCTGTAGTAACAGTGTAGATTGTGCAAAGTTGACACTTTCTACCTCAGGAAGAGAATTTGAGATCAAGAAACCTCTTACCTGTAATACGATGTATTGTGTATATACTCTCATTTGTCCCTGTAACAAAATGTATATAGGGAGCACGATACATCGTGCCAAGAAAAGAGTGCTAGAACATGTTCGTGCGATACGACATAATAATAGACAATATCCCGTAGCACGGCATTTCTATGAGCATCACTATCAGAATGAAAAACTATTGAGAATGGCCGTGATTGATGAAGTACCAGCTAGTGTGAGGGGAGGAAATCGTGAGCTTGCTCTGCGTAAACTTGAATCTAGATATATTATTGATTTAGAAACTATGGTACCTCAAGGTTTGAATTCAAGTGAAGAATTGGCTATTCATTTGAATGAGTAAAATGGTTATGATCAATAATAGAACTGTGTGTATAATCGTCTGCTAGCTTCTCTCTCTGTATATTGTATATATATATTTTCGTGTATATTTTAACATTTTTAAACATTCACATTTTTTATAGGTGAAGGCACTTTAGTACACCATGGCAAGGAAAAGAAATCTTGGTATTCCGAGAAAAATTTGTTTGACCACATATTCTGAACACATCATGTGGACTTATGCCCACTTGGGCAGGACTGTAATTTCTACCTCTATGGATATTGTTGAACATTGCCCACTTGGGCTGAATTAACATGACAATGGTGTATACGAATATCCTGTAACATGGTTGTATTACACAACTCATTTAACATGGGTCCCATAATTTTATATTTAATAACTGTGAATAATGTAATATGCAAACTTTTTTTCGCTGCAGGTACTAGGTATATAATGCAATAGAATGATTGAATTTGATTTCTATTTTGTTAATATTTGTTCACATTTTGTAAATATATAATGCTTACTCTTTTGTTCATGAATGTGGTAATAGTGGCATACTGTTTCTCACTATGCCAAAATGGTCGCCGTGGTTGCACTGGCTTTTTAACACATTTTACTGGTGTAGTCCTTTGACTATTTTTGTTACTTTCACTGTTTAAAATGAACTACAATACCATTGCTTGTTTATGAGCGTGATCAAGGCGAAAGCTGAAACGCGTCGTTTGGAGCCATTAAAATGTATTTTTGCAGCTTGCAAGGGTGTCCGAGTATTTTCTGCTAATCTGGTGGAAGTATTGGAAGGATATAAATATATATATATATATGGACACCGACACAGGCGCTGGATCAAACGATAAGTTTCTGGTTTATTGAATTTCTGCTGTTACGCGTTTCGGCACTTCCTGCCTTGCTCACACAACAAAACGTCATCGTAGCTCCACCATTTAAAATGCAGGGTTGAATATCACATGGTGCATATCATCCAAGGACATAGAAATCAGACTCCGCAATGCCGCTAATGCCTGGCATTTGTTACCATTGAGTTCATTACTAAGAATAAATTAATAAATAAATAAAATGTAAATCGATAAATATAAATTTGCCCAGGGCCATTCTCTCATTTATCCATTTATCCTGCCGGCGTAGAGGCAATTAAAATTCATTGTCAATCGCTTATTGCTGTTGCTCGGTGCTGAGACTTTTGAATGTGACATTTCTCATTATGCTCATCATTTCATAACACTGAGGTGCAAGTCCAGATTAATGTCTTGACAGGAATCCATTACACTCCTACAACACTGGGAGAGCCTGAACACCAGTTAGTTGGACATAAAGTATCCACACAATAATACATCTTATTGTAAAAAATGGGACTACTATTCACTTTCCCTCATTTCTCCCACTCTATTTCCTGTACATATGGTTCTGTACAGAAAATTGGGCTTTCACAATACAATTTTCAAGAAGTGTCAAAGTAACTACCAAGAATTCACAGTGCATGAAAATAACAATGACGTGTCAAAATGTAAAGCGAATTGTGAAAACTTCTATTAAATCGGCTGCTCCCCGAAGTTCTGACATATATTATTTTTATTCAGTTTAATTCCTCTGTATTTAAAATGCTAATGCGATGTAGTGCCTCTAAAGTTCCAAAGTGCAAGTGCTTGTAGACCTAATTCATAATTTGCATGTCTGTACCAGAAGATTGTCTATGAAAGTGCTAGTACCTTAGACTGTTCATTATAAGATACACTTAGATTCATTTCTAAATAAAGTGCAAATGCCTTAGTGCAAATCTAAAGTTCGCAAGTGCTTTATAGAACTCATTCACAATCAATATATTTGTACTCTGAATATATCATTAAATGTGCAAATACTGCATTAGATCATTACAATGAACAATAAAGTGCAAGTGCTTTCATAAAACCTACTTTCTCCATTTAAAATCAGAGAGCAGCCCTATCAAGCAAATCTTAATACTTCAACTATGTAAATTGATATATCAAAAGCCCTTATCAAAATAGCTGTCAATGACGTACTGTTTCATGATTTGTATAAAATGTTCAAAACTCATGCACCTCCTTGATTCTAAAAAATCAATGCTAAGATAAATACTATTGGTCCCCAACACCCTTCATTGTGCACCTCTGTCTTCTACCTTCCTCTCACTGTTCATACCCTGCAAAGTATTAAAAACGCTGATTCTGGATACCCTAACTAACCCAAATGGACATGTAAATCTTCTTCTGCATTAAGTCCAAATGGAATCATAGTGTTAAACAACAGTATATATCTGGACTCCAGTTGACGCAATCTCACCTCACGGTTTCCGCCCCTCCTTAATTTGGGCACCTGATCTACTGCATAATAAGACAAGTCACTCACATTCCCCTTATGGACTTCATTGATGTGTCGTGCAACTGGGTAATTCTTGTCGTTGTTCTTAACTGCCCTTAAGTGTTGTAATATCCAAATGTGAACCATATGAATGGTGCTACCCACGTACATTTTGGGGCACATGCACTTTAGAATATAAACAACAAATTCACTTCTACAATTCAAAGAAGTCTTGATCTTCCAGGGACTTTTCATGGGGGGTGATGTGACCTGCTTCTCATTGCATGCAATCTTACAAGCTTTACACTTAAAGCATTTATGGAAACCGTGGCTTGCTTTTAGCCAGCCCTCTGAGGTACCAACTTCTGGGCTGCTGTTGACCAAATCATTCCTCATTGATTTAGCCTTTTTGAATGTTATCAATGGTCTGCGTGACAGCATCTCACTTAAAACCGGGTCCCTTTTAACCAGATGCCAGTGCTTACACAAACTGTCTCTCACCCTAGAATGGTAAGCACTGTATCCAGTAATCATCCTTGTTTGTTCACCTGTAACTTTTTTCTTGATGATGTTTCCCTCATTGGATCGAAGTAAAGCTTCCCTTTCGATCTTATTCACCTTGTGTAAAGCTTGATCTAAAACATCTGGACTGTAGCCCCTTTGAATAAACCTCTTCGTCAGGCATGCCTGGGCCTCTGTCAGAGCTTCGGCCTCACTACAGTTACGTTTCATCCTCAGATGCTCAGCATAGGGTATACTCATTTTAAGCCTCTGAGGATGAAAACTCTTGGCATGCAGGATGGAGTTTCCAGCTGTTGGTTTCCTAAATGTACGAGTGTGCACTGTGTTGTCTTTCACATACACTTCTAGGTCCAAGAAGGAAACGTTAGACCTGCTAATAGTGTCTGTGAATCTAAGGTTCAGGGAGTGAACATTAATTTCCTGAACAAAAAGTTGAACTGATTGCAATGTACCATCCCACACTACGAACAGGTCATCGATGAACCTCATCCATGTCACTATGTTTTCCTTCCATTCCTTAGCATGTTCGACTCTGAGCACCTGCTCCTCCCACCAGCCCATATGCAAATTAGCATAGCTGGGGGCGAAGCAGGTGCCCATTGCCGTCCCTTGAAGCTGCTTGAATGTGTCCCCTCCAAACATGAAGTAGTTATTGTTAAGACACAGTCTGCACATTTCCATCAGCATCCCAGAATGTTGGTAAAATGAGATGGGTCGTGTGTTGAGGAAGTGACGTATTGCACGTAGTCCATCTTCATGAGCTATACTTGTATAGAGTCAAAAGATATGAGTCCCTCCATGTCACATTAGTGATCTTATTCAAAAAATCTCTCGTATCTTGGATATACGCAGGAAGCTCTTTAACGAACTCCTGCAAAAAATTATCCAAGTATCTGGAAGTAGGCTCAAAGAGACTGCCAATGGCAGAAATGATAGGTCTACCAGGTGGGATTTCTTTATTTTTGTGGACCTTTGGAATAAGGTAGAGGATTGGTGTGACAGGATCTTCTACCCTCAGAAATAAATATTCTGTCTGAGATATCATACCTAGGCCCCGCCATCTTGCTAAATCTTTCAAATATTTGTTCTTCACCTCTGTGAGATTGCTTTGCGGTACTTTCAAATAACAGCTGTTGTCCCTCAACTGCGCTTTAGCTTCTTCTTTGTAAATTTCAAGTGGCCAAAGGACCACATTGCCCCCCTTTGTCTGACTGTCGCACTACAATGTCTTTTCTATTCTTGATTTTGTCAATAAGTGTGGAGTACTTTTTATCATAATGGCTACCACTATTCATGAATGCCTTACTTGATACCACTGATAATTCTTTTAAATCTTTAATGACCACATCTGAAAAGACATCAATAGCGTCCTTTGGGGTGTTGGGGGTAAAGGTTGATTTTGGTTTAAATACAGTTTTGGTACTTTCATAGATGTCTAAACCAAACATGCCAGCAGTGTCACTCAGAGTCCCAGACATTGATTGTCCCTCACATTCTTTCTCTAATTGATAAAGGTCATGTAGTACCTCCAAATCTCCAACTTCTAGATTTTGGATTTTCTCTGTTTCTGTCTGTTTCTTTTCAAGTTGGTCTTTTCTATTGAAAAATAATTTTTTAAGTTTTAACTTCATTACAAACTTGAAGAAATCAATGCCGGTTTGGGTGTAATTAAAGTTAGTTCTTGTACAAAATGATAAACCCAGCGATAGTATTCGTGTTTCTTCCTCAGTTAAGTACAGGTCTGTCAGGTTAATTATCATTGCTGGGTCATCCATTATCTCCGTTGGTAAGGTTCCTTCACCCTTGCTCCTGATCGCAGCTCCATGCCCGCCCCGTCGGTTCTTGCGCCTCCTTGATACTCCTTTCTTTTCCGTTGCAGATTCAATCTTGCGTTTTGGGTCCTGTCCAAGCGTAAAAAACGCAATTCATCAATCACAGATGGGGGCTCTTGTTGATTTCCACTGCGGTTGTCACTCCTGTTTCCATCCTCTGACCCAGTATCCACACCGAGCTCATCACTGAACTCGCTTCCGAACTATTTTCAGCCCCTCTTGATCGCTCCTCAGCCTTCTTTTTGTCTAAGCCCGTGGTGTTAGACAGTCTCTGTCTGCGAATATTATCAAAGCGACGGGCAAATGTATAAATTTGCCCTCGCTGATAGTCAAGTCTGTCTCTCAAAAACTTTGTGGCTTTACGGTCTCTTATTGTCTGCTCGTGCTTCTTAAGTCTGGTATACATATCAGACTCAAATTTCTGTAGGACGTCTTCTTTTACCACTCTCTTAAGTTCAGCTTCCAACTCTCTTATCTCTTCCAGTATTCTATCGCGGTCTTATATATATATATATATATATATATATATATATATATATATATATTTATTTACATACGTAGCCACTCTGTAGTTATAGTTAGGGTTGCCAGACCTAGGAATTCCTCGGATTTTTGCTTGGTAAAAAATTTGCACATGTGACGAATCTCCACGAAACTTCAAGACATATTTCTTTTTCTACATTGGCGGATGATGCAAGGTTTCATGGTGATTCTTTAAGGGGGTGCCATGAAAAAAGGGAGGTTCCAAAACAGGTTTTTCTACCAATGCATTTTGCATTTTCCTTAGACTGTTGTGTTGCATGTAGCACAAAAATGACTGAATGGATTTTAATGAAATTTGGCAGGAATATAGATTATAGTTGGTAGGTGATCCTTTTGGGTATTTGAACTAAATAGGTTCAGTAATTGTTAAATGATAGGAACAAAAACTTAGTGATATCTCAGGCCACGGTATACCACGGAAGCACAGCGGTACTCCTGAGGTACATGGCGATGACAAAACACAATATGATTGGCTAATGAAAGACTTTCCAAAATGAAAAGGCAGCCATCTTGATTACAGCACAGTTTTACTGTGTTGTGTGTTTGAATATAAAATGTAAGTGATGGCTTATGATGCACATCACAGGAATAAAGTAGTCACTGTAGAAAACTGTGTAGTGGTACGGAAAGTTAGTTTTACACATTTACTGCTTTTGAAAAAACAAATTGGAATGCGCAGTACTACCATGGAAGTATCTAGGAATTAATGAGGTACTTTAAAAAATTCAAACAAATACTGTACTCCACTGAACGCCACTTCACTGTACCCCAGTGCACAGTTTGCTATTCCACTGTACGCAACTCCACTCTATGCCACTCCACTCTACACTATTCTGCTCTACGCCGCTCAACTCTACGCCACTCCAGTCTGTCACTCCACTGTATGCTACGCCACTCTTTGCTATTCTACTGTACCCAATTCTACTCTATGCCACTCCACTCTGCACTACTCTACACCACTCCACTTTACACTATTCCACTCTACTCTCTCCACTCTACACTCTGTTATTCCAGTCTGCGCCAATCCACTGTACACTATTCCACTGTACGCCACTCCATTGTACACTACTCCACAGTACGCCACTCCACTCTATGCCACTGCACTCTATGCCACTGCCCTCTTCGCTATTCCCTTGTATGAAGCTCCACTCTATGCTACTCCACTGTATGCTATTTCACTCTACCTCACTCCACTGTATGACGCTCTAGTCTATGCCCTCCATTGTATGGCGCTACATTCTATGCTACTCTACTCTACACTATTCTACTCTATGCCACTCCACAGTACGCCACTCCACACTATGCTATTCCACTGTGTGCTACTCCACGCCACTCCACTCCATGTATGACACTCCACTGTATGCCGCTCCACTCTACACACTCCACTATACACTACTTCACTCTACACCAATCCACTTTACTCTATTCCACTGTATGCAACTCCACTCTGCGCAACTCCACTCTACAACACTCCACTGTATGCTATTCCACTCCACTGTACACCACTCTAGTCTAGGCCACTCCGGTGTACGCCACTCTACTGTATGGTACTGCACTCTATGCTACTACACTGTATGCCACTCCACTGTATGCCACTCCACTCTACGCTATTCCACTGTAAGCAACTCCACTCTACACTACACCACTGAATGCTTTTCCACTCTACCTCACCACACTGTACGACACTGTAGTCTACACCACTCCACTCTATACTACTCCACTCTGCGCTATTCCACTCTACGGCACTCCACTGTACACTATTGCACTGTACGCAACTCCACTCTTTGCCACTCCACTGTATGCTAATCCACTTTAGCCCACTCCATTGTATGGTACTCCAGTTTACGCCACTCAACTGTACACTACTCCACTCTAAGCCAAGCCACTCTATGCTATTCCACTTTACGCAACTCCACTCTGCACCACTCCACTCTCTTATTCCACTCTACCCCACCCCACTGTACGTCAATCTAGTCTACGCCACTCAGCTGTACGACGCTCCACTGTATGGTACTCCAGTGTACGCTATTCCTCTCTGTGCTACTCCACTGTACGCCACTCCCGTCTAATCTATTCCACTATATGCCACTCCACTCTACGCTATTACACTGTATGCCACTCCACTCTACACTATTCCACTATACACCACTCCATTCTACGCGGCTCCACTGTATATTGTTCCACTCTACCCCACTCCACTGTGCAACACTTCAGTCTACAATACTCCACTGTATGCCAGTACACTCTATGCCACTCCAGTCTATGCCACTCCACTCTATGCCACTCCACTCTATGCCACTCCACTCTATGCTATTCCACTCTATTCCACTCCACTCTATGCCACTCCAATGTATGCCATGCCACTGTATGCTACTCCCCTCTGCCCTATTCCACTCTGTTACTCCACTGTACGCCACTCCACTCTACGCTATTCCACTAAAGGCCACTCCACTCTATGCCAGTCTGCTCTACACTATTCCACTATATGCAATGCCACTCTATGCGGCTCCACTCTAAGCCACTCCACTCTACACCATTACGCGGTATGCCACGACACTGTACGCCATAGCACTCTAATCCATGACACTCTACACCATGATGCTCTACGATATGACACTCTATGATATGACACTGTACAACACTGCACTCTATGCCACTCCAGTCTATGCCACTCCACTCTACTCCGCTCTACGACCCTCTACTCCACTCTAAATCTCTCCATACTACCAAACTCTACTCAACTGTATGCTACTCTTCTGTATAACACTGTACTCCAGTCAAAGTCACTATACACCACTGTACTCCACTCTTTGCCACTCTACCACACTCAACTCCCCTCTATAAGAATCTATGCAACTCCCTCTATGCCACTCCACCACAATTTACTCCACTCTACTCTGTAACACACTACTCCACTCTACTCCATTCTACTCCACTAGTGTACTCCAGCCTGTGCTATGCCACTACACTGAATTCCGCTTTATGACACGGTACTGTATGGCACACCACTCCACTGTATGACACTTTACTCCACTCTATGCTATGCCACTCCACTTGACTCCACTGCATGACACTTTACACCCCTCTATGCCACTTTACACCACTCCACTCTACAACACTCTACTTTACTCTATACAAGTCCACTCTACAAAACTCTACTTTACACTTTTCATTTATATGGCACTCTACTACAGTCTATGCCCCTACACTCCACTGTACAATGATCTACTCCACTCTATGCCACTGTACAACACTCTACTCAAGTCTATGCCACTCTATGACACTCTGACACTCTCAGACACACTGCACAACTCACTCTATGCCATTCCACCCGACTGTACTCCACTCTACTCTATCACATATTACTCCACTATACTCTACTGTACTCCACTACTCCACTGTACATCACTCCACTCTACAATACTCTTTAACACTACACTCTACCACACTCTACAACACTGTACTGTACGCCACTCCACTCTAGAGCACTCTGCTCCACTGTATGCCAGTCCACTGCTCTCCACTCTGTGGCACGTTCCAGCAGTCTAAGGCATGCCACTCCACTGTACGCCATTCCACTCTGTGCTATTCCACTGTACACCACTCAACTCTACGCCACCCCACTCTATGCCACGCCAATCTACGCCACTCCACACTACACCACTACACTGTATGTCACTCCATTATATCCAACTCCACTACACGCAACTAGACTCTACTTCACTCTGACACTGTACTCCATTCAATTACATTCTACACCCCTGCACTCTACCACATAATACTCCACTCTATAGCACTCCACTGTACTCCACTCCACTCTACTCCACTGTACGACACTCTCTTCCACTGTACTGGTATGGTCTCCACATAACGACACTCCACTCGAGGACACTGGACTGTACGATTGAAAACACATTTATATTTAAAAAACATTGAAATTAAATGAAAAAACAAAGTTAAGGATAAGTTATTGTTAGGAATACTTTATTTATTCTTTCTATACAAACCCATCTTAAACTATACAAACATTATGAATTTTAAAGTTATAGATACAACTTAAATTTATAATTTACACAGCACCAGTTATAACTTACATTTATAATTTACGCACCACCTTCAATGTACTATGTCACACACCTCCATATACAGACTTGTCACCTCACTTGTCACACTGCATTAACTGTAACTCGCCACTCTACCCTGCACTGTGTTCTCAGAAATGATGTAATTGCAGATATCATAAGTGTCGTTACGAATGCTATTATGCTATAACTTATGTAATATGCAAGGGCATACTCAATGCATGGAGAAGGCGCGAGTTATACTTAATATAGTGTGGCGAGTGAGGTGACAAGACTGTGTAAAGAGGTGCGCAAGCTATAGTAAATTGAAGGTGGTGAGTAAATTATAAATGTACATTATAACTGGTGATGAGTAAGTTATAAATGTAAGTTTTAACTACAACTTTAGAATTTCTAATGTTTGTATAGGTTGTGTAGTTTAAGTTGAGCTTGTATAGATGTATAGAAAGAAAACCTTAATCTTTGTATCTTTTCATTAATTATAAATATATATATATATATATCTATAAATATATATTTCACAGCAAACACTCCCCGCACCTCCACGCTGACAAGCAGGCGAGCAGAGAGAGAGACGGACCCAGATTCAGTAGCAGGTAAGATCTTTTATTCCTCTCACCCTTGCGACGCGTTTCAAGCACAAAGTGCCCTTGTTCACACACCAATATATAAATATTCACTGAGAAAAAGGTTGAAGTAACGTTATAGTTAAGTGTGATAAAAAGGTCTGTTTTTCTTTTTTTTTTTTTTTAAATCTTAAAAATTCGCGGAAGAAACAAAAGGTTAAAGTAACATTATAGTTAGGAGAATTTGTCAGTAACAACATTAATATTTTGAACTATTGAACATTTTGAACTAAAAAAAACACAGAAATTCACCAGTTATAGTTAGTGCTGCTAACTATAATTTATACTTCCGCCATGCACTGCTTATGAACGCACATATGACATCACTAATGACATGTTCTATGACATCATTTATGACATCACTCATGACATCTCAAATGACATAATTGATGACATCACTGATGACTTCACTAAAGACATCATCCAATGAGTGTGTTAGTTTGTTTATAGTTTACATAGTGGCGGGTAACTAACCTATTATTTTCCTACCTAATTTTGTACAGCCTGTGTCTAGCTAATTGGTATAAGTGTTTACAAAACGCTTGTGCTCCATATGCACCATAGGTTTGTAGAGGTATTTAAATCTTTGTATTAAACACTAACTCTGTGTGCATGTGACAGTTGACTTGTGTTCATTATGTTCCACACAAGGTTTTGGTTCTGTAGAAAAAGTTTCCAGCAGGACAAAGTTTGTATTATTCCATACTAAGTATTGTAAGCAGCATTGAGTTATTAAACAGAATCGTCTCAGCATGACAATTTCTACTTAATATAGAAGACTGTGTGCACCAGATACTAACCTACGTGCATATGCCTGTTTTGCTTCAGAATATGGGCTATCTGTAAAGTTTTCACCACAGTAGGAAGGCTGCTGGTAGAATCTTTAGCACCTTCAGACGTTGCTTATTTTAAGCAAATAGTTTCTTTTTTACCAAGTATTGCATAGAGTGTACACTTTTGTTAGGAGCTATTTTTTAATACTCTGTAGTGAATTTCGCATGAGAGTTCCACTGTCTGAAAACCGTGTGGTACGCACTCTCCATAGAGTGAATACTGTTTACAGTACCCACTTTTCTACTCATATCAACTTCATTTCTCAAAGTAGGTTCAGTGACTGTCAGAGGTTTGATACAGATAAAAGCTGGTTGTAGTAGGGCATTCGTTTTGAAGATGATGGCCAGTATTTTTTATGAACTTGGCTATCTCTGAACAGTTGTATACAGATTGAACACCGTATGCAATGAAGGTTTCCCTTATATCTGTGGTTGATTGTTAATGTAAACTACGCTACCCGTGAAATGTATGGTATTGGGACAATGTCGCCCATAACCCATGCTTTCTAAACCTAAGGAGTTCTAATGCTATACCCATTTATAGAGCAATGTGTACAAAAGAAACTTGAATGATGTCATCAGTGATGTCATCAGTGTTGCCATCAATGATTTCATTTGTGATGTCATAAATGATGTCATAGAACATGTCATGAGAGATATCATATGTGAAGTCATAAGCAGTGCATTTCGGGGTGCAAGTTATAGTTAGTACAGCTAACCATAACTGGCAAATTTCTGTGTTTTTTTTTGTTCAAAACATTAATGTTGTGACTGACAAATTCACCTAACTATAACTTCACCTTAACATTTGATTTTTTCCATTGTATTTCAGAGGTTTTAAAAAAAAATAAAGACAGATCTTTTTATTACACCTAACTATAGCGTTACTTTAACCATTTTTTTCATTGAATTTCTAGGGTGTTTTTACCGTAAAGTAATATTGAATTAAGATACGTAAACCCAACCCGCACTGCGCATGGCATTCGGCCGTGTGCTGCGGGGGGTTGGCCTCCACAAGCCTCATTAGGCCCTGGGGACCCCATCACCCAAGGCCTTTTTTTCAAGGAGAGAGGGGCCACGTGGCTCCTCTCCCCAAGCCTCATTATGCCCTGGGGACTCCCAACCCCCAGTACTGTTGTTTTTCAATAAAGGGGAGGGGGGCCATGTGGCCACCCTCCCCGAGCCTTGTTAGACCCTGGGGACCCCATCTTCTAGGGCCTCTCCTTTAAATAAAGGGGTGGGGGCATGCATGACCTCCCTCCCCAGGCCAATTTCAGCTCTGGAGACCCCATCCCCCGGGGACCCAACATGATAATCAGGGTAGGGGGGGCACGCGGCCCCCCTCCCTGGGCTGATTTCTGCCCTGGGAACTCCATCACCCGGGGCCCTGAGTGCTTTTTAGAGGCAGGGGGCACAAGGCCCCCCACCCTGAGCCAATTGTGGCCCCAGGGACCCCATCTCCCAGGGCCCGATATTATAATCAAGAGACAGAGGGCAAGCGTCCCACCTCCCCAGGAAGATATCAGAAACAGATCTAAATTCCGCTCCCATTGGGCAGGAGATTTGAAAGTGCCAAGCGAGATCAAACAGAGGTGCCGCTGCGGGCAAGGAAACTGCTATGTCCCGGAGGAAGGCTCCCTGGAACATAGCCTGTGTGCCGGCCCCGGGGGATGGGGTCCCCAGGGCCATTTTTGGCTCATGGATGGGGCCGCGCGGACCCCCTCGCCTTTTAGTTACATTTATTTTTTGAAAAATATCTTTTTATTAACTTGAGGCAGTAAAAATAAGCGTTCCCACCACTGTTCTGAACAGCATAACAGTAAAGTACGACAGTATAGTATTGCATAATATCAGATCACTTAAGTCTAGCAAGTAACAATCCCACCTTCACCTCATCTGGGGCACCATTTAGTCTTCTTTTTCATGTATCAAGGAGTGTATCATTCCTCCCATGGGTGCAGTGCATAGATTCCCCCTATATGCATTACATTTGTCCCACACTTCTACCCGTTTCCTGGGACACCCTCTGTTCACATAGATTGATTTTTCTGCCACCATACACCAATCCATGTCTTTTTTCCAGTCCCGAAGGACTGGTGGGGCCTCCACCCCCCAATTTCGCGCTATGTTGCGCTTTACTAGCATCAGATCTAGGGTGACCCATGTTTGATCTGCTCGTCCCAGGTCTGTAGCCTCCCAAACATTGAGGAGGCACCATTTGGCCGAGAGTACTAGTTTCACCCCACATACCTCTGACATGCAGGACACCACGGAATCCCAATAAGATTGAAAAATGTGGTAAAACGACCCTTCCTCCCCACATCGTCTACGACAAAGTGGATCTGTCTTCCTACCTATTTTGACTAGCGTGTTGCAGGAGATGAAAGCTCTATGCAGAAGTTTGAGCTGGATTAACCTAAAGCGAGCTCTAATGGCCACCTCCCTAGGGGACGCCAGGGCTTCTGACCAGTCGTCTTCATGTAGGTCTGTAATGTCACTTTCCCAGCATTCCCGTAGGCATGTGAGGGTGTCAGGGGAGTTGGTAATGAGTTTCTGATATGTAAGCGAAGATGCCCTGCAAGTTAAATGTTCTTCTAGGAGTCTACATTCTGATGGTGACATGTCTGGCAATGTCGTCCCATGGGGCACCACTGTCTGTATGGCATGACGAATCTGTAGGTATCCAAAGGTTTCTGTGGGGGCTAGGTCGTGGTTTCTCTGTAGCTCTATGAAGGATACTATGTCTGTCCTGGAGTGAAGGTCACCCACTCGCGAGATCCCAATCAAGTCCCATTTGTCAAATCCTTTTCTTGCGCCCATTGCTCCCAGCTGCTCGGATTCCCATAGCGGCGCTGCCCTGGTAATTTTATTCTTCCATCCTAACTTGGAGAGAGTCGAGTGCCATAGGCGGACTGTTAGAGCTGTGGTTCCCTCCAGTGGGAGGCGCCGGGGATCGGTATATAAAGCTCAGAGGTATCTCCTCGGTTGGAGAACTAGTCGGTCCATCCAATAGGCAGGTTCGGATACTGGTTGGTGGACCCATTTGTTTATGGTTGGTAACTGTGCCGCTATATAATATGTTTGGATGTCGGGCAGGGCAATTCCTCCTTCATACCAACCCAAGTCAATTTACTAAGCGCGATTCGTGGGGAGCCCCCATCTTATAGGAGGGTTCAAACAACACTTTCTATAGATTTAAAATATGTATCGAGAATGGTGTGTTTTGCAATAGGTAGAGAAATCATGGTGGTGCCATCATTTTAAATAATGCCGCTCTTCCCAAGAGGGAGAGGGGAAGCGACCGCCAGTGTTGAACATCATTCTTAAGTCGGGCCAGGGGACCTTGTAAATTACGGACATGAAAGAGAGCCGGGTCAGTGGTAACATAAATGCCAAGATAGTGGAACCCATCAGTAACTATTTGTGCCTCGTATTCTTTGGGTAGACAGGGCATTGGTCCGTGAAGGACAAACACCACTGACTTGGACCAGTTGATTGCGTACCCGGCATACCTGCGGAAGGTCGCAAAGATATTTAGTATTCTGGTAATAGAGGATCGGGGAGATGCCACATAAAGGATATCATCTGGATATAGTGATATTTTGTCTTCCCAGTCCTCTGACCAATGAAGGCCTCGAATTAGTGGATCCCTTCGAATCCAGGTTTCCATGGGTTCCAGCATTAAAGCAAATATGAGGGGTGATAGGGGGCAGCCCTGTCTCGTTACTCGTTGCAGGGAGAAGACTTGTGACGGTTCCCCATTGATCACTACCTGTTCTAAGGGCTCTGCGTATAATAGGTGAAGCCAGGACAAGAAACGCAGACTGCAGCCCATGCGCTTGAGCACCGCAAAAAGGTATGCCCACTCAATGGTGTCAAAAGCCATGCACGCGTCAAGGGATAGAACTACTGCATCTTCTCGAATCCTGTGAGTGCGTCCTAGCACGTCATGAAGGCGCCTCAAGTTAAGCACCATGCTGCGCCCTGGCATAAAGCCAGACTGGTCCGGATGGACTAAACCGGAGAGAATTGGAAGAAGTTGCAGGGCTAGAAGCTTAGCTAAAACGTTAACTTCCGCATTGAGCAGTGATATAAGAGGTCAATAAGAGGTGCAATGCTCCACTGGCTTCCCCTCCTTGTGAATAACGACTATGGTGGCAAGTCTCTGATCTTTGGGGAGCTTACCCAAGCTTCTACTTTCTTCAAACATTTTCAACAGGCATGGCGCAGTAGAGGAAGCTCTGAGCTTGTATAGTTCTACTGGGATACCGTTAGGACCCAACGCCTTACCTGAGTTAAGGGCCCTAATTGCCTGTTACTTCATCATCTGTGGGGTCACTCTCCAGAAGTCGTATATCCTCTGGGGTCATGGACGACAGTGGGATGTCTGCTAGGAACTCCAGGGAGTCCTGTTCCGAAGATACTGACTCTGCAGAATAAATCTGAGAGTAATAGTCTGCAAAAACCTCAGCGATCGCATGGGGATCTCGGAGGAGTTCCCCGTCTTTCGAGCTTATAGTCGCGACCCATCGTTTTGCTCTCTTGCGCTGGTTGAGCCATGTGAGCAGTTTTCCTGCTTTGTTGCTGAGCTTGTACACCCTTTGCTGAGATGCTTTAATTGTGGCCCTGGCCTCCTCCGTCACCCAGTCCTTAAAGTCCTGTTTAAGGTTTAGTGTGTGTCGTATGTTCTCATTGTCATTTCACACTAATTGGGTTTCAAGGTCTAATATCTCCTGCTCGAGTTCCGCCACCTTTGCTCTTTTGTCTCGTTTGTGCCCTGCTATTAGGGAGAGGGCCTGACCACTGTCTTATATGCCTCCCAAAGTATCACTGATGAATTTTAGTTACATTTGTGATCCTCAGGGAGAGGGCAATGCAGCCCCCACCCTATACAAAGTATCTTCGGCCCAGGGTGGGCTTCCCAGGGCTCTGATGGCTCGAGGAGGTGGGCCATGCAACTCATCTCCCTATTCATACTATGTTCGGCCCCAGGGGTGGGCTCCCCGTGGTCTCCAATGGCTTGGGGAGGAGAGCTGCTTTTCCCCCTCTCCATATAAACAAATTTCAGCCCGGGGAGGTGGTCCCAGGGGGCCTTTGGAGGATTGGGGAGGGGAGCCACACAGCCCCCCTCCCCTTCATGAATACAGTGCTGGGGGTGGGCTCCCCAAGGCTTATAGTTATTGAATGCGGCCCGGCCGCCATTATGTTTTTTTTTATCCTGTGAGATTCTCATGGAATCAAAGCATTGTTGGCAGATCTATTTTCTTTTTTGGCCCTGGGGGTCCCTCTGGGTCACCCCATGGGGTCTAGGGGGTCAGGGTAACCCTACCCTGCCCCCTTAGTCTATATTTTTTTTCTAAGTTCAGGACAGGGGGCTAAGTCCCCAAGTCCTGTAATCGCTGCCAGCAACATTTTTCTCATGTTGCTGGCAGCCAGTCAGAGCGCTCGCAGGAGTCTGACTCCTGCGGGAGTGAGCTGGCTGAAGAGAAATAAAGCTCCCTGTGCCAATCAGAACACTCCATGTTTAAATTGGCGGTCCGGCAAGAGTCTCTGAGACTCTTGCAGACCCAACTGCCAAAATATACAATTATTTCTGACCCTTCATTTCTCAAAAATTAATGAACGTATTTACGCCAAATCACAAAAAGCGGACCTAGATTTAGCTTCCTGCCAAATTTGGTATAATTCCGTTCGGCAGTTTTTGCTGTAGCCTTGTCTGAAGAAGTCTATGGAAAATGCATGGAGATTTTGTGTTTTGGGACCCCCCTTTTTTCTTGGCCCTCACTTGACAAATCACCCCGAAACTTTCCAGGAAGGAGCTGAGGTAGACAAACTATTTGGGGGGAAATTTTAGGAAGAATCGTGAAACGGGGTCAAAGTTATTAGCAAACCAAAAAATGCTCCTTCTATGGAAAAGTATATATATATATTATTTTTTTAAACATCTCTTAATGCACTAGGCATTTTACAGTTACCGTCAGTTACAGCCATCTGGTACACAGTATCAATGTAATGTGTAGTATTTATTCACTGTTTTTAAGATTACTTAATGTGATATATAGTTGTGATGTCATGAACTGTTTTCTATGTCTATGATTTTAAAAGTATAAAGGCTGATTTCAAAATGGCGCACATTTGACTGAGGAAGGCTGCTGTGTCAGCTGAAACGCGTCTCTTTTGCTGGGTCTGAGGAGGCTTATCTAATAAAAGGCCTTAACCCAAATAGCCCTCGTGTGCGTGCTCTTTCCCCAAGTGGAGCAGAGGTTTCTTTGGTTTAATATATATATATATCAGGAAACAGGTGCTCAGCACATGAGAGTGCACTCGGAAGCCGCAATCTTCCTGAAAGCAGGACCAGCACTCCAACCTGCGAGTCTTGACTGACGCTGCTGGATACCTTTCCTTATTCATAGGCGACTCCAATAATTAACCGTGCTGATGACACTTTATTTTAAATATTAACCCACCAATGGGCTCCATGATAAGAGTTCCCAAAGCCTTATGGGACTTGTAGTGTCGGCAGCCTGTCTCTGGCCCAGTTGGGATAGGTGAATCGGCCCTGAATGAGCGGCGCAGTGTCACTCCAGCCCATAATCCATGGATCAGCTTCCCCACATGCGGCAACAGCATGATTATGTGCCTGTGGCCCCCTACAGTCTAAGGGTGGTGCACTCTCCACGCCCGAAGCCGGCGTGAATAAACACACACAGGCACATAATCACGCTGTTGTGCGGCTCATTCAGGGCCGATTCACCTATCCCAACTGGGTCAGAGACAGGCTGCCAACACTACAAGTCCCATAAGGCTTTGGGAACTCTTATCATGGAGCCCATTGGTGGGTTAATATTTAAAATAAAGTGTCGTCAGCATGGTTAATTATTGGAGTCGCCTATGACTAAGGAAAGGTATCCGAAACGCGTCAGGCAAGACTCGCAGGTTGGAGTGCTGGTCCTGCTTTCAGGAAGATTGCGGCTTCCCGAGTGCGCTCTCATGTGCTGAGCACCTGTTTCCTGATGTTTATTCACGCCGGCTTCGGGCGTGGAGAGTGCACCACCCTTAGACTGTAGGGGGCCACAGGCACATAATCACGCTGTTGCCGCATGTGGGGAAGCTGATCCATGAATTATGGGCTGGACTGACACTGCGCGGCTCATTCAGGGCCGATTCACCTATCCCAACTGGGCCAGAGACAGGCTGCCGACACTACAAGTCCCATAAGGCTTTGGGAACTCTTATCATGGAGCCCATTGGTGGGTTAATATTTAAAATAAAGTGTCGTCAGCATGGTTAATTATTGGAGTCGCCTATGACTAAGGAAAGGTATCCGAAACGCGTCAGGCAAGACTCGCAGGTTGGAGTGCTGGTCCTGCTTTCAGGAAGATTGCGGCTTCCCGAGTGCGCTCTCATGTGCTGAGCACCTGTTTCCTGATTGATATATATATATATATATATATAATAACTGTCACTTGTAGAATGCCATGGGAGAGGGCTGATTGCATAAAGGAACATATGAATAGGAACATGGTGGAAAAAATGGGCCGTTGTATATTGTGAAAGTTGCTGCTCTAGATGCTCAGGGGTCATTGAAGTGGAGAAAGGACTGATAATATAATGATTCACATCACGTAGCCTGGTTAGACCCAGTGGAAGGCGTCAGCCAAAACGCGTTGGTCAGAGAAAAATGACTTTTCCATACAATTGTGTCCTGCTTTTGCACATGGAAAGACAAAGGAAATAAAAACATCAAAACAGAGAACTTGCCTCTTGAATGCTGCTTTTCTGGATTTTGCCGCTGCATAAGGTGTTTTGAAGACGGAATGCCCAAAGGGAGTGTATATATATATATATATATATATATATATATATATATATATATATATATATATATATATATATATATATATATATAATATATATAATCTACTGGCGGTCGCCAGTAGATAGTTATAGTTAGGACCTATTTTCCATAGGAAATCCGCGACATTCTATTTGAAATAACTCTTGCGTCGGTTGACGAATCTTCGCGAAATTTTCAAACTTTATGGCCCGCTCCGGTCCGCTCCTACCCTGAAAGTCTCAGGGTGATTCGTCAAGCGGGGGCCGAGAAAAAGGGGGTCCCAAAAAGTGTTTTCCCCATTCATTTTCCCATAGGAAACTTTAGACACGGCTACAGCCCGAACTGTTGAACGGAATTACACCAAATTTGGCAAAGAGGTAGTTCTTGGTTCAGAAAGAACCCTTTTGTTAAATGGTGTAAATCCGTTCAGTAGTTCCTGTGAAAATCAAAATGAAAATCACATATATATCTATGGTCGCGTCGGATTCGCGCACCCTCCCGATCACGAGCTGCATGCTAATTGGCTGTCAACACTCCAAATCAGGAAGTGTTGGCAGCCATTTTGTCCTCGGTAGAACCGAGGGACAGAAACAAGTGCGCAAAACGCACAAAGGGGGCAGGGTAGAAACACCCTGACTCCCTAGGTCTGCTCAGGGGTCCCACAAGGACCCCCTGGGCAGAAAAAGCATTTTTTTTTAAATCGGCGGGATGCGTTTAGGGTGCGCGAATCCCGCCGAGAAAAAAAAAATCGCAAGTGTGCAAACGCACAAAGGGGGCAGGGTAGAAACACCCTGACTCCTAGGTCTGCTCAGGGGTCCCACAAGGACCTCCTGGGCAGAAAAGCATTTTTTTTTTTTAAATCGGCAGGATGCGCTCAGGGTGCGTGGATCCTGCCGGAAAAAAAAAAAATCGAAGCGCGGTCTCCGCGCTTTGATGTTTATTTGCCCCTGGGTGGGCCAAGTCCCGGGGGCATGGTGGGGGGGTTTAGATTTAATGTGGGGGGCCTCTAAGGCCCCCCAAGCCCCAGGGACCGCCACCCCCCGGGGCTTTAGAAAATAATGGTTCGGGAGGGCCCTTTGCCCTCCCGCAGCCCCGGGGACCGCCACCCCCGGGGCTTCTTTTTTAAAAAAATTTAACCTGTGTGGGGGCTCCAGCCCCTCACACGCCCGGGGACCGCCACCTCCCGGGGCACTAAAGATTTGAATATGGGGTCCGTTACGGACCCCCAAAGCCCCGGGGACCACCACCTCCCCGGGGCTGTGAAATGGTTGGGAGGGGGCCGCGCGGCCCCCTCCTGGAGCCCTTGATGGCCCTGGGGACCGCCACCCCCAGGGCCGGCTCCTGCAGTGTCCCGGGTGCCAACCCGGGACACTGTAGTTTGCTATGACAGGACCGGGAGCCTCGCGGCTCCCGTCCTGTCATAGCAAACTTGGTTTGCATTTGAAAGAGAGAGCAGGAAACCTGCTCTCTCTTTCAAAATGCAAACTATTAGCTTTCCACATGGGGAGCAGCATGTTAGCTGCTCCCCATGTGGAAAAGCAATGCCGGCTCGCGCAGGAGGCGGGGAGCCGGCTGGGACTGTGGGGGATTGGGGACCCCCCACAGTCCCCAACCAGAGGCCAGGCCCCGGGGGATGGGGTCCCCGGGGCTATAGTGGCCCGGGAGGGGAGCCACGCAGCCCCCTCCCCAAATAAAAAAAAAGTTAAAAAAGGGCAAGGCCGGCCCCGGGGATGGGGTCCCCGGGGCATTAAATGGCCTGAGGAGGGGGCCACACAGCCCCCTCCAAAATAATTTTTAAAAAATCGAGGGCATGCCCCGGGGGATGGGGTCCCGGGGCCAATACAGGCCCAGGGAAGGGGGCCACGCGGCCCCCTTCCCGTTTTTTGGGGGAATTTAAAAAAAAGAAAATGCACAGGCCCCGGGGATGGGGTCCCCGGGGCCAAAAGTGACCAAGGGAAGGGGGTCCACGCAGCCCCCCACGCAGCCCCCTCCCATTAAAAAAAAAAACGGCATCGTGCCGGGAGGCCCCGCCCCTCCCTGCAGTACTTGCAAACGCGCCCCCTGGCGCGTTTTAAGAAGGGAAGTAATTCCCCTTGAATACTGGGGGTCCCTGAGCCAACTAGCCCACCAGGAACCTCCAGTATGCGCCAGGGGCTGCGTTGCAGAGAGGTGTACAGAGGCCACGCCCTTTTACACCTCTCTGAAACGCAGCTCTGTGGCGCTTTTAGAAGTACATGGTGGGCTAGTTGGACTCCAGGGACCCTCAGGATTCAAGGGGACTTAATCCCCCAACTTAAAACGCGCCACGGGCGCGTTTGCACAGTGGTGAAGAGAGGGGCGGGGCTTCAGGTGACATGTGTGCAAACAGGCCCCGTGGCGCGTTTTAAGATGGGAATTAAATCCCCTTCAATCCTGAGGGTCCCTGGGGGCCAACTAGCCCAACAGGTACGTCCAGAAAGCGCCACAGAGCTGCATTGCAGAGAGGTGCAAAAAGGGGCGTGGCCTCTGAACACCTCTCTGCAACGCAGCTCCCTGGCCATACTGGAGGTACAGGGTGGGCTAGTTGGACCCCAGGGACCCTCATGATTCAAGGGGACTTAATCCCCAACTTAAAACGCGCCACGGGCGCGTTTGCACAGATGTCACCTCAGGCCCCGCCCCTCCCTTCACCATTGTGCAAATATTCCTCTAAAATCAGCCGAACTACGAATTCCTATTTACTCACCTGTTATCAGGAGAGACCTCAGTGCTGCATCTTTCAGCCCAGTACTGATCCTGAAAAGTAATTTTAACCGTACTTACCAGTAACTTGAATTTCCTTCCATAGGCTAACATTGACTGGTTTCACTTGGAAATTCTTCTAAGTGTGGAGTTTTGGAACTTTAAAAAATTCCTCTAAAATCAGCCGAAATACGAATTACGATTTACTCACCTGTTATCAGGAGAGACCTCAGTGCTGCATCTTTCAGCCCAGTACTGATCCTGAAAAGTAATTTTAACCGTACTTACCAGTAACTTGAATTTCCTTCCATAGGATATCATTGCCTGCTTTTTGCTGAAAAAGTTTCTGTGTCGATTTTGAAACATACAAATATTCCTCTAAAATCAGCCAAAATACGAATTCCGATTTACTCACCTGTTATCAGGAGAGACCTCAGTGCTGCATCTTTCAGCCCAGTACTGATCCTGAAAAGTAATTTTAACCGTACTTACCAGTAACTTATATTTCCTTCCATAGGAATCCATTGTCTGGTTTTCAGCAGAAAAGTTTCAAAGTGTTGATTTTCACAAACTACAAATATTCCTTAAAAATCGCCTGTATGACTTAAACGTATTCTTTCAACTGTTTACAGGAGATGCACCAGTGCTGGATACAGGATCCACCACTGAGTAAGAAAAAGTAACGATAACACTACTTACCTGCTAAGTGAATTTCCTCCCATATGATAACATTGGTGATTCTATGTGAAAAAGTTTCTGTCAACTTTTAAAATACAATAATATTCCTTAAAAATCACTACTGTAACCAAAACGCTTTTACTCAACTGTTTACAGGAGATGTCCCAGGACTGAATCTAGGATCCAGTCCTGTGGTTAGAAAAGTAATCCATAAAGTAACTAATTGCATTTAACTAGAAATTCACATTGAGCTCAATGTTGCATTGTGTTTGAAATTGTGTTGCCCATTGCAACAACTGTAACTACTATACTTAAAAGTCTATTGCCTATTTGCAAAGTATTTAAACTAAAGTAATTCATTCTGAGAAAGTATATTTTGTAATGTAATGTATAATGTAATTACAATGTAATTTAAAAATAAAATATGTAAAAATAAATAGTTTAAAAAATGTAGTAAATCAGTATCAAAAAAATAAATATAACAATTAATACATTTAAAAATTGTCATTTACAAAACCTTTGAAATTCACTGAAAAAAACCATAGGTTTCAGACATGTTATAGTTAGGAATTAGCATTTAAAAAACCTTTGAAATTCACTGAAAAAACCATAGGTTTCAGACACGTTATAGTTAGAAATTAGCATTTAAAAAACCTTTGAAATTCACTTAAAAACCATAGGTTTTAGGGACAGTTATAGTTAGTTGGACATTTCACTCGTACAAAACCATAGACATTCCCCGTTATAGTTAGTTCAGCTAACTATAACTCGCGCCCCGCAATGCACTGCTGATGACGTCACATATTACATCACTCATGACATGGTCAGTGACATCACTGATGACATCTCAAATGACATCACTGATGACATCACTGATGACATCATCCACGTGATAATCTGATGCACCTCCTCACACCCTGATATAACCTTTGATACACCCACTCTAAATTACAGACTGCCATTCGCAAAACCATAGACACTCCAACACCAATAACTACATACCCACTCACTGATTCTTAGGTCTACACACACATCCACTCACTCACCCGTACAGTCACTCATACTTATGGTCACTCAGTACAGGACTATCATATGCACTCATACTCCTATATAGACACTCAAACACCGCCACTCATCCATAGAGGTACTCACACACCTAGTCAGTCATGCAAATAATTAAACACACTACCATTTACTCACCTATACAGTTATACACACACCAGCTCACTTACTCATACAAATACTAGCACATTCTTATGCTCTTATACAATCACTGATACAAGCACACACTCATCCATACAGTCACTCTCACAATCACAATCACACACTCTCGCTTATAGCTATTTATATACTCCAACACACATATATACTGCCTTTCACATATGTAGTTACTCACACATGTACCACTGGGACATACATTCACTCACTAACACACTCTTACACACACTTACCCACCCATACAGTCTATCACAGATGCACTCTTGAAACCATCCACCCAGTGAATCACCCACTCACACATCTATGCACAGAGTCGCACACACCCCACCCACACAAACACTCAGGCACCCATACAGATACTCAGACAACCAATCAATAACTCATATAGACACTCATGTAGCTATTCACAAACCCATGCAGCCACTTACACAGCAATAGACAGACGGATACAGACATTCACCCAGTTTAGTCACTAACCCATGCATTCAGTAAGATACGTTTAATCACTCACTTATAGAGTTAGTCACGCACCTACTAAATCATCCATACAGACACTTATACACCCACTCATTCTTCAATACGCCTTTCCCTATATATATTAAAAATATTTAAACTTTACAGAAACACACAGTCACTGGATGATGTCATCAGTGATGTCATTTGAGATGTCATCAGTGATGTCATCAGTGATGTCACTGACCATGTCATGAGTGATGTAATATGTGACGTCATCAGCAGTGCATTGCAGGGCGCGAGTTATAGTTAGCTGAACTAACTATAACGGGGAATTTCATGGTTTTGTACGAGTGAAATGTCCAACTAACTATAACTATATATATTCACTGAAAAAACCATAGGTTTCGGGGGCGTTATAGTTAGTTGGACATTTTACTCGTACAAAACCAGAGAAATTCCGCCGTTATAGTTAGCTCAGCTAACTATAACTCGCTCCCCCGCAATGCACTGCTGATGACGTCACATATTACATCATTCATGACATGGTCAGTGACATCAGGAATCAGTGAGTGCGTATGTAGTAACTGGTATTGGTGTGTCGATGGTTTCGAAAATGGTAGTCTATATTTTACAGTGGGTGTATCAAAGGTTATATTAGAGTGTGAGGAGGTGCATCAGATTTTCACGTGGATGATGTCATCAGTGATGTCATTTGAGATGTCATCAGTGATGTCACTGACCATGTCATGAATGATGTAATATGTGACGTCATCAGCAGTGCATTGCAGGGGCGCGAGTTATAGTTAGCTGAACTAACTATAATGGCGGAATTTCTCTGGTTTTGTACGAGTGAAATGTCCAACTAACTATAACGTCCCTGAAACCTATGGTTTTTTCAGTGAATTTCAAAGGTTTTTTAAATGCTAATTTCTAACTATAACATACCAGTCGCGTTTCCAGAGTGGTGGAGAAAGGTGAGCGTGGCCTCCGAAACACCTCTTAGCAATCCCACTGTGTGGGATTTACTGGAGGTAACCGGAGGAGTAGTTAGCCCCCAACGTCAACCTTGGGGGCCAACTATCCCTTTTATTACCACCAGTAAGTCCCACACAGCAGGATTGCTAACTACTTATATCAGGCCCAGCCCCCTCCCTGCACCACTGTGCAAACGTGCCCCTAGCACGTTGTAAGTTGGGGATTAAGTCCCCTTGAATCCTGAGGGTCCCTGGGGCCAACTAGCCCACCAGGTACCTCCAGTAAGCGGCACAGAGCTGCTTTGCAGAGAGGTGGTCCAAGGCCACGCCTCTTTTACACCTCTCTGCAACGCAGCTCTGTGGCGCTTACTGAGGTACCTGGTGGGCTAGTTGGACCCAAGGGACCCTCAGGATTCAAGGGGACTTAATCCCCCAATTTACAACACGCCAGAGGGCCCGTTTGCACAGTGGTGAAGGGAGGGGGTGGGGCCTGATGTGACAAGTGTGCAAACGCGCCCCGTGGCGCGTTTTAAGTTGGGGGATTAAGTCCCCTTGAATCCTGAGGGTCCCTGGGGGCCAACTAGCCCACCAGGTACCTCCAGTAAGCACCACAGAGCTGCGTTGCAGAGAGGTGTAAAAAGGGGCGTGGCCTCGGACCACCTCTCTGCAGCGCAGCTCTGTGGCGCATACTGGAGGTACCTGGTGGCCTAGTTGGCCCCCAGGGACCCCCAGTATTCAAGGGGAATTAATTCCCCAACTTACAACGCGCCACAGGGTGCGTTTGCAGAGTGATGCACTGAGGGGGCGGGGCCTTCGGCGCAATGCCGTTTTTTTTTTTAATTTTATTTTTTAGAAGGGGGGCTGTGTGGCCCCCCTTCTTTTCCTATTTTTTGGGCCCTGGGGACCCCATCCCCCAGGGCCTGACCCCAATTTTTTAAAAAATAAATAAAAAATACGGGAAGGGGTCCGCGTGGCCCCCCTCCCAAGGCCATTTTCGGCCCCGGGGACCCCATCCCCCGGGGCATGGCCAGTATTTAAAATGTTAGTTCAAATATTTGGAGGGGGGCCGCGTGGCCCCCCTCCCGGGCCACTTCTAGCCCCAGGGACCCCATCCCCCGGGTCCTGGCCACTCCGTTGGGGACCTTGGGGGGAGCCCCAATGCCCCCACGGTCCCGCCCGGCTCCCCGCCTCCTGCGGGAGCCGGCATTGCTTTCCACAAGGGAGCTGCTAACATGCAGCTCCCCTTGTGGAAAGCAATCCTGCTTTGCTTCATTGAAGCGAGAGCAGGTTTCCCTGCTCTCACTTCAATGAAGCAAAGCAGAGTTTGCTTTGACAGGGCAGGAGACCCATGGCTCCCGCCCTGTCATAGCAAACAGCAGTGTCCCGGGGGTGGGCACCCCGGGACACTGCAGGAGCCGGCCCTGGGGGGTGGCGGTCCCCAGGGCCATCAAGGGCTCCAGGAGGGGGGCCGCGCGGCCCCCCTCCCCACCAGTGCAAAGCCCCGGGGAGGTGGTGGTCCCTGGGGTATGTAGGGGGCTCGAGCCCCCCCCACACAGGTTTTTTTTTTTTAAATTGAGCCCCGGGGAGGTGGTGGTCCCCGGGGCAACGTGGGGGGGATTGGGACCACCCCACACATTTTTTTCACAGCCCTGGGGAGGTGGCGGTCCCTGGGGCTGCAGGAGGGGGCCACGTGCCCCCCGCAGTTGTTTCTGAAAGCCCCGGGGAGGTGGCGGTCCCCGGGGCAGCGTGGTGGGGATTTGGACCCCCCACGCATTTTTTTCACAGCCCTGGGGAGGTGGCGGTCCCTGGGGCTGCGGGGGCCCCCGAGGGCCCCCGCTAATTAATTGGCAGTGCCCCCGGGACCTGGCCCACCCAGGGGCTTTTTGAAAACTAAGCGCGGGAGCCCGCGCTTCGTTTTTTTAAATAATTTCGGCGGGATTCGCGACCCCAACGCAATTTCCGTTGAAATTATTTTTAAAAAATGCTTTTCTTGGCCCTGAGCAGGCCTAGGGGGTCAGGGTGTTTCTACCCTGCCCCCTTTTATTGTTTTTTAACCTCTTTTTTCTGTTTTCTTGTGACTCGGTTCTACCGAGTCACAAGATGGCTGCCAACACTTCCTGGTTTGGAGTGTTGGCAGCCAATTAGAATGAAGCTCGTGGTCGGGAGGGTTCGCGAACCCTCCTCGGCCACAGATATCGAAACTTTTTCTAATTTCTCAGGAACTACTGAACGAATTTACACCATTTAAAAAAAAAGGTCTCTTTCTGAACCAAGACCTACCTTTTTGCCAAATTTGGTGTAATTCCATTCAGCAGTTCGAGCTGTAGCTTTGTCTAAAGTTTCCCATGGAAAATAACATGGGGGAAACGCGTTTTGGGACACCCCTTTTTTCTCGGCCCCCGCTTGATGAATCACCCCGAAACTTTCAAGACAGGAGCTGACCGGAGCGCCCCACTAGTTTTGAAAATTTCACGAAGATTCGTCAAACGACGCCAAAGTTATTGGGAAAACAAAAAACGCTTTTCCTATGGAAACTAGGTCCTAACTATAACTACCTACTGGCGACTGCCAGTAGGTAATATATATATATATATAGGGATGCGGACGCATGCTATTAACTTTCCTGGCAAGTGTTGCTGCTTGTTTGAATAAAGCTTTGGGGTAAAGCTTCTCTCTACTCGAGTGCGACTCTTATTCTGGACAACCCCTTGTGATTTGATGTGTAGCGGCTGTCCTGCCGCAGGGTCTGCACGACCCCTAATTAGGGGGGCTATGGGGCTCCGATACACGGAGTTTCAATTTTGGAGTAGAGAGCATGGATGGAAGCACCAAGACTTTCCGGGGGCTCACGCAGAGCCCAATTTGCATTTATTTGAAGGCGCCACCATTTGGATTGTTATTATGGACTGCAATTCCCAGAAACCAAGCAGAGTCCCATTCAGGGCAGCCAATTGGGGCATGCGATGTTGGATAAAGGGATGGGCATTTCATCAACGCGCTTTTCGTCCGTAAAGCCCTCTGAGGAAGAGATTGCTCGAAACGCGTCAGGGATGCGGACGCATGCTATTAACTTTCCTGGCAAGTGTTGCTGCTTGGTTTGAATAAAGCTTTGGGGTAAAGCTTCTCTCTACTCGAGTGCGACTCTTATTCTAGACAACCCTTGTGATTTGATATATATATATATATTTATGTTTTTTGCAGTATGTCCTTCTGTGAGGAACTGCCCGGATTGAACTATACATATATATATATATATATATATATATATATATATATATATATATATATATATATATATATATATATATTTTTTTTTTTTTTTTTCTTGGAGAGTACAGGACTCATGAGTTAATAAGGTACAAAATATGTGTTTTGGTGGATTGTTAAGTGTGTGGGTAATGTTGAACAATACGATACAGTGTTGTAGTTATATTTTTTATTTTTCACTTATTACATATATATAGACACATATGTTTTTTTCAGTTAGGGCACTGTTGTGGGGTAATGAACCATAGAACAATGGCAATTTAGAGGAAAAGATGATTAACTTGAAATTAATGAATTGATGAAGTAGGATGAGTTGAAGAATGCCCACTTGGGACTCCCTGTTTGTTTTCTTATCCAAATATGTTCACTTGACAGTTATTTCATTAATTTCTTTGCACATTTAAAAGATTTATTTAAATGATGAAAAAGATTTTTAAATTGCATCAAGGCATGATTTATTTATATGTATGTTTCTGGCAATAATGATGAAATTATATTTTGGCTTGTTCAAAATATATATTTGTTTAATACAGTCATTACTTGATTGTTGGAAAAGGTATTACCCTAGTCTGTCTACTATGTCACTTGAGGAAATGGTTTGTCACTGTTTATTTAAGGAAATTGATACAATTCACCACTGTGGCTTTGACAAAGACCGTGATGGTCGAAATGCGTCAGCCAGTGTAATAAATCTATCGGTGTGAGACTCCCTGGAGTGCTGGTCTTTCTTTTTTGGATTACAGCAAAGGCTTTGCTTACAGATATATATATATATATATATATATATATATATATATATATATATATATATATATTTCCAAAAGTTGCCCAAAAGCTTGAGAACGCACTCAACAGCAGCTATTCAGAAGAATCTTTATTTGAGGGGAACCGGCTTTACAGTCCTGACTCAATGCGCCTGACCGGTTTCGGAGCCCCCTGCTCCTTAATCATAGGCGTCTGTAGTATGTTTTCTCTGTTTAATAGAGGGGAGGAGTTAAATCTGCACTGTGTCACTTTAAAAATGTTCAATGTGGTTCAGCGGGTCGTGTGATCAAGCTTGCGGGAGCGCAGGCGAAACGCGTTATGCTGGGCACTTGCCACTTATCTTTGATGCACTGATATCACCGAATAAAAGCACTTTTTTCTAAGGATTTGCCCCGTGTGGTCCGTACCTACTGTGCTGCTGTGAAGTTGGCGCTTTAAGGACTTTTGGTTTTCCATAAATATATATATATGCACATTAGTACTCGCGCAAGTTGAAACACGTTACATTCTATAGAATCAGGTATAGACATTGACTAGTGTCTCGAACTGAAAGTATACCATCAGATTCAGGATTTCAAGTACCTTAATAACTCATGTGCCATATGAATATGTCCAATTATATTGCTCTCTGATGTCATCAGCGGTTTATATAATCCATATTCTGTTGGTTGAATACCACAAATCATAATAACTTATGTTTAATGAAACCATGCAGGATTATTTTTCACTTAGAGCCTGTTCCAGCCCAATGTTTGAGCACTTTATAACATCTTGTCTGATGGTATATTTAAATATTTTTAAGTATTTTTAATATTTTCAGATATAGATAAATACTTTTAAATACTCCCCGCATTAACATTTGTGTGAGCTTATGTAACTGAGATCTGTTCAAATTAGATAATAATATGGAGAGGAATCAATTCTAATTAGGTTTTGTCATGAATAACACAGCACTAATGTTTTTCTGAATATGTAACCATGTGGTACTTTACCATGATTATTTGCAATCAAAGCCTAATAAATTGTTCTGTATATTATACAGACGAATGTCATGCATTATGAAGAACACATTGCTGGGTACTTTACCTAAACTTTGATATGCTACTAATGAGTTGATATTTTGCTCACATGAACGTTCTAATGAAAAAATCAATACATGTTATATGGATTTGAGAACACTATTGTCAACATATGTGATTTAATTGTTTAGGTTCCTTTAAATTTTGCTTTTAATGGATGTGGGAGGGGCCAATAGAGTCATTATTTATTGACACTTTGTACAACACACTCTATGACCCCGACGAAGGCCTCAGGCCGAAACGAGTTGGTCTTCTTTTCTTCCCCACTTGCACTTTGCTAATATTTGAGAAAAAAAGAAAAAAATAATAAAATCGTCTTCCAAAACAAACAATGGATCCTGCTGCCTCTTACCTGATCAGTGCTGTCTTCCTGTGCCCTCGGCGAATGGTGGAATGATGTGAAGGAGGACTTGCGCGGGAAACGGGTATATATATATATATATATATATATATCAGTAGCAGCCCGTGTTGGGAGTGCTGCCGGGCGGTGACGCAGGGCAGGGGAGGGGCATGGTGGGGGGTAGTAAACTACGGATTTCGGCCGCACTGAGGTAAGTAAACAAAAATATAAATAAAACGAATTTCGTTGCGCGCGCTGCATCGCCAAATGATATTGTATTGTATTGTATATAATATTTATAGAGCGCACTAACACCCAACGGGTACCCTGGCGCTATGATACGCAAAGACAGCCATCATCAAACGGAGAAGGTAGAGCCAAGATAGACAGTACCCATCGACAGGACAAGATCAGTCTCTAGGGAACAACCACGTTTTAATCCTTTTCCTGAACAGAAGCAGGGTATTGGACTGTCTAATTCCAAGTGGTAGTTCATTCCATAGCCTCGTGGCAGCAATGCTAAAAGCCCTCCCTCCCAATTTGACCTTATTGAACCTTGACACCTTCGCCAAGCTGGCAGAAGAGGAGCGAAGGTGCCGAGTGGGAGTATACCAGACAAATTTCTTCTGTAGGGGCTTAGGTCCGGTCCCATGTAGGGCCTTGAACACTATGCATAGGGATTTAAAGTGTATTCTCTGCAACACTGGGAGCCAGTGTAACTCAGCTAAGCACCGTGACGCAGAGGAATCCCGTGGCCTAGACAGAGCTAATTTAGCTGCCGTATTTTGAACTCGTTGCAGTCGCTGAATCAGATACTTAGGTGACTCCAACAGCAGGGCGTTGCAGTAATCAAGTCTGCTTAAAATAACGCCTCGTATTATTAGGGCTCTGGCCGAGTTAGGAAGCAACGGAAGAATCTTTCTCAGGGCTCTAACACGACAGAAACAGCTCCCCACAATTTTGTTCACTTGCGTTTCCAAAGATAGATTAGCGCTCAACATAACTCCCAGATTTCGCACCGTCTTAGTCGGAGCCAGTGGGGTAGACGTCGGGAGAGGCCAGAAGTTGTAAGGAAGAGGCAAAGGAACCTTCCCAACTGCACAGTGTAAGACTTCGGTCTTGTCCGAATTAAATTGAAGAAAATTCTTTCGTAACCACTGCGCAGTAACCTGCATACAGGCATGAAAATCCTCCAAAGCATTAGGCTGGGTTCCATCCAGGGATAAAATGATCTGCGTATCATCAGCGTAATTGACCAACTTCACATTATGGGCCCGAATGGACTGTGCAAGCTACATAGCTTTTTGGAACATACAAACACAGGAACGTCATGATGACACCTAATTAAAAGGACTGACTATCTAGATCCTTTTGGATTCAAACAGAATACAATATTATACAAATAGGTGTATGTGTATTAAAATGTCACTAAGACAAGATATAAAATAATAGAAGTATGTTCCAGTAAATTATCCCCAACAAAACACGTACACAATGTAATTGATGCAAATGTAATCAATTGAACAAAGAAACATTGTAAATATAATTGTAATACATCATTGTGATATGTAAAACTACATATCCCATAATGCCTCATTGTGGGCACAAGGGAGGAGTAGTATAAATAAAAAATAATGGAAGGACTTCCCTAACTGTGAACAAGCCTTGATGGTGAACGCGTTGGTGGCAGTGGTGAATAAAACCCTCTGAATTATAAAGTACTGGAGTGCGACAACTTCTTGTTTGAAAAAAATAATTATATATATATATATATATATATATATATATATATATCCCAGTGGCAGTCACCAGTGGGTAGTTATAGTTAAGGGAGTATTTTCATAGGAAATGCCTTTTTTGTGTTGCTAATAACTTTGGCACCATTTGACGAATCTCCACAGAACGTTCCAGAAAAGTTCTACTTTTTGTGTAGACTGTGTATGGAGAGTTTCGGGCTGATCCGCCAAGTGGGGGGCAAGAAAAAGGGGAAATCCCAAAACACATTTTGCCCATCCATTTTTCCATAGGAACTTTTGAAACAGCTATAGCTGAAACCGCTGAATGGATTTGCACCAAATTTGTCAGAAAGCTAGATCTTTGTGCAGAAAGAGTGCTTTATGTGATTTGCTGTAAATCCATTCAGTAGTTTTTTAGCAATATGTACTTAAAAACTTTGTATATATCACTCCACTGAGTTTCTGCCGTGCCAACAGATCTCATGGTGAGATCAGATTGGCTGCCACAACATTAACATCAGAAGACATAAGGGGGCAGGGTAGGGCTACCCTGACCCCCTAACCCTGGTGGTGAAGTCCCAAAGGGACCACGCCTGGGGCCAAAAACATATTTTCTTTATTTTTAAGCAAATTCATAGAGGATCTGCAATTCCTTCACAAATGTTTTGAAAAAAAGCCTGCACTACACTTAAAACTCTTCCTTGTCCCCCCCGCCGAGTGGGCCAAGGTGCAAATTATTTCTTTAGGGCAGGCAGGACGGGCACCCCCTGCAACTCTGTGAAGCCCCAGGGACCCAGGCCCCCGGAGCCAAATTCCATATTGAAAGGGGTGGGGTGCTGCCTGGCCCTTTCCCGAGTCTTATTTGGCCCCGGGGACCTCATCCGCTGGGCTGAGTTCTATAAAAATAGGGGATGGGGGATTTCCCTCACAACACAGGAAAAACTGCTGAATGCATTTACTTCAGGCCTAGTATAAAAGTAGAACCTTATTCAGAAAGTGTCTATTAAGTTGTTTAATGTAAATTTGTTCAGTAGTTTTCAAGACATTAGTATTTGAAAAAGGTGCCTGGTGGGCTTGGGCATGCTATAATTCTTGTATATTTTTTCAGTCCAAAAGCTATTTGTTGATTTACTTTTAACTTTTGTGGCATTTAAGGATTATGCATGAAATTTTGCAGACATTTAGAATGTTTAGATTTCTCCTAGTATTTTCATATTTGCGCATGTCTATCAGGGGGGCATCATTTAAAAAGAGGGGGCGAAAAGGGTTTGTTTGCTAATAATGTTGTCACTGTGACAAATCTGCACAAAATTTGGCAGGAACTAGAAATGATTAGTTTTGTATCAGTATGTCAAGTTTTCAGCAAATCTGCTAAAGAAAGCAAAGTTAAGGGGGCATGGAACAGTAACATTTTCGTATACTTGTAACGGTGCTGTATGATGAATCTGCATCAAATTTGGTAGTCAGTTCAAACGTTACACTCCATGCGGGCATTTCAGGTTTCGTGCAGCTCCAAAAGGGGGAACAAAGTTAAAAGAGAGCGTCAGAAGATTTTTGGATTTACTAATATATTTGGCACCATTTGATGGATCTGCATGAAATTTGACAGATATTTAGCATATTTAGCTTATGTTGATTATTATGTTCAGATTTGAGCAGATTTGTCAAATGGGTAAAGATAAATAGGGGCAATAAAAGTTTCATTCACTAATAACTTTGTCACTGTTAGATGTGTTATGTTATGCAAATTTTTAGAGTGCACTATAACCAGGGAGGGTATCCTGCCGCTGAGCAGGCGTGAGTCTAGCAACACCTATGGCCTACATGGACTACTCGAAAAGCCAGGCCTTCAGCTTATTGCGGAATTGAAGAAATGGAGAGGAGGCTCTTATATGTAGTGGCAGATCGTTTCATGCTTTAGGTGCGATATAGGAGAAGGCTCGACCACTGGATCTGGTTTTCCGTAAGCGGAGGTGTCTGGAAGGTTTGTGATGTTATGTTGAGGTATGCTGACCCAGTGTGTTATGTAGTGCCTTGAAAGTGTGGGTGTGGAGTTTGAGTCTGAGTGTGAACTTACCATTCCTAACTCCACATCTACGTATCTTGAAGATAAATGTATCACCTTGGTACATTTATGTGGAGCTCGGTGTAGAAAATCTAGACTTACTTTACTGTCGATGTTCTATATTTAATATTCTGTCCTCGAAATGTTTTCCATCAATATTGTGGTTTTGATATTCAGGAGCCACACAACACAAGACAAATTCTATTTTTTCTTAGTTGACTGCTGATTTGGATGGTTAAGTTGATTATTTAAGCTCTTTGAACAGTGCAAAAGGTACGAAAGCTCTATATAAATACAATAAATCGTCTTATGCTTTTGTCCTAATGCCTTCACCAAAGGTTTTAAGATGAAGGGCTATCAGGCTTAAGTGAATGAGTGAGTGTTACTTAGAAGAGTATGTTTTACGTTTGTCTCCAATATTCTTCTGGCCCACCCACTTCAACTTGTTCCAGTCTTAAAAGGATTAAAGCACGGTAACTGTAGACAGCTCTTTTTTCATGCAGATGTGTAGATATCACCAAATTATTTTGATTACCACTCTGTATGTTAATCATAATTAAAACTAAGAAAAATGATTTTAATATAAAAAAAGTATTTTTGTCTGTCTGTGGATGGCTACTTTTGCAAGTTAAGTAAGTAAGAAGAGATACATGGAGCAGTAAGGACTACTGTTAAGGAGATGAACTACTCATGTTAGCTGCTCATTCTTTCCTCCAGTGGAAAGGCATGGGACACAGGGCCACGTGAAAAGTTGGATAGCCAATAGAACATCAAAGGAGTTTCTGTTCAAAGGTGCTGGCTTAAGACAGACACTATTTCTTTTTCCAGTGTACCTTTTCTCATGGTAAGTCATCTACATCTCTCATCTGTTTATTCCATCTCTTCATTGTCCTTCTTACCTACATCTCTGCCCTCTTCCTTTCACCCATTGACACCCTAGTTCCTTCTATACAACTTCTACTTCCTCCTTCAACCCCCTCTCAAACTTTTTCTCACCTCCATCTGTTTCAATTCTGCCCTTATCTCTTCCTTTCCGATTGGCGTGTCTCTACCCATACCAATTTCTTTGTTCCCCTTCTACCTGGTTTATTTTCTGACCACCATTATTCCTGGGGTCCCGCCCACCTCTACCACTATCTCATTTACACTACTATCTCCATAAACGTCCCTTTAAAAACCACCTATATGAGTCACGTGTGCTATCCGCTATCATTCTACTTCACACATTCTCTCAACTCAATGTTTCTATCACCTTCATCTTTGCCTATTTGATCTCCCAGTTTTACCTCTCAAATACTTACATTACTTTCAGTTCCCAACTTACCTTTCATTCATATTTTCTCACATTCGCTTCCATCTTCCATCTATTTCTTACAGTTTCTCTCTAACCTCCATCACTTTCAATTAATGTGCCTCTTTACTTTCTCTGAACATTCCCTTCTCACTTTTCCCTCCATCACCCAAGCTGTAATTTCCACCTGCAGTATCATTCTGAATTTTCTTGAGTTTTCTCGGGTTTGTCGGCCCCAGTTCCCTCCTCTTACCTCAGTTTTTTTCCTTTCTTATTACCTCTCCTCTGAGTATTCCCTCCATCCTACCTTTATCTACAGCTTTCCCGTTCACTCACCCCTATCTCTTCCAATTTCTCCTTTGCCTCTGTTTATACCTGTCTCACTGTCTCTGTCAGTTTGTCTCTCACTTTAACTTTTCTGACAATCTATAGTCTCCATTTCTCCCACTGTCTCTCTCCTATATCTCTACTGCTTTCTATACCAGTTTTCTTCTGGTGTCCCTCTTAAATCTGTCACTCATAGATTCCCTCTTATCACCCTGAAGATGCTGTTTCTGTTTATGCTCATCATTTTATTTTTGTATTCTTCCTTCCTTTCTATTTTTCACTATTCCATTTTCTTTCTTTCTTACTGATTTTACTGCTTCTGCTGCATTCTCATCTGCTTGTTACAACTCCCATCCTCCTTTTTAGGTCGAGCATTCGAGACCTCTTGTATATACTTTAGTGTATACTTATTATATACATATATGTTTATGTACTTTGTGGGCTCTGGAGATCAGCCCTAGGACTTGTCTGCTTCCGCTTAGGGACTTTTTTTTCTCTATTTAACTGTCTTGATAGAAAACGACCAGCAGAGGTCAGTAAAATACCAGAATTGCTTTCTGCTGAGGGACTTTCTATTTTTTATTTTTCTGGCATCTGCCTCTATTTAACTTTCTTGATAGAAAATGACCAGCAGAGGTCAGTAAAATTCCTGAATCACTTTAGCATTCTCTAGATTCCAGTCCATAGAAATTGCCTTCCACGAGCACCCGTAGACAATAATTTTTTAAATCTTGTATTTTCAGTGATATGACCACCAAAGGCCCTGATTTTATATTAAAAACAGAGCTTTGGACTATATAATTTCCCGCTGAAAGGCAATATTTCTCTCCATGTGTTCTCATACCTGGCATGTCACGCAGTTTGGTGCTTACTTTCCCTCCATGTTAAAGAATAGTAGATGTTTCAGCACCCAGGCCAATGTGCTGCATAGCTAAATACATATAAAGTCCCAAAGGTGAGACCGATTGCATTGCAAATGCTTGTTTCCTCTTGTTCTTTACTGTCTCAATCCAACCCTCTGTCACCTCTTCATTGGTTTCTTTTCACTTCCACTTTATTTTTGCTTAAGCAGCTTTCTTTTTCATTCATGTCCCCTGTCTTCTGTTCCATTATTTATTACTTTCTTCCTTTATCTTATTCTTTATCGTTTCTTCCACCCTTTTGTTTTTATTCTTTTCGTATTGCTATATTATCATTCTTTCTATTTCACTGTCACTCTTTTTCTTTTCTCTTCCTTCCTGTCTCACACTCTCCCTTTCTTTCTAGCTTTGCTTATTTATTTCTTTCTCTTTCCTTCTGTTTTTCTTTCTTTTTGTTTTCTTTATTTGTTCCAATTCCATTCCAGTTTCTTTCCCTGTCCCCTTTTCTTATTTTCCCTCGGCGTTTCTTTCTCCCACATTATGACATCCTTCTTTTTGCTAACTTATAGTTTTGTTTTTTCCTGCCTTTTTCACTTCTACCTCACTCATTCTTCTTTTCAAAACCATCTTTCTTTCCATCTTGCTTTTTCTTTCTGTTTTACTGTGCTTTTTTCTAAGATTCCTTCTATAGTCCATTCAGTCAACTTATATTCATATTTTGTTTTTGCTAGCCGATGTTTCATTTTCTTTTGCCTTTCTTTTTCTCTTTCGCTCATTCTCTTTTCCATTTAGAACTTGCTTTTCCTCCTATCAATTTCTTTCTCTATCTTCCCTTCATGTTTGCTACCAATTTCTTCAAATTAACCTCTAAATTGCTTTCTTTTACTTTTCCTTTCTTATATTTTTTAATTCATTCCTTACCTATTCTATTTGTCTTTATTGTTGTAGTTTATTACTTACACCCTTTATTTTTCCATCTTTATCTCTTTCCCTTGAATTTCCCTCTGTTCCTATTTTGCTCTCCCTCTCTCACTTTCTCTCTCGTTTTCATCCCTTCCTGTCTCTCTGTCTCCCAACAATTGCCATTCTCTCAGTCAAAGGGCCAGTTGTGCGACCCTAAATTGCGGTCGCAAACGGGCAATCAGCCTGTTTGCGACCGCAATTTAGGGCATAACCATGTACAACCCACATTTAGCGAATTAGTAAATTTTAACGATTCGCAAAATGAGGTTTGCGACTCCCTTTTAGGAAGGGCGTGCCAAGGGCGTCCCTTCCTAATAGCGACTCGCATTTGTATTTATGAATGTTTTGCGACCGCAATTGCGGTCGCAAACCCTCACAATTTCCCACCTACTTCAAGTAGGTGGTAAACCATTCGCACACGGGAAGGGGTCCCGGGGAGACCCCTTCCCCTTTGTGAATGGGTCAAAAAATATTTTTTAAGGGCAGGCAGTGGTCCCAGGGACCACTGCCTGCCCTTAAAAAATTTTAACTGAAAAGTTTAATTTTTCTTTTTTTTAAATGCATCCTGTTTTCCTTTAAGGAAAACGGGCTGCATTTAAAAAAAAAAATGCTTTTTTTAATAGCAGTCACAGACATGGTGGTCTGCTGACCCGAGCAGGCCACCATCCCTGTGAGTGCTAGCCATTCTTAATGGGTTCGCAAATTGCGCCTGCCTCATTAATATTAATGAGGCATGCAATTTGCGACCCCATTAGGAATCGCAAACAGTGTCTGAGACACTGTTGTACATCCCAATTTGCGAGTCGCAAATGCGATGCAATTTGCGAGTCGCAAATTGGTGGGTCGTACATCTGCCCCAAAGTGTTTGACTCTTTTCCTCCCTCTTTGCCTTAAGCCCTTGCCTTTGTCATGCTGATCTCATGCCTCGTTATGAACCTCTTCTTCAAGATCTTCAGTGTTCAGTTTAGAGTATAAGGGATCCAGAAAGAAGATGTCAGAGGTTTCCTATGATGCCATAGTAACAATAAATTAATAAAGGATGCTAAATTCTATTTGGGCTTGAGCAGTCCTGAGACCCGGAATAACACTGACAATATTTCCTACATTGCGCTTTAACTCTGTCAGCCCTCTCTATACATCTGCATTGAGTGCTCATGCCACATAACATAGGTTGGAGCGGACGTTCAATGATTGGAGGGATCATCCTCATCATCAGTCAGCTCAGTTACCTCCTGATAACCTTCAGAATCTGGACCATAATCAGTTGGTTCTCCTAAGAACTCATTGAACTTATCATATATTAGGTCTTACCTTTTCTAAGGACCCATTTCGTCTTCTCATTAAGCTACTTTGAGTACCTTGGTCAAATCAAATGAATCCCAGCGCAGTGGACCATCCATGTACAAAGACAGGCTAATGCAACAGTCCAATCTCTGCAAAGGCACCCCAGAACAACTGACTACACTTATGCAAAGGAATGTGTGAATGGGCGACCACTCTTGAACAAACGCAGATCAGAACTCTGAAGGATGCCAGCGTAAAGACATGCTAGCACACGTCCGCAAAGGCTTGTCAGTGGCGTGGTCCACCCTTACACAAAGATATAGCAGGACACCTTATCGAGAGGCATGCTGACACACTGACTGCACTTTATGGATAGGCATGCAGGACAGTGGACACCATATATACCAACCAACACCACAATCCTTGGCCCATTCGCACCACACATCATTGCAACTATTTACGCCTTCTCACTTAGGTATTTATAAAGCCTATTTAACCACCAGTTTCTGTCATGCAGCAATAGTCCACGTTTCAAAACTGAAAACATCAAGCCTATATTGGAGAAATCAGCAGCTGATCCTGCCATGTCTTGCACCTACCATCTTTATTACTTATTTAATTCTTCTCCAAAATATTAAAGAGGTATCGTTAAAGGACTCACCCATTCCCTCATAACACAACACAACAAGTTCAGTAATCTCAGTAATATGCCTTTCACAATTTCCATTTACCTGTTCCTCCAGTTTTCAGATTCCACTCTCATCGACACCGCTAACGTCTTTTCTCCAACCCTGTCTTCCATAACCACTATACTCATCTGTGTACAGCTGGGCATGAAATACTTACGTTAACCATGTTAAAGTTAGTCATTATTAATGTAATGTTTTGACAGGTCCATGCCCACTACCCTAACAGTGACCGACCCCCAAGACCATATCGACACCATCCTTTTGTCACTATATGTAATCCTCTCTCAGAAATGTTATTTCCTTGTTCATTGTTTCCTATCTACTCTTTGACAATGGCACCTAATTAGTAATTTCCCTGCCATGTCTTTTGGAATCACTCCAAATCTGCTTGATTCCCTGCCTGTCTGCCAGTTGATAGAGGATAGCAAGCCTCTGCCTAATGTTCAGTCCATCCAAGACTGATATAACCTATTTCTCCTCTTCAACTGCTCCAAAGGGTATGTTTCACCCTTGACTTGTTCTCAATTCACCCTCAGATGGATTGACAATCTCTTCATCTGTGACCTACCACCTGCCCCCCACCTTTCTCATGAAAAGTCTCTAAAGGTTACCACCTTCACACTGTGCAACTTCCCTATTTCACATCCACGTTTCCCGATGGGCACCAGTCAAGCAGGGTAACAGGTACAAAAAACATGTTTATCACAATAGAGAAAATGTCAGTGCGGAGGCCAGCACCTGTGTAATGGATTTCTAAGCCAGTACCCCACCTCTGTATGTGCAAAAGCATGCCAGTTTACTGCCCAACAATTCCTCTACACCCTGCCCACACAGTGGTCAACCCAGCAGGACACCACATTTACTAATAGGAGCATACACCTATAACCGGAACCTACTAAGTGTGGTTTGCTCAACTCTGCCTCATTTGCACTCAGTAGCATAACGAAACTTGAGGGGGGGGGGCCTGCATACTGCATGGAGGGGCCCCCATCTGGACTCAGTCAGGAGCTCTCAGGCCAGGGTACTGTGCTGAGGAGGCCCCCTGGAGCTCGGGGGGCTGAGGGAGCCTATGTTATGCCACTGTTTCCAATGTATAAATGTTATTTCAGTTTATTAGCCCTGTGAGAGGCAGGTTTACCCAGATCAAAAATGAGGATAAGAATCAAAAAAACAATTGAAAAGACACCTTTATCTGGGATAGTGAATTTTGAGAGGTCAACTTTAAACTGGCTGGTACAGCATTGTAGTGTTCTAATATTTTGTATTATATTGTACCTCTGTAAGTACGTTGTCTGAAGCACTTTATACATAAAAAGCCTTAGATTTCGGCAATAGTGTGAGTCAGTGCTTGTGGAGGTTCCTATAGCCTCAGCTTTATATATTTGCTGTTAGTGTGCACTGACATTGAAATGTACTGGACTGCATCAACATTAAGGTAGTTCACAGCAGGTCACCTGGATGAAAAATGAGCGGATCTAAAGGTTGCACCTTTCCTATGGGGGTTTTGATAACTTTGTACATACACTGCAAAACATCTTTGTAATGCAAACATTCACTTTTAGGTTCCCATCGTCCAGACAGCCTGAGGTTGAAGTTTAATTTCATCGCGGATGTTGTGCAGAGGATTGCTCCTGCTGTTGTGCATCTTGAACTGTTTCGCAGGTAATGACATCTTCTGGACATGATCTGTCATTGTTTCATTTTACATGTTTTGGGCTTTGTAAATATTCATTATCAGTTGGAATAATCTTAAAATGTTTTAAGGATGGTATGAAGAAAATAGAGGGGGGAACATAACAAGGAGCTCTTGCCTTCAGGAGCAAAATGGGTCAGTAAAAGTGATCACACACAAACATAATGCATGCATATAATGGGAAAAAGTAATTGTCATGTAAGTCACCCTTCTATGGCAGCTTTCTTGGGCATTACTGAAGGTGTCTGAGATAACGCTAACTATTGCTACATGCATACATATGACAAAGTCAAGGTGAGTGAGTACAGAGTTCCACTACTTTTAATCTTTCTCACATCTGCAGCCAGTTGTACAACAAAATTGCAATTTAGTTACATTATTGCAGTTAAATAAAACTTTTTCTGTTTTACACATATACTTAATAACTCTCCCAATCAGCGTATTTCACCTACACACCTGATCACAGTGACACTGTAAACTATAATCTGTTTTCAACTACAAGCTCATTCAACCAGCATCTTCCCTTTCCCCGACTCATCTCTGTGATCACAGTTATAAGACTGCCCTTTGTACATTTCAACCTTTTTAAGTTTAGACATTTTTAATGAATACATTCAAAAACATTTACAAGTTGTCTTAACGATAAAAAATATTGCAAACGGTTAAGGCAAAGCATAACACAAAAATATCTCTAAACTGTATCAGTACTTTTTCTATCACTAAAACAAACAGATAAACTAGAACTTTGACTGCTTTAACAATTCTATTAAAAAGGAGAAAGGATGAAAAGGAAGAGAAGAGTATCAGAATGTCAATAATTTAAGTCGTATTTACAATATCAAAAACAAAGCAAGGCTCACTGCAAAAACGTATGCAAGGTAGTAACAAAAAAAGATAAATTAAGAATAACACACATGTGAAAAGCCAAAAGTAAAAGATAATCAAGGTAGCCTGTCAACTTCATCAATTGCTATAGAAAAGAGGTTCTACACCTGTGGTTCGGGACCGCTGTGGGTCTGTAAAGACTACTCAGAGGTTCCATGACTGCTTAGAAAATCAAATAACATTGACAGATTAATAAAGTGTATATGATTAAAGAAGAAAATGGTACATATATTTGAAGGAATTTGAAACTGGAGGCTATAGATTAAGGCGCATATTTATCAAATATTCATGCAACGCAAAGCAGCAAGCCACCTTGCTGTGCTGCACTGCGTGAAAGGGAGAGGGCAGGAATTTAACATTATATGGTGCATTCCTGCCTTCTGACTGCGCTGGCACACAAACTGCTACATAATGCCAATGCTGGCACACTTGCACCATGATGCAAGGGTGCCTTCATTGTAGGCAGGATTAATTTCGTGCAGGAAGGGATACCTTCTTGCATAGAAACATTCCTATGAAGTTTTTTCCTCTTTCTATGTAGATAGAGGAAAAAGAGAGAAGCAATAAAGATATTTCTAGTTGTTACACCGGGGAGGCATAGCAGTTTGATGCATTCCCAGGTCTACCACTAATGGTAAATCTGGGAATGCGTCAAAATCCATTGGTGAATATGTGGAAACACCCATGCTCCACCCATGGAATGCCGCCTTGGGGCAGATTAACGCAATGCAGCTACTTGCGCTGCCTTGCGTGACTCCACATTTAACAAGCCCCGCAGGGCCACACAAGGTGGCCTTGCATGGCTTGGTAAAAGTCATTCTAGGTTTTGCGTTGCCCTTGCACCCACTTGCATGGCACAGGGGCAATGCAAAATCATTATAAATATGCCCAACAGTTGGTGTCCTCAGATTGATTTGTGGGAGCAGTACAAACACATCAAACAGAATACAGTATGTATAATGGGTTGCCTCAGTTGAATTTAGAAAAGCCCCAACTTTCCCATTAAAATCATGATGGTGATTTTTTTGTGTGAATTAAATAAAATATTTCACCATTTGTGTATTTTTTGATGAATACATATTTCTGGATCTTTGTGTATTATTTTGAGGTTCAAATCATCAAAATCGTTGAAGCTGGGGTCCCCAGCTTCCAGTGATGACTCAGATGGGGTCCCTGGATTCCAATATGATAAAGTAGAGGTCCCTGGAGTCCAGTAATGAATAAGTGGGGGTCCACAAAAGTCAAAAGGTTAGGAATCACTGCTGTAGAATTTAAAGAAATTGTTCTTGAAGAATTAGAAAGATATGTTGTCATCTGGGCTCAAAGCAATTCACTTGTAAAAATGTGATCAAATGAAGGGCTGTTGACCCTGTTGATTTTGTTATTAAATAAAACCCATTCCATTGGCCCTTAACGGATAATTTGATAGCATCTTTGCAGTTAGAAGTTATTTACTGACAGGGAATTTTGCTTAATAAACCAATAATTTTACCACCTAAAGTAAGCGTGCAAGGCATCCAATAACCTCTCCATAAGAATTTTATGAAAGTTTACGTAAATGTTATGTTAGGAACATTATTCATTTGCACATCTAAACCTATAATCAAAAAAATCTAACCAGAAGAACCAAAAATCATATGGGCAAAGGTAACCTAGGAAGAAGAACAAGGCCAATGCTGAGTTGAGGATTTATTAAACTTATGATTCAAACTCAGTGTAAAATATAATGTGGTATTTAAAAAATAATAACGTTTTGTACAAAAGTAGAGTCATAGTAGGCAGGATTCATTCAGCAGAGATGGTTTATTTCTAGCTCCAGGATTACACCTCATCCAGCTACTTCTTACACGTTCAACTGTCTTTCCTCCGCAATCACAACATTCCTAGAATCCCCATGTAATTTCAGAAAACTCTCTTTAGCCTGATTTCCATGCACGTCTGGAACTTACATCAAGATACCACACAGCTTACCCTCTTAACAATAACAACCAAAAAGATATTTACAATTCTTATACATAACATTTATACTGTAATCTAAAATATAAACAAACCTACATTGTATTTAATATTTCTCTTTTTATAGTCTTGTCTGAAGAACACCACATCAAGCTAAGTAGTTGCAAAGTCCTTCAAATTCATTGGTACAACCACTTTTTTTGAGCTTCTTGTCACTTCTTCATTAATTCCCTCACTCTGCTTCTGTGAAAAGCTTTGTTTGATCAGATTCCTCCTTCTCCTCACACCACTTTGCAACTCTATTCAAGTTCTACACTTTGTGATCTTGTGTTTTAATCGCATTCCTAAATAGCTTTATTAATCCATAGGAATGCTGTACTCTGATCCATTAGAACTCCCACCTGGAAGTCTGATCTTAACCCAATCACCCACTTTTATCAAAGTTGGTTTTACTCTCTTGCAGTTACCAAACTCTTTTTTCATCCTCACCATTTTGTCTTAAACCCTTTTGTTCCATTAAGACTAGTTCACCATTTTTCCCTTGCCATCACCTTTATTCACTTTCATTCAACTGGGACACATCATACTATTGGTTCTCCTTCCCCTAAATAACTCAAACAGTGTCACCCTGGTGGTGGAATGGGGAGTCAATCTATACACTTTTACTCTTTCACTCACTTCATCCTTCCACGAGGTATGACTCACCCAATAACACTATATGGTTTCCTCCAAACCTTTATTGAATCTCTCAATAATGCCATTGCATTTGGGATAATATTATTCAGTTTTTTTATGCACAGTACCCATTTCCTTAAGAAAATATTCCATCTCTCTTGAAGTTAACTGCACTCCATTGACAGTAAGAAGAAAGGAGGGACATCCTTCACGATCAAACAATATTTTTAGAAATGTTATAACATCACAAGACTCCATCGATGTTGCAATCGCAACTGCTGGCTACCTAGAGTAAACATCTATGCAACTTATCAAGTAGTGATCAACACTCGAGACTCAGATGAGACCCACAACATCCAGCACAATCTCCTCCCAAGGACCTGTGGGTTGTTTCCTTATAGCCACAGGTTGTGTCCTACTCTTCAAAATTTTATCACTTTTTAAAATTTCCATACACTCACTCATCTTTCTCTCCACCATCAGTCGGGTCTAAAATTCAACTTCGTCTTTGAAACTCCAGGATGACTCTTGTGAGCTAGAGAGACAATGCATTAACTCAAGGCAACTCGGGATATCAACCTAGTTCCTCATAAGAGAAGACTATCCCGCACAGTTAATTCTCCTCTCACCTCCCAGTAACTTCTTATCACTCCCTCATTTCTTTGCTTTCCCGACCACTCAAAATGTACTAACTTCATAACTTGTTGCAATTCTAAATCCTGCCAAACATATCTTCTTCTACTTCACTTAAGTCTTTCTCACAACATAGACGAGACACACAATCAGCTAAAATGTTCTAAGCTCCAGGAACATGAACCACTGAATAATCATATTCTTGTAAAGCAATTACCCACTTACTTTACTTACTTTATAAACTTTATTTTGCAGTTCATTGAATTGCATAAAAGTATACATATAAAAGGATGACATTAAAATTGAAAATACATTAAAATCAAGCAGGCAATCAATACAAATTTTAAAAAGAGAGAATACAGTACGAGGTCCACAATAATAACCTTTACACAAAAGGGTTAAAACTAAAAGTACATACACAGATATGTTAAAAGGGCAAGCTGTGACGTACGAAAGTTGATCTTAAAGTGCTATATGTGAAGTGCAAGGAGTCTTACGAGTTCTCAAGGCAGCCAATAAGAAGGAGGCTAGTGCAAAGCAAGCCAATGGGGTGTCTAAAGAGTAGAATAAAAGGAGGGCTGCTGCTACTGTTCGTTTTGAGAATTTCCTTAAAAGCAGGACAATAAAAACCTTCCTCTCTTTTAAGTATATTGTGCAAAAAAGAAGGAAATATGACGTCGATTGGGTTGTCTTGTTGTCACAAGGACAAGGGGGTAAGTTCCTAAGAAAAAATTTATTATTTGGGTAACCAAGCATTATCGGAATAAGGTTCAGTCTGAATCTAGTCAGAAGGAATCGGTGATGGTTGTTCTCCATTATCTGTAGGTAAGAATGAGAATGATTTAGTATCTGAGGTATAGATTCATAGGACTTTACGGTTTGTTTCCCTTTATGAGTATTCCACCTTTCCTGCGTGACTTGATTTAAAAAGATCGCTTTTAGTCTTGATTTAGGAAAATGTTTGCAAAGAGACGGGGTATCATACAAGAAGCCAAGACCCAGAGAAGTAAGATTTTCTCTAATGTAAGTTATCCACGAGATTCTGTGGGCATAGTCCAAAGTTAAGACATCTTTGATACCCACTGTTTCCCTTTTCCAAATGGATAACCAGAGAACAAGTGGAGCTAATCTAATAGCATCCGTAATATAGGGCATACCAGCTTCTTCCATATTCTAGTGGAAGTGGCATAAATCCCTTTAGGCTTAAAAACGTCCCTCAGAGGCTCATGATCAGTTTTAATCACAAAACTAGAACCCCACAGAAATGTCCTCAATGTTCTTACTGCCCAATATACGCCCAATGCTTCCCTCTCATTTACAGAATAGTTTGTCTCTGCTCACTTTAGACTTCTAGAGATGAACAAAATAGATTTATCTTGTCCATCTATCACTTGTACAAGCACCAGCCCTAAGCATTTAGAGCTAGCATCAATCATTAACAATGTATTCTTCCCAGGCTCAAAACTTGACAGACTGGGGGCTTCCTTACACACTGCTTTTAATGAATTGAACTCTTCATCATATTCTTTACTCGACAAAACCTCCACACTCCTTTTAACATCATACGTATACTCTTACTTTTTTCAGCTAAATTTGCAATAAATTTACCATTTGAAAGTGTTACATTAACAAATAGCAGGCATCTTGCTCCCAGTGGCTGGGATGCATTGTACCGTTTCTGAGAGAAAAATACAGCCATTGTTTCAAAAAGGATAAAATGAATGTGAAGGGAACTCTACGTACTTTGTTAAAACATAGGAGCTTATTTATGAGAGCCCTGCATCACTTTTGTACCACGTAATGTGGTACATGTGTGACATGCGGGCTCTCATAACAATTTATGAAACAATGCAAGGCCATCCTGCGTGGCTTTGAGTGGCCTCATAAATCATGAGTAAGCGACTCAGCCCAAATCGATGCTTCACCTTACTCTACGTCATGGGAGGCGTACCATGGGCATTGTGGTGGGTTTTCCCATGCAACCCCCATGGAATTTGACGCTGCCCCAGATTTACAAAGTGATGTAAACCTGGGGAAGCGTCAAATCTGTACGTCTCCCAAAGTGAGGCAGAACGAGGAGAAATATGTTAATTTCTCCTCATGTTTTCCTCTTTCCATGTGTGCTGCATTCTGCAGCACACACAGGCAGAGGAAAACACCTTGTAGGATTGTTTTTGTGCAGGAAGGCGCTCCTTCCTGCACAAAAACTATGTGCCTGCATAGAGGGACCGTTTCACCATGGTGCAAGGGTGCCTACATTGGCACTAGGCTGCCAAAACGGCACCAGCCCAGACAGAAAGGACAGGAGTGTACTGAATTGCTTAAATACAGTGCATTCCTGCCCTTTCACTTTGGCGTCCTAGGCCCATAGTCTCTGGCTCCATGGAAATTAGACCTAAAGTAAACAAAGTTGGCATGGGGGGTCTCTGGAAACAAGGTGCAACTTGCTCACAATGATTTTCACTGATCAGAAGTAGCTGTCACTACAGTAAAGGTTGGAGACCCCTGTAGTACTCACTGAGTAATAAATCATTGGTGAACCGTGTTGCAGCATTTTACTGGGCGCAAACATTTTTTTAATCCTCCTTACTTATTCTCTCTATTATCTTTACTTGGTCCTCCGATGGATCTTGCTCATCGCATTGAGGGGTGAAGGAATTAGGGTGATTACTCGTTGGTTACCCACTGAGGACCAGGAATTGGTATACAGTTTACAAATTAGTGATCAGATCAAGATATATAACCCTCAAGACCATACTGTAGAGGTATAAAATGGCAACGGGATGTCCCAACCTCCTAAAGAAATTTAAATGGGTTAGGATCACACAAACTAACAACTCTGCTACCACTATACGAAACAGAAGTACTAAAACCTGATGTTTGGTGAACAATTTATGACTTTCCCTTTTATACATTAGTAATCTAAGAATCCCAAGCACTGTCCCAGTGAAAAGAACATTCATGAAATTTAGAAGACTTAGACATTAAAGGGTTTTAGCTAGAACTTATAATAAATTGTGATCCCTAACAAGACATTAAACAACATTTAGAAAGCTTGGTCAAGAGTCTCCAAATAAGTCAATTACAGGTGTAGTATAAAACTACACATTAAACAGAATCTAGAGTAAAGTTCTTAAAGTCCATAGGTCAGCTCTTGGAACAGGTTTTGAAAAAACGGGCTTAAGGGAAAGCTCAGGCAGGCATTGCCAAGCTATGGTTCAGCCAAAGAGTCCAACTCTGCCAACGGAAATTGCAAAGGCAATGCCGCTCAAGGGAAAATAGGGAGAGTCCGACAGATCGAGAGCCATGGCCAGAGCGAAAAAGTGAATCGCAAAAGATGAGAAGATGAGAAGAAGGCGAAGAATGACTGAACTCCCCCTCCAAGAAAAATTGGTATTTTAGCTCATCAGTCCGGAGGTGACACCCATTGTGTCACACCATCATCACACCATTGTCCGACATCTATGAGGTAGTCCTTCCGCTCACAAGGTGCAATATGGTTACATACAGGAATTTTCCCACATAGAGCATGGGAATGATTGTTCATTGCAAGCACACAGGTTAATATCACAAAAGGCTATTCAGCATTGAAGCTTCCTGTGTGCTATGAGCAAAAGTTCATTTCCCAAGGAAGTATCGATAGTGTATGAACTGTCCAAGCTTCTCTTGGGAAAATGCAAGAATGCTCCATAAGCAAGAACTGTCATCCACTACTTTGTCACAAACATCATGAGAAAACATTCAGCCTCAACAATTATGTCAAGTTAAAGGTATTTTAAAATAATGTAGCATAACTAATAAATAAGCATACATTTAGTCATAAGCATGTGTAATTTCATTTATGCATTAGTCAAAGCAGTCAATATCATGGTTTGTCTAATGAAAATGTTCAATAGCATATTCAGCCTATTACTACATTTTGGAAACATATACATGTGTATCATAGATGCATACATAATATTACTTTTTTGGGTTTTAGAAAATTTAAGACTCTTCTCATATAAGTATCTCATCAGGAAAGTTTCAGTTTTCTAATTGTTAACATGACAGCTTTGTGCCAAGTTTTCGTTATTCAATGGTACATTTACAAAGAGAGTAATAAGACAGTTCCTGAGACACTAGCACATTTATATTCAACATTATGCTGTAGAATATGAATTATTTTAATTGCAAATAAACTTAGTACATATCACAGTTATACTTTCACCTATTAATTACTATATTTCAGAGGATAATCAAATGCATTTCAGTTATGGCTTTCACATATACGTTTTTATTAATTATTTAGTTGTAAGAAATGGTTTATGAAAATGAAACGCTAGACAGACACACAATATATGATTCGTCACTATTTTAAGCACTCTTTTATGGTGCATTCGCTATATATTTTCATCATAATCATTTGTCATTTTCTCAAGACGTGTGCAAGATGCATATTAATTTTCATGACAGTTAATACTCTCATTATAGGTTTATGTGCCGTGCAGAGAATGAGCAGTTTTTAAGCTGCAACAGTCCCCCCTTTGATGGTAACTCAAGTCATCACATAGATTTCCCATCAGATGTCACAGATCACAGTTCAGTTCTCTTCATTATTTTATGTCTGGAATCCTCCAGAGCTTTCATTTCATCATAGTATTGACTTTGTCTATCCTCCAACTCTACATCTGCTCTCTTTCTTTTCCCTCCCCTTTTTCTTTGTGTACGTCTGCACATTTTAATAGCTACAAACATCAGCAATACAAACAGAGCAATCACTACTAGGAGTCTCACAATTTTTCTTACAATTCCACTCCCTAGATTGCCCAACCATCTGCCTACAGAAGAGAAACCTTTCCCAATTGATTCCCAGGCACCATCAATTTTTAACCCTTTCAGGTCTTTGTCAAGATCAGTAATATTTTTAATATAAAGTCCTTAATCTTTTCAGGTATGTAGGTACAACATTGTTGAACCTTTAACATCCGGCAGACTCTGCGCTCTTTCATGAGAAGGATGTCTAGGGCAAGTCAATTCTGCAAAACCATGGAATGGATTGCAACTATTTCAGTATCCAAGGCTAAGAATCCTCCAGCTGTGCTAGTAGCTAGCTTGCCAACTGCAGTAGAATACTTTCTAAGCTTGTGAGAATTTAATATCACTCCTACAGATTGTATTAAAGCACCAAAGATGTCTCCTACTATTTCACTTGCACTAGCACTCCTCTTACCTCGCCCATGATGCTCTGTTGCTGGTTCATCAATTTGTTCCACATGATACATTTTTGGAAAACATAATCCCATATAAATGATTCCATACCATCTTTTAGGTAATCTGTAAAAGGCATTTTTCCTGCAAATATAATATATTCCAGGAAAGACAGGATCTACTCCTTCTAGAGTTTTCAGTGTTTTTTACTTCAAATGTATGGTAACATTCACTTGTACCTATGAAATTTGTGTCAATATTAGATCTTCTCATGAATATATATAATTTCCCTTTATGTTGCCAGTCTAGAGCTAGGGCAGCCATATTTCCCTCTATTCTGTGTCATTCTTCGTGTTGTACCCAAAGTGGCACTTTCAAATGATTTGCAGATGTTATATGGCCATTACGGTCATTGTCGACATTGCTAAGTTAGCATGAGCTTTGCTGCCATGATGCTGCTTTTGCGCACGTTACTACATGACTTTATTTTTGCAAGACTCTGTTTATGCCTTTCACGTGAGAACTGTCTGCTTTTCACGTTCTCTGCTGAGTTTCTGGAGTTTAGTCTGAACACGATGTGCAAGGTTGATAAACAATGCCCCTTGTTATTCTGTTCTGGTCAGTCCCTAGCACCTAGACAAAACATGCTAAACACAGCTGCGTTACTGGAGACTCGTGCTTTGATATTACGGGGATGCATGTTGTTTTAACACACACTTGGAGAGAGCCCTTTCCATGGAGAAGAGCTATGTTCCTGTGATGTAAACCTTCCATCTAGGCTTTAAGGTATGGGGTCTGCTGAGAAAGCCCAGAGATCTTCTTTTATATAATAAACTTCTTCCAGTCAAGGGGAGGGTGGTTAGGCCTTAAAGTCCTTTTTCCACTGTCTTTATATAATGACTTCCCCCTTCGTACTCTATGGAATTGTAACAATGTTAATTGTTCTGAGTTTATGCATTTTGCTGCTGGTAGTGGCACGTATACTGTATTGTAGAGCACGATAGTTAAAATAAAAATTTTGAACTATTACAGTGACTCTGCCAATTCTTATTGTGGACAAGTACGAGTGAGCGAGCGAAAGGGTATGTCTTGCTACCACGATTCCTCAGAGAGTCGGAAGTGTTGTGTTCTGGGTTGTCTAATCATTTGTAGCTTCGTGATTTTGGAGGAGAACGAATGAGACACTATAGCCAGTCGGTCTTGGGATTTTGGGTGCTAAGGTGATAGGTTGGTACACCCCTATACACCGAGGTCCTGTTTTCCTGCGCATAGTTCTGTGTAGGTGCAGAATCCCTGCAACATGGCGCCACCAACCTTTGGTCTGATTCTTATCTGCGAGACTCTTGAGTAGTGCTTGTGCTTGTCCACAATCCCCTCACATCTGTTTCCGGAGACGGTTGTGAAGGTGTAACCGCCTATATTGATGTTTTATAGGTTCTTTCAAGCTTGATGTTTTAAAAGGTTCCTTCTCTTTATTCTTAACCTGTTATTGCGCTGCCACGCTTTAGGTTGTCGTTCTTTGTTATTCATAATGGCGGTTGTGATTACTGCGCCTAATCGGGCTGCAGTCACAGCTTATTTGACTCAAAATGGAGTCCCTGATGCTGGTGTTGCCCTAATTTTTGTTGTAGAAGTGGATGCAGCTTACTGATTCGAGGTATTTTATTCTTGGGTCACCTTTCCGGCGGTGGATGGAACAGATCATTTGTTTCACGAATATACTGCCACAGCCCTTCCTCAGATTTATCAGCCTTATAGGGCTCTCGAAGTTCCACTAACGGCTTGGCAACACCAAATATGGTTTAATGGCGCCCTTCCTCACCCAATAACGCCGGTCCGTTTAGGCCCTTTATCGATGGAGGGGGCCACGTGGCCCGTTTTGGTTGGGTATAACCCACACCCACGTTATCAGACAACTGCAACACTTGCAGAACTCCGCGTATTACATACATCCTTGATACGTGTGCATAGGGCTGTTATACAGTTCATGTCGCGCAACTTTCAGGTGGGACCACCTGTGGTTGCTGCACAACCCGCTGGACCTGGTGGTGTACCCATCAGTCCTCTTATGGCTAATTCAGTGATGGGCAAGCATCCACAAAATAAGGATGAGCTCCCTTATTTGCTTGCTGAAAAATTTGGACAAATCAAGGCTGTTTTTCCAAATACCACTCCTGTGGAGAAACACAGGATCTTGACTATAAGTTTGCCTTAAGACTTAATTCCCGAATTGGCTGATTGTAACACCTGGGGTAAGGTGTTTGCAGCTGTATATTTGAAATGTTTTGGCACTCCCTCCATGACCGTGCTCCCTTCCGTGATAAAACGTGTTCAAGATGAACACGGAGCCGAGGCGGCTCTGGAATTAGGAATGAGACTGGTGGGGGTGTTCAACGTGGTTGCTGATATGATCCTTGCTAATGTCAAGGGTGATGCTGTAAGCTTACAAGTGGCTAACTGCTTGGAGTCTGTCGCAGATGCAGACAAGCCGCGCAAATTGCCGAAGATTACTGCAAAGGCTTATAAAACCATAGGCCGCAATAGTCTGGGAGTTAAGCCTTTTACTCAAATGCAGACGCAATCTCAAACACAAAAAGCCCAAGCTGATAAAGACGGGCGCCCGTTCTTTCCTTAAGAACTGGAAAAATAAGAAACAGGGGCAGCAACAACAGAAGCAAGGTTCGCGTGCAGGTTCACCGACGCCTGAGTCTTCTGAGCGTACTTATGACTTGCGCGACCGCACGAAAATTAAGACTCCTGATAGATTTCAAGTCCCTGATCAGCGCTCTCCTTGTTCTTTACAGGACACATCGGCATCTCAAGTTGGTGGAGGGGAGCGCCTGGATCGTGGCAAAGGTCCAACTAAGCAACAGGGACGAGATGAACTTCGACAGTTTGACGTTAAAGCCAAACAAGAGGACCTGCCGCGCTTTCGACCCCCGTATCAGAAGAAAAAAGTTGCCGCTTTAACAGCGAGGTATGCCTCAGACGGTGAGAACGCGACTCCTGGACTGGACATGGGCAGTGACTCTGCTCGACAGCGCAGCGGAGGTTACCATAGTGCGGGAGGCACTGCGTCCCTGTCTGGAGGCGACAGCAACTGATACATTCATTACAGTCGAAACTGCAGATACCCGGGTTGCCCCACCGGATAGACTCTATGAGATTATTTTCCAAATTGAAGGTGATATACAGCATCCAATCAGAGCGGTTTTCTGGGAAAATCTAACCTCCTCGTACTACATTTTGTTGGCGGAGGCAGATTGGCCTCCACCCTTTGTGTTAGCCGCTTCTAGAGGGGAGGACGTGATACTTCCGAGTTTTTCGCGTTACGTCCCTGATGAGCATGCAAAGGCTTTCGCAGCTGAGTGGGCTTTGGCCCTTGCCCTGGCGGTGTACCGTAATCAGGTGGGCTACGATATTGATTCACCAGCACATGAGATACCTTTACGTTCTATGCCACAGCCGCAACTGCAATATCCAATCAGACGTGAAGCTAATGCTCACGTTTGTGACATTCTAACACAGTTAGAGTATCAAGGAGTGATTGAATCATGTACATCACTGATGAATAATCCTCTCTTTACGGTATCAAAACCTGACGGTTCATATCGCATTGTATTGGATTACCGAAATTTGAATAGTCATTGTCGCACTTTTGCAGTACAAAACAGACACAGCTCTGCGCTGGTAAACAATCTTGTTCGTAAAAAATACAAAACTACACTGGACATTTCCAATGGTTTCTACAGTCATAATCTCGCACCTGAGAGCCGTGACTTGACAGCATTTACCGCCGTCGGAAATCAGATTAAATGTACGCGTTTGCCTATGGCGTATAAAAATAGCCCCGGGGCATTTGCTGCACGTGTTGTGTCTTTGTTGCACGACATAGATCCAGATGCGTTCTCGTACGTTGATGACATTTATCTGACAGACGACGAACTTATGCCGCATCTTGTCCGGGTCGACCGCATCATTTTATCATTTGCCGACTATGGATACAAGTTCAATTTTGCAAAATCACACATCGCTCATTTGGCAGTACTCTTTTTGGGCTATGAGCTCAATAATGAAGGTAAGGGGTTAGCCCCTCACTTCCTGGAGAAATGTGCACAATTGCAACCCCCTTCTACGCTGAAGAAACTTCAGTCTCTGCTGGGATTTTTGAATTTCGGGAGGACATACATTCCCGATTATGCCCAGTGTATCAAAACGCTTTATGCGTTGATACAACCAACATATTCTTCTGCCAGCTGGCTTCCGGAGCATACCACTATCCTACAATCTTTGCAATCTGATATGCTTGCAACTAATTACTTGTTGGCGCGTGATAACACTACGAACCTGGTGATACGTATAGTACCAGGGAAGGTGGGTTTCACTTACTTGACGTTCAATGAGGGGGACACAGTACCTATTGCATACAAATCAAATTTGTACACTGCAGCTGAAATGCGTTGACAGCGGTCCAAATGGCGGTTCTGAAAGAACGCTCACTGGCGCAAGGTAAACGCATTCTTGTGGTCGTGCCTTTCCCAGCTTTGGAGGCCGTGACTAAGGCAAGTGTACCTAACTCTAAGGCACTTCATCTCCATTGGATTCAATGGGCTACGTCTTTGACATCATCTGATGTCACATTTATCTTTGACCCTGCACTTCAGACACAGGAGTTTTTACAGTATGAACATGTTCATCCTCCTCTGTTGTTGTTGCTTCCTTTACATGAGTACAAATGTATCATTTATACCGATGGCTCGGCTCAACCGGCCACCGGCTCCAAACACGCTTATTCAGCAGCTTGCACAATTGTGGCCGGTTCAATTGTCAATGGAGAATTTAAGTCTTACATAGTGCATACACAGGCACATGGGGACTGTACAGCGCAATTGGCGGAGCTGCGTGCTCTTGTTCTTGCTCTAGAGTTTGCTGATCCTAATGCGAATACTCTTATTGTGTGTGATTCTTACTACTATGTCCAATCTTTTAATGACAACTTATTCTTTTGGTCTCAAAATGACTATCGAGACTCTAAAGGCAGTGCAATTAAGCATAAAGCGCTTTGGGTTCGGGTGGCAGACCTTAAACAACGTCTGCCCCTCACACATGTTATATATACATACTCTTGGCCATCAGCGTGTGGGAGCACATGCTCTTGGTAATTCTTTGGCTGACGAAGCGGCCAAATCTGCAGTAGCCACGTGTTCCGTAGCAGCAGTTACAAGGTCCATGACTAAAATAGATAATGATATTCTGGCGGCGGTAGCTGCTACGAGGGAGGGAACTGCTTATCCTCAGGATTTCCCTTCGAAATACTCTTATCATATATCTCCCGAACAAGTTCCTTATGCTAACATTCCATCTGTTGGGGATCGGCTGATTCCCAACATGGACCGCAGACTTGCTCTGATCAAAGCCACACACGAGGGCATGGCTTCTGCTCATGCCAGTGCGTCCGCGACAGTCTTGATTTGGCAGCAATGTTATTGGTGGCGTGGTTTATATAAATAGACCCGTAATTATGTGCTTTCTTGTGACATTTGTCAACAAATTAAACCGTCTACGGTCACGCGCCCACCTCAAACACAGCTATGTATTTCTAATCAACCATTTGGCTGTGTATATCTTGATCACTGCGGTCCATTCTCTTCTGATACTGCGTATAAATATATATTTGTTGCAGTTGATTCGTGCCCTAGATTCCTTTGGGTTTGGCCACAACGCAGTACTGACGCTTGAAATGTCATCAGGGATTTGCGTGTCTTTGTCGGGATGTTTGCCTGTGGCACCTTCCATTCGGACCAGGGTCCAGCGTTTGCCTCTAAGGCACAAGGACGCGATGAGGTTGATGGGGGTGCTGGTGCAGTTTTAGTCTCCATATAGGCCTGAGGGCAATTCCATAGTGGAGCGAATGAACCGTGACTTAAAGCAATCCTTGACAGCTAGAGTCTTAGGTACTGGCAGGAACTGGCTGGCCCTTTTGTATGGTTTTCAACGTGCACTCAATAATCTCCCTAGAAGAATTCTGGGTGGGCGGACCCCATACGAAATGCTCTTTGGCATTAAAATGTTTGTGCCAGACCTTGATGGTCTAGACGTTGTGGCGGCTGCCGCAACCTTTGACGTAGATAATCAATCTACTGTGTTACAGGATCTACAAAAGACCCATGATAGCTACGCAACTGAACATTTACCCTCTTCCAATGATGCAGCACTGCTGATTCCGGTTGCCGGCTAGCTTCCCAAAATTGGGGATCTGGTACGAGAAAAGCTGGAGTACAAAAAAGAATTTGGTCCCTCTTATCGTGCACCAGTTCCAGTACTTGGTTTGAAGGGTACTCGTACAGTCATTTTACCACCTTTACCTGGTCGCAGAGACAACAGATACATCTCAGTGGACAATGTCAAGTTACACCGTCTGGCAGATTCTGAATAGTGTGACACCTGCTGTTTCGTGCAACGCCATTTCTTTGAATCCGGTATCCTCAACCGCTACGACTAAAGCCTGTACCGGTGAGGGTGAGATGGAAACAACTATTGACCTTTCGCCTGTTCTGCCTCCATCCTCTTCCACTGAAGATGTCGAATATACATATCCCACAGATGAGTCCCAGAGGGAAGTGCCGAGCAATCCTCAACAACATCACGCTGAAACATCCCACCCACCTTATATAACGAGGGGTGCAAACGGTTATTTTGGGGACCATGCCAGCTTCTCTTATGACTCATCCTCCTCGTCTTCCACTTTGGCACTTCCACCGACAAAATTGAGCATTTTCGTCTCTTGGTTCAAAAAGACTTACCTGGTCCCCCCATGGACCTACATCTGGTTGGTGCTTATCCTAATTTTCCTCTTTATGTCGATTGGATTTGTGACAGTGTTCTTCTTACTCATCAATGGTCATTATTTGCCAGAACGCTCTGCTGTGAACTTAGTCGATGGAATTCTGGCCCCTCACACATCGTCCCATATCATGAAACGTGATCAGACTCTTGTGAACATTTCAGCATTCCCGGTTGCAGATGGCATCGTTTGGGACAAAGTAGCTTTCAAAATTCATGGTCCGACTGAGGTGCTCAGGGTGCCATACGTGTTTCGCGTCTCATTAGGAGAAGTGGTAAAACGGGACATACATTCTGATGATTGGGATGTGCAAGCAGTACATTCGTTGTTTTCTGATTTAAAATATTATGCTGCTTTTGATGCTGAAGATTTGTATTTAAATTCTGCCAGTTTTGCTGATTTATTCTGTTATCAACATTATGGGCATCATTTTTTACACGAAACAAACACATTAAGACCTGTTCTTAATTACACTCAATGGGAACATTGTCCTACTCCGGTACAGGAGAGTTCTAAAACTCTTAGAGATAAGTTCACATATTTTACAGATTATGACACGTCTAATCCGGAATCCTATCTTTTTAAACTGCAATTGTCATCTCAATCCAAATTTATCTTGACCCACACTAAATTGATTTACTCCAGCTCCTTTAGGACTAAATTGGCCGCTCAGGGTTATGATCACTGGAAAGAGACCATTGATTTAAAATCAATCTGGGGCACAAAGCCTTGGCAAGTTCAGAGAACTGAGGCTTTGCATCGTGCCTGCCTAATCCTGACTCAGATTTTATTTTTAAATGATACAGTGTACCAAACCACTTGCTTTGGCTTGGCAACTGCAAAAAATTTGAATATCCCATCCATTCCGTCATTAGGGGAATATGACAACTGGCGTGCTCAAACGAATTATACCATTGAGGCATTGCAGGCTTTGTTTCGAAATTACACTTTCAATGTCTCTGAAATTGATTCATCCGGATGGTTGGTGTGGCAAACAAATTCAAATGCATGTCAATTGTGTTTTTATAATGTAACACCTGGTTTCACACAGACTAGACCGGATCCTCGTTATCCACATTCACATTCGGTCACCACATACTCGGTGGGTAAATTATGCCAACAATGGTTGGAACACTCCACCTTATCGTCAGTGAAACAACACCTCGCACTCTTGTCGAGTGACATCAATTTGGCTGATTTTATTTTAGGACCTAGGATTTCTAGATCTAAGAGCTTTATATATGCAGCTTACAATGAAATTTGGAAACTTTCACAGATTGAGGCAGCGCTTCGTCTGCACCAAATTAATCAAGCAAATTTAGAAAAAGTCCTTGCCGTGGTCAACAATAGCATCAATACACTTTCTTCACGCATTTATACATTGGATAATGTTGTGTCTTCTGTTATTGATATTGTTCAGAGTGATGTGTCTGTGTTGTATCATGGTCAAAATCAATTGCGATCAGTTATGCAGTTTGCATGGACGTTACAGACCCTCAAAATGGGAAAAGTCCTGTGGGATTATTTGAATGCTTCTGCTTTGTTTCTACCATTTAATCTAACTGATAAACAGAGATTTATGTCCATGAAAGATGCTGCATACACACTGTTGCATATTGAACAATTGGAGCCCTTGCCGTTCTCTGTAGCGGAAACGGATTCTGCTGTTTGGTTAATTCATGGGGTTATATCGCTCCCATTTTCGTTGTTTCAATTTAACTCATGCATGCAACATTTTCCGATTGGCCGTTTTGAACCACTGGGTAGTGCATTTCTCCATGAATTATGGTCCCTACCTTTCACTTACAGATGTCAGCGGGAGGATAAGGAAGTTTTCCTAACAGGGGAGGACTGCGATTCCACAGTAGGACATTCTCTGGTTTGTAAACACGTTAAGTTGCACGGCTCTTGTAATGTATCTGCGCCTAATCTTGCTTGTTTTTTTAAAGGAACTCCTGTCCCATCGATAATTACCGCTTTTACCTTGCTTACTAACGGCAGTTATCTTATTTTGAACAACCAAGACTGCTGTGGTTTACGGGCAGGAATCCCGTATTTCGTAACAGTTTCACAACGTGTTACTTGTTGTAGCAATGTGCTTTTTCCGCCCCCGCGTGGGAGTGTAGATAGTTCCATTTGGCCTTCCATTCCGACTTTGAAAACAGATTTCAACAAATTAAGCAGGCTCAAAGCGCAATTGTTCCAACAAGAAGTGGCTCTCACTTCGGCTCGAGAGACCTTCGAGTTACAGGTGGCTAGAACATTTAGCGAGATTCTGTCACTTCTGAACACTAACCTCCCACTTCACTTTGGGGAGCTTATTCATCAAATATTTAATGCGTCTGACACTAAAGGCCTTGCACATTTTTTTAAACACTTGGGATCCGGCCTTGTGACTTCCTTTCAGACGATATTTGGAGTAATACAGGCTTTTACTCATTCTATTTTTTCCAGCGTCTTCGGGGGATTACCTTTATTACTACCGTTGGTTGGTGGAATCCTACTTCTTCTATTCCTGCTGCGCAATGGCTGCTCATCTTGTGGTAATGCACAGACGAGGCCAATTGCAACTGTACCGTGATCGAATGCAACAGGTTTTTGGATGCTTGCCATTAGCAACGCTTGGCGTGAGTTATGGATTAACTTTTCGCTTTGCCTACTTTACTTGCGTGCAACCAGTGTTCTACTGTCGATGGTGCCCCTACTACTGGGCTATGGATTTATGCCTCTCCAATACGTCATGTCCAGTCCCGGATTTTAACCAGTTGATGGGTCCCTTAGAGGCCCATGACCAGGCTTGTTCTGGGGATGGCCGTATGGCGCGTGCGGCGGCACTTGGAGTATTGGCTGAATGGGTTATCTGTGCGGCTGCGCAGAACCTCTTGCATCAGAGTTTCATCTAATATCACGCAAGTTGTCCGGTTATCCTTTTGGAAGCATCAGATTACGAAGAGCACGTTTGTTCCTTTGACCTACTGAATTGTATGTCATCCCTTTTTTCTACTAACGATAGGGATGATATTTTGGAGGGAATTGCATTCTTAAGTTCACGTACTTTGATGGATATACCACCTCCTTCATAATAACATTATCCCGGAGACAACACTCTTTCAATAGTCGCAAAGAATTTATTGATTTTTTTATTTTTTCAATTTGTTTTTTTCAAACGCTTTTGAACTCTGCTTGGCTTTTGAACTCTGTTTTGGTCCTTTGTCTATTTACTATGACCTTAACAAGGGGAGGGTGTTATATGGCCATTAGGGTCATTGTCGACATTGCTAAGTTAGCATGAGCTTTGCTGCCATGATGCTGCTTTTGCGCACGTTACTACATGATTTTATTTTTGCAAGACTCTGTTTATGCCTTTCACATGAGAACTGTCTGCTTTTCACGTTCTCTGCTGAGTTCCTGGAGTTTAGTCTGAACACGATGTGCAAGGTCGATAAACAATGCCCCTTGTTATTCTGTTCTGGTCAGTCCCTAGCACCTAGACAAAACATGCTAAACACAGCTGCGTTGCTGGAGACTCGTGCTTTGATATTAAGGGGATGCATGTTGTTTTAACACACACTTGGAGAGAGCCCTTTCCATGGAGAAGAGCTATGCTGTTCCTATGATGTAAACCTTCCATCTAGGCTTTAAGGTATGGGGTCTGCTGACAAAGCCCAGAGATCTTCTTTTATATAATAAACTTCTTCCAGTCAAGGGGAGGGTAGTTAGGCCTTATAGTCCTTTTTCCACTGTCTTTAAATAATGACTTCCCCCTTCTTACTCTATGGAATTGTAACAATGCTAATTGTTCTGAGTTTATGCATTTTGCTGTTGGTAGTGGCTTGTATACTGTATTGTAGAGCACGATAGTTAAAATAAACATTTTGAACTATTACAGTGAGTCTGCCAATTCTTATTGTGGACAAGTACGAGTGAGCGAGCGAAAGGGTATGTCTTGCTACCGCGATTTCTGAGAGAGTCGGGAGTGTTGTGTTCTGGGTTGTCTAATCATTTGTAGCTTCGTGATTTTGGAGGAGAACGAATGCGATACAATAGCTAGTCGGTCTTGGGATTTTGGGTACTAAGGTGATAGGTTGGTACACCCCTATATACCGAGGTCCTGTTTTCCTGCGCATAGTTCTGTGTAGGTGCAGAATCCCCGCAACACAGCTTTAGCTATGATATCTCTATGTCTATTTTCTATTGAATCTATAAATTTGTTTGCTACTTTTTCCAAAGTACAGGTTAAATTGTATCGGTGCGCATAAGCCATATCTAGTGACTGAGTGAGTGTAAGGAAATGTCCAATTATTTCACCTGATTTAGCTTCAGGATGAGGATTTAAACATTTTAGCACAGGAATCTCTGAAAAGACCAAATCATAATTTGAATAATAATATTGGGAATGGTCTGTTCAATAAAATAAACTTGACAATAAACAACAGGAAATTCTGTAAGTCAAAGGACTATGATGGTACGTAATTCCCTCTGCAACTGATGCAGGTAATTGCAGACATACGTAGCAATCCCTAGCACCCATAGTATCTACAAACTCATGCAACAGTTTAGTATATACATTTAGTGAATAGTATCCTTTTTGAAGCATTTACCTGTATATTCTTATCATCTATTGCAGTAAAACTATTTCTAGTAGATGATGAAGCTTTAGGGTGAAGTGCAGGCTCAGGATTTCCTATCTGGAAATGATGAGGCAAATTCAGAATTATTAGCAAAACAACTAACATTACTGTAACAACAGCAAATACACCTACACATGAATGTTTTCGTCTAAGAGAGGTTGCAGTAGCAGGCTCAATGAGTTCTTAGAATCAGACCTTTTAGCTTAGAAGATTTGCAGCAATTTTGTTTTCAGCAGCTCAGTTGACTCGGCACAAACAGCAAAGTACAGTTCAAGTGTTCTTTTTTTATTTATTTATTTTACTTAAAAATTATAGAATATAGTTTCTTTCAGTAAATGTGCTGATCAGGTTCATTGATAAGTATTTCCGAAACAATTTGAGTCAGTCTATTCAGTGGTACAGCAAATTCAAATCTCAGTTCAACCACAAATTTCGATTCAAGGAGGTTCAGGTGGATGTGAATTGTTATAGCAAAAGGTATGAAATGCTTTCTCCCAATCATTTGCTGCCAAGTTAGTTCATTCAGGAGCTGAGTACTTTTGGCTGGGTACTCTTGCTCTTTTTGATCTCCTCAGTGCAGGCTCTTCTTCATCACTGTCACTCTGATCAGACTGGCCAGGACCCTCAGTGATGGTCTGAGGAACTCGTACTTTAGTCAGACAGCGTCTTCCTCTTTCCTGTCTTCTGGGCCAACGATCTTCGGGTACAACTTGTGTGACTATTGCAATAGGCCCTTCACTAGGGTCTGTAACTCTCATAGTCAACTCTATTGGCTGTGACCCTTCTGTTCCAATAACAGTTGACTCTCTCAGACCCTCCACAGGCCAAACAATAGTTGTCCCATTAGCTTGCAGGTCCCCAACAGCTTGACTAACCTGCTCCCTCTGTCTCACTGTAACCACCGGCACATCAGGAAAATGTGCCGTTATATCATCAAGGGGACATGGGACTCTGCGAGTATGCACAGCTTGATAGGCCTCCACCCACCTCGAGAAGATGCAGACGATCACTAGGACATATCTCAACCCATTACATATGGGTAATTTTATTAAATCCATCTGCATCCTGTTGAAGGGACCTCCTGATCTCCCTATGTAGCTCATTGTGACTGGTGTTTTTCTCCCTGCATTTTGTTGCTGACACACTACACATTGGTGACATAAACTCTCAGTCATTAATCTGAATCTTGGGTTAAACCAACTCTGTCGGAGAAGGTGCATCATTGCATCTCTCCCTACATGTGCCGGACCAGGGTAATTTCTAGCCATAGGTGGTAATAAGCTATCAGGCAACACTGGTCTTCCATCTGTTGAAACCCAAACATCATCTTCCTCTCTTTTGGTACAACCTGCTCTAATCCAACCTTGCTGTTCAGCTCTGACACTTCCTCCCAAGTATCAACAGCAGATAATAACTGATTGATTGGATCCCCATTGAAGGTACAGGCATTAAAAGCACAGAAACTGGCTGTCTCGTCGGCATAACGAATACTGACTGTCACATAATCTGTGCCTTGCCTGTGCGCAACGCACTTCACCTCTGCAATTTGGGTGGGCATTTGTAGAGACTGCAGTAGGTTCCTCACACTTTCTCCATTATGTATAGGTGAACCAGAGGAAGTCATGAACCCACACTGTGACCACAATTGCCCAAGGTCATGTACGATGCCAAATCTGTACTGACTATCAGTGAAAATTGTCACTCTCGGTCTGAAACACAGCATGCCCTCGTCAAAGCAACCAATTCTGCCACTTAACTGTAAAGACCCTTGAAGCCAGGAGGATTCAACCACACCCGCAACAGTGCAAATAGCATATGCAGCTTTAAGGTTTCTTTCATGATTCCGCAAACAGGAGCCATCCACAAACAGCACATGATTGAATTCAGGCAGTGGCACATCATGTATATCTGGTCTTGGTTTGGTACACAAGTCAGTCACGTCAAGGCAGTCATGCTCCTGTATTCTTACAGTTTTTGTACCCCATTTGATAAACAGCACATGATTGAATTCAGGTAGGGGCACATCGTGTATATCTGGTCTTGGTTTGGTACTCAGTTCAGTCACATGAAGGCAGGAATGCTCCTGTATTTTTACAGTTTTTGTACCCCATTCAACTGAATGGGGTACAAACACTGTAAGAGGATGACCCTTGACTATTCTTTCACACTGTTCAAGACTCACAGATATGGTTGCAACAACTTTCAAACATCCAGGCAACGCGGCAGCAACAGCATCAAGTGTAGCCGGAAAGTAGGTCACTGGTATTCGGGCATTGCCGTGCATTGGTCTCAATACAGAAAAAGTACAGCCTTCACTCTCACCACAGAAAAGCACAAAACACTTGTTGTAATCCTGGCATGCTTAGAGTCGGGACATGACAGAGACTTTCTCACAACTCTGTGAAGGCATCCATCAACTGTCATGCCAAGGCACCTAATCAGACACGTATTTGTGTATCAACCTCTGTAGAGGCTTAGATGTCAGGGAAAAGTTGGGAATCCACTGTCAACGGTATCCCACCATTCCCAGGAACATGCAGACTTCCTTCTGTGTGGTTGCTGGACTCATGTTAAGAATCGCAGGGATTCTTTCTTGTGACATTTTCCTTGCTCCTTTCTCAATGTGATGTACTAAGTACAGGACTTCTGTTTGGCAAAATTGTAACTTTATGTCCATTTCTAGCTAAATGAATCAATAGGGCAATAGTATCATTCTTGCAGGCTTCTTGAGTATGTGACACCACCAGTAGGTCTTCAATATACTGCACCAGAACTGAATGGTGAGGCATCACCAAAGACTCAAGATTCTTTTGAATATCTGGTTGAAAATTGAGGGGCTCTCCGTATACCCTTGTGGGACTCGGCACAGTGCCAAAACACGACTGCTGAAACAGAAAGCAAAGAAGTACTGGCTATCCTCATGCAAAGGAATAGAGAAAAATGCCTGACATAAATCAATAACAGAAAACCATTTGGCTTCACATGGTATCTGAAATAATATCACAGCTGGATTCCGTACCACAGGACAACAAGGGACAACAATGGAATTCACCTTTCTCAAATCCTACCCAATAACATACTTGCCATTCAGCTTCTGTAAACCCATGGACTCCCCATTATTTCCTTCAGGATCCCTTGCTCAATCATTAAATCGATCACATGAGTCATTCCAGCAATAGTATCAGGAGTCAAATTGTATTGTGCCATTCTTGGAAATTCTGCATTTGGCTTCACCATGATACGGACTGGTTCTACACCTTTGATAAGTCCGATGTCTTTACCCGTGAAGTCCCAGACTTTAGGTAAGGCTGTGTCTCTCAATTCTCTGGGCAAATCATCTTTGGTCAACAGAGGATACATTCCAATATCAGATCTCTGTCTAGTAAGCTTAAAGACAATACACTCATAATTTGTATGGATTTCAATGCCATTTGGGATACAATAAATGGAACAAACTTAGTTTGCATAACAAATCGCGTCCAAGTAGATTCACTGGACTTGAATCACACACCACAAATTGATGTCAAAGTTCAAAAGAGCATATTTTAACAGGTACTGCTTCAAAAACTGGGGTGGACACTTGTTTATTTGTGACTCCTACAACTTGGATTTTTTCTCCCGAGAGGGATAGGTTAGATACCTCTGCTGTTCTTACAGTAGAGCGGGTAACACCAATGTCAACGAGGAATGAGACAGGGTTCCAATCAGTGCTTAATCTGAGCGAGTTTTCCGGTGCTCAGCACCGGCACTTAAATGTCAACACTGGCGCTCCTGACAGTCTGCCACAAGGTGACGCTGTCTGTCTAATTTCATGATGACCACAACAGCAGTCAATTATTAATTCCATATGCATTAAAAATTACTATTACCTGCAGCCCAAGCCGTACAGCTTTGGAGGCCTGAAATAATCTGAATTGTCACACTTGTAGACGTTTGATGGTAAGTAGCTATGTTGTTAAAATCATTGGCAGCATGGCAGGGGCAATGCGTGGTGCAAGCTGCAGTGGCCTCCTGATGAGAGTGCAGGCACTTTTTACAACTTAAGCACAGGTTCCCATTCACCTCTCTGTCCACATAGGGACCATTCTGGTCTACCTCTAAGGCTGCTCCAAGCACGCAGTCCACCTCTCCCCTCAGGCACTGTCATGCTGACAGGTCTGAGTCGAAATCATCTACCTGGATCAAATACTTTTGGGAGGTATCCTAATTCCCATAGGAATTTGTGTTTGCATGATGAACCTGATTCGTATTATATCTTTACATCTGTACATTTTGTTGTGGCATCGGTACTTGTGGTACTTGCATTGTTTGAGCTTGAGGTACATTAGAATTTTGGACTCTCTGTCTTGGCAATTGTTGAGTCTTAACCATGTTATTTCCCTGGGACTGTGCATACCCTCTATTCTGAACCTGATTTCCACCATTGTTTACATTTAAAATACACTTGCGCTTCCAATGCCCCAACTTGGCACAAACATGACATGGATTTGTTTTCTTCAAAGAGGACACATCAACACCTATTCTATAATCAGCCAGCCAGAACACCACGACCTCTAGCTTGTGGCTGGAAATTCTGCTGTTGAAATCCATTAACTCCCTGCATCATTGGGACCTGATTGTATCCTCACTGCACCCGAACCATGTTATCAAAACCCAACTGATTCTGACTTCTCTGCACAGAAAACATTTGTGCATTCATTAACTTCTCCTTCTCCTTTATTCTCTTGTATTTCACTTCTGTTTCATCCCACTCAGTACTTTGCGTACAGCAGGATCTCATCAATCAGCTTATTTTGCCAGCATATTAAATGCTGCTGAATCATTGCAAAAATCTCAGGTCTCAATCCATACACGAATCTGTAAACAAAATGTCCCATATCTTTCTCTGCCACATTTTCTATTCTAAAAACCTGTATCAATCTCTCATAATGGGCATGAACTGTTTCTTTGAGTTCCTGTGTTGTTCTGTCAATTTTCAGCCAATCGATCTATTTGGGAGCAATCTTGGTCTTCAGGAAAGTAATCACTTGTTTGTATTTTTTCAATACCACTGGAAACGGGGCCCCTGTTTTGGGATCTCTAGCTGGTTCTACATCAGGCCAATCTAGAGCCACCTTATACTCCATCCATATATCTCCTAGAACCACGATGTCAAATAAGATATCCAATTCCTTCCACAAAACCTTAGAAATTTTTAAAAACTGCTCAATTTGTCTGTACCATTCTACTGGATTTGCTCTCAGTTTTGGGAATTCATTTGTGAAAGACAAAATATCAATCCTAAACCAAGGCACATGTACATATCCTCCTCCTGGTATCTCTCTCATGGGAAGCATTCGAACTTCCCCTTCTCCCTCATCAATTATAAGTGAAGGCACTTGCAGTTAATCTTCTTCTTTGACCATCTACCTTACCACTTATCAAATTCACTCCATTTTCTGAGTAATGTCATTATTTCCTTAATCTGCTGATCTCATGTTACCAGGATCTCTATCACTAAAATCTAATCAGTACGTCCTCTGTAACACTTTTGATTTTTCACATCGATCTCATACTTTTGAGCCAATTCAGTTAATCTTTCATGAGTTTGTCTAGCATGTATCATAATGTCTTTGCAGAGAAACAGTAGTTCCTCATCGTGATAGGTATTTAATCTAGACGGGCTAAGAGTTACAATTATCATCTCTTCTAATTCTACCTTTAATTTGGCCACGTCCAATTCTTTTTCTTTCTCGGGAATTTGAGTAATCGCTGGATTTTTATTAGTGGTTGGAGTACTTAACCCTTTAGGGCAATCATAGAATTCTTGAGGAGTAAGACTTAAATACTGTATTAGAGTATTGGAATGCAATTCTCCATTGGTTGAGTTTTTACTCGTTTCAAGTGATGAGTGTAACAAGGGAACATCAGAGTTTGATATTCCCCTAGGCACTGCTGTTTCAGAAGCACAATCATTTATTAGAGGAGGTTCAACCACTCTAGGCATGAAAAATGGTGGTGAACTCTGGATCATTTCATTACCTGCATTAAAGTGTGTCTGATTTCATATAGAATTCGCACTTCCAGAATATGTACAATTTCCTTGAGTCTGGACTATTGGAGTCTGAAGAAGTTGTCTCCCTGCTGAATCAATAGGAGTACTAGATGAAGCATTCATCCCAGTAGGAACGAATAATGTATGGGCAGTATTTCCCTGGGACCCAATTTTGTAAAGAGGTACAATAGGACCAATAGTAACAGGAACAGTCAAAGCATCTGGAGCGTTTAAAGGAGCGGTCTCTCTTGTGTCTCCACCTACAGGAGAAACAAGCATTTGTCCATTTGTAATCACTGGTACAGTAGGTGCATTTGGAATTTTCTCTGAATCTGCCTTTATCAATTCTTCAGGTTGTGATTCATTGTATGGTGGTGGACGATTCAACATTAAATTACTCAAGAAATCATCATCTATGTCACTATCCTCAACGTCAGTCATTGTGTCAGTCCTGTCTGTCTCTAAATTGTTTTTCTTTTCTTTTCGTTTACCTTTTGCTTCTTCTCCTACTGCTGTAAGCGGGTACATTCTCGTTCCCTCAGTAATGTCAGCTCTCCAGGCTTTCTGTTGTGCATTCCACCTAGTGTCTGCATATGAATTTATAGCTCTACTACATCTCCCCTGGTATTTCTCTTTCTCTCACTGATGGGCTTTGTATTCCCATACATTAAGTGCTTCAAATTCAGCAGATTTAGAAAGTGATCTCATTTCATATAATTTAATCCTTAAATTCTCAATAATCCTCAAATTAAATGTCCCGTAATGAGGGAATTGTTAAACATTATCACCTTCTGAAATTTTGTGCCATTGTGCGAGCAAAATACATGTGTGTAATCCTTTATCCATCATGACTATGTGTTCTGGCGTACCCTCAGGTGGTACCTCTTCTCCATCTCTAACTGGTACAGTCATTTCTCCTTGCATTATTTTTCGTGTAGCTTTGAAAAATGTCAGTTTTATTTCAATTTTGTCATCACAAATGATCTACCGTAAAACAAGGAAACAAATGTTTGTTCCCATAATCCTCTTGTGTGGTAATCACAACCAATACCATACTCTTACAAAGTATTCAACCAATCCCAGCACGACTTTACACCAACCGACCAATCCCAGCGTGGCACACTATGACGTCACCCTCACTCTTTGCAGCAGTTCATCCTTCTTTACAATTTCTCAGCACGTTCTTCTAAGCTAAATACACAATACAATGGAAGCTATTTCAACCACTAAGTCTGTCTGCTCCACTAAATAAAGAAATAGATTGGCACACTCTCAAGATAATTAAAACTACTCTTTTACTTCTTGTACTAACACTCACTTCGAATGAAACCTCGACTAGTGAGATCTCACCCATATTGATACAGTTAGCCCCGGTGCACTTGAGACCAACTATACCAACCACTTCACACCATCACACAAAGAAAAATCCCTATCCTTTAAGATGTTGTCGACACCATCTCACGACAAACACCACAACAAACACAGCAGACAACTACACTCAGAATCTTTTACACTAAGACCACCACATAGGTATATTTGTTTATCCAAGGAGCTTAGGCCATAAATGGACCCGATAACCACTTCATCTTCTTTGCAATAAGCACCAAATTCAAATAACCTTTTCAACTTCCCATAACATCACAGAGCCAATTTTAAAACACTGCAATTAACGTAATTGCAACACATATCCCTAGTAATACTCACACTCCTTTGCTGCTACAAGTCGTCCTCGGTAATACGTGAGGAACTAGTGTGTCAAATGTCAACTACCCAATGAGGACCAATAGTTGGTAACCAACTTACAAATTAGAAATTAAATTCAAATATATTACCCTTAAATCCATACTGTAGATGTATAAGATAGTAACCGAAAGTTTAGTCAGGCCAAGATCACACAGACCAATAATTCTGCTGTTGCTATGCAGAACAATAACAGCAATACCTGATGTTCTGTAAATAATTTATGACTATCTCTGCTATACATTAGAATTCCAGTTTAGTATGCACAGTTTCTGTGGAAAGAACATTTAGTAGTAATTAAATAAGACTGAGACATATGAAGTTCAATTAATTATTGGTTTAGACAGAATTAGCATTCGTAGCAATAATCAGCATTTCAGGAAGTTCAAACATGAGTCTCAGTATAATGTTACAGATGTAGTGTAAAACTACATGTTAGCAAAGTACAAAGAATAATAACCTTAAATCCATAGGAAAACGTTCTAGAAAGACAAAGTAAAGGATAACCTCAACAGAGCATTTGGGATTATATAGTTCAGCCAAGGAATCCAAGGAACGTTTACTAGGTAACGGGTTCCTGCCACCAGCAAGGCCAGGGGACAGTCCGTAAGAGTTCTTTCAGCATAGGCATAGGGTCTGGTTAAAGTCCTCCAGAAAGAAGTCTACGGGTAAAGGCAAAAAGGGAAACAGTCACACGAATTTTGAAAGGGGCTCATGTGCAATCTGTTGCACCTGCTGCATGGGCTGCTCTCTCGGATCATGGTTGAGACCACACAACCCCACACCTTCCAGGGGAAATCACTGTTATAGTTCAATAAGCCCAGAGATTACATCAATTGTCACACCATTTCCATTCAATCCATATGCGATCATCATCTGCTCACAAGGTGCAAAAGTGTATACATTTGCGTTCTTTCCCATACCAACTCATGGGAATCGATTATCCGTTCATGCCACACAAGGTTATCTGCAAAGAACCATTTGTTACTGTAGCTTCCCGTGTGCTAGAGTCAGGAGTTCGGGTTCACACAGTAATGGCTATATAGATATATCAATATGTATCATTTACCTTCAGGAATGTCATGGGAAAGTACAAGAAAGTTACATGAGTGAGAAGTGAAGCATGATTCCTTCTCATCAGTCCATAAGAAAGTACAGGCCTAAGGAATAAAGATAACTTAATGCATTTAAAGGCAGTGCATCTTAATTAATAGATTAATATGTAAATAAACTCAAGCATAGTGTACTTCAATTAAGCATTTGTGTCAAATAGTAAAATGTCATAAATTCTTGCATAGAAATGTTCAATCTGAAGTATGGTCTATTGCCACAATTTCAAGGTACATACATGTAAAATATTCTTAAAAAGTGATTAAGAATTTTTGTTTTAGGAAATTCAAGATTCTGTTAGTGTAAAGCTTCACCATAGAAAGTTTCATTCATCTATATTAAGGCATACAGATTTTGGACCACCTTTTCAATGTCTATGGTGCAATACAGTGGAAGCAGTGAAGGATGTTTCAATTTCATCATAATAGCCTACAATATTGTAGATGAGAATCCATAATGCATAAGTATATAATTGCCATATATTTTCATATTAATTTGCATAATAGCAGAAAATAAATTTTTTAAATTTCATTCAACATTTGTTTAAATCTTGTTTAAAAATCGATTGTTAGGCATGTTAGACACTCAGAGACTTATTTACAAGCCCAGTGCGCCACCGGAACTTCACTTTTTTTGACGTTCCGGCAGCGCACAGTGCAGACCCATATCTACGAGGCCACGGAAAGCCACCTTGCGTGGCTTTTCATGGCCTCGTAGATATGGTGTAAGGCAACACAGCACAAGTCGCTGCGTTGCCTCACACTGCCTTAGGGAGGCGCACCTTGGGCATTGCATTGGGTGTTCCCACTCAAAGCCCATGGATTTTAACACATTTCCAGATCACAACATAGCATAAATCTGGGAATGTGTCGAAACCCTGAGCCTTCCCAGGGGTGGCTTAATGGTTGTTTTTGGGAAGGAAGGTGTCTCTTCCTGCACAAAAGCAACATGATTTCAATTCAAGCATCCTTGTGCCATGGTGCAAGGGTGCCTGAGTTGGCTTTAGGCAGCCATTTGTGTGCCAGCGCTGTGTAAGAGAACAGGAATGTGCCATATTGTATAGATACCTCGCATTCCTGCCCTTTGACACAGGGCAGTGCAGTAAAGTAACGTGCAGCACTGCCCTGCATCAAATTGTTGTAAATAAGGCCCAGAATATATGAATATTGTCTTCTTCTACAAATCTAAGCACTCTTTTACGGTGCTTATACTATATTTTTCTCAAAATCATTGTCTTCTGAAAAGTGCAAGGTACACATTAATTTTCCTGTGTGTTTTCGTTCTCATATTTCATTTTTGTGCCATGTAAAGAATAAAAAGCTTTTAAACTGCAACACATGGAATATTTGATCTCATCATCAGCATTTCTAAGACCTTTAATACTAGTGTTTTGATAAATTATAAGCTAACTCAGATTCTATGAGTAAAGCAAATAACCCGGAAAAATGCTGCAAACCTGACAAGAAATTTTTTTAAGTGAAAGGTAAAAGAGCTAATGTGCCAATAACAAATATGGAGGTTCATGGAGAATCACAAAGCAATAAGATTAAAAAGATTAGGTCCATAACCCTCCTATTTAAAAGGCTTCATCTTCTCTCAAATTTCCATAGCTTGATGGCATCACTTGATGGAGAAACACAGATCCTAAAATACAGCTGCATTTCTTCATGGGCCAGCGATACATATAAATAAGCCCCTTGTGCCAAAATACCATATGTATTATTACATTACTGAGCACAACCTAACAGAACCAGGAGTAGTGATATCAAGTGTTACTGTTGAGACTGAGACAGATTAAATCATAACCTCTGATATGGTAGGGGGATTGGTGATTACAATTATCTGTTTGAAGTGCTAAGTATCAACTGAACTAAACATCATTCTAGGTGTGCCTTTTTTTATAAACAAGTTTATAATTTTATTATAAAACACAGATGATAATACAGTCAAAACTACTATGTCACAGATATCGTCAGTTTTCACATGCATACATTGATCGTCCCGACCCAAAGAATGGTATTCCCACCATTTTCTCCAGACACAAATGGACTTTTCTTGCTGAGCACACCAGTCCAACCCCGCCAGCCATACGGCCACTAAGGGAGGATTCTTGGAGTTCCATTTCCAGGCAATGTCTTACTTGGCAATCAAAGTTGTGACCCCAATGAGCATACGCCCCGTGCTCGGACCCCGCAAATTCTCCAGTAGCCCCAAAAGGGTGACTCTAGAGGAAAGTTCTAGGGGCCTGTCCAGAAATGAGAAAAGTTCTCGTTCTATTTTCCGCAAGTACTGGGCCAGCACGGGACAGGACCAGACCACATGAAAAATGTCTGCTTCCAGTGTGGAACAGCAGAAGCATTTGGCTAGGGAGATCTTGCCTACCTGTTGAAGCTTCAGGGGGGGTCATGTAGGTTAGATGAAGATAACTAAGCTGGACAAGCCTGAGGGGAGTGGTTCTAATTCCAGAGGGGCCATTCTAGCCTCCCTTTAATCTGCATCATCTAGCTCTCCCGTTATTACAGTCTCTAGAACTGGTCCGAGGTATTGATGGCCAGGGAGCGGTATGTGAAATTGGGTGTGGGAAAGTTGATACTGCTCCTGTATCGCCTGGAACATCTGAATGTGGTTCCCTGGCCAGACATCTCTGAGGTGGGTGTATCCTATCCTGTCCCCTTTTGTGAACCCCTCCAGTCTCGCTGTATGGTGCAGCCACGTCCCCTGCTAAAATGGATTCATGCGTGTCAGACTGCGGTCCCATCCCGTAAGTCGGAGTGCCGCCCTCCAGTCCAGGAAGACTACTCAAGCAATTCCCGGGAGAAATTTAAGGATTGGAGCTCTTTACGCCATTGACCAATAGTGGTGGTAGTCATATTGTGCTCATAGCACTACCTAATGATATAATGGGACATCAGACCAAAGGACTTGCTATTTTTCATGTACCATATCAGATGAGGTGAGGTCCTCACAGCTAAAGACATCATTGGGCAGTTCTTGCAATAATTGTATCGCTTTGTTCGCCCTAAGTTGGCGGGGGTATGCCCAGACGTGGGTCCCTTGCTCACTTTGCCACTGGATTCAAGCAAGCCTGGCTGATGACGGCTGGAATGCCAGAAACCGGTCCTAGGATGCTTGTTTCCGGTCCAGGGAAGACATGGCTTGGCAGTTCGGGCTGGACTGTTCCCATGAGGCACAGGGTCAGACTGATTTGCATATGGCCATGTCTGAACTGGGGTGGTGGAGTGAGCTAAAGAATGATGATGGATTAAACCCAGATCAGTTGACTGGGGGTGAGTGTTTGATTGGCTCAAACGTTCCGTCCATCATCCCCTTTTGTATCGCTTTGTTCGCCCTAAGTTGGCGGGGGTATGCCCAGACGTGGGTCCCTTGCTCACTTTGCCACTGGATTCAAGCAAGCCTGGCTGATGACGGCTGGAATGCCAGAAACCGGTCCTAGGAGGCTTGTTTCCGGTCCAGGGAAGACATGGCTTGGCAGTTCGGGCTGGACTGTTCCCATGAGGCACAGGGTCAGACTGATTTGCATATGGCCATGTCTGACCTGGGGTGGTGGAGTGAGCTAAAGAATGATGATGGATTAAACCCAGATCAGTTGACTGGGGGTGAGTGTTTGATTGGCTCAAACGTTCCGTCCATCATCCCCTTTGTATCGCTTTGTTCGCCCTAAGTTGGCGGGGGTATGCCCAGACGTGGGTCCCTTGCTCACTTTGCCACTGGATTCAAGCAAGCCTGGCTGATGACGGCTGGAATGCCAGAAACCGGTCCTAGGATGCTTGTTTCCGGTCCAGGGAAGACCTGGCTTGGCAGTTCGGGCTGGACTGTTCCCATGAGGCACAGGGTCAGACTGATTTGCATATGGCCATGTCTGAACTGGGGTGGTGGAGTGAGCTAAAGAATGATGATGGATTAAACCCAGATCAGTTGACTGGGGGTGAGTGTTTGATTGGCTCAAACGTTCCGTCCATCATCCCCTTTTGTATCGCTTTGTTCGCCCTAAGTTGGCGGGGGTATGCCCAGACGTGGGTCCCTTGCTCACTTTGCCACTGGATTCAAGCAAGCCTGGCTGATGACGGCTGGAATGCCAGAAACCGGTCCTAGGATGCTTGTTTCCGGTCCAGGGAAGACATGGCTTGGCAGTTCGGGCTGGACTGTTCCCATGAGGCACAGGGTCAGACTGATTTGCATATGGCCATGTCTGAACTGGGGTGGTGGAGTGAGCTAAAGAATGATGATGGATTAAACCCAGATCAGTTGACTGGGGGTGAGTGTTTGATTGGCTCAAACGTTCCGTCCATCATCCCCTTTTGTATCGCTTTGTTCGCCCTAAGTTGGCGGGGGTATGCCCAGACGTGGGTCCCTTGCTCACTTTGCCACTGGATTCAAGCAAGCCTGGCTGATTACGGCTGGAATGCCAGAAACCAGTCCTAGGATGCTTGTTTCCGGTCCAGGGAAGACATGGCTTGGCAGTTCGGGCTGGACTGTTCCCATGAGGCACAGGGTCAGACTGATTTGCATATGGCCATGTCTGAACTGGGGTGGTGGAGTGAGCTAAAGAATGATGATGGATTAAACCCAGATCAGTTGACTGGGGGTGAGTGTTTGATTGGCTCAAACGTTCCGTCCATCATCCCCTTTTGTATCGCTTTGTTCGCCCTAAGTTGGCGGGGGTGTGCCCAGACGTGGGTCCCTTGCTCACTTTGCCACTGGATTCAAGCAAGCCTGGCTGATGACGGCTGGAATGCCAGAAACCGGTCCTAGGATGCTTGTTTCCGGTCCAGGGAAGACATGGCTTGGCAGTTCGGGCTGGACTGTTCCCATGAGGCACAGGGTCAGACTGATTTGCATATGGCCATGTCTGAACTGGGGTGGTGGAGTGAGCTAAAGAATGATGATGGATTAAACCCAGATCAGTTGACTGGGGGTGAGTGTTTGATTGGCTCAAACGTTCCGTCCATCATCCCCTTTTGTATCGCTTTGTTCGCCCTAAGTTGGCGGGGGTATGCCCAGACGTGGGTCCCTTGCTCACTTTGCCACTGGATTCAAGCAAGCCTGGCTGATGACGGCTGGAATGCCAGAAACCGGTCCTAGGATGCTTGTTTCCGGTCCAGGGAAGACATGGCTTGGCAGTTCGGGCTGGACTGTTCCCATGAGGCACAGGGTCAGACTGATTTGCATATGGCCATGTCTGAACTGGGGTGGTGGAGTGAGCTAAAGAATGATGATGGATTAAACCCAGATCAGTTGACTGGGGGTGAGTGTTTGATTGGCTCAAACGTTCCGTCCATCATCCCCTTTTGTATCGCTTTGTTCGCCCTAAGTTGGCGGGGGTATGCCCAGACGTGGGTCCCTTGCTCACTTTGCCACTGGATTCAAGCAAGCCTGGCTGATGACGGCTGGAATGCCAGAAACCGGTCCTAGGATGCTTGTTTCCGGTCCAGGGAAGACATGGCTTGGCAGTTCGGGCTGGACTGTTCCCATGAGGCACAGGGTCAGACTGATTTGCATATGGCCATGTCTGAACTGGGGTGGTGGAGTGAGCTAAAGAATGATGATGGATTAAACCCAGATCAGTTGACTGGGGGTGAGTGTTTGATTGGCTCAAACGTTCCGTCCATCATCCCCTTTGTATCGCTTTGTTCGCCCTAAGTTGGCGGGGATATGCCCAGACGTGGGTCCCTTGCTCACTTTGCCACTGGATTCAAGCAAGCCTGGCTGATGACGGCTGGAATGCAGAAACCGGTCCTAGGATGCTTGTTTCCGGTCCAGGGAAGACATGGCTTGGCAGTTCGGGCTGGACTGTTCCCATGAGGCACAGGGTCAGACTGATTTGCATATGGCCATGTCTGAACTGGGGTGGTGGAGTGAGCTAAAGAATGATGATGGATTAAACCCAGATCAGTTGACTGGGGGTGAGTGTTTGATTGGCTCAAACGTTCCGTCCATCATCCCCTTTGTATCGCTTTGTTCGCCCTAAGTTGGCGGGGGTATGCCCAGACGTGGGTCCCTTGCTCACTTTGCCACTGGATTCAAGCAAGCCTGGCTGATGATGGCTGGAATGCCAGAAACCGGTCCTAGGATGCTTGTTTCCGGTCCAGGGAAGACATGGCTTGGCAGTTCGGGCTGGACTGTTCCCATGAGGCACAGGGTCAGACTGATTTGCATATGGCCATGTCTGAACTGGGGTGGTGGAGTGAGCTAAAGAATGATGATGGATTAAACCCAGATCAGTTGACTGGGGGTGAGTGTTTGATTGGCTCAAACGTTCCGTCCATCATCCCCTTTTGTATCGCTTTGTTCGCCCTAAGTTGGCGGGGGTATGCCCAGACGTGGGTCCCTTGCTCACTTTGCCACTGGATTCAAGCAAGCCTGGCTGATGATGGCTGGAATGCCAGAAACCGGTCCTAGGATGCTTGTTTCCGGTCCAGGGAAGACATGGCTTGGCAGTTCGGGCTGGACTGTTCCCATGAGGCACAGGGTCAGACTGATTTGCATATGGCCATGTCTGAACTGGGGTGGTGGAGTGAGCTAAAGAATGATGATGGATTAAACCCAGATCAGTTGACTGGGGGTGAGTGTTTGATTGGCTCAAACGTTCCGTCCATCATCCCCTTTTGTATTGGTAGTCATATTGTGCTCATAGCACTACCTAATGATATAATGGGACATCAGACCAAAGGACTTGCTATTTTTCATGTACCATATCAGATGAGGTGAGGTCCTCACAGCTAAAGACATCATTGGGCAGTTCTTGCAATAATTACAGCTCTGCAATTACTAGTTTTTCTGAGAAGAAACTGCGTTTCTGTAGGCTGAAACGAGTACAGAGGGTAATCTTTTCATGAGGGGTGGCTGGCCTTGGGTTTCATGTCAACTGCCTGGCTTTTCTTTTCAGCAGTTGCACAGTAAAATACTTGTTTCCATTAAACAGGTAGTGGTGGAGGTCTTGGCCTAAAGCTATTGATAAACTGTGTATGCAACAGTTTAAAAGAGTAAAAGGAGCTTGATCTACGTCTCAGAAGAACTTGAAAGTATCTGCTTGTGCATGGCTATCACCACCGCAAATATTCCTTGGTTTCTCTCCTTTCCTGAGAGTGTCAAATAGGGTGCAAGTGAATCTACAAACGCTTACTATCCGCTTATATCTGCATGTCCTCAAAGAGACTAGGTCCATGCAATTTGGGACAAGGCAGGGAAGTCTTGCAGATGTTAAGCTGAAAGAAAATACAGGGAGTGTTTAAAAAGGGATCTGTAGAAAGGGAAGGAGTGTGATCAAGTTAATGGGGGAAGGGCTAACACAAACCACCCAAGGTTTCTAATCCTAAACCCAATTTACTAAATAAAGTAGACAGGATTTAGCATCAGAAAACTGGGCCCTTTTGAAGTAGGCGCAAGGAAGGAGAAATGTTTTCATTTCTCCTTCCTTTTCCAACTTTGTACGTGTGCTGCACTCTACAGCACACATGCAAATAGGGAAAATGGTTTAAGTTAGTCTATGCATAGTATTTTGTCCTAGAAGGGTACTCTTCCAGTACAAAACCTATGCTAGACTCACAGAGACAGCCTTGCACCATGGCGCAAAGGTGTCTCCGTGGCGCACGGCAGCTGATTTCAGCACCGACGCTAGGGAAAGGGGAGGAGAGTGCCATATTTCAGTGAATTTGGCGCTCTCCTCCTCTCTCCTTTTCACGCAGAGCAGCATTTGTGACTGCTGCACTGCGCTGCATGAAAAAGTGGTAAATCTGCCTCTCAGTCTCCCATCAGAGTTACCAATACCAGTAATACTGGTAATTTCAGTGGGTGTAAAGAGTTCCTTCTTACCCACGTTCTGTTTCCCTGTGAGATGGGGACCAGAGCAACAGCAGCCTCTCACCAGAGGACTCCACTTGCTGCGTCCTCGCATCTCGGTGTGCCTCTGTGTGAGGCACAGACAGGGGTAGCAGCAGTGTCCTCGTATTCTGCACTCTCTCACACATAGAATTCAGGGGTGAGTCAGGCTTCCCTTGCATCAGGCGCGATCCATTCAGGTAAGAGCGTTGGGACAGTGGGGCAGGGCGGTGGTGGGGCAGGGGTGGGGGGTGGGAGGCGACATACTACGGGTTAGTAAACATAAAATAAATAAAACCACTTACCTTGCCCTCGCCGCATCGTTGGCAATGCGGCGAGCACAAGGAAAGTGGTTTTATTTATTTATTTTATGTAAACTAACCCGTTGTATGTTGCCTTCCACCCGCCCCACCATTGCCCGCCCCACCGCGCTTACCTGCACGGACCACGCCCGCCTTGCATGCTGGTGGCTCTGTAACACCGCTTGAAAGAGGAAATCCAGCCTGACCAGCGGTGTGTCTGATATGTCATCGGTCAGGAAAACCTTAATTTTCAGCTTTTTGAAGAAACATATTCCAGCGTCTTTTTTCATGTTATTCTCTCCTTGGATTGAAAACTTAAATTGATATTTTGAAATACTTGTAATGCATTATAATTATGGAATATTCCCCAATCCAAATTGGAGCAGTCTACTTCCTGGTTCATTCCTATGACGCATCCAGTTCCAGCACTATTTAAGGGCAATCCATTTGGAGTCTCGTTGTGCCATATTTGTGCTTTGTCCAGTTGCTCGCCCGCTGGACTGAACTGAAATGTATATGTTCCTCGTGCCCCTGCATTCTTCTTCTAGCTCTTCACCTTGCTGCTTGCCTTAACCAGTAGGAATGTTTTTTTCTGAATGCCAGTGTTTTCCCTTCCTGCTGCTGATTGGTTCTGGAGTAATCCTGGACTATAAGTGTAATAGTGGGGTCTGGCACTGCTGCTGGACATAGGCCGTACTTGCACACGAAAAAAGTCCTTCATTCGTCAACAAGGAGACCTGCTCTTGACAGGGGGCAGAGTTAGCAGGAATTATAGGTGGAACCCTGAGGTTCCCCTGAGAAATGAGGAATTACAAGAAATCAGTTATCTCTAGGCCTGGTTAGGTTTGGCCTCAGTACCAAAAGCAGCTGTGGCATATTTTGTCAAACTAGCCCCATACTGCACATAGCGAGTGCAGTGAGCAAGCTTGACCAGTGCAAGGTGGGTTGTGGGAGTCTCCCTGCAAGTAATTTTTACAAACAATTGCAAAACTTATGTTTTTACTTTTCATTTTTTATTTTGGAATCTTGTCCAATCAATGAATGGATGGAAAGAGCTTGAAGACATAGCTGTGTGTTTCAATGACTGAATCACTAGTTAAGTGAGTGAGAACTGGATGGATGAATTAATTCAAGAATGAATGACAAAAAGACATTTAAGTATGCATAGCAAACAGTCTCAATGCTCTGACCAAAGGTGAATGCTTGGGTTTTCATTTCAGCTGCTGCATTAAACATCTACCTCCCCAAACTCTACCACCACCAATCCTTGTGAAACATGTATAGCCCAGATTATTCACTGAAAACCCTCTGATTTGCATGTGTACTCCCTGTACACACTCCAGACAGCCTAGATGTTAGAAGAAGTGCTCCCAGTTCGCCCACAAGCTCACATCAGCAGGCATGCATTCTGCACATGCCTGGTACATAACACTGTATTATTAGCTTACCTAGGTGAGCAGAATTTCTCCTTTTCTTCTCCTGTAACTTTCTCCTCCACTACTAATGACTCGGGCTTCTAAAGGAATAATCCTAAACTTAGAGGCGGGGGCACATGATGAAAATAAAGCTCTCTGGTGTTACTAAATGACCCCAGTTAGAAATCTGCCCAGCGCCATAGCACAAGATGTAATTAAGAATTACATACTCTCTGACCTGGCTTCTATATATCATTTATGAATTGCCAAAAAAGGCCTGCCACACACAGCATTAGGAAGTGGTTGCAATGCAAGAAGAACTGCTTTTACGTCTGAAATGTACATTCAGTCATCAGACGTTTTTTTATATTCAATTATTTATCTAATACACACATTGTTTGCGAAAAACAATCCTTTTTTTCACTGCAAGACACACTGGTTGACTTTACAGCAAAACAAATCAATTACTAGGAATGCCAGAGGATTGTTTGTCGACTGGTTTCCATCAGAGGAAACATCCTTTGGCATCCCTAGTACTCACATATAGCCGCTGGGCTGCTGGACCTCTGATAAGGTTTGGTGCACCCGGCAGCACCTCTGCTCTGCAACTTCAGCATGTCTGAGAAGATTGGCAAAGCCGAAAACACTGACTTAACTGAAAATGGAAGCCAGACATACTGGCTTTGCCAATGCAGGTTTTACCTTGCCTACTACCATGTATATACTTTCGCACTACAAACATCACTTTCAAAGTTGGGGTCATCATTGCGTAGCCTCATTTTTAACTTTGAATATAATATAATTTCAAGACTATTGGTCATGCCCCTGCAATGCATCATTAAATGTATGTATGTGGTACTTGTATAGTGCAAACCTAGCCTAAAGGGCAACAGAGAACTGTACAGGGTAAAAGGCAAACATACAGACAGTGAATGCAGAGGTAGCAAGTTATTGAGCTGCTACAGCATTGTGATGTAGTGTTCTTTAAAGAGGCGAGTCTTCAGCTTTTTATGAAACTGGACCAGCAGGGTGCTCTTGATGGTTGCCAGGATCTTGTTCCGGATCCTTGATGCACAGATGGAAAAGGCCTTAAAGGCTCCAAAAGCAGTTTGTAGGACTGTTGGTCTAATGTCATCTACAAAGGGCCAGGAACCAAAAGTAATCCTGGTAAAAATGCTCAAGCCAGCCCCTCTCCCTTCCTCTCCTCATGCAATCTCTCTTTCCGTCTATCCATTTTCCTTCTCTTCACTCTCTACTTCCTCTCTGATCACTTTCTCTCTACCTTCCCACTCCTCCCTCTCTTTCTCTCTCTCTTGAAGCCTCCCCATGCCTGCTGCTGCAGTTAATCTCTGGGAGCTTTGGAAAGTGACAGAGGCACCAGGAGCAGCCCTAGGCTTTCAATTGGCCTCGAAGGATTCCAGCCCACCGGGGAAATCCCCATGAAATAAAAGGCCTGTCCGGCCCTGCTTTTATGATTGTTTATGTAACTCCAGCAATCTATGAGTGCGTTATTCCCGTTTACTGTAATGCTGTTTATTATACCTTCTTATTATCTTTCTAAACGTGTGTGTGCATATACCTCGTAGACACATATATTGTATTCACATCTCAGTGCTGTACTGTAAACGGAGGCTCTCAACTTTAATGCAATCGTCTACGTAAATCTTCATACTGTACTTGAAATGGAAATTCTAAGCCTATATGATTAAGTCTTGACTGTACAAAACAATTATATATTTTAAAAAACATAGCTTCTAATTGATCCCAGAGGTGGTGTCTAATACTCCTTTATCATGTTGGACAGAGTTCCCTTCACAGGCCAGGACATTGCTGTGTCCAGCGGTTCAGGCTTCATTGTGTCCGAAGACGGCCTGATAGTTACCAACGCGCACGTCCTGACGAATAAACAGCGAATTAAAGTCGAAGTCAAGAACGGAGCCCACTACGACGCCAAGGTCAAGGACATCGACCAGAAACTAGACATCGCGCTCATCAAAATAGAACCCGACGTGAGTTCCCGTAGCAGTCAGAACAAATGTATTACATAGCTTTTATTTATGCTGTTTTAAAATAACTCTTGAAACGATTGTCTGTTCTAAACGTTCACAGTTAGCACATCAAGTGACGCATAAAATGCCTTGACCCATAGTCCCAATACCGGCAACGTCCCCCCACTTCCCATAGGTGAACATGCATAATAAACCACAAGACACATTGTTTATGGGAAAAACTGTCGCAGGTTTATTCCATACAAGGGTATGCAATAAGGTGGGTTATCTTACGGGCGATCCAGGGCAGGCAGCCGTCCAGCCTATGCTGCCCCTGCCCGCCTGATGAGCCAGCACTGTGGGATGTATGCCCGGTCAGCGCTACCTTTGTTGATCCACCACTGGATCACGTGTCCCTTGTTACCATCTACTCACGCCACTTTCAGGGCGGAGCGTATCAGGGCAAACCCCCGGTTGGTCAGGCCCCCAACCGCCCGAAGGACTAACGGGGCGCCGTCGCGGTTTTCCATGACCCTGCCCTGAGGATCCTGGTCTTTGGCTCTGGCACCCCTATTGTGCCGTGCAGAGGTACCCTTACTGTACCGTCTGCCGCAGTGGTACCCTTACTGTACCGGACTGCTTCCAGATCGCCCTGTAACTCCGCCACAGCCCTGGGGGCGGCCACCGTCGCAGCCAGGGCCCCCACCACTGCACTTCCTATTACCTGCAACCTGCCTTTTCCAAACATTCCTGTAAGTCCAGGAGAAACAGGTCCATCCCCACCGGGGACAAGTGGACCCCGTCCTTCTCAAAGTACCCTTTAACGTTTGCCTGGATGAGTTCATGCCTGATAAAGCCCAACCCCTCTGTCCCAGGAACTTGCGCATGGCACTGTTGACCCGCTTGCGCGAATGATCTGCTGCATCCCTTGACCTGGCGCCGTGCCAATGCAATCGGGGGGTTATTTCCGACCAGAACAGTTCGCAGTGACCCAGACGCCTGCTTAGTTCGCCAAAGTCTGTTTTGATGGCCCTGAGTAAACCCTTCCTCCCCATGGTCAGGAGATCATTGCCCCCCAAATGGATAACCAAGACATTGGGCGGGGCTCCGCCCAGGGCCAGGCGCTCCTCGAGCCGGTTCATGATGCTGTTCCATCTCATACCTGGGAAACCCATCCAAATAAATTGAGTGTTGTGAAACCCCCGCATCCAGTTCCTGCTCTTGGCCCACTTTTCCAACCTGGCCACGTACGAATGGCCGATCACCCATACGCGAACACCTAAAGAAACGAACGCCATTGTTTAAGAACTGTTTATTGCTCCGAAAATTATATTTGAACATGACACTGCAAAACACGGCACACCAAACTTATTTACATTTTGTGCAGTCACGGGCGGATATATCGTTCAAAACAGCGCGATTGCCACCGCCCCACTTTTTAATGCCTGCTGATTCCATGCCTGCCTTGAATGCAGCCGTAGCCGCCCCAATTCTGAAGGAATGGCTTGAATACTTTTTATCTGGGCTGGCCAGGCCGGCGCGCGCCAAGCATGCACCCATCACCCGCTCCACTTGAAATTTTGTCAGGGGGGACAAGTCTGCATGTACCAGGAAATAACCCTGTGTTGCAGGGCGCACCGCTACGTAGTCCCCTACTCTAGCGACCGGGCAGTACCTGGGATCCCCTAGCGGGTTAAGAATCACCTACACCCCGCGCCCTGCCTGGTCCGTCTTAGACCTTCTTATGCGGCCAGCTTCACGTCTTGTATGCCCAATGCATCCCCAGACCTATCCGACTTGGATCTGGCCACCAGTTCGCTCATCCTGAATGCCCCAAAGAATGCTAAACAAAAGGCGGCAGCTAGTAGGCTGGCCTCGTAAGGAGAACGCGCAACCTGCTGCAGGGCATCAAGGATACCCTGGAGCCTGGGGAAATCGATGGCCCCCCTGTTATCCGGCACCCTCACTTCCTCCCTGGCCCAGCCCTTGAGAGCCGCCCGTAAACGAAAGGACCTGGCCGGATCAGACCCACCCTTCAGCTTTACGTTGTGGCACACTGCTGCCAGGTGGCTGGACACCCAAGAGTGGCTTTTCCCTTGGTCCTTAGCCCATACCACAAAAGCCTCCACCTTCTGTTCCAAAGGAAGGGGGCTGGTGCCCAGGATATTAGAAACGCCCCAGAAAGTTGCACGGTGGGCCTTGTACTTCTTCCTGGTTCCTGGAGCCAGGGAGCGTTCCCAATCTCCCTCAGCCGTTGCTCCACTGCAAGATGAGCCACAGATGCGCTGGAAAGGGGTCATCTCCGCTCTCGCTCGCGGCCAGGCCTCCCGGAATCGGAGCCACTGAAAACGAGAGAGAGCGTCAGCGGCAACATTCTTAACCCCCTCAATGTGCCTAGCCCTGAACTCAATGTTGTGGCGCAGGCCGGCCCTGACAAGCTCTCTCAGTAGGCAGAGCACTAGTGGGCACCTTGCTGACTGGCCATTTATTGCTTGTACAACCGCCATGTTGTCCGACCAGAAGACCACCCTCCTATTCGCTAGCGCAGAGGGCCATAAATGCAGGGCGATGACGATGGGGAAGAGCTCTAGTACAGTGATCTTGGTTGTGATCTTGCGCCGGTGCCATGCGTTGGGCCATTTCTGCGTGCACCACTCCTCCCCCATGATGGCTCCAAAGCCCTCCCTCCCGGAAGCGTCCGTGAACAGGCACAGCTCAGTGCTGGCTGCCCATGGCGCCCTCCAGATCACAATTCCGTTGAATTGTACCATGAATTCTGCCCAGGTCGCCAGGTCTGCCTTAATGCCATATCCCAACCTGACCAAATGATGCTTCCTGCGGACGCCTGCCGTGGCCCTAGCTAGTCTCCTTGCGAACACCCTCCCAGCCGGGATCACTCTAGCTGCGAAATTGAGCTTGCCCAAGAGACTCTGGATCTCGCCCAAGGGTGCCTTGTCTCTGCCAAGTAAGCTTTGGATGTCCTTACACAACTCCTTCACCTTCTCGGCAGGGAGCCTGGACTCACCCTTGACGGTGTCCAGCTCAATGCCTAAGAACGTGAGAACCTGCGCCGGACCCTCGGTCTTACCTGGCGCCAGGGGCACCCCTAGGTGAGCCGCCAAAACCTGGAAGCAACGCAATCCCTCGCTGCATTCCCGAGACCCCAATCTCCCGATGAACAAAAAATCATCCAAGTAGTGGGTCACTCCCTCCTGGCCGTGTTCCCAGTGGAGTGCCCACTGCAAGAAGGAGCTAAAGGCCTCGAAATACGTGCAAGACACCGCACAGCCCATGGGCATGCAACAATCAAAGTAAAGTTGACCCTGCCACTTGAAACCCAGCAGGTGCTGGCTGGACGGGTGGACTGGCAGTAGGCGAAAGGCAGATTCTATATCCGCCTTGGCCAACCATGCCCCTTTGCCAGCCCTCCGCACCATGTCGATGGCCATGTCCAGCGAAGAATAAGAAACTGAGCAGGTGCCCTCCTCCAGCCAGTGATTCACCGAGTCGCCCTCGGGGGTATGACAAGTGGTGAATCAGCCGGAAGGCCCCAGGTTCTTTCTTGGGCACTACTCCCAGCGGGGATACTACAAAGTTCTCCAGTGGGGGTGAGTTGAAGGCACCCGCTACTCTGCCTAGTGCCACCTCCTTTCGAATTTTTTCCCCTACAACTCCTGGCAGTTCTTTGGCGGACCTCAAATTGTCTGCATCGCGGCTATAGTGCGGCCCCTGGAACGGAATCGTAAAGCCTTTGAGGAACCCCTGCGCTAGGAGTAGCCTATCTTTGATGTTGTGGTACTGTCGCAGGAGCGGGAGGAGGTTCTGCAGTATGATGGGGGAAGGCCCTTTGTTGGGAAAGTTTGTTTGCACGGTGACCAGGGCTGGGTGGCAACAGGGGGGCGGCGCCGGGGCTGAGTTCCTGACTGCGCTATTAATTATTCTGCTTCCCAGGGGGGGTGGGGGACTATCCCGTTTCGTGTTGCATGACACGGCCGGATGTGCAGCCCCACACTTGCTGCAGTTGTGGGCGAATTTGCATCCTTTGCCCCAGGAGCAGGATCCTGCATTGTATAGCCGGCAAGTGCCGGATGAGAACCTCTTATTCCCTTGTTGCTGGCCCCCCCTTGCTGGGTTCGAAAAGGCTGTTTGGAGGCGCGCTTACCTGATTTTTGGAGGCCCCTTGATTGTCACCCCCTCTCTGTGCTTTCGCCCCCTTCTCCCTGCACTCGGTGTTAGGTCTGCCCATATGTTGGATCCAGAGTTGGATCTCCTTTTGGTCCCACCCTAGGTCCGGGCATAAAGACATCCTCTTGCGGAACTCCTGGTCGTAGTAAAACCATCCTAACCCCCCCGACAATTTAGCCTCCTGTTGTATGGTGTGGGAATACTGCATCAGGGCAGGGCCCTGTTCTGGGTGTCTCTCCATTACCACTGCTGAGAGAATCGTGAAGGCCTCCACCAAATTCTCTATTGTTTTTTCTGGCCATCGTTGGTACGGCACCTTCTTGTCCTCCTCTTTCCCCCCCATCTTCCTGGTGTCTAAACCTGCCTTGCTGTGCATGAGTAGGGTCAAGATGTCCACACATTCCCTTCTCCAAATGCCTTCCTTGGCGGCCTGAGGCACCTCCCACGCCAGAGAACAACGCTCTGACGCTAGTGGAGCTACTGTTATCATTGGAGTCGTCGGGGACCCCAAACTTGCAGTAGACAGACTTGTGGGCAGGGGAGGAGGGATGGTCTTAGCCAGTGGTGGAGCGGTCGCAGGGACGGGAGAGGGGGCGGGAGGAGTCGCAGGGACGGGAGAGGGGGCGGGAGGAGCCGCTGCTGCGGGAGCGTTGCTGGTAGAAGGCGCTGCCGTCTTGTGCTGTCCCTCCCCGCTGGCGGGAACTATATCTTACCCTGCACTACGCCTAGGTGCCGTCGCGTTCATTCCTGCCGCAGGGGCAGCTACCATGCTGCCTGTCTCGTTTGCAGCCAATGCCGCACCAGCCTTACCCACCCAGACCTGAGTAATTGAAGGGGGCACCCTGGGCGCCAGCGCTGCGTTCACAACTAAGGGGGGCGCCTCCAATCTGTCCAAGCGTGTCTGGAATGTGTTCATCAAGGCCAACATGTTGTCCATTGCCTTACCAATTTTTGCAATGTTCGTGTCGCCCGTTGTGGCCGGGGGCGGGGGGTTGGCAAGGGCAGCCACCGGTGCTGGAGGCTGCTGCGCGGCCACCACCCTGGCCTTGGCCGGGGGGGTCCGCCGGGAAGTCTTTGTTGGTGGGCCGTCGTGACCGCTTTGACCTGAGAGGCATCTGCTCGGTTGGTCCTGCCTGGCTTCCTGACGGTTGGTCTAGCGACACCCCGGAATCCTCCTGCCCACAGGCGTCAAGCATTTCTTGAGCCCATTCCACTCCCTTGGCTTTTGCCATTGCCATAAAGGTCCCCCACACTAAATCCTGGGACGTGCTCGGTTGCGACTCATCCACACAGCTGACTTGCGAGAATAAGAGGGCGGGAGTCCCTTGGCTGTTCATGCTGTACTTTGTCTGGATGACTGCCCAGCCGTGCCCTAAAACAAAAGACAAAGGTGAGTCCCAGCACTGAGCCAGCAGCATAGTCTCCCAGCCGTGGAGCAGCCGCTCCCCTGGGCCCCTCGACCCCGTACGCATTTTCCGCCCAGAGCCTCCCCGGTACTTACTTCAACACAGTTCCTGCCCTCGTGACCTGATTGAACGTGCTAGATGCTGCTTTCGCCCTTGTCCTGCGGAGACGTCCCGTGGTCCCCAGGGGCTGCGAGTACCGTGGATGTCCGGGTGCACTGCGGTGGGGAAATAACATCGTTTAGCTGAGTTCAGTGCAAAGCCATGTGACCACCTTGATATGTCTCCCTTGCCATCCAGCCGCGCCTTCGGCTGTAAATTTGGCATGGTGAGTGCGGGATGGGTAAATCTAACGGCGGGGTGAGCGGGGGGGTGTGCGAGGGGGCAGAGTATGCAGCAGAGTCCCATTACCTGCACAGCGCCCTTGCTCGGTCCACGACCCAGCGAAGCTGCCCTTCAATGTCAGGGCACCCTCTACCTGCTAGGTGCCTCTGCACCAAGACTCAATCTGGCGTAAGTAGCTGAAACGTCCGGTCCCGACCTGCTCGGAAACAAAACAAGCGAAAGTGAGTGGCCCCAGTTAGTGGTGATAGCCTTTTCAATGACTTAACTCTTACATCTTGCAGTTCTCTGTCTTATGTAACATTCCCCAATATCTGTTTACACACGTCTGCTTCATCTCTGCGTACTCTGTGTGTATTTTCCATGCTCTGGCACTCTGCACAGGAAGGCTTGCGCCGGGGCTGGGACCAACCTGTGCTGTAACCAACCAATGCCTGCATACAGGGCCCAAGGCCAGACTGACTCTGGACGGACGGCCCTGCATTTGTGTGCCCTAAAGTGGTTACCCGGCACCGGGACTCTATCATGGTCCCCCCTCATCATTGCCGTTTGGAACGTGGACCCCTTACCTCCTCCTGTGGGGCCCCATTCTTGCGGTGGCATGACATTGAGTTCTGCGTAACTAGCTTACCCGTACTCTACCTCAACCCCTTATCAGTGTGGATGAGGCCACCAAAGAATGCACCCCTTCCAACCCCCACACGCCTATCACAAAGCCCAACACTGAAGTGGTAATGGGGGGGGGGCCGCTTGCTGATCCTCAACTTCCGCGTCCCGCCCCTCCTGAGGGTCAGTGAGCCGATCGAATGCCCCCAGCTGGCGCTGCCATGGCCCCTACGGGATTGTGCTGTTGCTCCCACACAGCAATAGGCCCCCTGGGCCCCAAGCGCGCCCTAGCCACAACGCCCTGGCAGCAACGATCAGCTGGCTGGTGGGTCGGCTCTCCTCGCGCATGCCACGCGGGCAGGGACACGTGAAATTACTAGTTCCTGGTCCGATAGCAAGCCAGCCCCCAACCCATGATGTCCTGCCATCCACCCTGTACCCCCGGTGATATAGCACCCCTCCGGTAACGAGTGGGGGGGGAGGTGTCCACAACCGTGCTGCCCCCCTCATGGCCCCCTTTGCACTGGCCGATAGTGCGGCGGGCTCCCTCTAGCACGCTGCCCTCACACTCCCTGCTTGCGTGCACCCGAAGCGAGCACGTGTGCCCGTAGCTCCCACCTGGTATTGAACCCCCACCATCCGCCTTCTAGGCAACGCGGAGAGCCATCTCCCCTTCGGGGTCCGCAAGTGGTGTGGGTGGCTGGGTAGGGGTGAACCCAGGGCCTTGAGCTTGCAGGGAGATCAGGCACATGCCGGCACAGGGAGATCAAGTGTTTTGCCCCCGGATAACAAGATGCGGACGCGACCCCGAAGCTCAAACCTCGGGAAAGCATTGGAGAGCTCCACCCGATCCCCGCATCGCATTGCACCTACCGGCACAGGGAGATCAAGTGTTGTGCCCAGGGACCGGATGCGGACGCGAACCCGAGGCTCGCAACCTACTTTAGGCATCGGAGCGCTCCACCCGATCCCCGCACCTACTTTCACATTCAGGCCCAGGGAGATCAGGGTTTTGCTCAGGATCACAGGATGCGTGCGCGACCCCGAGGGGTTTAGGCAGTGGAGCACTCCCCCCGAGCACCGCCTCTAACTCCCACTTACCGGCACAGAAAAGTTATGTACACCGGATCAGGGGCGGGCGCGACCCCGCGACCCGAAACCATGGAATAGTAGTTGGAGCGCTCCACCGAGCACCGCATCTGCATCCCACCTACAGGCGCAGGGAGATCAAGTGTTTTCCCAAGGCCTTAGGATGCAGACGCGAACCCGAGGACAAGGGTTTCCAGCACCAACGTCGGCAGTCCGACGGGCCACATCCTCCCCCCACAACCACCGGAGACATGCCAGGAGAGGCAGGGGTGAAACGCACTAACCCCGACTCACCCCCACAATCCCTACAAAGACGGCACGACGATGCCCCCGGCGAGCCTGGACCACGTGTCCAGGCGGCGTGGCTGGAAAAAGGAGAAGCGCCCTAGGCACTCAGCCCCGCTTCCGATGAAGGCCTGCCCCAGTAGGAGGGTGATCTGTGCCTGGGCGGTGACGTGGTCGAGACCCGCGACTAGGCCCCCCTCACCCAAGCCCCTGGCCGGTCCCTCCTAACACCCCGACGCCAGCCCTTGACGGTGACCAACCGCGATCTCCCAGGCCACTGTGGGTGAACGGGTTGCCACAATGTGGCAATTGGGACCCGGGGGGGGGGGGAAGAGGGGTATCTGCAGACTATTCTGCATGCACCATCGTTGGCCGCAACCCCTGCCGACTTGCCCTGAGCCCTCGAGGAGCTGTCCTCCCCCTTGACTAAGGGGGCCTGGGGGAGGATGTACACTTACTCGCAAAGCGGGCAACGACGAGACACGACGGGAACCGACGACCTGCAAGACGGCGAGGCTGGCGGCAAAGAGGCCGCTGGGAGGGACCAGGGGGTATACATACCCTCCCTCCTCCCCTGGGCATACCGGAAGTGACGCCCACACCCCCACCGCCGCGGGCTCCCGGCGGAAGCCCACTGCAGCTAGGACGAGGGGTAGGCTGTGCCGCAATGGCACTAAAGGGCCGCCCTTTTAGGGTGGCCCCCTTTGGGGGCGGCGGGCAGCCACATTTCATTTCGCATGCCAGTATAAATAAATGAGTCACGCCAAACATTCGAAGGCAAGTCTGGAAGATGCAGCCGCTGTACATTTTTTTAATATCGGTTCTGATGACTTTTGGATATGTACTCATATCGAACTTTGACAAAATGCAATAATTTTCAGGTTTTTTTCTTTTTGGCAATTTAAGAAAAACATTTTTGTCAAACAACATATCTTAAGAACTGAAGTCTTTCTTCTACCTTTGTCTCTGGTTCTCTGTTTCCCATTGGTATTGGACGCCCAGGAGTTGATATAGCTTAATTCTAAAGACACGACATAGTGTATAAAACGAATACATGATAAATCACCAAGATAAATACAGAGGCCGCTTTTCGTTAATATTTTAAAATGCTTTAATGATTAACTTGAAATTAGCAAAGGATGAAATGGGGGTGCAGTTGTTCTGAGTTGTGGTAACCAGAGGGTGAACTTTTCTCCAAATCTTTCTGCCCATCAGAGCTCATGCTGAAGCAACTGAGCAAACACTTTAACCACGTGACCCTGGGATTAACCACGTGACCCTGGGATTTGCAATGGCAGGATCTGATTTATTACGATAATTTTGAGGGAGGAACAGTTCTTATTTGGATTTCACTAAACATCCGAAGTACTGTGAAAGCGGATATATTCCCTAAAATCAAAGCCCATGGCGTTGCAAAGGTTACCCTTAGTGAGCAAACTTGCTACAATGAAGAACAGTGAAAATCTAAAAGCGCTGGTCGAGGTCCCTAGTGCAAGCTGTAGCTTGAGCTGAACTTTAAATAATATTTTCTTTGCGCTGGCCGGGGTGTGCTGTTCAGTCAGGTAATAATTTATGAGGCTCAGAAAAGGCTTCAAAGAAGTGAAAGGTCATTTATGTTGTGGATGTTTTCATTGCGCTGCATAAAGTTATCTGCTCCGGGGTTCTTGCCAATTGTCATTTCTTCATTCCCCCCAAGGAGGCAGTATTCCATTGCAATGCAAGTGTTTTTCTCATCAGTTACTTATTTATTTAATTCTTGTCTTGACAAGGTGCCAGTGGAACACATTACCTAATCCGCCGCACGATAACGAAAAGGCATTTATTTATATGAAAACTGATTTCCATATTGCATTTACGGGTTAACCTTGTCAAACTAAGTCGTATTATCACTCCCGTAATGGTGAATAAATAAGGTCTTAGTCTGGAATGTGTTCTGACGCCTTATAGCAGTTAATTGTGTGACATTAATGCAGTCGTTTGGAAAGTTAAGCCAAATAAAATATGGCTAAAAATGAATTTTCCGTTCCGAATGTGTTATTGTAGAAATTAACCAATGACACACATGCCAAGAATCAATTTTACAAAGAAAAGTACAATGATGTTGTAATAGTTAGCGGTCCTGTGTTTGGGGTAAAAAGCCGAATGTTGTATTCGCATCATCCGCAGGCCAGGCGTGGCCTGCAGGGTTAATAAAAGGGGAGGACCCACACGTGGGTCATTCTCCCGACACTTTAGTACAGAGTGTGGCTCTCGTTATTTGTATCCCCTACACATCACTGCGGGTAGCACCGCTAGGCCTTACCTCCCTATTGGCTAGACAGGACGGCACACTGGCGATGAGGAGGGCCGTGACCCTCGCTGGTATCTGACTGTTGCCCTTGCTGTGATCCCAGTACGGCGTGTACAGCGCCTGCCGCGCTGCTCGGCGGAGGCCCGCCGCGACTTTGGCAGCGGGTGAAGAGCGGCGTCCGGACAGCCGTCTTCGGTGAGTTCCACCGAGCTATAGCGCAGAGACGCCTGGCGACACCCTGACCTCCTCGCCATCACCGAGCGTCCAGTGCGACACACGCAAGCTGCTGCGCCGCCTACCGGCTCATTCCTGCCACCGCGCTGGTGAACACACAGCCTGACGGCGGCCCCGCCTGATGTTCAGTCGACACGCGCTCTGCGCGTGATGAGTGGCACACCAGAGTAAAGGCCCACTGCAGTGCACGCTCCCCACTCGTGGACCCCTGAGGGCAAGCAGGGTTTTTTCCACACAGTGCCAATCCCTCAAGAAGGAGAAAGGAAGGAAACAAGAGGCTGCATACCTGTGGGGGAAGCAAGGGACACCCCATTAAGGAACACACCACCTGGCAGCGCACCAGGACAGACAGGCAACAGCCCTGGGAAGAACAGTGCCAGTGGAGGAAGGCACCACCAGGCAGCACGCCATTGAGGACAGACAAGGGGGCAGCAGGCCTGAAAAAAAAAAAAAAATAAGAGTAACAAGGACAAAGACCAGGAGAAGGCCCAGCAAAGGAACACACGACCTCACTGAGAGGGGAAAGGAAGACACAGACAGGGAAAAGCACAGAAAGAAAAACGAAGGGCACCATCCACCAAAAGCATGGCGGACGATAACCCAGCACAGGCCCAACAAAGATCCCCAGTACATCACGCACTTACCGGGGTGCTACCACCTTTCAGTGAACTAGAAGACCCAGCGACAGCATCCCCAGGTGGAAGATTTGGATAGAACGCCTGAACAACTATTTCGTAGCCACGAGGGAGACCGATGGGGCAGTGAAGAGGTCGTTACTTCTCCACTATGCCGGAGATGAAATGTTCAAGCTATTCAAACACTTGCCCAACACCGGCACCGCCACAGACTACGAGGCTGCGGTGGCAGCGCTAAATGCACACTTCGATCCCCAACTTAATCCCGATTTCGAACGATTCAAGTTGCGCCAGGCACGCCAACGGGAAGGGGAGTCGATTGACGCATTCTATGCTCGTCTGCGCGAGCTGGCCAGCACATGCCCGGAGGATGATCAGCCAAAGGAAATAAGGGCCCAGCTCATCCAAGGGTGCCGAGACAAGATGCTAAGAGGCCTCATCTTGCATCAACCTAAAATCGCCCTGGAAGACATCCTCATACTAGCCAGGACCCACGATCTATCCGCGGCAAGAGCAAACGAAATGGACCAGGCCCGCACGAAGACACAAGGAAGACCAGAGACCATCAAGACAGAATAAGATGATGCTCTCCGAGCACGGACACAGGGTGATACAACCAGGAAGACAAAGCCTGAGATGTCGAAGACGCGGTGTGGATACTGTGGGCATGAGCCACATGCAGCAAACGACTGCCCGGCGCAAGGCAAAACATGTGCGAACTGTGGGATTACCAACCACTTTGCGGTCGTCTGCAGACGACGGACCCGGGCCCGAGACACCCGAGGACAAAGACCACCCTCCCGAACGGTGCGACAGCTGTCCATTGCAGACTCCATGCAGAAGGAAGAACCACAAAGAACCAGCCGAAGATACCAAGGGCCGGAAGACTCGTCCACGGAGGAGGACGAAGTGGAGACATACCTGATCTCGTTCACACGAGAACTCAAGCGTCACAGAAGGCCGCAACCCACATGCGTGGTCAGGATTGCAGGATCGGAGGTGTGAGCGATCATCGACACAGAGGCGTCCGTAAATGTGATGGGCCTCCAACAATACCGGCGCGTCCAACCTCAACCGCCGATCACCCCGTCCCGGACCAAGATTTTGCTTATGGGAGCCAAACCCCTCTGCCATTGAGAGGAAAAATATCCGTCCCGGTCAGGTCAGAGGACCAAGAAGTCATCACTGTCATCCATGTTATAGACCATGAAGCAGACACCCTAATCAGCAGTCACACTGCGGAAGATCTTGGTTTGGTGTCGTTTGCCAGAAGTGTCCAAGTGAACCAAGTCGACGAGATACTGGACCAGTTCCCAGAACTCTTCCAAGGGCTTGGACGCATCAAGTGTGACCCGATAAAAATACACATTGATAAGACTGTCACCCCAGTGGCACTACGACATCGGTGAGTCCCATTTAACCTGAGGCCCCTGGTGGAAAAAGAACTTGAAAAGCTTGAGAAGCAGGGGGTGATCGAGAAAGTCTCGGGACCAACGCCATGGGTGTCCCTGATGGTCATCGCGGAGAAGCCTAAACAGCCGGGAGCCATACGTCTCTGCATCGATATGAGGTTACCCAACCTGGCCATAAAAAGGGAGCGCCACAACGCCGACCATGGATGACATAATTGCGGATGTCAACGGGTCCAGATGGTTTTCTAAATTAGACCTAAACGCGGGGTATCACCAACTACCCTTAGCGGAAGAAAGCCGCTACATTACAACCTTCAGTACCCATCTGGGGTTGCGGCGGTATAAACGATTGAACTTTGGGATATCCTCAGCCGCAGAGGTGTTCCAGAACACCATCCGCGAGATGTTATCTGGCCTACCTGGGGTGATAAACGTCAGCGACGACATCCTGATCCACTCGGCGACTGCCGCTGACCATCACAAGCATCTGAGGAGCACCCTGCGTCGCCTCAGTGAACATGTAGCGACACTCCACCGGGAGAAGTGTCTGTTTTTTCAACCGTCCTTAGAATTCTTCGGATACGTGTTCAACCAGGAGGGCATCCAGGTGGATCCGAAGAAGTCACAAGCCATCCAGAGTGCCCCGGCTCCAACCACGCCTACTGAAGTGAGGAGTTTTCTTGGCATGGCCACTTATTGCGGGAGGTTCATCCCCGATCTCGCAACCCGCGCCGAGCCACTGAGGGCTCTCACAAAGGTGGATGTCAAGTGGAACTATGGGCCGCGGGAAGAGGAGGTGTTCCAGAGCATCAAGGACGCACTACTGGGAGAAGTCACCCTCGCCTACTTTGATCGGTGAAGCGTACTGAACTACTAGTAGATGCCAGTCCGGTGGGGCTGGGGGCAGTGCTTGTCCAGGAGCAGGAGCCAGGCCGATGGGCGGCCCTATCATTTGCCAGCAAGTCGCTGACCCCCACTGAAGCAAGATATGCTCAAATTGAGCGGGAGGCACTCGCGATAAAATGGGCCTGCAACCACTTTCATCTGTACCTGACAGGCCAGCCATTCACTGTGGTAACGGACCACCAGCCTCTGGTCTCTCTCTTCAAAGGATCGGCCCCTTATCCACCCCCCTGAATTGAGCGATGGGCCATACAGCTCCAGCCATACCAGATGGAGGTAGTCTACCGCCCTGGGGCGAGAAACCCCGCCGACTTCCTGTCCCGACACCCGCCTCCAAAGGAGGAGACGGACAACCTCGAGGAGGTGGAACAGTATATAAACATGATCTCCGCGGCAGCATGCCCCCAGGCGATGACGCTGGAGGGCATTAAGAAAGCCGCTGAACAGGACCCTATATACACCTGGACTCTGCAAGCAGTTCAAGAAGGGTCATGGAAGACATACCTCCAGCAAACCAACACATGGAACGCCCGAGGACCATGGAGAATTGACAAAAATATGGAGATTGCGAAGCGAGCTGAGCGCAACGTCAGATGGAATACTCCTGCGAGGCCCGAGGCTGGTAATCCCACAAGCTCTGAGGCAACGAGCAACCCAACTGGCCAATGGGGGTCACCAAGGAGTGACAAAAATGAAAGCAAGAATGAGAGAAACGGTCTGGTTCCCAGAACTCGAAACGATGGTTGAGGATCTCGTACGCCGCTGCCCAGCCTGCCAAATGACAAGTGCACTTGAGCGACCGATCCCGGTAATTACTGAAGAAGCTTGCACTGTCCCATGGTCGAAAGTCAGCATAGACTTTGGGAGCTTTCCGGGAGGGAAGCATACGCTTGTCCTTATAGATGCATTCTCAAAGTACCCCATAGTGGAACCAGTCGTGTCAACCGCATTCGCACAGGTGGCACCCGTCCTGGATAAGGTGTTTGACACATTTGGGTTCCCCACCGAGATCCGAAGCGACAATGGGCCACCATTTCAAGGGGCTGATTTTGCCATGTTTCTTCAACAACGAGGGATCCACCACCGCCGCGTCCCGCTCCAATGTCCCCAAGCCAACGATGACGTAGAGCGATTTTATGAGGACACTAAACAAAATGATGCGCATTGCCAACGTGGAACAAGCAGACCCGGAGCGGTGCCTCCACAAGTTCCTTCGGGAATATAGGAGCACCCCGCACTGCACCATGCTGCAGAGCCCCTGGGCACTCATGTTCAGAGGGCCACGGAGAGACCTGATCCCCACGTGTCCAGGATGGACACCTCTGCCCCACGACGTGCAGGAAACCCAGGCAAGGCGTGAACGGCAAAATTGCCGGGCAAGCATCCGACGCCACGCCGTACCCCGGTCAATCCGACCAGGTGCCACAGTCCTTCTCAAAGATCGCCGACCGGGAGGGAAGTTCCGGACCGCCCATGAACCAGGTGTATGGACAATCATCTCCAGCAATGGCACCATGGTGTCAGCCCGGAAAGGAAGTGAGGAAATATCCCTCAACATATCCTGGTTCAAAGAAGTCCCGCCGGTATCCTCAGAGTCAGACCCTCGAGACCCACCGGATCAGGACAGAGATACCCCCAGCCGAGCGGAGGAAGCGACAAATATCCTAGACTCTGTTTCATCAGGGCCTCTGCCTCCCAGCTCGCCACCACCCTCACTGTCACCATGTAGTCCCTCCATCCGGGGTCAACAACACCGCTATGGTTTGCGACCCAATCCCCAGCCCAACCAGCATCTTCTGGACTTTGCGTGCTAAATACGTCACAGACTTATACCAAAGCATCCTAAGCGTTAGTTGGTCTTCCTGGACTAGATTTTGAAGATCCAAGTTGGGGAGGGATGTAATAGTTAGCGGTCCTGTGTTTGGGGTAAAAAGCCAGATGTATTCGCATCATCCGCAGGCCAGGCATCGCCTGCGGGGTTAATAAAAGGGAAGGACCCACATGTGGGTCATTCTCCCGACACTATAGTACAGAGTGTGGCTCTCGTTATTTGTATCCCCTACACATCACTGCGGGTAGCACCACTAGGCCTTACCTCCCTATCGGCCAGACAGGACGGCACAGTTGTGTTGCCTTTTATGTCATTAATGCCATGAGTGATCTTAGAGTGAGATACATATATAAAGATTTGCGATGGATGACCCAGAAGTGATCTAGGAGTGTTTAAATGAATCTGGAAATCAGACGAAGGTGGGTAGAGATGGCGACTGATGGAAGGTATCTAGTATAGCAGTACAGGTTGGGAATAGTTTTAATTATTAATGTGAATTTTGCATTTGTTCACTTTGGATGATGCATACATATATGAAATATAAACAAAATATAAAAAACACAAAGATCCATCAGGAGTAAATCACAATCGGCTTATATATAAGGCAAGATGGCGCCCGCAGTGTCGGACACGTAAGCTTCTGCTCCCGGGCCCCCCACCCCTTTCATTTTAGAAATGCAACCCGACTCGCTTGCTCTAACCCTGCTTTAACCCTACGCTGTATGTTCTAAGCGGCTGTGAACGCTGGAATGATTTGGATTGTTTGCGGCGTCCTTCGGCTACGCTCCCCCTTATACCTACGCATCGTCCGGTGCTCACCTTTGGATCCGCGTCTCTGCCGCATCGTTACTGACGACGGCGGTGTTGTTCTAGCCACGTCCTCGGCCGCTATGCCTCCAAAGACCGCTTGGGGTGGGAAACATCCTGCTTCTGCTGACAATTCTGGGACGGCGAAGGTTGGTCTCGGATCACAGCATGGTGCCGGCACTTTGGAAGGCGTGGCGGAGAAACTGGATAAAATTCATGGAGGTGAGCCTGTGGGCAAGAAAAATATACCTTCACTATTTTTATCAGGGAAGAATAAGAAACCTCAGTCATCTCAAAGTGAAAGCACTATTACAGGTAGTGTTGCAATATGCTACAAAGGTGAGCCAGGTAGGCAGCAGCACCTGTCTATAGGGGCCGGTCAGCCTCACTCGAAGGCTGATGCTGCCCACCAGCTCAACGAGTTGCCAGGCAAACATGACATGACTGTAAAAGTTGGAGGTGACTTTAATACTAATGGAGCGGCTGGGGGGAATGATGGACACGCCTCAGTACCTCTCTCAACCCCAACGGGGAGGGTACCCCCAATGGCAATACTGAGCCTAGCAGGGCAAATAGTACGATACAACGTAAATCGGCTATGAGGAAACCGAAGGCGGCCAACATTCCGGTGCCTGATGAACAGGGGGTAATTGGCGCTCGCGGCAATCAGGACTTTGCAAAAGAAATTGATTCTGGGGACAACTTCTTTTCCTTGTCGGATCCCTCCAACTCATTAGGAGATGAGACCTCATCTATCCTCAGGCCACGTTCTGGAGGAGAGTCACCTGGTAGTTTCTGGAGTGAGGCAAGCAGTACACACCCTGAGGAAGAAGCTACCGGCAATTTGGAATCTGGTTTGCTGACAGTACGTAAGAGGCATGAGCTGCTTGAGGGCGCCGCACAGTCTGTCGACACAGGCACACTTCTTTGGGATTACTCATTTTCTGCGGGACTTGGGGCCGATGGGGGGTCCGCATCTAATTATATGGGGGAGGTCCTGTTGGAAAAACAGAGGAGATATCTTTGGCTGTGATCTATCAAAGCATATAGGCGCACAGAGAGGAGACGCGTTCGGAGAGTCAAAGGATGCACGGAGCATGTTGAAAACTCCAGAATTCCATTATTTTATTTATTTATTTATTTTGTGTTTTATAGAGCGCGAACTTGACCCGTTAGGGTATCAGAGCGCTTTACAGGAAACATAGAAATGTACAATAGGCTTGGAATCACAATAATATACAAAAGGTAAAAGGGGGCAGGGTGCAGGATATATAAAGGATAGAGGACACGAATGTACAGTTTGCATTTTATAGTTGCTCGAAACAAGTCCCCAGGTTTCTAGGAGAGGTGACTAGGTAATCCGAGGGGAGGCGCTAGTCAGGAGTTAATCAGGGTCTCTGTGCTGGTTGGAGGCAACATTTAAACGAGGAATTTACCCATAAGGAAGGTTTTGGCCTCCTTTTTGAAGCGTGTCAGTGAAGGGATTCTTCTGATGGTGGGCGGGAGAGAGTTCCATATTCTTGGAGCGGCCCCAGAGAAAGCCCGATTGTACGTTTTTTCTTCCGGAAGCGTGCAGGTTGTAGCAGGAGGTCTCTGGTGGATCGGGAGTTTCTGGTTCCTCCGGATACCACAAGTTTCTGTGCAAGATAAGCAGGGAGTTTGAGTATAAGGCCTTGTGTGTGATACAGGCCAGTTTAAGCTGTATTCTAGCCTCAAGAGGAAGCCAGTTCAAAGCTTTCAGGTGTGGAGAAATGTGGTCGAATTTTCTTGAGCTGGTAAGAAGTCTGGCGGCAGTGTTGAGGTAGGCTTTTAAAGGTGCCAGGGAGATCTTTGGTAAACCCGAGAGGGTAGAGCAGCCATATTCCAGTCTGGAGATGACGAGTGCTTGGACTGCCATTTTTAGATCGGCAGTGTCGAGGAAGGGTTTCAGTTTCCTAAGGTAGCTCAGGTGGAATCTGGCTGATTTGGCCATTGCGTTGATGTGGTCCCGCATGTTCAAGTTTCTGTCCAGGATGATTCCCAGAGATTTGGCCGAATCCACGATGGTCGGTGGGCAATCTAAGGCTGTGATGGCCTTAATCCATGTCTGCATCTCGGGATTGGTTTTGAGGGGGAAATTAAGAGAAATTCTGTTTTCTTTGCGTTGAGTTTGAGTTGATTGGAGGCGAGCCATTGGACAGTCTCTTTTAGGGCCTCATTCAGGGAGAGAATCTCCTCGAGGGATGAGGTCTTGATGTAGATCTGAGTGTCGTCAGTGTACATATGGTAGGAGATATTCGCTGTGCGTAGAACTTCGGCCAGAGGTTCAAGGTAAAGGTTGAAGAGGGTAGGGGACAGGGTTGATCCTTGAGGGACTCCAACCGTGACCGGAGAGGGAGCCGATAGGTTGCCGTTGATTAGGAATCTCTGTGATCGGTTTTGGAGGAAGGACCTAAACCATTTTAGAACGGAGCCATCCAATCCCATCCTGAGTTTGAGGCGTTCGAGTAGTTTTACATGTTTGACCGTGTCGAAGGCCGAGGATAGATCTAGGAGGATTAGGAGGCAGGTTTTCCCTTGGTCAAGGGCTTGGACGGCATCGTCAACGATGTGGAGCATGGTCGTTTCGGTGCTGTGCCCGGGTCTGAATACAGATTGGAAGTCATCAAGTAGGTGGAAGTTGTTGATGTGTTGACTTAGTTGCTGTTGTACACATTTCTCCAACACTTTGGCTAAGAGAGGGATGTTAGAGATAGGTCTGAAGTTGTCGGGGGAAGCTGGGTCCATCAACGGCTTTTTCAAAATGGGGAGGACTTGGCCTGCTTTCAGAGAGTCAGGAATGGATCCCTGCCGCAGAGAGGCGTTAATTATTGCAGTCCAGCTTGGAATAATGGACTGGGCGGCGGCCACTAGGCAGTTGGGGGGGAGAGGGTCATTAAAATGGTTGTTCGGGTTTAAGGTCGATAGGATTTTAGCGACGGAGTCTTCATGATAGGGTTTGAAATCGGTCCAGCGTGCTTGATTTTTAGGTGAAGTCTGTGGGGGCAGCGCCGGAGGAGGAGGCAGGTCTGGAGGGAATAGAGAGTCTGTGGCGGCACTAAGTTCTTTTCCTAAGGCTGTGGCTTTGTCAGCGAAAAATTAGGAGAATTCCTCGGATGATATTAAGGACTTGGGGGTTTCTTTTGCGGTTTTGGCCAGTTTGTTGGATTGGTGTTTGACCAATTCGAAGAGCTTGCGGGGTCTATTCTTGGCGTTCCCCAGTTCAGATCTGAAGAATTCTTTTTTTGAGTTGATGATGTTCCTGTTGTAGGCATTTCTGGCCTGGCGGAGAATTTTTAGATGTGCTACAGAGGGGTGCTGTCTCCAGATTCCTTCGGATTGTCGGAGGGCTCTCCTCTCATTATTGAGGGATCCAGTGAACCAGGGTTCCGATCTTTGATTTGGGTTCTCTTTAGTTTTAGTGGGGCTAGGTCATCCAGAATGTTCGATATAGTTGTAGAGTAGTGATCGTTGAGGTCACTGGACCGTTGTGATATGCGAGGGGGAGGTCTGATTTGCAGCGAGCTTCCAGTTCCCTGTGGTCCAGGTTTTTAGTGTCTCTGACCCAGCGTTTAGGAATCACTGGTTGCGGTGCCCTTGTCTTGTGGGTGCTAGGTAGTAGGAAGGCGATGGCATGGTGATCAGACCAGTCGCAAGGGTCTATAGAGATAAGCTTGACTGTTGATTCCTTAGAGATGATCCAGTCAAGGATGGCCCCTTTCGTATGTGTTGGGAGTGAGCAGGTTTGGGTCAGGGCTTGATCATCCAAGAGGTCTTTGATGGCATTGACATGAGGATCCTTGGGGTCGTTCCAGTGAAGGTTGAAATCACCCAGGAAAATATCTTTAGCGTTGGAGGAGATCTTAGCTGTGATGAGTTCCATGAGATGGTCAGTGAAGGAGTCGTTCATGCCTGGGGGGGTGGTAAAAGATGTGCAAATTGCACAGTTGGGTGGAGTTGCTGCAAATGGATAGGGCGAGGTATTCGCAGGAGTCAGTGGAATCAGCCAGGAGTTCAGTGACAAGGAGGTTAGAGCGGTAGATGCATGCAATGCCTCCTCCTTTTTGCTAGATTGCCTATCCAGTCTTGCAATGTTATAATTGGGAGGGACTAAGAGGTCCAGGCATGGAGATGAGGAATCGTTGAGCCAAGATTCTGTTAGAATTGCTAAGTCGAGGTTTTTGTTCAGGATGAGATCAGCAATATCGGCGGCGTGCTTAAAGGCCGATCGGCAATTGATTAGGAGACCAGATAGAGAGGGATCAGAGGGAGTGTTGGGAGTCAGGGCGGACAGGAGAACTGGCGCTAGATTGCTTTTGACCACACTTCTGTTGCGGAGGGTAGCCGATCTGTTGGGGTTAATGGTGACCGTGCAGATGGCATGTTCGTCACTCAAGTCTGGCGGACAAAGGGTAGCTGGGGTAGAGTTGTAGTCACGGAGGATGGCAAGGATTTCCTCTTCAGAGAGGTCTAGCGGACTTGGGGTGTCGAGTGTAGAGTTGTAAGAGAGGACGAGAGCTAGGGTTTCTTCCTCAGAGATGTGGAATAGTTGCTTGCGAGGGCGAAGGTGTCTCTGGGATAGCGGCAGTGGGTGCATGGGGGGCTCTGTGGTGTGAGGAGGGGTGGAGTTCCGCTGGGGTTTGAGGTTGGCTAAGGAGAGTTCAGCGAGGTGAAGGAGGTTCATTAGATCCAGAATGGAGATATGGATGCTCTGGGTTAATTTGGCAGCTCTTGAGTGCAGGGTTTCGATATCCAAGTAAGAGGGAGACGTAAGAGGCATGAGCTGCTTGAGGGCGCCGCACAGTCTGTCGACACAGGCACACTTCTTTGGGATTACTCATTTTCTGCGGGACTTGGGGCCGATGGGGGGTCCGCATCTAATTATATGGGGGAGGTCCTGTTGGAAAAACAGAGGAAAAACAGAGGAGATATCTTTGGCTGTGATCTATCAAAGCATATAGGCGCACAGAGAGAGAGTCAAAGGATGCACGGAGCATGTTGAAAACTCCAGAATTCCATTAGACGTATTGCCAAATCTTGCTCAGTGTTTGCAGAAAGGATCAATGAAGCTGAGGCCCGGATTTCAACTTTGGAGGATGAACTTGCGGCTCAGAAATCTATAAATGAGGCAATACGCTCACAAAAAGATGACACACAATGGAAATTAACGGATCTAGAGAATCGCCTGCGACGGAACAACCTTAGAGTCTTGGGTATTCCAGAAGGCACTGAAGGACAGTACGTTTGAAAGTTCATTGTTGATCTCTTTTCCGAAGCTTTCCCCGAACTGTCGCAGTGGAATTGGAATCAAGAAATACAGAGGGCGCATTGATTCCCCTTTACACAACAGCAACCGAGATCAAGACAAACCACTCCTAGACCCAGGGCAATCTTGATATGTTTAAATATTTTCCTGGCTTGGCACAACCAGATAGAAAGAGGGCAGGCAAGGGCAATGAGTTTTTTGTTAGGCCCGATTTTTGCCACCAGGCGGTGGAAAAACGCTGGCAGCTTTGGCAGCTTATTCCTCTATTTCAGGGTAAGGGTGCCTTCTGAATCTGGCAAAGCTGAAGATAATCCACAATGAGCGAACTCATTTTTTTTTCACGGAGGTGCAAGCTAAAGAATTTTGGCAGTCAATTTAGTTGGGGCTCCAGGGTCTCTGCCTATCTATTCTTTCTCTTCCCTGCTCTAGAGTTTAGTGATGGGGTGAGCCGGGTTAGATAGGTGTTGTAGCAGACGGGGGGGTGATCCGGGTAGGTTTGAGCTTTCTATCTCGTGTGACCGCTGGTCCTATTGCCTTGCTTTTGGATGGGGATGGGGCTGGGCTACCAGAGGATGCTCCTGTGGGGGTCCTTTGGTGGGGTGGGGGAGGAGGCACGAGTGTGTGGGGTGGGGTGGGGTGCACTGGGGGGTTGGAGTGGGGGTTGGCATAGAAAATCATACCCATAACATGTGGAAGTTTGATGGATGCATACAAGTTGTAATATCTAGGAGGGTTACTTTAGGGAATGTTGTTGCTTGGTTCAATGGGGGATAGGTTGGTACATTTAAAGGGTACGTATTTGCTCCTTTAATGTATGTGGTCTGAATAATAAGGGGAAAAGGCAGCGAGTAGCGGCCGAATTGCGGGTGATGAAACCTGATGTGGTTTGCATACAGGAAACCCACATTCCGTGGGGTACACACAAGATTTTAACCGAGCTTGGCTATTCGTCATTTGCATATACACAACAGAGCACGACAAATCGTGGGGTGGTGATCCTGGCAAAACAGTGTGTATAGGGCACCGGTAGGATACTAGCTGATAAGCAGGGCCACTGGGTCATTACGGAGTGCGTAGTAGGGGCTGCCAAGTTTGTTGTATGCTCAGTCTACGGGTCGAATCATGACGAGGCGCAGGTACTCGAAAGTCTTAATATAGAATTAGCATCAATGCCTACACCTTTGATACTGTTTGGCAATTTCAACATTCACATGGGCTGTCAGAGAACACAGCTAGATGTTGCCAACTATAGGGGTACGAAACCCAAAGTCTTTAAGGCATTACATCAGTTGTTGGCCGATCATGTACTTGTTGATGTGTGGCCTACACTGAGGTATCCTGACACGGGCTTCACGTTTTTTTCACATCCACATAATACGTTCGTTAGGTAGATTATTTTTTTATCTCTAGGATGCTCATCTCAGGGACTCAAACCCAGGTTTGCCCCAGGATCACCACGGATCACAGTCCACTTCGGTTAGTTATTCCCGCTATAGGCATCTGTCAACCTCTGAGATCCTTTTCGTTTGATAGGAAACTTCTACAGGATACCTTGTTCCTTAGCCATATCAGACACTGGATTGTGCAAATTCTTGACACCAATCGCAACTCAACCTCATGTTCATTGGTATGGGACGCTTTAAAGGCACGACTTAGGGGGTAGGTTCTCAGCTTTGGGCTTAATAAGCAGAAACATTTAAAAATCTTGATGCAGGGCCTCTATGAGGATCTTAGAAAAGCAGAAGAGGATCTCATACAAGGGGTGCATGCCAGCATTGTGGTTACCTCACTCCAAACGGAGGTAGCCTGCTGTAAGGCTAAGATTAATCTATACTGGAGCAAAGAAATTGCTTGTAAATATAAAACATATAAAGAAGAGAGCTATGAATATGGGGAGGCTACAGGACGGTGTCTTGTGTAACGGCTTCAGTCGAAGGAGGCTGCACAAGGGATCGCGGCTTTGACAGACTCAACAGGGAAGATAATTGAGACACCGGCCGAGATCCTAAGTGTCTTTAACACATTTTTTGAAGCACTCTATACTGAGAGAAACCCCGGGGGCAGACCGGGGAGGCCTTGTTGGAGAATGTTTGTAGTGAAAGTTTGAGCCGCGGAGAATCAGCGATGTTGGATGTACCCATTACAATGGAGGAGCTAGAGGAAGCGATAAACCTACTGGCCACTGGTAAGGCATCTGGCCCAGATAAACTTCCATTGGAAGTTTATAAAGCCTTTTTCCAGGAGTTAAAAACTGACATGTTAGCCATATTTCAAGCGACACAGCATGGAGATGCCCCGCCCTCTTAGGATAATGCAAACATTATTGTTTAAAAAAAAAAAAAGTCTCCTAACCTACAAGGCTCCTTTAGGCCAATTTCTCTGTTGAATTGTGACGGGAAATTCTATGCCAAGATTCTACCCATGCGCCTGGCGAGGGTCATTACCCCACTGGTCTCTAGTCGACAGCATGGCTTTATACCTGGTAGGGGCATGGGCATTCACATCAACCTGGTCGTCACCTTGCTGGATGTTGCAAATGTGCATCGAGCTACTCTAGTCTTGGTGTTATTGGATGCCGAGAAGGCATTTGACCGGGTCTCCTGGGAATTTTTATGGTCGGTTCTGCGGCACTTTGGGTTTGGGTCGGGCTTTATTAATGCTATTCAGGTCATGTATAGGACCCCTACAGCTAAGATTTGTATGATGGGCTTAGAGTCAAACCAGGTTTTTATCTCCAGAGGCACAAGGCAAGGATGTCCCTGCTCCCCGCTTCTATTTGCCTTATATATCAACCCATTTTTAGGTCGAGCCTAGCATTGCAGCGCATGCGCTGCTCGCTCTGCGAGGCATGCTGTAGTAGGGTATGCTGTAGAAGTGCTGTGGGAGCCTCCGCCCATACTTTTCATTGGCTGGTGTCATTTTCCTTGGTAAATGCTGGATTCTGATTCAATATGAGGCTTCTTAGTCCCTCCTTGTTACTCCCCTGTCTCCTTTTGTGACCGCCCTTAACGACTGGATCTTTTACTTGTGGCGTTACACGGTCTCCTTCATTAGTCAGTAAGCACTATTTTTTTTTCAGTCGGCTCTGGCAATGGCGGCCGCGTGTTTATTTTTGCAACGGCACTTTCACTTTAACAATAGCTGCCGGCCGACCCCGCGAGTGCTGTGTGGGGCGGCAGCTATTGTTAAAGTGAAAGCACGATGCAAATATAAACAAGAGGCTGCCTTTGTGCAATGGCGACAGCTTGTTTACCCCCATGTTTATTTTTATTGTTATTCTTTCCAGAGACAAGCTTGAACCACCTAAATGTGTCTTTTTCCGGCCAAGGCGTTCTGGGTATCTACCACTTGGGGGCAGCTTCAGCTCTCTGTAGCCATGGGCAGAGCATGCTAAAAGTTGTAAAGGCATTTACTGGAGCCTCCGCCGGATCACTGGTCCCCGCCGTTGTCTCAACAGTGCCAGAAAAGATAGAGGTATCTAATAGCATACTTTACAGATAAAGTACGCGAGACATTATGCAGAGGAACATTTCGAGATGTTGTGGAAGAAGAAAGAGGCAGATAGGCTGATTATGCATGTTTTTGTTTGTAGACTTACGTCTGTTAGTTTGTGTCATAAAAACAAAGAGTTTATTCTCTCTTTGATATTCCTACCATTCATACAAATTTGTAAATGGGATTGGATTATTGTTCGGCTACTTTTGTATTGAACCATCCTGCGGGACAACATGGTTTAGCAGAAAGTGTGTCAAATCGAAGTTTTCTTTTGCTTAATGTGCCGAGTGAATAGCGGCTCGAGATTGCTCTTGATAAAAAAACAAAAAAAAGGACTGATGTCTGGGGAAGGGAACCGAACCCTTCTGTAGAAGTGTTTGTCAGAGACATGGAGGTCGCCAAGCCACCAAATTCCCACGGAGAGTGTAGGGGTTAAAGCACAGTAGCAGCGCAGCTTTTGCGCCAACCCCTTAATTTCTCCTTTTTCCGGAGAAGAGTTTGTGGTTTGTGGGGCCATTAATTCCTCTGGATTGCTTAGACTGCAGATCCGGTCCGGTTACCCTCTGGCCTCCACTTCCAGAATAACCCTGAGAGAGGAAAAGCCCAGTCAGCATACTCCCCTTTTATTGTAAGGCGCTAGCCTCCTTTTGGACTCCTTGACCGAGCCCTTGTAGGTAAGGTATAGACAGTTTTTGAGATAACCATGGGAGCTGTCTCCTGGATTCCACGTGTAAATGAAGTGCAGAAGGTCCGGCATTGGAAGTCACTTTGTGGTGGTCTATTTTTAACAGTCTCAAATATTGACCCGCAGTCATCGATGGCCTCACGCTTTCTGAAAATTAGTGTGCATGACTTATGATAAGGTATTGCGAACGTCACTCGTGTGCCTGTGTTAAAGTTACCTTTGCATATTTGCACCAATTGTGATAATGCATGAATGGAGTTTGCACGATACAGGATGATTGCTGACAACCCTATTCTCTACTTTTTCAGCTTTTTACATTTTTTATGGTAGTGTTAAGGGAATCCATACGGCAAGCAATCTGCCAGGGCTGCCCCTGGAAGGATCATGTGGAACTCTTGCTCAGTACCAATTCCAAATTAATTTCTCATTTATGAAAACTGTTGCATCGCTGCATGAAAACAGCAATGCAACAGTTTTCACTGCGCCCTCCTTGTAACATGTAAATATGATGCATCTTGTCGCAAGGAATGACAGATACGTCAGTATTACTGATGCATCTATCTGAAAGAGACAATTAGTTATGGATTCCTCACCTTAGAATTACCCCCAGGCGTCAGACTGGATCCAGAGAATTTTTTTTTTCCTCAGCAGTACACCTGCGCGACGATAGGTGGCGTCGGTCGACTCCGCGTTCGTCGTTGGCGTTGTGGTCGGCGGAATGACGTTGTGGTATTTACTTAGACGCCGCCCTCGCGCGCTGACGTCAGTTCTTTCTTTTTCCGCTCCAGCCAGCGTAGATCCAGAGAGAGCGGTACCTCGAGTCACTTTTTGACTCCATTTTTGCGACTTTTGTCGACATCTTTTTTGAGTCGTTCGACTCCTGGTGCACCGAGGGATGTCACATCGGACCGGCTTCAAGGCTTGCGACTCCTGTCGCAAATTGATGTCGGTCACGGACCTGCACCTTGTGTGCCTTTGGTGCTTGGAGAGCGACCACGACCCGAAGTCGTGCTCTGGCAGTCCGCTCCACACCGTTCAAGGTCCCGGTCGAGAGGGAGGTCGCGGGACCTGTCGCAGAGCCACCACCACCACTCGTCATCGAAGTCTTCCTCTTCAGGTAAGTCGAAGCACAAGAAGAAGGCGAAGAAGCATTGTCGCTCGTTGCGTTCTCCCCGTCTGTCGGCCGACGCGACACGGGAAGCGGAAGGTAGTCGTTCGGATCTGCCCGCAGAGCCTGTTGGGTCGACTCCGGCCTTCCCTCCCTTTCCGGGAGCCGGAGCGACCCCTGCCCAGCTTCGCAACTTTTACGAAGCCTTGCATTCCATCTTTGGGCAGCCCGACTCCGCCGGCGCGCCCTCGGACCCCGCGGACTCGGTTGGGGGTTCTAGTCTTTCAATGCCAGCAGCTTCGGCTCTGGCATCGCAGGGCCCCCAGGGATCCAGTCCTGGATCCGGATCGGCGCCAGTCGACCTCGTAACACCTCCTCCGGTGCCGAATCCAGTGACAACCCCTCCGCCCACTCCGATGCCGGTTGTGTCCCCAGCCGGCGTCGGCCCCGGCCTCCCCCTCGATGAGGACACGGAGCCAGACCGACGTCGTCAGACATCGGTACCGGCGCCGACTGGTACTTTTGTACCTCTGTTCTCCCCTGATGTTTCCTACAGCCCTGAGTGGCTACCAGGAGAGGGTGAGGAGGACTGGGAGGGGTCTGTGGACCATCTTGCAGACCAGTTGGAAGAACCGGATTGGAGAGAGGAGTTGGGTGATGCCAGTGGTCTGGACACTTCCCCAGACCTTGGCATGCTTTATCCCCCTACCGTAGCTACGGAGGTAGGTGCATCTTATGCAGTGGTGATGCGTAGGGCGGCCGAGGCCTTAAACCTCGAGCTTCCTGCGGTGGCGGTCAGGACTAACCTCCTGACCGAGGTGTTTCAGCCGGCAGCTGCCTCTTCGGAGCCCCTGCTGCCGTTCAAATGGCCCTCACGGAGATCCTTTTGGGCACTTGGTCCAAGCCCAACACAGGAGCTCCTGTGGATAGGATGATTGCCCAACGCCAACGCCCGGCCCCGGGCGACCCCATTTTCCTCTCTCACCACCCCACCCCTGATAGCTTGGTAGTACAAGCCTCGACTTCCAGGGGCGCATTCCCTAACGCACCACCTGATAGGGAATCCAAGAAGCTGGACCACCTTGGGAAAAAGATGTTTTCTTCCTCCAGCTTGGTACTGCAGTCGGTGAACACCGCATGTCTTTTGGGCCGTTACTCCCACTCGGTGTGGGACACGGTTGCGCAGGTGCTGCCACAGTGCCTGGAGAAGGCCCGGGCCATGCTCTCCCGTGCCGTTGCCGAGGGGAGAGACGCAGCGAAGTTCGCCATCCGATGTGGGGTGGACACCGCCGACTCACTAGGCAGGACGATTTCCACATCAGTAGCCCTTAGACGCTACACCTGGTTGAGGTCTACTGGCTTTTCGGGTGATGTCCAAGCAACGCTTTTGGACATGCCCTTTGATGCCGTCGCTTGTTTGGCGACAAGGCGGACAACGCGCTTGAGCGCTTTAAGGGCTCCAGGGCTACGGCCAGGTCCTTGGGCCACACATCCACCTCCCGCCCAGCGCAGTCTGCCTTTGGCCCCTTTCGTGGCTACGGAAGGGGTGCCCCAACATGTTCCGCTCAGAGCCTCAGGCCTGCGCAAGCTGTCCAGCCTCTGTGCGGCCGGGGACGTGGGACCCACCGTTCTGGGGTTCTGGGGGCCAGCGAGGGGGCCAGTCCACCAGCGCCCCCTCTGCAGCAGCCTCCAAGCCCTCTTAGTCCGACCTTTCAGGGCCACCTTTTGCCAGTGAGCAGCAGGATTCGCCATCACCTCCCCCACTGGCTCAACATCACGTCAGACAGGTGGGTTTTACAGATAGTACAAAGGGGCTACTCCCTCCCCTTCAAGACTACCCCTCCATCCATGCCACCTCAGACCCATCGCATGTCAGAGGATCACTTGGCCCTTCTCCAACAGGAAGTTACGGCTCTCTTGGCCAAGTGAGCCATCGAGAGCGTTCCTGCCCCAGAAGTAGGTTGTGGTTGTTATTCCCACTACTTTCTGGTGCCGAAGAAGGACAAGGTCCTGCGTCCTTTCTTGGATCTTCGGAACATCAACCGCTTCCTCTGGAAGGAGAAGTTCAAAATGTTGACCCTCGCTCAGGTCCTGTCTGCTCTCGACCCTGGAGACAGGATGGTAGCGTTGGACTTGCAGGACGCTTATTTTCACATCCCCGTCCTGCCGGCCCATCAGTGTTACTTACGGTTCACGGAAGGCCACGACCACTTTCAGTTTACTGTGCTCCCCTTCGGCCTTACCAGCGCCCATCGGGTGTTCACGAAAGTGATGGCGATGGTCGCAGCTCATCTGCGCAGATCAGGGGTTCCAATCTTCCCCTATCTCGACGACTGGCTGTTGAAGGCGGGTTCGCCCCAGGCAGTCGTCTCCCACCCCAGACTACGGCCGACCTCTTGCATTCTCTGGGGTTCACTATCAATGTGCCGAAGTCGCACCTTATTCCCTCTCAGAAGCTCCTTTTCATCGAAGCGGTTCTGGACACAGCGCAGTTTCGGGCTTATCCTCCCGAGCAGCGAGTCTGGGATATTCGGGCTATGATTTCGATCTTTCAGCCTCTATCCTGGGTTTCGGTCAGAATGACCCTGAGGCTACTGGGTCTCATGGCCTCCTGCATCCTGCTGGCTCTGCAGTGGGACCTGAAGTTCTAGTGGGCACAGCATCAGGGGAATCTTTTCGATTGCATCCACATCTCGGAGGGCACTGCACGCCAATTGCAGTGGTAGCTAACGAACCGGGATTGGGTCAACAGCAGATCCCTCTCCCTTCCCCAACCAGAGTTCACAGTGGTGACAGATGCGTCACTGCTGGGGTGGGGCGGCCACATGGAAGAGACGGAGATCAGAGGCCTCTGGTCTCCGGCGGAGTCCAGTCTCCATATCAACCTCTAGAGCTTTGGGTGATTCGTCTTGCACTAAAGGCATTCCTTCCCTCTGTCAGGGGAAGAGTAGTGCAGGTGTTCACGGACAACACCACTGCCATGTGGTACTGCAACAAACAGGGCGGGTGGGGTCGTGGACCCTATGTCAAGAGGCTCTCTGCCTTTGGATATGGCTGGAACATCAGGGCATATCTCTGGTGGTTCAACACCTGGCAGGTTCTCTGAACGCCAGGGCAGACGAGCTCAGCCGCAGGTGCATGATGGATCACGAATGGCGTCTTCACTCGGAGGTGGTGCAAGGTCTCTTTCAGCAGTGGGGAGAGCCTTGGTTAGATCTATTCGCCACCGAAGAGAACGCACAATGTCAGCAGTTCTGCGCATTGGAATTTCCAAGGCGGCACTCGCTAGGTGACGCTTTTCGTCGCGAGTGGAGTTGCGGTCTTCTATACGCCTTTCCGCCTATACCACTTCTGCCCAGAGTGCTGAAGAAGATCAAGCGCAACCTGGCCCAAGTCGTTCTTGTGGCTCTGGATTGGGCAAGAAGAGTCTGGTATCCCGAGCTCTTACACATGGCCATCGATCCTACGATCAGACTGCCTCTTCGGGAGGATCTTCTGTCGCAGCAGCAGGAGACGGTCCTCCACCCGAACCTGTCCAGCCTCCACCTCCTTGCGTGGAGATTGAGCGGCGACAGTTGACAGCTTTCGACCTTCCTCATGAAGTCTGTAATGTTATCTTGGCAGCCAGGCGTCCCTCCACCAAAACGGTATACGCCTGTAGATGGAACAAGTTTGTGGCATGGTGCGCAGCAAAGGCTGTGGATCCCCTTTCAGAGGTTCTCCTCTTCATTCTTTCCTTGGCCCAGCAGGGCTCTGCTCTGGGCACTCTCAAAGGCTATCTTTCGGCCATTTTGGCCTTCCTTCGGCTGCCTGACCAGCCTTCTCTTTTCAAGTCCCGTATTGTAAATCGCTTCCTTAAGGGCATTACTCACTTGTTTCCTCCAACTCCTTTCATGATGCCCCAGTGGGACTTGATCCTTGTTCTTACTTATTTAATGTGCGCGCCTTTCGAGCTGCTGCATAACTGTCCTCTCAGACTCCTGACCCTTAAAATTGCCTTTCTGGTTGCCATCACCTCTGCTCGCAGGGTGAGTGAGCTCCAAGCCCTTTCTTCTAAGCCTCCTTTCCTGGCTGTTCATCCGGACAAAGTTGTCCTCCGCACTAGGTCTTCTTTCGCTCCCAAAGTGGTTACCTCTTTCCATATAGGTCAGACCATCACTTTGCCCACCTTCTTCCCGCCTCCGCATCCTTCTAAAGAGGAAGAGAGGCTCCACCATCTGGATCCAAAACATGCGCGTTCGTTCTATCTGGATCGCACAAAACAATTCCGGGTGGATGACCACCTCTTTATTGGTTATGTGGGCACCAAGAAAGGTCGATCCGTGCAAAAACAAACCATCTCCGAATGGGTCGTTCTTTGCATCAAAATCTGCTATTCCTTAGCAAAAAAGGAACCTCCAGTGGGGTTGCGTGCCCATTCCACCAGGGCGACGGCAGCCACTACTGCTTTGGGATGTGGGGTCCCCTTTCATGACATCTGCCAGGCAGCTATATGGGCTCCCCTGCACTCGTTTACTAAACACTACTGCCTGGACAGCCAAGTCCTGAGAGACGGCTTCTTTGGCCGTTCAGTTCTCCAGGACATCCTGGTGTGAACTTGGTTCGAAGACCCTCCTCTGGGGTTGGTATTGCTGGGGTATCTATTCTAAGGTGAGGAATCCATAACTAATTGTCTCTTTCAGATGAACAAGTTACTTACCTTCGGTAACAATATATCTGTAAGAGACATAGATTAGTTATGGATTCCTCACCGCCCCACCCATCCTCCCCATTCTGCGAACTGACTTCTAGGGTAAGGGACTCCCGTTCAGGGCCCTAGTTTTTGTGCACCAGTGGTCAGTGTCTTGCATGGCTCTGGCTTCTGGCATGGAATGTCGTGTAAAGAACTGACATCAGCGCGCGAGGGCGGCGTCTAAGTAGATACCGCGACATGATTCCGGCGACCACGACGCCAACGACAAACGCGGAGTCGACCGACGCCACCTATCGACGCGCAGGGGTACTGCTGAGGAAAAAAAAAATCTCCGGATCCAGTCTGACGCCTGGGGGTAATTCTAAGGTGAGGAATCCATAACTAATCTATGTCTCTTACAGATATATTGTTACCGAAGGTAAGTAACTTGTTCATCAGCGCAAAAGTGATGCATTGCTGGGGTGTGTCTGAAAACAGACACAACTCCAGCAATGTGTCCTTTCACATGGGGCAAGCCCCATGTGAAAGGGCCTGTGTCAGTCTTACGCCTGCTGTGAGGCAGGCGTAAGATATTGACGCAGTAGCGTCCTAGAAGTGGTGCAGTAAAATCTCATAGATTTCACTGCGCCACTTCTACGAGGCTTTTAGCGGAGGAACGCCCACCCTGCATACATTATATCTGACGCAGGTATAATGTAGCTCAGGGCTTTACAAAGTGACACATCTGCTTAGATGCGTCACTTTGTAAATAGGGCGCAACGTGGCACATTTTGTACGCTGCCGCTGCGTCACAAAAAGTGACGCAACGGTGGCGCAAAAGTGACGCAGGGGCTCATAAATAAGCCCCACAGATTATAGCAAACAAGGTATTCTACTGTAACAGAGCTGCTATTTTAAAATTCTGAACAACACAGATGCACTCTTCATCGATTTAATAACTGGTGAATTATACCATGCCTATTGTATTGTAATTATATTTTAATTGCATTTATATAGCACTTACTACCCCTGATGAGGCGTCAAAGCGCTTTTCGGCGAGTAGCTACTCCGGAACCCGAAAAGGATTAGAGGTGGATTAGTATAGTGAAATGTGAGTTAATTTGAGTGGTGAACATGTGACTCTGTTAGTTGGATTGAAAAGGATAATGGGGGAAATGGGTTATAGACTACAACAATCTCGGACATACGATGTTCCCACCCCCTGTGGGACATAATATTGAAAGGAGATTTTAATGCTAATCTAATTTACACTCCAGATGAAGACGAAATACTCGCAGCCGATAACACATTCTGGAATGTAAAACCCCAACAACAATTAAAGTCAACTCTACTAGACCACTCTGGTCAACAGTTAGTGAAGACACTAGAATACCTGGGGCTGTGAGTGGTAAATGGTAGATCAGCAGAGGATACCCCTCCAAAATATAGCTACCACGGAATGCAGGCAAGATCCAAACTTGATTATACCATAGTCTCATTATCATTATTTTCATTTCTGTCACAGTTTTTAATTGAATACACCACCCTGAGTGATCACTCATATCAACATATCTATTTCAAATTTCAGCAGTGTAAAATTCAAGCTACAACAATAATAGAGGGAAGCATCCATTCAATCAACCTTAAATGCCTTAAATGGACAAATGAACCCATACAGGATATACAAAATATGGTAAAAGATATATTGAAAGCCACAGGGAAAGAGTGCCCAAATAAGATACAAGCGTGGGCCGATTTTCAATCAAACTTGCCATTCTTAATGACAACAACCAAAAAGCATGTGCCAAGAAACACAAACCATAAAGTAGTATCAAGTAAAGTGCAAGCCTTGAATAAAAAAAGCAACCAGGAAACTAAGGTCCTCGTCCCCGGATCAAAGGGTATGCGAGACATTTCAGCAACTTAGGAAAGCATACAAAAAAAAATCTGTGGGAAGACAAAAGAAACAGCAAGGAAATCTTTTGGTCTAAACTATTATTTAGTGCAAGGCAATCGAACTCGAGTACCTTCTGGGAAATGATAAACAACTTAAACATACCAGAGAATGCCATAGCCTTTAATATACAAGAAGATGATTGGGCCGAATTCCTAACAAATAAATTCACGGAAAACATTTCACCCACACAATATCTGCAAGCACACCAAGAGGGACCAAATTGGCAAGACCACGTGACATTAAACAAAACATTAATAAAGTATCATTGTAGTTTGGACAGTTCAGCCGCATTAAAGGGAAACAAAATAGCCCTGTCACCGTATTCAGTGGATGAATTAATCAACATTAATAACATTATAAGAAACGGAAGAAGAGACGGGGCCCCTGGGACAAATGGGATCTTTCAAGCCATATTCAAAGATGACCCAGTCTTCTCGAGCAACCATCTTTTCGCACTTTTTAAAGAGGCTGAAGTATTAAATCAAATACCATCTAGCTGGCAAGGCTCAGTTATCACAACTACATTCAAGGGGGTGAACCAGCCCAACAAACTATAGACTTATTGCTTTACAAAACGTTGAAGCTAAGTACCATGCCTCTTTGATTTTAGCTGATTTCATTACTTGGACGGACAAACTTAACTTGATCCCATTAAATCAGACTGGTTTTAAAAAGGAAATCGGAACGATAAACACCATTCTATTCCTCTCCCTCATTGCGGAAAAATATAAGCAAAGAAAACAGAAACTTTACCTTTGTTTTATAGATCTAAAAGCTGCTTTTGACAGCGTGGACCGGCAACTCTTGTGGAAGAAACTCAGACAATGGAAAGTACCTGACAGAATATTAAGAGGTATAATGTTATTTTACTCTGAAACCGGGCTAACAGTGAAACTAGGCGACAGCTCCAGAATTTCGAGAAAAGTTAACACCAACAAAGGCCTGAAACAAGGCTGTGTTCTGGCCCCGCACTTGTTCAATTTGTTTATGTCCGACTTGTCCAAAAGGCTGAACGAGATCGATTCACACCCACCGAAGCTGGGAGAATTACCATTATCACATCTTTCTTATGCAGATGACAAGGTTTTAATAAGTCTAACAAAGGCCTGGGGAGCTTGGGCGAAATATAGGAGCTAATGGACAGTGCTATGAGGGGTGGCTCAAGGTTATCAAGAGAGATGACACAAACTAGTTGTACCCTGGATCGTATTGGTTGTAAAGGCGGGCTATTGGGAGATCTAATATGTGGAACTTATTTGTATACATTGTATATGTCAATCCACCAAACATGCACATCGTATTGTGTTTATTTGAAGCATATATTCATTGTGTAATAAAAGAATTTAAAAAAAATAATAATAAGCCTAACAAAGGATTAGAGGTGGATTAGTATAGTGAAATGTGAGTTAATTTGAGTGGTGGACATGTGACTCTGTTAGTTGGATTGAAAAGGATAATGGGGGGATAGAAGAGGGAAGAGTCTAGAAAGTGTTTATTGGGAGATCATAGTAGTAAGATGAGGTTTGGGATGAGTCAAAGGCTATTTACTGAAATGCTGGAGTTTGTATCATTCAACAAACTAGAAATTAAAGCCTCTAAAACTAAAACAATGACCATCAGTAACTATCCGGGCCCCAAGTTGAACATCAGGGTCGGCGGGAAACCTTTGGAGGAAGTAACCTGTTACAAATATCTCAGGTTCCATATTAATAACAGGCTGAATTACCAAGAACAAAAAAAAGCATATGTTGCGGCGAACCAGTGCATTAACCTTCGCTTTTTCGACTCTGGCAAAAAAATTGGAGAGCCCAGCCTATAAACCATTGCTCTCAGTAATATCTGCAAGAATGTTACCAACAATATCATATGCCAGCATCGCTTTACATGGCAAAGATGCGAACCTATTGAATAGGCTGGTAGCGACCACCTACAAAAACATTTTTCAACCGCCACCGTCTGCTTCCCCGGCGCAAGTACGGCTCGAATTTGGGTTTACAAATGAAACGATAGGGAGAATGCAGTCCACAATAAAGGTCTGGTACAGACTCAAACAAAATCTAGTGCGTTCTGAGCTCAATAAAGCACTATGGACCGAACTCGAAAAAGACAAAAAATCTGCGTTTTATCAATACTTGCAAAAAGCTTTAATAACTACAAGTGCGGAGGAGCTGTGGAATAAGAACCTGCCCTTCATAACGTTCAAACAAGCCATAAATAAAGCTGCAAAACTTCACTCTCTGTTAACAGACAAAAACACTTTTTCTCAAACACTGACTGCCGACCGGACGATAATAACAGGACTGTGTCCCCAGAGATACAACCATCAGGCACTTATCATGGTAGCCTTTCAAATTTAAATACTTGTGCGTCGACAGCAGGAATTTGAAATATCTCAGATCAAGGGCTCTTCATTGCCTCTGTGTTCCTGCGTCTTCTTCACATCACCATTTGCCCTGAAGAAGTTCATTTTATGTATGAACGAAACGTGTTGGCTGGAATTTGCACATTTTGATATTGAAAATAAAGGATTGATAAACCACTATACAAAATGAACATTTGGATTTATTGAAGAAAACTCTTTGGTAGTGCACCGCTCCACTATTTTCACACTTTTTCTCATAGAACTCACGCTTGGATGGTGATCAATAATTACAAAGCCCTTACACCAGCAGCCTACCTAAATCATACATTTTCGGCATACCAAAACAACAGTTGAAGGCATTATGCTTCGGAAAGTTCCTGTCCTTAGCGGACCAACCGAGCTGGATATACAAAGGATCAATGGCATGCCGTCTCTGTGGCAGCAAAAAAGAAGATTTTATACACGTAATATGCATCTGCCCGAAACTACAGTCAGCTCGAACCACGCTACTAAGAAAAGCTTTCATTGACAAAGGAATAAGGTCCTGTAGATTTGCTATAATTAAAGGACTAGGACCAACAGATCCGCAAATGAACTATAAGCTGCTCAAATTCCTCAGACACCATGACCGAGATTGGAAACTTGTACGGTAGTCGGTGGTTGCACCCACTTTAAACTCAATAAGGAACTCTGACTGCTAAATTTAGTTTTTAACAATTTGGAAGTCTTACTTTTTATTGTCTTTTAACTGATATTTTACTCAAAAATGTTGTTAAGGTTTTAATTAAACAATAAACATTTTGTAACTTTAAACTTTTGTATTGTAATTGCATTTATATAGCGCTTACTACCCCTGACGGAGCATCAAAGCGCTTTTCGGCGAGTAGCACGCTACTCCGGAATCCAAAAAGGATTAGAGGTGGATTAGTATAGTGAAATGTGAGTTAATTTGAGTGGTGGACATGTGACTCTGTTAGTTGGATTGAAAAGGATAATGGGGAAAATGTGGGGATTAAAGAGGGAAGAGTCTAGAAAGAGTTTATTGGGAGATCATAGTAGTAAGATGAGGTTTGGGGTGATCCAAGGAGGGATAGAGGAGGGAAGAGTCTATAAAGGGTTATTTTGGAGATTATAGTAGAAGTATGAGGTTTGGAATGAGTCAGAGAGTGGACGTATAGGATATATTGAGCGAGGTATAGGGTGAAATATAGGGTAGTGCATCGGAGAGAGTCAAAGTTTTTTTTACAGTAGGAGTAGGGTAATAAATACATAGATACATAAGTACATATTTTTGATGTCTTAAAGTCGCCCACAAGAAGCTGCTGGAAAGAGTCTTGAATTGGATTTTGCAATAAACGGCTGCTATTTGGGAAACTCCCATCCCATGCATTTTCGGGAAGCAAGCTGGTTATTAGACGATTTAGTTAGTGTCTGATGCGAGAACATCCGGAGCGTGACAGAAACATTTTTATAATCATCTTCCACTAAATGGTTTGAGAAACATTCTAAAAAGCGATGCAGAGAGTTGGAGTAGTTTAAAATGCATAATCCCATTTTAGGATCCCATGCAAGGCAGATTTAAGGACATCATATTGCTTATTTGTTTTATTGGTCAAGATATTCAAAATCTTTAAGATTAAAATTGAGCTGGAAATAATCTGTCTTGACATTAATCACATATTATTTGTTGAGATATTCTTACATTTTTGGAAAAGTCTGCATCCAAGGAATTACCTACTGTTAGCCTTCATTGAATATATGTTCTGTCAGGGCCAGACTGGGAACAGCAACCAGCCTAGGTGATTGCTGCCCCGCCGGCTCTGGGAGCAGGGGGAGGGGGGTGTGCTCGCAAAAAGCACCGCTCCCGCTTTTGTTACAGGGGGCCGATATTGCAGCACAGCTTCAAAACCGGCCCCCTGCAACAAAACCGTCCCTCACCCTTCCGGCCCACCGGGTAAATGCCCGGTGCCCGCTACAGCCAATCCGGCCTTGTGTTCTGTGTAGCAAATCCACTTTTTATGCATGGTCAAGCCAAATTGTTTGCCTTGTGTACCCTTGTTTTCTGTACCGTGTTGTTTTTCGCTTTAGCCCCCATGTGCACTATACCACTGCTAAACAGTAGTATAGTGCCTGTACATTCCCTCTAAAACATATGCTTTAGCGTTGCAACTTCTTATTTGGCCTAGTTAACTTCCCTGTAAGTTCACTGTAAATGGTGCCTAAATGGTACCTGCGGCCTGGAAAGTTAGATACCATGTGGGGTCTGTAGTGGTAGGTAGGTAGGTTTATTGTATTTATCAAATCATATTACAATAAATACGATAACTTTTAAAATGAGAAAAAACGACACATAAATTCATCACTTTTGCTACACATCATAAGCAATTCATCATTAAAACAAGAAGCACATAAAATATTTTAAAAGAGGAATACGTCAGGTAACTTAAGAACCCAGGATAATATAAGCGAGGTCTAAAAATGTCATTGACCCACTAATAAAAAATGGTGATTGGTTTTTAAAACAATGATTGATGGCTCCTCTAGTTGATTGTGTGTTTTCCTTGTTAAAAAATCTTCAGAAATATTGTTTACATAGACCTAATAAATTAGGACAGATACAGATTATATGCTCAATAGTTTCAGACCTATAGCCACATAAACAACATGAACCCGTGCCCTTAAAGCGTGGGTTCCACGTCTCTCCAAACTGATGCAAAGGAATAATAAAATAACCAAATTCTTAGGTATTTCTTTTTCTTTATTGCATCAAGGTTGGAATCAAGGAACGGTTGGCTTTGAGTGCTGTAAAAGGTATATTTTAAGTCACTATGCTGGTAGTTTGAGAGAGAATGCAGATCTTCCTCACAATAGATATTCTTAAAAGATCCTTTCAGCAGCTGTTTCAGTTCAGAGTGAGGTAGGATCTTGTTTTAAGCCATTTAAGGTTGGCATTTTTGTTGATAATATATTGGAAGTTAATTTGATTCTGAACCAGGTGTCTTTGTGTAGCTCTAGTATAAAATGAAGTAAAGATGGATCTATTCCCTGGTTTATCAATTTGCGCCAAAGCTGTTCTCGATTGATCTCATCAAAAGCAGAGCTGTAATGAATGACACAGGCATAAACAGTCGAGTTCTTTATAGTTGTCTTTTTAGCGAGTATGGTTAATGCCACAATGCTATCTAAAGTTGAACAGCTTGCACAAAATCCCGTTTGAGTTAACAGTATTAGTTGGTTGTTATTTATCCAGGTTGTTAGGAGACCAAGTTGATATTTATCAAATAGCTTTCCCTTTCCCTAAATATCCAGTAATGCAATATGCCAGTAGATTTGGAGGTCGGATTTTTTTGAAGATAGGCTGCATAATTGAACCTTTGCATGACTCCGGTATAAGACCCACTAAGAGTACATGTGAAAGGAATTAAATAATAAGGTGCTCCACAAACAATGATACGCTTTTATAATGTCACCCGGCAGGCCATTCGGACCTGCCGCTTTTGAGGATCTAGTTGTTTCTTCGTTAAACTGAAGCAGTGTTTTTACATAGCTGGACCTTAAAACTGAAGGCATTATAGAGCATGAGTACAAAGTATTTATCTAAGATACCCAGGTGTCATTAGGGATAAAGAAATTATTAGCATCATATAGGATCCCGTCCCTTGGCCAATCACTGTTCAAAATTGTGTGGCGTTTCTAGCTTTTATAGCCATCTCTAATTCTGCCCAAGCATCTTCCTGCATTCTGTTTACTGAGTCTTTTATCCATGTCCTCATTATTAGTTAACTGATTTAATCAGATTGTTACATTCAGCGGAATAAGGTTTTTTCCAGTAGAAATCTTAGTTCTTTTCTATAGAGTTTTTTTGCATTAGTAATTGAGTTGTTTGTTTGTTTCCTTGAAAAGACTTGAATTCCCAATCTAACATCCAGTCTTTTTGGTTTGGTTCAGATAATGAGCCCTCACCATAAAACCTGCTTCTCTCAGGTCCTGTAATTTAGACAGAAAGATGGAATTTCATTTACGTTGTTTACTATTTATTGCAGTGAGTTAACCATTATTTCTGTTTAGAGATGCTTTAGGAAGACAAGATGTCAAATTGAGTGATGTCACTTGAGGATTGTGTTCACTCTCCCACCGTAATTGGATTTCAATGTTTTTGCATAAATTAAATTATGTATGTTGCATAAATTTCGCTGTTGGGACGAAGTACCCGCTACACCAATATACAAGTCAGGCCCTAAGTCTGACTGTAAAATCTTTGACTAGGACAACCCGTTTGTTCTATTCGAACTCCATACATCGTGGTCAGTCTGAACTTGTGCTTAGGTCCTGGTCCACTATGAACTGTTGTTTTTCCATTTTGCTTGACTTTTCTAAGTGCTTTTTGGCCTTAAAACTTCAAATAAGTATATATCCAGTTCCCTTAACTTATTTTGATGATCTTGGTTATTGTGTTCTGTTCTTTACTGTGGAATTATTGGTACTGCTTGAACATAGCACATAGCACATACTTCTCTTCGGATTGCCTACTGCTTGTGCCATAGCTTCAAGGATTTGAGCATAGAATCTATCATAACTGTGTTTTGACCCAACAAGTGTGTTTTTATTGAGTTTGTAACGGTAACCCTCTCCTAAGTTTGTAACCTCATTTGTAACATTCTGGGGCCGATTCCGATCTCGCTCGGAAGCTCACCGAACGTGATTCGCCCGGGAAAAGTACGAGCCTTGCGCGTTTTTTCCGACCGACTCGTACAGCTGTCCGAACGAGCTAGTACGATGCGATTGTACGCGTTGTTTCCGACCGACTCGTTTCCGGGTCTGAACCGCTCTGACCGACTCGTACGGACACGATTCGCACCACGCAATGGAGACGTTACCCGACCGAGCAAGTACGATGCGTGCTTCGAACAGCCCGACCGACTCGTACCGTCCGGCTCCTAAGAGCTGTCGGAGCTGGACTTCGGGGTTCCGTGTCGGACCCCCCTTCACCCGTAGCCGCACGAGTCGCACAAGGGTCCCCCCTACACATGCATGTACGGTGCAGGTTGCACCGACGCGCACCCACTGTAGGGGGCGCCCTTGTCCAAGACGTACCCATTCAGTCAATGGGAGCCCATGTACGCATCGTACGACCGGCTCCCATTGACTTCTATGGGAATCCGACCGAATCGCGTCCGGCAGCACACGGACGCATCGTACTCCCCCGGTCGGACTGCAGGAGTCCGGCTCGGTCGGAAATCTCTCCGGGTCCGGCTCGGTCGGAGAGATTTCCGTCCCAGATCGGAATCGGCCCCTCTATCTTTATAATTATTTATTGTTTTTATTACTTATATAGTGACCATTCACAAGGCTGTGCTGTTTCAGAGCGGCCAACAAATGACAAACACGTTATTTATTTTTAAGTGCCCGTTCTGTCTATTGTGGTTGTATCTTTGGAAATAATGTCATTTTATGGTGGTCATGTCCAAGGAAACTGCATAACTTAAGGTTAGACGAGGCAAAGCAGTAATCTTGCACTGGCAAGACTACTGAGACCCTAGGTGTGTGCCACTGTGTTCTATATCTAAGAGGCATTGCTTTACTGGAGAAACATGAAAGCCTGAGGCAATTGCATCACTTAGTAATGTGTGGCAATATATCAAGGGGAGTTCAATCAAGTGGAAGAGTCTCTAAGCAAACTCTCAGTCTGTGCAGGGCTGGCCATGCATCTCATCCAGTGTTCCCTGGTAAGGGGCAAGTGCCATTGTTGGGGTGTAGCCCTCAATGGCCTAGTGGGAGGGAAGCTAGAGAGACAGAGAATCAATGAGAATCAATGAATGGACATTTGGAGACAGAAGGAAGGGCATGGGGCTAGTATGAGCATTTTTCTCGGGAATGGTTTTGGTGCCCAGTCCAGCCCGGGTCACAGTTCAAGCTATAAAGTATTGTTTCTTAAGAGTAGGGTTTTGGATGTACCAGGAAGTATGGCGCCTTGCTTTGTGTGCGTATGATGTGTGTGGTGTATGTATGACACGGTGCTGCCAGGTCAGGGGAATTACCCTATAACCCCTGTATGTGTGTGGGTAGAAACCCGCACAGATTTCAGACAAGCAATGTCCTGGGCACACGTTATAGAGTGAAAATAATGGTTAATACAGTCTCGTGCATTTGGAGAGTTATCATGTAAGGTCCACTCAAGTAGTATAAAGTCTCTTTAGTTGTTTAATCTTTATCGTAAAGGGACACAACCAGCCAACACGTGTTTCGTCACAATGCGAATTATCCCGTGACTTCTTCAGGGCGCTCCGCCGGTGATAATTCCGACCCGGCTGGTCTGGATTGAGGAAATAACAATTAACGGAGAAGTCCTTGGGAGTGTTAAAAGAAATGGGACATTTCCGGAACAGGAGGTGAACCAGTGCCTGCATTCTGCATAGCACACCCGCTAGAGGTCTTGTTGAAGCGGCGGACCCGCCCCTCAACACGAATACAGGCACTTACTTTCTGGGATCTCCGTTACATCGGAGCGTCCCTGTTTCTTTTAACTCTCCCAAGGACTTCTCCGTTAATTGTTATTTCCTCAATCCAGACCAGCCGGGTCGGAATTATCACCGGCGGAGCGCCCTGAAGAAGTCACGGGATAATTCCCATTGTGACGAAACACGTGTTGGCTGGTTGTGTCCCTTCACGATAAAGATTAAACAACTAAAGAGACTTTATACTACTTGAGTGGACCTCACATGATAACTCTCCAAATGCACGAGACTGTATTAACCATTATTTTCACTCTATAACGTGTGCCCAGGACATTGCTTGTCACAGTTCAAGCTATGCTGATTCCTCTGTAGCTTATTAAAGATAAACCTCAGACTTAGCACACCAAGGCCTTGATTACGAGTATGGCGGGCCACGGACTGCCAGACTTGCGGGGGCGTGGCAGCGGTGGTCTCCCGACCGCCCTATTATGAATTGGGTGGTGGGACCTCCACAGCCCCGCCGCAGCCGCCAGGGAACCGCCATTCCCTGGCGGAGTTGCATCGGTCAGGAGGCAGTAATATGCTTGGCGGGACTGCCGCAGTCCCCCCAAGCATATTAATAGGTTCCTCTCCGCCACAGTTTTCATGGCGGTTCCACCACCATGAAAACCGTGGCCGAGAGGAAACAAAGAGGGGCCTGCAGGGCTCCCTGGTGCCTCATGCTCTGTGGATGCACACTGAGGGGGCACAATGTGTCCCACTGTGTGCATGCACACCAGTTCCTGCACGGCATGGACTTTACAGTCCATGCCGTGCAGGAAGTTTTTGGCGTTCCCATTGCGGTGCCCATTTTCAGGGCACCGCCATGGGAACGTTAAAAAACAAAACACGAAAACGTTAAAAAAAAGCCCGCCAATCAGGAGGAAGCTCCTAATCTGGTGGGCGGTCTGACCTGGCTTTGGAGGTGCAGCGGTGGGGCGGACCTGGTGCCACCCCGCCAAAGTTGTAATCAGGCCCTAAGACATTTGCCTGGGAAAGCAGGAGTTAATGGCCAGCAAAACCCTTTGATTACGGAAATGTCTTTCATGTCAGACTGGTTGCATTTTTGGCAGGGATCCCGCTGTTCACAGCAGCAAACCTGCTAAATAGGGTGATCGGCACAGCTAGTGCCTGCTATTGAGCTTCAACTTGTGAAAGAGATGAATGTGTTTCGCGAGAGAGAGTGTGACCAAGAAATGTTTGCCATTTTTGCCTATGTCATTAAAAACTGTATTGTGTGCTCTCCTGTTTTTTAAGATTGTTTATACCTCCCTACCCCTAGGGAGAAACATTTTCTTTTTGTCTTTGGATTAGGACAGTCCACATTGTGACACTGGAGGATTACTTTTTATTCAGAAACATTTGTTACAAAATATCAAGTTACACTTGAACAAACTCATTTACACTAATGGTTTGATAGTAGAAAAATATATCTATTACTTAGTTTTATATTGGGTTAAATTGCGTATTATTCTTTTGTAAACAAAACCATGCAGTGTGCATATGTATGTATGTGGTGGGTGCGTGGATGGGTTACACTGCAGATGGAACACCACATAAAATAGTTGGCAATCAAAATATGCGCTCCAAATCTTTTCATAATGAACACCTTTACTCTAACTTAAAGACTACCAAACGAGATTCCTTTCTGGTATGTAGCCAGATTTACTTCTTTTCAATATTGGCCAGTCAGTTATTTTTTGTTTATTCAGAGTAAACTCAATCAGGCAAAAAACATAAAATACAATGGTACACAAAAGTCAAAAGCACATTAAAACGTTAATACCATTTATTATATATTAATACTGCTCCATACAAATACATTTTTTTTGATAAACTGTAATAAAATTTTAGTTACCTAACTCCTAACGGCTAGGGCGGTCGACCTCAAATCCGGGGAACAGGTTTCGAGTCTCTGCAAGGACGCGCAACATCCTGTGATTCTGGACAAAAATGAATGTGTCCTCATGTAACGCAACTGGTGCTCGCGTAAAGCGCTCTGATACCCGATACCTTCGGGTCAAGTTCGCGCTACATAAAACTCCATCTACAGCCAAACTCTTAAACATTAATTCATATCTCCTTAAATGTATTCATAAAATTAAGATAATTAATAGTATAATTACAATGGTCCAATTGCATATAAACTAGTACATACCTGCTAAAGAAAGTGCCACAAACTAATGATTATTTTTGCAAATAAAGTCTGGTATCCCTTTGGAGGATCCCACTATAGCTAGGTCCTTTTGTTTTGCTGCCTTTCATTGGTGCGCTATAATACCTGCTCTACCCCCAAGCATACACTAATGACAATTAGTCTTCTACCTTTCTACCCCCCCCAAGCATACACTAATGACAATTAGTCTTCTACCCCCCAAGCATACACTAATGACAATTAGTCTTCTACCTCTCTACCCCCAAGCATACACTAATGACAATTAGTCTTCTACCTTTCTACCCCCCCAAGCATACACTAATGACAATTAGTCTTCTACCCCCAAGCATACACTAATGACAATTAGTCTTCTACCTCTCTACCCCCCAAGCATACACTAATGACAATTAGTGTTATACCTTTCCTACTTCCTGGCTAGAAAATCACTTACATTCCTCTTAAATTTAAAACTAGAAATGTTAAGACTGCCTGGATTGCCTTGGACCTGGAATCCTAACCACACTCTCAATGTATTCCTCTGGTCTGTCCACAAACATTTCTTTGCCAGGCTTTTCTCCCATTTATTTTATCAATCCATATACCATGGGTAGACCAGCAGACTGTGCTCTGCCATGTCCAGATCAATGGCACTGTGTAGGTAGTATCCCTCCAAGTGAGAATGTTGAAGAAAGTCTTGCTGAGATTAAATTGGCAGTAATTGATTTCACTTACCACAGAAAAACCTCCCTGTCCAGCCGGTCCTTCATTTCCATATACCTTGCATAGTTTTTTTTTTAATAGGGAACGAACACTACTATTGAGTTTCTTTTAAAATGCAGACCGCCAAGTAGACCTGTCTTTCTCAAAGTGTTTAAGTCAAACTAAGGGAAAGTATCCAAAACTAGGGAAGCTTTGTTTTTAAATATGAATGCAGAAACTGCTGACAGACTACATCGACTAGAAAATGCAAGTTGGTATTTTGCACATGTAAACTTTTCAAAACTTTCTCAGGACTGCTAAAAGAAATTACCTGCTGGAGGGTTATCATCTTGAAGATGTTTTGGCCTGACACTGGCTAAAATTCTCTTAAAGTCTTAGGCACTAAAACTAGGACAGCATAACATCTCTGAAGCCATTCAAGCACAACTGGAAATTTGAAGGGATGCTTTAGCTGCTTGATAATGACTGGGTCAGATGGAGATGAAGGCAACAACTGTCTATGCAAAAGGCAGTTTGGGGTCATGTCTTATTGGAGCCACATAACCTCAAAGTCCGCTTTAACGGATCACATCACCAGGGAGGAACTCAAGGAAGCTGCTGCATGAAGTGGGACAAAAAAACCTCCCAAAATGAAGTGTCAAACGCCTTCTTTTTGTAAAGCTTCTACTAACCGGAGGCTTCAAGTCTGCAGGAGCGAAGATGGCCCAACCAATCCCCCCAAAGCAAGTCCCAACACTTCACTTAAAAACAAGTGTTGGCAACCGTTCCCAGGGAGAAAGGAGGAGGATGTAGGATTGGAGGACCACACTGGACTGGATTCTTGGGATATTGCCACAACCAGACAGCAAGCGCCTTCATCTGTGAATCCCCTCTTTCCTGCAATGGGACCCTAGTGGAACAAAGAGACACCTATTAGTACTCCAGAGTGTTCATAAAACAAAATACCATACAAAAAATATCTCTGTGCTAGACTCCTCTAAATGCATTCACCATATAAAAACTCACATAGTTTTCACAGGGAGATGAGGTAGTCTCGCTCGCCACACTAGGAATGATTTCCAGTATATGATTTGGTAAGGCTAAAAAAATACGAATCCTCCACAACTTAAGCGTAGCAATATCAACAAAATAATAGCTCCATTTGAGCAAGGGGAGAAAAAACAATAGTACAGTCACGTTATTTCTCCCAGCTTTGCATAATCCGTTCACCAGTGCATTGACCTTTACATGGTAGAAATCCAAGGGGCATATTTACAAGCCCCTATCGCCACCACGTCACTTTTTCAGATAAAAAGGGACCCTTTCAAGCTACACTTACCGTGATACGGGAGGGCAATGGGTGTTGTGGAGGGCGTTCCACCGCAACACCCATTGATTTTGACACTTCCCCCTATTTACAAGGGTGGCGTAAATAGGAGGCAGCGCCAAAATTAAGACCAGGGAAAACCTGGTCTTAAACAGGCGAAATGAGGAGAACTGCTTTATTTCTCCTCGTTTTTTGCTGTTTCCATGTGTACTGCGTTGTGCAGCACACATAGAAAGAGCAAAACGCCATTGATTGTTTATGTGCAGGAAGGTGTCCCTTCCTGCACATAAACAATCATTAAAAAAAAAATGACTTTTTGCAGCTTCTGTGTGTGCTGCATTAAGCAGTACACACAGAAGTTAGAAAGCGCTATTTAACATTGTTTATGTGCCGAAAGGGACACCTTCCTGCACATAAACAATCATTCCCCTTCAACGCAGACACCTTGCACTATGGTGCAAGCGTGCCTGCGTTGGCGCTAGGTAGCCAAATTAGCGCCAGCGCAGGGTGAAACGCAGGGCTGCACCAAATTCTTGTAAATACGGTGCAGCCCTGTGTGACATCATGCCTGGTTCTGCGTAGAACCTTGCTAGGGGTTCTATGTGGAATATCTCTATGTGTTGGTTCTGAAGTTGTCAGTTACTCTACTGCTGTCGATGGCTGAGGTGAATAAAACCGGACCTGATCAATCAAAGGTGTTTATGAGTTAATTACTATTGTGGTAGACACCACATTAATTTGGCGACGAGCGTGGGTCTCACCTCAACATCCAGCGAAGTTTCCTGCATTCCTTCCGTCGAAAAACAGAGTTCTTGTGATTTCGCCTCCTCCAGCGGCTGAATTATTCATTTAGAGAAGGTGTTTGCAACACTTCTCCAGCGGCGGAAAGCGGAATATCTGGCACGTCCTTAATAAGCTGGTGAGGAGGTCCGCGGGAGGCGTGTGGGGTGAAACGCATTTGCGTTTCACGTGTATTGATATTCACGGGCCTGGAATAGTACAGGAACGCATTTGCGTCAACGTTGAAGAGGAAAATAGTCACGCCTACGTCTGTCGTCATGAACGGGCGCCATCTTGCATCGTTGGGGAGTTAAGAAGAGTGTTTGTTCAGCTACGTCCTGACGTGCGTCGTCACGCACGGAGGCCATTTTGTCGTATTGGGAAGGATTACATTCGGTAACACTGTTTTTGAGATTTAAGCTTCACAGTGTTACCGAGTTTGCGAGTCGGTTACAGGAGCATCTTTCTTTTAAATCGGGATTATTCGTGCATGGGACATCCTTGGTGTTTAACAGTGTTTAGAGTCATGAAGTGCTGCGGTGAGTAGCACACCTTTTGTGTTGGTTTTTTACATCGTTTGCACTTCTGTTTCTCATATTGACGTCGTCGGTGACAGACATTCTTCTGTATCGTGGAAACTGGCACAATTCTTTTGCCAATTGACTAATGCAGCGGTGATTGGCACACCATTACGAATTTACGTGGATCAAGCTTTTGTTTATGTATTTTTGATCGTTTCTTCATTTTTTTTTTTTTGAGTACATTTAAAAAAAATGTGACAAACGTTTGGAGTAACTTAATTTTAAGAAAGCCTATTATCCAGTAATTTAGAAGTATGTTTTTGGCACAGTAGAAACAGTTTACTTCTAGAGAATTTAAAAGTGAGTTATGAGTTGTTATATTTTTTTTAAAAAAAATGGGATTCATTTCAAGTTCACTCTTGTGCTTATGGATCTTCTTATAAGAAGATTGATATTAATGATTGTTCGTTATAGTGTGGGAAGCGTGTTTGGATTTTCTGGCTGTTTTTTTTTTCCTAATATTGATTCATGATGCAAAACGTAACCCAGCCACCATTTTTCTTGACTAGTCCAGGAGAACCAACTATAAAGTGGCAAAAGTGGAAGAAGATTTTTGTGAATTATGCGAGAGTGTGTGGAACAAACTTAAGTGCTGAACGAAAACATTCTTTACTGTTACACTGTCTAGGGGGAGAGGGACAGGAGGTTCTTGAGCATTTGCCAGAACTCAGTACTGCTGACCAGAGAACATTAAATGAGTATGAAATTTGTATACTACAGTTGGATCGGCATTATCTCCCTCGACTAAGCACAATAATGGAGAGATATCATTTTGGGTTACGTGAGCAAAAAAAGATGAGTCCATTGAGGAGTTTGTCTCAGCTTTAAGAAAGCTTTCTTCTACATGTAAGTTTGGTGGTGCTGTGGAGGAAAGGATTAGGGATCAGTTTGTTTTGAAATGTGCTCATGACAAAATTAGAGAAGAATTGTGGTTAAAAGACGAACCACCCTTAGATGAAGTTCTGGCAATTGCCAAACGTGTGGAACACATGATGAAATGTGTAGAAGAGTTAAGTACTGAAAAAAACAAATCTAATCCTTTGAGCACCAATGTTGAAGAAAGTGTAAGTCAGGTTAAAAGTAAAACAGCTGTTGACAGTGACAGGGACAAATCTTATCGTGTTGCTGAAGGTATCTCTTCTCTGGACAACAGACCATTTTGTTTTAGATGTGGCAGAACAGGCCATCTAGCCAATGCTTCGTTCTGTCCTGCTCTGCGTGTCAATTGCAGTGCTTGTGGTAAGAAGGGTCACTTTGCTAAATATTGTAATAGCAAGGTAAAAAGGAGGGAATATTCTCAAGTTAAAAATCAACCACAGGTAAAAGAAATAATGTATCAGGTTGATGAGCAAAATGCAAAACATCCTTCTCATGTGGTCTCTATTGAAGGTGTGGAACTTGAGTTTAAGTTTGATTCTTGCTCACATCTCACCATGATAAGTAAGGATATTTTTGAACAACATTTTAGGGACAAGGTCACTTTCGTGAAAAGTGATGTTTCTCCTGTTGGTTATGGTGGTTTACCCATAAAAATGCTAGGTTACTTCTTAGCTTGTATTGAAATGAGTGGACGTATGACTGATGGTAAAGTGTATGTGGCAAAGCGAGGGGACGCACTTTTAGGGTGGCCTCATCAACGTTTGCTTGGTGTTTTTCTTAATCCTAATGCAGTGCCACAAGTCCAAGTTCAGGTGGTGGATGATTCTATTACCATTTTGGCTGAACGTTTTCCAGATGTTTTTGAAGAGAAACTAGGATGTCTGAGGGGGTACAAACATCACATAAAATTGAGAGAAGGTGCTGTACCTGTTGTGGCAAAAGTAAGGAGAGTTCCTTTGAATGAACAAACTGGTGTTCTGAAAGAGATTGAGCGCTTAGTTGATATGGGAGTCATTGAACCTGTTGAAGCAACAGAGTGGTTGGCTCCAATAGTTATTGCTAAGAAGGCCAATGGCGAGTTACGCCTTTGCATTGACTTACGCTCGCTCAACAAAGAGGTAGTTGTGGATAGGTTTCCCTTGCCCAACATCGATGAACTGGTTGGCACCTTGGTGGGTGCGAAGTACTTCACCACCCTAGATCTTGCATCAGCATATCATCAAGTGGAGTTAGACAAACCTTCTCAGGATTTGACAGCCTTTGTGACACCTATGGGAACCTTTAAATTCCGTAGGATGCCATTTGGGCTTGTCTCTGCTGCGTCTGTTTTTCAACGGATAATGTCTAACGTACTCAAGGGTCTTTCAGGTGTGAGGTGTTATCAAGATGATTTGTTGATTTTCGGAAGTACAAAGGAAGAGCATTACTCTAGGGTATGTGCAGTTTTTGAACGTCTGAGGAGGCTGGATTGACTCTAAAAAAAGAAAAATGTAAGTTTGCTGTGGGGAAGTCAATTATTTGGGACATTGCATCTCTGGGCAGGGTGTTTTTCAAAGAAAGAACTGGTTGAATCCATTGTAAAGATTAGTGAGCCTATCAACAAGGAGGAGTTGTTATCTTTTCTAGGCATGGTAGAGTTTTACGGTAAGTTCATTCCAGGGTATGCTGATAAGACGCAAGGTCTTAGGAGACTTACCGGTAAGAGTGTGGTTTTTGATTGGAGCACTGAATGTGCCAGAGAGTTTGTTGCTATTAAGGTGGAATTAACAAAGGCGCCTTCTTTGCAAGCTTTTGTTCCAGGTGATGAGACTCTCATTTTGACTGATGCAAGTGCAAAGGGTTTGGGAGCGGTTTTGCTTCAAAAGAACCGTGGTGTTGAACGTTTGATTGCTTGTGCGTCTAGGTGTTTGAGAGGCTCGGAACTCAACTATTCGGTCATAGAGAAGGAGGCATTAGCAATTTTTTGGGCACTAAGGAAATTCAGAAATTTGATTTGGGGTACTAAAGTGAAGGTTCTGTCGGACCATAAACCCCTGAAAGAGGTATTTTCGAAGAAAGGATTAGATTCAATTTCTTCAAGAATTAAGAAGTGGATCATTTCACTTCAGGAGTTGCTCCAATCAAAAACCACACTCTTACCGGTAAGTCTCCTAAGACCTTGCGTCTTATCAGCATACCCTGGAATGAACTTACCGTAAAACTCTACCATGCCTAGAAAAGATAACAACTCCTCCTTGTTGATAGGCTCACTAATCTTTACAATGGATTCAACCAGTTCTTTCTTTGGAAAAACACCCTGCCCAGAGATGCAATGTCCCAAATAATTGACTTCCCCCACAGCAAACTTACATTTTTCTTTTTTTAGAGTCAATCCAGCCTCCCTCAGACGTTCAAAAACTGCACATACCCTAGAGTAATGCTCTTCCTTTGTACTTCCGAAAATCAACAAATCATCTTGATAACACCTCACACCTGAAAGACCCTTGAGTACGTTAGACATTATCCGTTGAAAAACAGACGCAGCAGAGACAAGCCCAAATGGCATCCTACGGAATTTAAAGGTTCCCATAGGTGTCACAAAGGCTGTCAAATCCTGAGAAGGTTTGTCTAACTCCACTTGATGATATGCTGATGCAAGATCTAGGGTGGTGAAGTACTTCGCACCCACCAAGGTGCCAACCAGTTCATCGATGTGTGGCGGAGCATGGCGTTAAGCCAAGAGGCTAACGCCACGTTCCGCCACTTCTTTTGTAAATATGCCCCCAAGTATCCAATCAAGGGAATCACAAAAGCAAATGCGGCAGACTAAAAATGCCAGTACGTGTCTCCCCAGAGCCTAGAAATGCCATCCAGAAAGCTCCTAGGCTTCGGCACAACCAATTTGGGCTGCCCTTATGGAAGGGGAAGGGGTGGGCTGCTAATAAGGGAAATGCAGCACAATGCTGAAAACACAGGACCGGAGCCGGAAAAAGCACCAACACGACACTGGACGAAGGACGCTTCACACCGCCAAAAATACAGAAAGTGCTGGAGGGCTGACAGCAGCTCTCCCAAGGCAGTGCTCCAAGAGCGAAGACAGCAAAGAGGCGTGGACAAGGCAAACAAGGAACTCAAAGCCAAGCATGACTACACGCATGGGTGTGTTCTTTAAATACAATGCCACCGGCCCCTACACATACTTACTCCCTCAAACCTCACAGGACGTCGGCACAGTGCGAGGGATCCGACCCAGAGACACTCAAGTAAATGAAGAGGCCAATAAAAAGGAACAACTGCACATTATACCCATAATATTTGTAATATTGTAATATTGGGCATAGGGGGAGGTGTTCAGGCCTAGTGGATCACTAAAAAAACATAAATAAATGCCACATGACTCTGTTACTAAGAGGAGATTTACTGTGCAAGAGGCATGAGGTGTAACACTTCTCAAGAACTACCAACTGCGACAAAAATAATTTTGGCTCCAGAAACATAAGTGTAAATATTATTTCACTATGTATCTGTCTTCTAGGAACATTAGCACACATTCTATCAAGCTAAAATATTTTTTTTTAAATCTGGAGTTGAAACTGGAGAGCACAATGCATCCAAAATAACACCCAGTTGAAGTCTGCTGTCCTTCTTAGTTATTTCCTGAATTCCAGAACCTCTGAGCATTGTACTCCTTTCTCAACTGCTTACAATATGGTTTGAAAACAAATGCAGCAACAGCAGTTACATCGCCTAAGCAGCATGAGTTTCAAACAATTATGGATGTTTCCACTTTCTTGGTATCCCTGGTTGATGGTTTCCATTGATGCCACAAAAGTCTGGTCTGCATGGCTTGAGGTTATGATTAAGAGACCCCAGTCTCACGAGGAACAATATCACAAAGGTAAGGATATATAGGTTTGTATAGCTTTACTATATGTACCTTGACAATATATGTATCTTCAAGGTATGTAGAGATAAGAATAAATATATATATATATATATATATATATATATGATCTTGTGATCAAGGCGTCTGGAAGGCCGAAACGCGTAATGGCGGTTGGTGCAGGGCACAAAATAAAATAACAGCACCAGCATTTTGGGTCCGCTTTGTCTTTCCCTGGCCTATGGGATTGTGTATGAGACGAGTCATAAGGAGATATATATATATATATATATATATATATATATATATATATATATATATATATATATATATATATCCAACAAACAGAGTGCCCCATCGAAGATGCCACAATCAGAGAGATTAAAACCTATAATGTTGCAGGCTGCAGGAATAAACCGTTCCACACCTTCAGTCCTTTACAAAGCCAAACGCGTTTCAGACGATCACTGCGTCCTTGATCACTGGCAAAGTTCAAACACAGCTGCCCTGGGAAACTAATTTATACTTATAGTCCCGCCCCTGTGGGCGTTGCAACAAGGCTGTGCATGGTGGTCCTCGTAGTTCCCCATTGTCATGCCCAAGTGGGTGCTGCCGTGTTGAGCAGAATGATAAAGTCTCTTACCCATGTGGGTTTGCTGAGGCGAGAAACATTGCTTACGCCACCAATACTGTGCACCACAACCACGGACTCTCTGTCCTCTCTGCACTCAGGAAATCCAGTGCCGCAGGGCCGCAATTATGAAGCAGGGCGTCTTCGCGGCTAGGCTAACCGCTCAAAATCCAACAAACAGAATGCCCTATTGAAGACGCCACAATCAGAGAGATTAAAACCTATAATGTTGCAGGCTGCAGGAATAAACAGTTCCACACCTTCAGTCCTTTACAAAGCTAAACGCGTTTCAGACGATCATCATATATATATATATATATATATATATATATATATATATATATATATATATATATATATATATATATATATATATATATATATTCAAACAAAAAACAAAGGTTGAAAGGACTTTATAGTTGGGTGAAAATGTCAGTTAAAACATATAAATTTTAAATGAGCGAGACCAGTGAAACTCACCAGTTATAGTTATCTCAAGTAACTATAACTCAGGACCTAAAATAACTATCATTCATGCACTCACCATGAATATGGCCCTGGAGGGAGGGAGGAGAGGGGCTGCCTGGCACCCCTCTTCGACCCTTTAATGGCCCTGGGGACCTCAACCCCTGCGGCTGGCTCATTGACTGTGTCCCGGGGAGTCCACCTCTGGGACACAGTAGTTTCCCTGCACATTTGTTCGCTCCCGACTGGCTGGAGCATTTTTAAATCTCCCTCCAAACGAGAACAGACATTCAAGCCTACTCCCAGCCGGAGGGAGATTTAAAAATACTCCTGCCGGCTGGGAGCAGCCTTTTATTTAGTTTCTCTGTCCACACTGATGGGGGCAGGGAAACAGAACACATAGGTCCTGATTACGAGTTTGGCGGACAGGGTTACTCCGTCACAAATGTGACGGATATCCCGCACGCTGTATTAAAATTCCATTATATCCTATGGAACTTGTAATACGGCAGACGGGTTATCCGTCATGTTTGTGACGGAGTATCCCATACGCCCATATTGCTCCCGCCCGGATGGAGCAAACATAAATAGCTGCTCCCTTCGGGCAAGAGTAATGCTGGCTCCCGCACCATGCAGGGAGTTGGCTGTGGCTGCAGGGGCCCTGGGGCTCCCCTCACAGCCTCCAACATAAGGTAAGTGGGTGCCCCAGGTGGGCACGTACTTCTGGCCCCTGGGGACCCATCTCACCTTTTAAAATAGATACAGCTGTTTGGGGTGGGATCCACAGGGCTTAATAAGGCTCAGGATTGGGGTTATGTGGCCCCCTCCCCTTTTTAAGTGCATTGTACCCCTGGGGATGGGGTCCCTGGGGCCTGAGAAGGCTTGGAGAGGGGGGCAACATGACCCCCCCACCCTTTTAAATTACATACGGCCCTAGTGGATGGGATCCCCAGAGACTAATGAGGGTCGGGGAGGGGCTCGTGCAGCCCCCACCTCTATGCATTTGGCTCCGGGGGATGGGGTCCCCGGGGCCTCTTAAGACTCGTGGGGGGGAGCTGCATGCCCTCCTCCTCCTCTTAGTTTTTGCCCAGCTATGGGGTGCCCGGGGCCCAACAATGCTCGTAGAGCAGGACCACATGCCCCCTCCCTTGTTTAATTATATTTGGCCCCAGGGGAAGGGGCGTGGGGCCTTTTAAGGCTTGTGGAGGGAGCCCCATGGTCTGGCTTCCCTATATAAAGGAACTGACCCCACTGATGGGTTCCCCAGGGCCAATTAAGGCTCGGGGAGGATGCCCCCTCCCCTTAATATATATGTTTTGCCCCAGGGCTATGGGGTCCCCCAGGGCCTGAAGGGCAACTATACGCTGCTCATGCCAAAGGGTGTGTGCACGTGGGGTTGACAGCCTGCTGGGGGTTTGGCCACAGGGTCTGGTGGCAGGCCAAGCCCTGTGCCCAACCCTGTGCTGCACACAGCCTGGCAGGCCAAGCCCTGAGCCCAACCCTGTGCTGCACAGGGCCAAAGGCTGTGGGCAGCGTGGGATTGGCTGCCTGCAGGGAGTTGGGCTCAGAGCCTGGTTGCAAGCCAGGCCCTGCAGCCAACATCACACCATGCACGACCAAAGGCTGTGGTTGGCGTGGGGTTGGCTGCCTGCGGGGGGGTTGGCTGCTTCCGGTTGGGTTGGCTTGGGCCAGGCCCTGTTGCCAATCCCCTGGTGTGCATGGCTGTAGGATGTGCACAGCGTGGGTTTCTCTGCCTGCGGGGGGTGTTTTTATTTTCAAAAAACGCTGCCAACACACAACCCCAACGCGTTTCGGTCTCAGCCGAGACCTTGCTCACGGGGAACAATCGTTGATCGATTGTTCCCCGTGAGCTAGGTCTCGGCTGAGACCAAACGCGTTGGGTTGTGTGTTGACAGCGTTTTTGAAAATAAAACACCCTGGAACCAGCGTTGGTATGATGTGATGATTCATACTTATTTCCAACTTTAAAAGAGCTGTGAGTGCGGTGAGGAAATCCCTGTTCAAAGGGATATCGTGGTGATATTTGTAACGGCTTGGTCCTGCCGTACTCGACACGCACCACCACAGAGCGCCCAGCAGTCAGTAAAGGTGGACTTTGCGGAAAGGATATATATATATATATATATATATATATATATATATTATCTACTGGCGGTCGCCAGTAGATAGTTATAGTTACAACCTATTATCCATAGGAAATCCGCGACATTCTATTTGAAATAACTCTCTTGCCGGTTGACGTATCTTCGCGAAATTTTCAAACTTCGTGGGGCGCTCCGGTCCGCTCCTACCCTGAAAGTCTCGGGGTGATACGTCAAGCGGGGGCCGAGAAAAAGGGGGGTCCCAAAACGCGTTTTCCCATGCATTTTCCCATAGGAAACTTTAGACACGGCTACAGCCCGAACTGCTGAACGGAATTACACCAAATTTGGCAAAGAGGTAGTTCTTGGTTCAGAAAGAACCCTTTTTGTTAAATGGTGTAAATCCGTTCAGTAGTTGCTGAGAAAATGAAAAGTAAAAAGTTAGTGATATCTAGGGACGAGTAGGGTCCGCGTACCCTCCCGATCACGAGCTGCATGTTAATTGGCTGTCAGCTGGCTGTCAACATTCCGATTCAGGAAATGTTGGCAGCCATTTTGTCCCTCGGTAGAACCGAGGGACAGAAACAAGTGCGCAAAGCGCACAAAGGGGGCAGGGTAGAAACACCCTGACCCCTAGGTTTGCTCAGGGTGGGCAAAAAAAAAAATTTTTTAAAATCGGCAGGATGCGCTCAGGGTGCGCGAATCCTGCCGAAAAAATCGAAGCGCGGTCTCCGCGCTTCGATGTAACTGGCCCCCGGGTGGCCCAAGTCCCGGGGGCATGGTGGGGGGATAATTTATGTGTGGGGGCCTCAAAGGGCCCTCAAGCCCGAGGACCGCCACCCCCGGGGCTTTTTAGAAATGGTGCGGGAGGGCTCTGAGCCTCCAGCAGCCCGGGACCACCACCTCCCGGGGCTTTTTTACATACATTATTAAACCTGTGTGGGGGCTCCAGCCCCACACGCCCGGGACCACCACCTCCCGGGGCACTAAACATTTTAATATGGGGGTCCGTTACGGACTCCAGAGCCCGGGGACCACCACCTCCCGGGGCTGTGTACTGAATGGGAGGGGGCCGCGCGGCCCCACTCCTGGAGCCCTTGATGGCCCTGGGGACCACCACCCCCAGGGCCGGCTCCTGCAGTGTCCCGGGGTGCCTACCCCGAGACACTGTAGTTTGCTATGGCAGGACGGGAGCCTCGCGGCTCCCGTCCTGCCATAGCAAACTGCTTGGATATTGGAAGAGAGAGCAGGGAAACCTGCTCTCTCTTCCAATATCCAAAGCGACTGCTTTTCCACATGGGGAGCAGCATGTCAGCTGCTCCCCATGTGGGACTAGCAATGCCGGCTCCCAAGGGACGTGGGGAGCCGGCGGGACTGTGGGGATTGGGGACCCCCACAGTCCCCAACGGAGAGAGCCAGCCCGGGGGATGGGGTCCCCGGGGCAAGTAGTGGCTCGGGAGGGGGCCACGCGGCCCCCTCCCCAAAAAAGAGGAAAATTTAAAAAAAAAAAAATGGAAAGGCCGGCCCCGGGAGATGGGGTCCCCGGGGCCTTAAAATGCCCAGAGGAGGGGGGCCACGCTGCCCCCCTCAAAAAATAAATATAGAGGCCATGCCCCGGGGATGGGGTCCCCGGGGCCAATACAGGCCCAGGGAAGGGGGCCACGCGGCCCCCTTCCCGTTTTTTTAAAGGTAATTTTAAAAAGGTGTAAGGCCCTGGGGGATGGGGTCCCCAGGGCCCAAAAAAGAAAAGGAAGGGGGCCACACAGCCCCCTTCAGGGAAAAGAAAAAAAAAAAAAACGATCGGGCCCGCAGGCCCCGCCCCCTTCCTTCACCACTCTGCAAACGCGCCCCTGGCGCGTTTGCAGAGGGGGAACGAATTCCCCTTGAATACTGGGGGTCCCTGGGGGCCAACTAGCCCACCAGGTACCTCCAGTATGCGCCAGGGGCTGCCTTGCAGAGAGGTGTACAGAGGCCACGCCCCTTTTACACCTCTCTGCAACGCAGCTCTGTGGCGCTTTGGAGGTATATGGTGGGCTAGTTGGACTCCGGGGACCCTCAGGATTCAAGGGGACTTAATCCCCCAACTTAAAACGCGCCACGGGCGCGTTTGCACAGTGGTGAAGGGAGGGGCGGGGCTTCAGGTGACATGTGTGCAAACAGGCCCCATGGCGCGTTTTAAGATGGGGAATTAAATCCCCTTCAATCCTGAGGGTCCCTGAGGGCCAACTAGCCCAACAGGTACATCCAGAATGCGCCACAGAGCTGCGTTGCAGAGAGGTGTAAAGGAGTGTGGCCTCTCTACACGTCTCTGCAACGCAGCCCCTGGCGCATATTGGAGGTTCCTGGTGGTCTAGTTGGCCCCTAGGGACCCTCAGGATTCAAGGGACTTAATCCCCAACTTAAAACGCGCCACGGGGCGCGTTTGCAAAGATGTCACCTCAGGCCCCGCCCCTCCCTTCACCATTGTGCAAATATTCCTCTAAAATCAGCCGAAATAGGAATTCCGATTTACTCACCTGTTATCAGGAGAGACCTCAGTGCTGCATCTTTCAGCCCAGTACTGATCCTGAAAAGTAATTTTAACCGTACTTACCGGTAACTTGAATTTCCTTCATAGGCTAACATTGACTGGTTTCACTTGGAAATTCTTCTAAGTGTGGAGTTTTGGAACTTTAAAATATTCCTCTAAAATCAGCCGAAATACGAATTCCGATTTACTCACCTGTTATCAGGAGAGACCTCAGTGCTGCATCTTTCAGCCCAGTACTGATCCTGAAAAGTAATTTTAACCGTACTTACCGGTAACTTGAATTTCCTTCATAGGCTAACATTGACTGGTTTCACTTGGAAATTCTTCTAAGTGTTGATTTTTGAAACATACAAATATTCCTCTAAAATCAGCCGAAATCCGAATTCTGATTTACTCACCTGTTATCAGGAGAGACCTCAGTGCTGCATCTTTCAGCCCAGTACTGGTCCTGAAAAGTAATTTTAACCGTACTTACCAGTAACTTATATTTTCTTCCATAGGAATCCATTGTCTGGTTTTCAGCAGAAAACTTTCAAAGTGTCGATTTTCACAAACTACAAATATTCCTTAAAAATCGCCTGTATGACTTAAACGCATTCATTCAACTGTTTACAGGAGATGCACCAGTGCTGGATCCAGGATCCAACACTGAGTAAGAAAAAGTAACGATAACAGTTTTTACCTGCTAAGTGAATTTCCTTCCATAGGATAACATTGGTGATTCTATGAGAAAAAGTTTCCAAGTGTCAACTTTTAAAATACAATAATATTCCTTAAAAATCACGACTGTAACCAAAACGCTTTTACTCAACTGTTTACAGGAGATGTACCAGGACTGAATCTAGGATCCAGTCCTGTGGTTAGAAAAAGTAATCCATAAAGTAACTAATTGCATTTAACTAGAAATTCACATTGAGCTGAATGTTGCATTGTGTTTGAAAATGTGTTGCCCATTGCAACAACTGTAACTACTGTACTTAAAAGTCTATTGCCTATCTGCAAAGTATTTAAACTAAAGTAATTCATTAAGAGAAAGTATTTTTTGTAATGTAATGTATAATGTAATTACAATGTAATTTAAAAATAAAATATGTAAAAAAAATTGTTTCTAAAAATGTACTAAATCAGTATGAAAAAATTAATATAACAATTAATACATTTAAAAATTGTCATTTACAAAACCTTTGAAATTCACTAAAAAACGTAGGTTTCAGGCACGTTATAGTTAGAAATTAGCATTTAAAAAACCTTTGAAATTCACTGAAAAAACCATAGGTTTCAGACACGTTATAGTTACAAATTAGCATTTAAAAAACCTTTGAAATTCACTGAAAAAACCATAGGTTTCAGACACGTTATAGTTACAAATTAGCATTTAAAAAACCTTTGAAATTCACTGAAAAAACCATAGGTTTTAGGGACAGTTATAGTTACTTGGACATTGCACTCGTACAAAACCCGTGAAATTCCCCGTTATAGTTAGTTCAGCTAACTATAACTCGCGCCCACAATGCACTGCTGATGACGTCACATATTACATCACTCATGACATGGTCAGTGACATCACTGATGACATCACTGATGACATCTCAAATGACATCACTGATGACATCATCCACGTGATAATCTGATGCACCTCCTCACACCCTAATATAACCTTTGATACACCCACTCTAAATTACAGACTGCCATTCGCAAAACCATAGACACTCCAACACCAATAACTACATACCCACTCACTGATTCTTAGGTCTACACACACACATCCACTCACTCACCCGTACAGTCACTCATACTTACGGTCACTCAGTACAGGACTATCATATGCACTCTTACTCCTATATAGACACTCAAACAACGCCACTCATCCATAGAGATACTCACACACCTAGTCAGTCATGCAAATAATTAAACACACTGCCATTTACTCACCTATACAGTTATACACACACCAGCTCACTTACTCATACAAATAGTAGCACATTGTTACGCTCTTATACAATCACTGATACAAGCACACAATCATCCATACAGCCACTATCACAATCACTCACTCTTGCTTATAGCTATTTATATACTCCAACACACATATATACTGCCTTTCACATATGTAGTTACTCACACATGTACCACTGGGACATACATTCACTCACTAACACACTCTTACACACACTTACCCACCCATACAGTCTATCACAGATGCACTCTTGAAACCATCCACCCAGTGAATCACCCACTCACACATCTATGCACAGAGTTGCACACACCCCTCCCACACAAACACTCAGGCACCCATACAGATACTCAGACAAGCATTCAATAACTCATATAGACACTCATTTAGCTATTCACAAACACATGCAGCCACTTACACAGCAACAGACAGACGGATACAGACATACACCCAGTTTAGTCACTAACCCATGCATTCAGTAAGATACGTTAAATCACTCACTTATAGAGTCAGTCACGCACCTACTAAATCATCCATACAGACACTTACACACCCACTCATTCTTCAATACGTCTTTTCCTATATATTTTAAAAATATTTAAACTTTACAGAAACACACAGTCACTGGATGATGTCATCAGTGATGTCATTTGAGATGTCATCAGTGATGTCATCAGTGATGTCACTGACCATGTCATGAGTAATGTAATATGTGACGTCATCAGCAGTGCATTGCGGGGGCGCGAGTTATAGTTAGCTGAACTAACTATAACGGGGGAATTTCACGGGTTTTGTACGAGTGCAATGTCCAAGTAACTATAACTGTCCCTAAAACCTATGGTTTTTTCAGTGAATATATATATATATATAATTTCCTTCATAATGTTGCAGTAGTACAAATTCTGAATAGAATTTTTATGATCTTGAGTTTCTGACAAATAATCCTTCCAGCAGTACATGATGAGATGTTCAGAGGTGGTTGCAATCTTAGCATTGCACTGTTGTATGGTGATTGTAAGTTCCCACATGAACAGTGGACACCTGCTCCACAACATTTCTGGCCAGTTACCAACTCAAGAATATTATCTTTGCCAGGGATTCAAAGCAAATAGGGGTGCAAGAAAAGAGAAAATGTCTCTACTATACTATACTAACAAGACTGTTCTACCTAATCCTTTACCTGAAAGAACACCAATGTGTTATGTCCTCTATGAATCCAGTGATGGAAGAAGATAACAAATAGGAACTTGTGGAATGTAAACTAAGATTCAAAAAGCAAAACTGAAGAACCTAAGGCTAAAAAGATATGACAAGCACAGCAATCTTTTGCTTTCATAATTTAGCCAATAACGACATTTTGCATCTATAGAACTGGGTTTGAGTGTCAAGTAAGAGCACTTTTGATGATAATGATAGAAAAGATCTTGATGTAGGGACTGTAATGGAGTGGCACTTCATTTTGTAAGCGAACCTCTACAAAGGCTACCCATTGGTATCTGGTTGCCATATTTACTAATTCTGCAGTGCTGGTGTAGGTGAATTAAATTCAGTGACTTCGTGCTTGGAGAGAAATCAGAGATACTTTATCCCAACTCATACTCAACCTCCCAAATCTCACCCACATCACACCGCATTTCAAGAAACTTACTGGCTCCTAATTCACAAGCGCAGCCAAGTCAAACTTCTCAAACACACATACAATGCCCTATACAGCACAATAGCAGAATACCTGAACAGCTGCTTACAGTTTCACCAACCCACAGGAGACTTCTGCTCTGCCTTACTGTCACTCGCATACTTTCCCCGCATCCGCAAAAGAAAAACTGGAGGTTGCTCATTCTCCTACATCCCACTCAAGACATGGAACTACCTCCCTCAGAACATCAGAGCCTCCACCTCACTTCTTGAGTTCCGCAAGAAGCTGAAGACCTGGCTAAACTTGGGGACCACACACCTACACACTTGCACAAATGCCTGTATACCCATTCTAGTGATTAGTGCGCTATACAAATTTATATATCATATAAGATAACATAACGTCTCTCAGCCTTGGTTGCCAAGAAGATAACAGTTTGAGCAATCACCAACTTCCTCAAAAGTCAAAGTATGCTTATGCCCTAAGTGAGTTGGAATGTTTGAGTGACATAAAACAGGTAATCAGTGGGGAAGTAGAGCACAGGTAAGGATGATATAAAATCTCTTATCTTCATTAAAAGGATTAGTGGCAGCCACAGTATGAACTGCAACCTCATTACTTATTACTTATGTATGTAAACCAAGACAAACCCCCATTTAAACCCCACCCCCACCTGCCCCCTTGGCTAAGAGATTGGGCCAAATGTACATTGGTAATCATTTGCAATTCGCTTTTTGGTAAGCGCAAACACCAATGTACAAATGTGTCTTTGACACATTTTGCGATTCCCAGTGGGTCGCACATAGACCTACCTTATTAGTATTCATGAGGAAGGTCTCGGTTTGTGACCCATTGGAAATCACACAAATCACAGGGACAGTGGCCTGCTGGGGTCATCAGACCACCATATCTGTGATTGCTTCTCAATAAAGCAATATATATATATTTTTAAATGCCGCCTGTTTTCCTTTAAGGAAAACGGGATGTGTTTCAATAAGAAAAATTTAAACTTTTCTTTTCATTTTTAAGAATAGGCAGTGGTCCCTCTAATTCAAGTGGCTTAGTGCTCACAGAGGGTGAAAATCGCACTCTTGAGATATTATTTGGCTCTTAGGTAGTTAAACAGGTTTTTCGCTCAAATGCAGTGCTGTTCCTGAGCTGAGAGTCACAGGCCTCTTCAGCCCCTCATCTCTCATTGTTCCTCATTTTGCGTTGTTGCTGGGTCAGGACTGAACATTTTGATCGCAAGATAGGGGGCCTTTTCCACAAAGGGTGTTACAAGTGATAATTTGAACCTTGAACTTGACTCTTTCCTTCCTGGGCACCTGTAAGAAGTCTTCATGGTGGTGAAGGGATGCTTGACCCTTCATCTTGATGTTACATCACAGTTCCACTGCCTGGTTCAATAATGTCTGTAATTTCTTCATCTCTTTCTGTGTAGTCCTATTTAGACAATACTGTGGCAGCCTCCCCACAGGGAGGCTTGGCGCTATGATGAGGTATGTCCAATTATTTTAACTGAGTACCCAGACGATCATCCTGTGCAGCTGAAACAATTGCTTCATTCAGTTCACCACCACATTTCCTCTGAGGAAGGAAAAAACAACTACCTTCAATGGTAATTGCTAGATTCTTTCCTTTTTGTGTTACCACCGGGTGTATTCCTATCAATTGGCACCAGGTTAGTTATCGTTTATTTGGTCTGACTCTGAAGAGCTTGTGTCTTGTTAAGCATTCAAAATAGATGTTCTAAAAGCACAGACATATGATGACCTCGTTCTCAAAGATGCAGTCCAGTCTGTCATCTTCATCCATTTGAAAGCAGAGCTAGCGTTGTTTAAAGACCTGGGCCAAACAATGCATGAATGCATGGGACAACAGGGGAGGGGCAAGTGCAATCCTGGTCTGTGACATGCTTAGCCAAACCTGTTGGTTTCAATTAGTGATCAACTATATGTCTATTTAAATGCAAAACTGATGCCCATCTAGTTATTATCCATTCTTGCAGAATGCCAAGTAGCAACTGAAAATAAACAGCATACACCCATGAGAGTTCCAAAAGGATTACATCCATTGGCAGGTTATCATCTGAGACAAAGTGCAGGCCCTTGCAAAAGCCTACAAAACTCATTGAGATGTTCTAGAAGGTCTGAAAGTGTGAAGAATCCAGATTACCAGTACTGGAGCAGAGGATTCTCCTGGATACCCTCAGGGGTGAAAAGAAGCACTTTACAAAACTACTGATTGATAGATGGATGCTGTATCCTCCATCTGGTGGAGCTAATTGGTGTAGAGGATACGAAGGAGGCGAACAGGTTTGGTAGCTGTGTAGGAGAGTATGTGCCTATAAGTTTCTAGCGATTGTGTACAAAATTGTTTCAGTTTTTGTATTTAAGATGCTCACAAAGTTCTTGCAGTGCTGGAAACAGGCTCTTCAAGATTCCTTTGGTTTGCTTGTTCGCCAGAACTATTTAACAATTCTGATGTTAATTTCTCTGATTCTGTTTGTGTGAAGTGTTTTCTTAGCCCATTTTACCACCTATTGTACCAATGGTTTTCTGAGTAGGATTTCTGCAGTCTTTCTCCCATGTTGCAATGTTTGTATTTCAGGGTTGCAAAGTTTTTGTCCGTCTATCTTTTTTTGTCATCTTGTTGTTTGGCTCTCTTTTTAGGTCGAGCCTAGCGGCAGTGCGCATGCGCTGCTCCTCTGCGAGACTGCTGTAGTAGAGTATGGGAGAGAAGCCATGCCCACTCTCCGCCCATTTTTTTCATTGGCTTGTGTCATTGTCTTTCGTAAATGCTGCCTTCGGATTCGTTAATAGGCTTGTTAGTCCCTCCTTAGTACCGCCTTATCTTCATTTGTAACCTCCCATGGCTACTGGCCCCTTTACTTCGGTGGTTACACGAGACATGTTATTTAGTCTGTAAGCACTATTTACTTTATTGATTTTCTCTTACTGCAGGCCGGACATGCGCTGCTTCAGCTGAAACCGCTTGTGTTTTTTTAAGCAACACGGGCGCCTGCTTTCAATCACTTTAACCCGGCATGATCTTGTGTCTGTTTCAACCCCCCAAGTAAAATGGATTTAGAAATGATTAGCGAATTAAGTCATGTGAATTCCAGGTAGCACATAATCGTGCACTAATGGGCTGAAGCTGACAACAGCACATCAGTGTTACATGTCATCTGCACTAAAGCCACCTGATGGATTGTTTTCAAAAGCCTGTTTTATTAACAACAACATCACCACCAATACCACCACCAATATCACCACCAATATCACCACCACCAATACCACCACCACCACCACCACCAATACCACCACCAATACCACCAAAACCAATACCACCACCACTAATGCTACCAATACCACCACCACCACTACCACCACCAATACAACCATCACCAATGCCACCACCACCAATTCCACTACCACCACCACCAATACCACCACCACCAATACCACCACCACCACCAATACCACCACCACCAATAACAATACCACCACCAATAACAATACCACCACCAATACCACCACCACCACCACCAGTACCACTACCACCACATACCACCACCACCAATACCACCACCACCAATACCACCACCACCACTGCCAATACCACTATCACTGCCAATACCACCACCACCAATATCACCAATACCACCACGACCAATACCACCACCAATAACACCTCCAATACCACCACCACCAATACCACCACTAATACCACCACCAATACCACCACCTATACCACCACCAATATCACTACCACCACCACCAATACCACCACCTCCACCACCACCAATATCACCAATACCACCACCACCAATACCACCACTACCACCACCACCAATAGCACCACCATTACCACCATCACCAATACCACCACCAACAATACCACCACCAATAACACCACCATTACCACCACCACCAATACCACCACCACCACCAATACCAATACCACCACCAATACCACCACCACCACCAATACTACCACCACCACATGCCACCACCACCAATACAACCACCACCAATACCAATGAAACTCACCAGTTATAGTTATCTCAAGTAACTAACTCGTGACCTAAAATAACTATCTTTCATGCACTCACCATGAATACGGCCCTGGAGGGAGGGACGAGAGGGGCTGCCTGGCATCCCTCCCCGACCCTTTAATGGCCCTGGGGACCCCACCCCCTACGGCCGGCTCATTTACTGTGTCCCGGGGAGTCCACCTCTGGGACACAGTAGTTTCCCTGCCCGCACCAGCGCGGGCAGGGAAACATTTGTTTGCTCCCGACTGGCTGGAGCATTTTTAAATCTCCATCCAAACGGGAGCAAACATTCAAGTCTACTCCCAGCCGGAGGGAGATTTAAAAATACTCCTGCCGGCTGGGAGCAGCCATTTATTTAGTTTCTCTGTCCACACGGATGGAGGCAGGGAAACAGAACACATAGGGCCTGATTACGAGTTTGGCGGACAGGGTTACTCCGTCACAAATGTGACGGATATCCCATCCGCTGTATTAAAAATCGATTATATCCTATGGAACTTGTAATACGGCAGACCGGTTATCCGTCACGTTTGTGACGGAGTATCTGTTGTACCTCGATTCCTCGGGATCACTTTGTTGCCAGAATGGTCCACCTCCAGGCAGCTTCAAGTCCGTATGCTTTGGTAGCACAGACTATTGAAGTGGCCAGGTGAGGGAAAGGGGTGTTGGGAAGGGAACTGCAGGGAGGGAGACCTAAAAGGAAAAACCACAGATTATATTTAATGTTACTAGCCACCGTATTACTATTCTAATGTTGTTTATCTAATTATAGATTTACCTGATCCTCCTTTGCAGTGAAGGATGTATTGTGTTATGAATGAGGGTTGTTATTGTTACAATCAAGTTCCCCCTAGAGAAATGATATACAACAATACCTTGTAATATAAGCATCCTCATAACATGTTAATCCGTAATGTGTACAATTATTACCATGTGCTTTTATAAAACCTACCAGGTCTGATACTGTAGATGGTTTTGACCTTCAGGGGATAACTGGAAAAATGAAATGCCAGGATAGTTTATTCACTATCAAGAAATGACACTTGGTGTTCGTTCAATCTCACGTAATGAGGTTGTATCAGAGAATCACTGACTTAGTCTTTTGCAATAAGTCATTAATTACTTTCCATAATGTCAATTACAGAACTTGCAAGATGCGCAGGACCGGCCTAGCACAAACATCAAATAGAAAGTCTTTCCAAAAATTACTTTTGTATCTAAAAATGTGCAAGAGTTTCTTTGCGCTATAAGTGCTCTTACCGCCCGAGATTTAGGCCATTCTATGTTCTAAACCATAACCGGACCCTTGATTCCCCGGAAATGTGCTTTTCACTTTTGTAGTGCGATGCTAAAAGGCTTCCTTGATGACACCGCCGTCAGCTACAAAGGAGATCCGGAAGCCTGCTCCCTTCAAATAACACGTGATCGTCAAACGGAGCTGAAGACCCTCGGACACGGCAGACGCAGGAATAGAGAGCACGCGAGCAAGAGCGAGGCTCCGTTTTATGCTCTTGAGCCACGCCCTGCCGCGCCCAGTCAAACCTTCCGGTCCAGACATAGGAGGCAGAAATACCACAGAGGCGCTACTGGGAATAATAAGAATGCACAAAAATAACATGGCAATAATAATGGAAAAAACAAAAGATACATAAAATAAAGGAAGTGTGATATTATGCTCCTGACTTGATATTATGCTCATGACTTGTCATTACAGAACATAAGGACATATGGGCAATGCCACCAGTATTTCCTTAATGCATAAGAGGCATGGATCCTACCTCACCTCTTATGGGGACGCGTGCGGCGATGGGCCCTAGGTAATGTAGGTGTCCTAGAGTCGCCCGTGAGGATCATGACAGTACTCTTCCACTTAAGCGAGCTCTAGGTGCTGGTTTGAAGGGATTCAGGGCATGGAACCGTGCTACTAAGCGTGGGGCATGGACATTGTCTGCTGGTTCCCATGAGTCATTTTCTGGTCCATAGTCTTTCCATGATACTAGGTACCATAGCTTAGTTCCCTTTGTTCGTGAATCGAGTATCTTTTGTACTTCATATTCTTCCTGACCATTAACCACTATAGGAGGTGGTTGAGAATGACATTTTTGTTTCACTGGTTTCAGTAATGAGGTATGAAATACAGGATGAATACAAAGTTGTGGTGGAAGTTTCAAACGGTATGTTACTGGATTAAGTTATCGAACAACAGTATATGGACCAATGTATCTAGGATGAAAAGCCTTTTTGTGCCGAAACGTAATATGCTTTGTGGAAAGCCAAACCTGGTCACCAGGTTTATATGTTGGTCCAGGATCATGTTTCTTGTCATAGGCTTTTTTGTAATTTTCTTTTGCTATTGTTAGATGTTGTTGTATTTGGGTATGTGTTTTGAGAATGTTCCTGATGTTAGTTGTTACAGAAGGAACCTCTTCTGTGTCTGTCTTTGGACACTGCATTGGTAAGTAATTGGGTTGAAAGCCATATGGAATGGTGACGTTTGAATAGATGAGTGATAAGCGGAATTATATGCAATATCCGCTAACCAAAGTTTATCCACCCAAGAGATAGTGGCTGTAGTGACATAACATCTGAGGTACTGTTTCAAAGTCTGATTGAGCCTTTCGGTTTGTCCATCACTTTGTGGATGGTAACTCGTAGATAATGCAGGAGTAATCTGGAAGTGTTTACACCATGTGGACCAAAACTTTGCTGAAAATTGAGGAATGCGATCTGAGATTACTTTAGTAGGAATGCCATGTAATCGCACAATATTTTGGAGAAATATTTGTGCCAATTCGCTGGAAGTAGGCATTTTTTTACATGCAATAAAGTGTCCCAGTTTTGAACAGCAGTCTATAACCACTAGAATGCATGTATATCCATGATCAGGTGGTAGATCCGTTATAAAATCTAATGAACAATGTTCCCATGGTTTTCGTGGCATTGGTAATGGAAGTAGTAAGCCTTTTGGTTTTCCGGCATCCTTTTTGGCTTGTGCACATATTTCACACTCTGTTACCCATTTTTGGATGTCTTTGGACATCATAGGCCACCAAAAATTTCTTTGCACAGCTTTTAATGTTCGTTGTTGTCCGGGATGTCCAGTGTATGGTTGTACGTGATGCCAGTCAAACAATATTTTGCGTAACTTAATGGTTGGTATGTATAATTTTGAATTATGCAAAGGTAGTTCTTGTATGATCTGTCTATGTGGATCATGTTTGAGCCATGTTGTCCAATTTTGTACTGGGAACTCTTTTCGTACTGCATCAAGAAAGTCTTCTATTGAAATGACGTTAACAACTTTTAAGGGATCAATAATTGATCGTGGTATATCTGAAGGAGTCAAAGCAGAGTAGTCTTGTCTGGTCAGGGCATCAGCTTTTCTATTATCCCATCCAGGTCGAAAGGTTACTATGAAATCAAATTCAGAAAAGATCATCCAACCCAACTCCCGAGGAGAAAGAACTCTTGCTGTTTTCATAAATTGTAAATTGCAGTGATCTGTGTATGCAGTCACTATGTGTCTGGCTCCCAATAAATAGTGTCTCCACTCTTTGAAAGCATCACGAATTGCTAACAATTCTTTCTCTGCAATGGTATAATTTTTCTCAGCAGAGGAGAGCTTTTTAGACATATAGGCAATTGGGTGAAGTTATCCAGTATCAGTGTTCCTTTGAGATAGTATCGCTCCAACTGCTATGTCAGAGGCATCTGCTTCGACAATATAAGGCAATTGAGGATTTGGATGTGCAAGAATAGGCGCTGTAGTAAAAGCTGTTTTCAACTGATCAAAGGCAGTTTGTGCTTCAGGAGACCATTCGAACTGTACCTTTTTTTGTAATAGTTTGGTTATGGGAGCTACTTTTTGGGAAAAATTATCAATAAAACGCCGATAAAAATTGGCGAAGCCCAAAAAGCATTGGATGTCATGAAAATTTTTTGGAACTGGCCATTGAAGTACTGCGTGGAGTTTTCTGTCCGCCATTTGTAACCCTCCAGGAGATAAAATGACTCCAAGAAATTCGACTTTTGTGACATGAAAATCACACTTACTCAATTTACAGTAAAGTCCATGAGTTTGAAGGATCGTTAGTATCGTTGTCACATGGTGTACATGCATGCTTTCTGACTCAGAATAAATTAAAATATCATCAATGTAGACAATAACAAACTTATCCAAGAATTCTCGTAAGATGTCATTGAGAAAAAATTGGAAAGCTGCTGGAGCGTTACAAAGTCCAAATGGCATAACCATATACTCAATAAGACCGTATCTGGTTTTAAAAGCAGTCTTCCTTTCATCACCATCACGCATTCTGACCAGATGATAATCCCCCTTAAGATCAAATTTAGTGTATATGCAGGCAGTTTTAACTTGGTCTAATGAGACCGGGATTAAAGGAAGCGGGTATTTGTTCTTGATCATGATTTTGTTTAGTACTCTGTAATCTATACACGCGCGTAGCTAGCCATTAGCTTCGGGTACAAAAAATAATGGAGAAGCTGCGGGAGATTTAGATGGTCTGATGAACCCATTGGTTAGGTATTGATCTAAATAAGTTCGTAAATGGTCGTTTACTTTTTCTGACAGAGCATATATCCGGCAATTAGGAATTACAGATCCTGGAAGTAAATCAATTTGGCAGTCATAAGAACGATATGGGGGAAGGGTGTCTGCCTGTTTTTCGTTAAAGACATCACTGAATGATTGATATTGTACTGGTAATTGGGTATGTTTTTCTTCAGCTGTTGCCACCGCATGTGGACATGGTTCTGTTTGTTTTTGAAAACAATGTTGTTCACAATATTGAGACATTCTGAGTGGATTTAGAAACCCAATCGATAACTGGGTTGTGTAATTTTAGCCAAGGCATCCCCAGAATAAAACCATACTGTGGGGCACTAATGAGGTTGAAAGACTAAGTTCTGTTTGGGTATTGTTCTTGGTGTCAAATTTCAAAGACATGGCTTCAGTTTGCATGGTAATTGGACCAGACGTCAATACACTCCCATCCACTGTTTGTACTAATTCTGTTTTTTCCTTTTTCTGGTATGGTAAGCCAAGGTTTGTGCTAAAGCAGTAGCCACGAAATTACCAGTGGCTCCTGAATCTATAAGTATTGTAATAGTATGTGTAAGTTCTATGGATACCACTAACGTCATTTCTAAAGTTAGATGTGTTTCATGTTCATGCATGGATGAGCTGTTTGAAGGGATTTGCCAACCACTCAAAAGATTCCCCTCTGCATCTTTTGAGTTATCTAGTTTTCCGTCTGAGATTCAATGGTATTGACTGTTTTTGTTTGTGGATTTCGAGGTTTTGGTTTGAGAAGACAATCCTTTACAAAGAGTCCCTTTTTGCCACAATATAAGCATTGTCCATTTTTGCATCGTGCTTCTTTCTCTTCTTTTGATAAGAAGATCGTACTGTACCTATTTCCATTGGTTCACTTTGATTTTCGTGTGTGGAAGTGTTATGAAAAATACTAGAGCGTTCAAACCGTGGACTTCCTTGCTCAGGACGACGACGATCTCCTTTCCTCTCCATTAGGCGATGGTCCAAACGGAGGGTTAGATTAATTAACTCAGTACAATCTTGGGGCTGAGGGTCGATTTGAGCTAAAACGTCCTTCAGCTCATCTTTAAGACCTTGATAATAAATGGCTGCCCTCTTCTCTTCTGGCCATGCTGTTTCGGCCACCAGACGATTGAAATGTGTTAAGTAGGTTACTAGATCACGATTGCCCTGCTTAAGTTCTAACAATTCTTTATCCGCTGAGTGTGTAGTAGCTCGTCTGCCGAATACGTTTTCAAATTCTTTCACCACGCACTAAAGGTACAGCCCAAGAGGCAACCTCTCCAGCTAGATACGAAATCAGGAACGCTATTCGTGATTGGGCATCGGGAAATGAAGAAGGTCGACATGTAAAATGTAGTTCAACCTGTGTTAGGAAAACCTGAGTTTTTCCTGGATCACCAGAATATCGTTCTGGAGGTGCTAACGGAATCTGTGGTGGTACGGTAACTGCGATATTTGGTGTAACTGTACTTCCCTGATTTGTTGTGTGCACCACACTAGGATATTTTCCTAAGGGGACATCAAATGGATTTTTCTCAGGTATTCCTCTGGTATCTACCTTGTGTTGTAATTGAGCGACCTTATCTGCAAGTGCTGCTGTAGTAGCCTTAGAGTCCGCTAATTCTCGCTGAATCTGACCTAAGGCCTTTAATACATCATCTAAAGAAGCCATTCTGACACCAAAGAGATCAGGAGGAAATAATATCGTGGGCTCTCTATTCTGTCGTACCTCGATTCCTCGGGATCACTTTGTTGCCAGAATGGTCCACCTCCAGGCAGCTTCAAGTAGGTATGCTTTGATAGCACAGACTATTGAAGTGGCCAGGTGAGGGAAAGGGGTGTTGGGAAGGGAACTGCAGGGAGGGAGACCTAAAAGGAAAAACCACAGATTATACTTAATGTTACTAGCCACCGTATTACTATTCTAATGTTGGTTATCTAATTAAAGATTTACCTGAACCTCCTTTGCAGTGAAGGATGTATTGTGTTATGAATGAGGGTTATTGTTACAATCAAGTTCCCCCTAGAGAAATAATATACAACAATACCTTGTAATATAAGCATCCTCATAACATGTTAATCCGTAATGTGTACAATTATTACCATTTGCTTTTATAAAACCTACCAGGTCTGATACTGTAGATGGTTTTGACCTTCAGGGGATAACTGGAAAAATGAAATGCCAAGATAGTTTAATCACTATCAAGAAATGACACTTGGTGTTCGTTCAATCAAACGTAATGAGTTTGTATCAGAGAATCACTGATTTAGTCTTTTGCAATAAGTTAATGATTACTTTCCATAATGTCACTTACAAAACGTGCAAGATGCGCAGGATCGGCCTAGCACAAACATCAAATAGAAAGTCTTTCCAAAAATTACTTTTGTTTCTAAAAATGTGCAAGAGTGTCTTTGCGCTATAAGCGCTCTTACCGCCCGAGATTTAGGCCAATCTCTGTTCTAAACCATAACCGGACCCTTGATTCCCTGGAAAGGTGCTTTTCACTTTTGTAGTGCGATGCTAAAAGGCTTCCTTGATGACACCGCCGTCAGCTACAAAGGAGATCCGGAAGCCTGCTCCCTTCAAATAACACGCGATCGTCAAACGGAGCTGAAGACCCTCGGACACAGCAGACGCAGGAATAGAGAGCACGCCAGCAAGGGCGAGGCTCCGTTTTATGCTCTCGAGCCACGCCCTGCCGCGCCCAACGCGACCGCCACATGCCGATGCCTCGTGATGCATCGTATTGCATTACCAGCAGTCAAACCTTCCGGTCCAGACATAGGAGGCAGAAATACCACAGAGGCGTTACTGGGAATAATAAGAATGCACAAAAATAACATGGCAATAATAATGGGAAAAACAAAAGATACATAAAATAAAGAAAGTGTGATATTATGCTCCTGACTTGTCATTACATAACATAAGGGCAATGCCACCAGTATTTCCTTAATGCATAAGAGGCATGGATCCTACCACACCTCTTATGGGGACACATGCGGCGATGGGCCCTAGGTAATGTAGGTGTCCTAGAGTCACCTGTGAGGATCATGATAGTATCCCATCGCCCATATTGCTCCCGCCTGGATGGAACAAACATAAATAGCTGCTCCCTTCAGGCAAGAGTAATGCTGGCCCCCGCACCATGCAGGGAGTTGGCTGTGGCTGCAGGGTCCCTGGGGCTCCCCCCACAGCCTCCAACATAAGGTATGTGGGTGCCCCAGGTGGGCACTTACTTCTGGTCCCTGGGGACCCATCTCACCTTTTAAAATAGATACAGCCCTTTGGGGTGGGATCCACAGGGCTTAATAAGGCTCAGGATTGGAGTTATGTGGCCCCCTCCCCTTTTTAAGTGCATTGTGCCCCTGGGGGTGGGGTCTCTGGGGCATGAGAAGGCTTGGAGAGGGGGGCAACATGACCCCCCTCCCTTTTAAATTACATACGGCCCTAGTGGATGGGATCCCCAGAGACTAATGAGGGTCGGGGAGGGGGCCGTGCAGCTCCCACCTCTATGCATTTGGCTCCGGGGCATGGGGTCCCCAGGCCTCCTAAGACTCGTGGAGGGGAGCTGCATGCACTCCTCCTCCTCTTAGTTTTTGCGCAGCAATGGGGTGCCCGGGGCCCAAGAATGCTCGCAGAGCAGGACCACATGCCCCCTCCCATGTTTAATTATATTTGGCCCCAGGGATGGGACGTGGAGCCTTTTAAGGCTTGTGGAGGGAGCCACATGGCCTGACTTCCCTATTTAAAGGAACTGACCCCACCGATGGGTTCCTCAGTGCCAATTAAGGCTCAGGGAGGATGCCCCCTCCCCTTAATATATATGTTTTGGCCCAGGGCTATTGGGTCCCCCAGGGCCTGAAGGGCAACTATACGCTGCACATGCCAAAGGGTGTGTGCGCGTGGGGTTGACAGCCTGCTGGGGGTTTGGCCACAGGGTCTGGTGGCAGGCCAAGCCCTGTGCCCAACCCTGTGCTGCACACGGCCTGGCAGGCCAAGCCCTGTGCCCAACCCTGTGCTGCACACGGCCAAAGGCTGTGGGCAGCGTGGGATTGGCTGCCTGCAGGGAGTTGGGCACAGGGCCTGGTTGCAAGCCAGGCCCTGCAGCCAACATCACGCCATGCACGACCAAAGGCTGTGGTTGGCGTGGGGTTGGCTGCCTGTGGGGGGTTTGGCTGCTTCCGGGTGGGTTGGCTTAGGCCAGGCCCTGTTGCCAATCCCCTGCTGTGCATGGCTGTAGGCTGTGCACAGCATGGGTTTGTTTGCCTGCGGGGGGGGACACAGGGCCTGGCCCCAGGCCAAGCCCTGTGGCCAACCCCCTGCTGTGCATGGCCAAAGGGGAGTTAGCTTTATGTATGGTAATAAACTATCACTTTATGTCAAAAAAAAAAATAATTCACTGAAAAAAACCAAGGTTAATGTAACATAGTTAGGTGCGATAAAAAGATCTGGTTTTGTTTTAACAAAACCTTAGAAATTCACTGAAAAAACCACACTGTTTCCAGACAGTGAAAAATCCATGAGAAATACACCACAGAGTATTAAAAAGGATCTACTAGGAACAAGGTACACTTTATACAAAACTTGTCCAAAGAGAGACTGTTCATTTAAAATAACCAAGGTCTGAAGGTGCTAAATATCATGCTACCTGCAGCCTTCATACTGTGGTGAAAACTTTACAGGTAGCCCATCTTCTGGAGCAAAACATGCACAAGTACATAGGTTAGTACCTGGTGCACACAGTCTTCTATGTTACGTAGTATGTTTGTTCTGTTGGAAACTTTTTTGCAGTACTAAAAAACGTATGTGGAACATACTTAACACAAATCGTCACCTGCACACAGAATTACTCTTCAATACAAAGATTTATAACGTTTTCAATACCTCTCTACACCTATGATGCATTAGAAGCACATGCATTTTGTAAACACTTGCATGCATTAGCTGGATAGAGGCTGTACAAAATTAGGTAGAGAAGTAATATGGTAGTTACCCACCGATATGCATATTATAAAACAAACTAACACACTTTAATGATGTCATTTGAAAAGTCATCAATAATGTCATAAATGATGTCATAGAACATGTCATGAGTGATTTAATTATGAGGTCATAAGCAGTGCATGGCGGAGAATCAAGTTATAGTTGTTATATAAGTCAATTATAACTTGTGGATTTCTGTATTTTTTATTAGTTCAAAACGTTAATGTTGCCACAGAGATATTCACTTCACTGAATATATATATATATATATATATATATAATGTCCTTCATAATGTTGCAGTAGTACAAATTCTGAATAGAATTGTTATGATCTTGAGTTTCTGACAAATAATCCTTCCAGCAGCACATGATGAGATTTTCAGAGGTGGTTGCAATCTTAGCATTGCACTGTTGTATGGTGATTGTACGTTCCCACATGAACAGTGGACACCTGCTCCACAACGTTTCTGGCCAGTTACCAACTCAAGAATATTATCTTTGCCAGGGATTCAAAGCAAATAGGGGTGCAAGAAAAGAGAAATATGTCTCTACTATACTGTACTAACAAGACTGTTCTACCTAATCCTTTACCTGAAAGAACACCAATGTGTTATGTCCTCTAAGAATCCAGTGATGGAAGAAGATAACAAATCGGAATTTGTGGAATGTAAACTAAGATTCAAAAAGCAAAACTGAAGAATCTAAGGCTAAAAAGATATGACAAGCACAGCAATCTTTTGCTTTCATAATTTAGCCAATAACGACATTTTGCATCTATAGAACTGAGTTTGAGTGTCAAGTAAGAGCACTTTTGATGATAATGATAGAAAGATCTTGATGTAGTGTCATGGAGTGGCACTTCATTTTGTAAGCGAACCTGTACAAAGGCTACCCATTGGTATCTGGTTGCCATATTTACTAATTCTGCAGTGCTGGTGTAGGTGAATTAAATTCAGTGACTTCGTGCTTGGAGAGAAATCAGAGATACTTTAGCCCAACTCATACTCAACCTCCCAAATCTCACCCACATCACACCGCATTTCAAGAAACTTACTGGCTCCTAATTCACAAGCGCAGCCAAGTCAAACTTCTCAAACACACATACAATGCCCTATACAGCACAATAGCAGAATACCTGAACAGCTGCTTGCAGTTTCACCAGCCCACAGGAGACTTATGCTCTGCCTTACTGTCACTCGCATACTTTCCCCGCATCTGCAAAAGAAAAACTGGAGGTCTCTCATTCTCCTACATCACACTCAAGACATGGAACGACCTCCCTCAGCACATCTGAGCCTCCACCTCACTTCTTGAGTTCCGCAAGAAGCTGAAGACCTGGCTAAAATTGGGGACCACACACCTACACACTTCCCCAAGTGCCTGTATACCCATTCTAGTGATTAGTGCGCTATACAAATAAATATATCATATAACATAACTTCTCTCTGCCTCTGTTGCCAAGAAAATAACAGTTTGAGCAATCACCAACTTCCTCAAAAGTCAAAGTATGCTTATGCCCTAAGTGAGTTGGAATGTTTGAGTGACATAAAACAGGTAATCAGTGGGGAAGTAGAGCACGGGTAAGGATGATATAAAATCTCATATCTTCATTAAAAGGATTAGTGGCAGCCACAGTATGAACTGTAACCTCATTACTTGTGTATGTAAACCAAGACAAACCCCCATTTAAACCCCACCCCCACCCGCTCCCTTGGCTAAGAGATTGGGCCAAATGTACATTGGTAATCGTTTGCAATTCGCTTTTTGGTCATCGCAAACACCGATGTAGAAATGTGTCTTTGACACATTTTGCGATTCCCAGTGGGTTGCAAATAGACCTACCTCATTAGTCTTCATGGTGAAGGTCTCGGTTTGTGACCCATTGGAAATCACACAAATCACAGGGACAGTGGCCTGCTGGGGTCATCAGACCACCATATCTGTGATTGCTTTTCAATATAGTAATATATATATATATATTTTTTTTTTTAAATGCCTCCTGTTTTCCTTAAAGAAAAACGGGATGTGTTTCAAAAGAAAAATGTTAACATTTCTTTTCATGTTTAAGAATAGGCAGCGGTCCGTCTAATTCAAATGGCTTAGTTCTCACAGAGGGTGAAAATCGCACTCTTGAGTTATTATTTGGCTCTTTGGTAGTTAAACAGGTTTTTCACTGAAATGCAGGGCTGTTCCTGAGCTGTGAGTCACAGGCCTCATGAGCCCCTCATCTCTCATTGTTCCTCATTTTGCTTTGTTGCTGGGTCAGGACTGAACATTTTGATCTCAAGATAGGGGGCCTTTTCCACAAAGGGTGTTACGAGTGATAATTTGAACCTTGAACTTGACTCTTTCCTTCCTGGGCACCTGTAAGAAGTCTTCATGGTGGTGAAGGGATGCATGACCCTTCGTCTTGATGTTACATCACAGTTCCACTGTCTTGTTCAATAATGTCTGTAATTTCTTCATCTCCTTCTGTGTAGTCCTATTTAGACAATACTGTGGCAGCCTCCCCACAGGGGGGCTTGGCGCTATGATGAGGTATGTCCAATTATTTTAACTGAGTACCCAGACGATCATCCTGTGCAGCTTCAACAATTGCTTCATGCAGTTCACCACCACATTTCCTCTGAGGAAGGAAAAAACAACTACCTTCAATGGTAATTGCTAGATTCTTTCCTTTTTGTGTTACCACCGGGTGTATTCCTATCAATTGGCACCAGGTTAGTTATCGTTTATTTGGTCTGACTCTGAAGAGTTTGTGTCTTTTTAAGCATTAGCATTCAAAATAGATGTTCTAAAAGCACAGACATATGATGACCTCGTTCTCAAAGCTGCAGTCCAGTCTGTGTCATCTTCATCCATTTGAAAGCAGAGCTAGCGTTGTTTAAAGACCTGGGCCAAACAATGCATGAATGCATGGGACAACAGGGGAGGGGCAAGTGCAATCTTGGTCTGTGACATGCTTAGCCAAACCTGTTGGTTTCAATTAGTGATCAACTATATGTCTATTTAAATGCAAAACTGATGCCCATCTAGTTATTATCCATTCTTGCAGAATGCCAAGTAGCAACTGAAAATAAACAGCATACACCCATGAGAGTTCCAAAAGGATTACAGCCATTGGCAGGTTATCATCTGAGACAAAGTGCAGGTCCTTGCAAAAGCCTACAAAACTCATTGAGATTTTCTAGAAGGTGTGAAAGTGTGAAGAATCCAGATTACCAGTAATGGAGCAGAGGATTCTCCTGGATACCCTCAGGGGTGAAAAGAAGCGCTTTACAAAAATACTGATTGATAGATGGATGCTGTCTCCTCCATCTGGTGGAGCTAATTGGTGTAGAGGATGCGAAGGAGGCGAACAGGTTTGGTAGCTGTGTTAGAGAGTATGTGCCTATAAGTTTCTAGTGATTGTGTACCAAATTGTTTCAGTTTTTGTATTTAAGAAGCTCACAAAGTTCTTGCAGTGCTGGAAGCAGGCTCTTCAAGATTCCTTTGGTTTGCTTGTTTGCCAGAACTATTTAACAATTCTGATGTTAATTTCTCTGATTCTGTTTGTGTGAAGTGTTTTCTTAGCCCATTTTACCACCTATTGTACCAATGCTTTTCTGAGTAGGATTTCTGCTGTCTTTCTCCCATGTTACAATGTTTGTATTTCAGGGTTGCAAAGTTTTTGTCCGTCCATCTTTTTTTGTCATCTTGTTGTTTGGCTCTTTTTTTAGGTCGAGCCTAGCGGCAGTGTGCATGCGCTGCTCGCTCTGCGAGACTGCTGTAGTAGAGTATGGGAGAGAAGCCGCACCCACTCTCCACCCATATTTTTCATTGGCTTGTGTCATTGTCTTTCGTAAATGCTGCCTTCGGATTCGTTAATAGGCTTGTTAGTCCCTCCTTGGAACCGCCTTGTCTTCATTTGTAACCTCCCATGGCTACTGGCCCCTTTACTATGGTTGTTACACGAGACATGTTATTTAGTCTGTAAGCACTATTTACTTTATTGAGTTTCTCTTACTGCAGGCGGACATGTGCTGCTTCAGCTGAAATCGCTTGTGTTTTTTTAAGCAGCACGGCCGCCCCCGTAACACGGGCACCCGTTTTCGATCACTTTAACCCGGCATTATCTTGTGTCTGTTTCAACCCCCCAAGTAAAATGGATTTAGAAATGATTAGCGAATTAAGTCATGTGAATTCCAGGTAGCACATAATCGTGCACTATTGGGCCGAAGCTGACAACAGCACATCTGTGTTACATGTCATCTGCACTAAAGCCACCTGATGGGTTGGTTTCAAAAGCCTGTTTTATTAACAACAACACCACCACCAATATCACCACCACCAATACCACCAACACCACCACCACCAATACCACCACCAATACCACCACCACCACCAATGCCACCAATACCACCACCACCACCACTACCACCACCACCAATACAACCACCACCAATGCCACCACCATTATCACCACCGCCACTACCAATACCACCACCACCCATTCCACCACCACCAGTACCACCAATAGCACCACCAATACCACCACCACCAATACTACCACCACCAATACCACCACCACCAATACCACCACCACCAATACCACCACCACCAATACCACCACCACCAATACTACCACCACCACCAATGCCACCACCACCGCCATTACCACCACCACCAATACCACCAATACCACCACCACCAATACCACCACCACCAATACCACCAATAATACCAACAATACCACCATACCACCACCAATACCACCACCAGTGCCACTACCACCAATTCCAATACCACCACCACCACTCATAACACCACCAATACCACCACTACCACCACCACCAACACCACCACCAATACCACAACCACCACTACCACAACCACCACTACCACCACCAATACCACCACCACCAATACCACCACCAATTCCACCACCACCAATACCAGAACCACCAATACCAATAGCACCACCAATACCACCACCACCACCACCAATTCCACCACCACCAATACCACCACCACCAATACCACCACCACCAATACTACCACCACCATCAATACCACCACCACCGCCAATACCACCAACACCAATATCACCAATACCACCACCACCAATACCACCAATAATTCCACCAATACCACCCCCACCACCAATACCACCACCAATACCTATACCACCACCACCAATACCACCACCACCACCAATACCAATGCCACCACCACCAAGACCGCCACCACCACCAATACCAATACCTCAGCACCTCTCACTCACTAGTAATAGCAGGGGCACTGTACGAGGCCGGAGCTGCAGCCGAGACCATCCCTCCCTCCCTCCAAGCCTGCCATAAAGCACAGCCCACCCTGCCAGGGCCCTACTACAGCTGGAGTGTTTTTTATTAGGCCAAAGATAGCAATGACGTTACGCAATGCCACACTGCACACTGAAATCATGGAGAGAGCAGGAAATAGCCCCCCCCCACTCTTCCTCCTGAGCTGTGACAGAGTAATCACAGAGCGAAAGGTGTTGGAGCGCTTTGTTAGTGTTTATAGCTCGGATCATATGTAACTCTCACTTCACACTTTGTGTCTGTGTAATTCACAAAACTTACACATCTTCTTCGCTGCACTATTCATCAATACTTTGAAGACGGCGCAGGCCGGTCTCTTCCTCTGATATTTACAATCTAACAAGCGGTTGAGAAGGCCCTTTATAGCAATGCAATACGTCTTGCATTTGCAAGAGTTTAAGCTATTAGTATCGTAAATGACAATGCCTTTTATGTTTTAAAACCCAAAACATAAATAAAAGGCATTGTCATTTACAATGCCAATAGCTCAAACTCGCATGAATGCGAGACCTATTGCATTGCAAATGCTTGTTTCAATATATTATAGCAACAGTATCCAGTTGTGCAGTGATGTTTAAGTGGAAAGTAATCAGAAGTTGTACATGGATGGCTTCATTTCAAGCATTAGGTTTAGGCCCATTCATAAACTCCTTTCAAGGCTGCAGGGTTTTTTTTGCTGCCCCACATTAATTGTATCTGCTCTCTAACTACATCAAAATGTTTGTTCGTCTGAAGAGGCAGTTCGAAGACAGATGAGTTGGGATCACCTAATGGTCAGCCCAAGAATAGTGTTAATGTCAGTAAAACTCACATCATAGACAATAAATGTACACGGTAGGGCATGTTGTTACAAACTAAATATAGACATGCGCAGTTCAAATTCTGATTCTTGCTTATTGTATTTGTGATCCGCTTAGAAACTGACATCTCTAGTTTAGAGATGTTGAGCTGGTTTGAAACATTTGTTGAAAGATGAAGAATCATAGCCTGGTTTCCATTAAATGTTATCGAGGACCACAGGCTGATGAGGTTAGATGAGCATCACGGGATGCAGCACTATAATGAGCCAGTGGCGGGTCGGACTGGGATAAAAAAATAGGCCCGGCATGAAAATAAAAGTGGCCCCATTAATGAGTTTGATGTTTAACAAAGTGGCCCATGTTTGGAAATTGAGCTGTTTTTAACTTTTAAACAAATGCAGTGTAAGTGTTTTCCAAGGTATGGACGACTGCGTGGGTTTGAGCTTCCTGTAGGCAATGTTTTCTTTTAATATCCGGGAAATCAATAGTTAAAACCAGCCAGCAGATCATATAAACGGCCCACAAACAGCCAAACACTTACCTACACTCTGACCAGTCAGACCAGACCATCAGGCATTGCCTGATTGCCCTAATGGCCAGACCGATCGGGTCGTGAGTATGTTAATTTTGATGCACCAGACATCTTTGATTTTGATTGTGGCTATCCCAAATGCCCTGCTGGTTTCCCTGTTCGGCTAACAGGTATCATTTTCGGTGTGGGGGGGTAGTGTTTCCCAGGAATCCCATTTCCATGAGGTCTAGAAAAAGAAATCTGTGTTCCTTTATTAGACTGTAAGTTTCAAGGTAGAGTTTTACATTAGATAGGGCATTGATGAGGCATGTTTTGATGACGGCTATTCAGTTTGGGTTCCCTGTCTTTTGTTGTTTGTCAGCCATTCTCAGGCCTGATTTTCAGTGGCTGATCTAATCAAAGTCATTTATTATATTTAGGTCTTTGCCCTAGGCCCATCCTGGTGCTGTGTTGTATATTCCAGTGGGCTTTTGTGCAGAGCATGAGGCACTATCTTTTAGTGTCTCTCCAAAATCTAAAGCCAGATTATTCTGAGAAGGGACAGTCACAGAGAAGGCTGATTCTAAATTGGTCAAAAGATGAGGTACTTTTCTTTATGTACATATTTATTTGTCTTCTTGTTTGGTGAAGTTGATCTAAGGTGGATGCCTCAGAACAATTCACAATGAAATGACAATTTGTGACATCCATTTAATCAACTCTGTTATTCGAGCATCCAAAATTTCTGTGAACAAAGCCATTGGTCAGAAATTTGGCAGTTTGGAACAGTTACAATCTAGCTCCAAAAATTAGGTGTCAGAATTGAGAAAGTCTGCATCTACCACATGTGGCTTACAAAGGCATGGCTTCTTTCTTTGGCTCACAGTGCAGGGGGTCCCCAAACCTCCATGGTGCCCCCAACCCTTGAAGGAGGCACCATGCAGCCCAAGTTCTGTGAAATATGGGAGACTCAGGGGCCCCTCATCCTATTCTGCAGAGAAAGCATCATTTTCCATTAAGCCACTGTCTTACCATTGACTGCATAAACCCCCTGTGTGCAGGTCTGTTGGCCTATGTGATTGTAAGGATTTTGTAGAGCAGATGTAGACCTATCATGTCTACATTTAGAATAAATGAAACTGAAATCACCCCAGAACTAATCCAACTACATTTGTTACTAGTAACTGTAGAAAATTTTTCCTTTTTGCCCTGATCACCCCCATTTTTTTTGACTGATACTGGTGGTTACTGACACTGAAAGTGCCATGGGCTATGATAACCAGACCCAGAGCCAGTTCTCTGTCCTTAAAAGGTATATGGTAATTGGTTAATTACAACTGGTTCAGACAACCTACCTGTAAGTCCTTAGTATATGGTATGGTTTGTAGGTTTAGAGACCCCAGTTGACTTCATGCACTTAAGTGTACACTGCTGTTGTGTCTGGTGTCATTTTAAAGCCAGACTTGCCTTGCAGGACTGTTTTAAAATAAAACTGTGTTCAAATTTGGCTTTGGAATTAAAAGTACTCCCAAAGTCCCAAACTACTTTTTTATTATATGTGAGTCACCTCGAAGGTCCGCCCTAGGTGCCCCAAGGGTAGGGTGCCATGTTTTAAAAGGAGGAACATTATAAAATAGGTTTTATATGGCCTGGTAAGGAAAACACAACCAAAGTCGTTTTTCCTCTTTGTAGTGTTGCTTGCTCCATAGGCTAACCTGGGAAGATGTATTTAACTTTAATTAAGTCTAACTTTTGACAGGAGTTAGCTAGCAACATTATTCAAAGTATCAAAATAATGGTTACAATAAATCCAATAACTTGCCACAGTCTGATGTATTTTAGCTATTGCAGGAAAGTCGTTTTAGAACTTGCTTCCCTGAAGTTACCTAAAACAGCCCTCTAGCAACCTCTTCTGATTGGCCAGTCTCTGATAGCCTGAGCCAAGCTGCTCCCTGAGTAGGTGTGAAAAGGCCTGGGGCTGAAACAATACGGCCATTTGGTGGGAGGAGATTTGCTCCCTGGTAAAGCCAGGGACAACAAGGGGGCTGGGGAGATAAACTGACATTCAAAGGTAGAAGCACAGATGTCACAGGACCAAGGATAGGCCCCACCTCCTTGATCCCCAGCCAGATGGGAGCCCCTCTCATTAAATTAGGAGAGGGACTGGAAGGAGCGTGTAGGGAAACGTTAGCCACACCTGTGGGTTGGGTTAGCCAGACCTGAACTCCAAGGAAAGATTTTCTCCATTTTGATTTTGAAGAGATGTGCATTCTAGGACACAAATATGGCACACTTCCCAGGAAGTTGTCTTGGCAGAGGGTGGCAAATTGAACCCCATTGGCTGGGTGTCCCCCTCTTGCCAGACCAGAATGGGGAATAAATATGTGAGAGCTGCAAGAGCACCTCAGACCTGCCTGAACATCTAGAGAAGAAAGACTGCCCTGCTGGACCTTTGGACTGCACAACACAGGACCGCACTCAGAAGGACAACACATACTGCACTTTAAAGGCTCCACAAAAGAAGGACTTTGCCTGTCTTCAAGGATAATGTGTGGACTCCCTGAGCAGCAACAGGTAGAAAAGTGCTGGAAGAAGCCATCTGCAACATCCACTAAGAGAACAACTCCAGCTGGCCAGCTTCACCTGGATTTTCCAGGACTGACCAGGTGCATTGTGGGAGTTGGAATCCCAGACCCCAAGAATCAAACCAGAGCTTCTGAACCCCTGGCTGGTGCTGTGAAACCCTTAACTGCATCAAGGAACCTTCAGAGAAGAACTTTTGCAAACATTTGTGAAAAAGCTCCAGAATAAGATTGGCATCGACGACAAGAGTCAAACTGGCAACGTCGAACCACGACTCAGCATGAGCGCACTGGTTTGTCTCACTGAAGGCTCCGGAGCTCCTCGCCTTCGAAAACAAAGACTTCCAGGCCTCACCGAGGCATCAGGCTGCAGCAGGCCGATGTCCTTGAATCAAAATCTGGATCTGAGGACCCGATCACTCGACATCGAGAGAAAAAGATCGAAAAACGTGACTACATCAGAAGGTAAAAACTTGACCGGCCCAACCGCTCATCGTATCCGACCTGTGCTCCATCACAGTCATCCTGAAATGTTGACTTTCTCCTGGTCCAGGGCAACTAGATAGCTGCGGTTAGCGCTTTACACATTTTGGCGCTAGAAAGCACCTTTTTGTTATTTAAACTTTTAAAATTCATAACTCCAGTGCCCTACATTGGATTTTTGTTATTATGGTGTCATTTTAAAGATAAAAATATCCTCTATTTTTAAAAAGTGGTGTTGGATTTTTATTATGTGGTGTCTTTTACTTATTTACTGTTTTGGTGATATTACATGCTTTGCACACCGGCCTCCTAAAATAAGTCTGACTGTTCGTAAGCCAGCTACCAAGAGTTGGGCAAGGATAAATTTATTGAGAGTTGACTGGACCTTATTTGTGATTGTGGTGGTATTACTAGCTGTAGGTACCTACCTACACTTACCAATGAACCACCTTCCAACAGTACCAAGCTGGATTCAGTTTAAAATCCTGATAATTACCAATGAAGAGGCATGAAAGAGAGAGAATGCTTGCTTTTAATTGTCTCTGCCATAGCGCATAACAAAATGTTATCTCACGCAATACACAACTGATATTTAGAACAACAAGATTTAAGAAACTTAAGCCAGGATGAAGGACTCAGGCTGAAATGGGTGAAAGACAAGCCAAGCACTGAGCAAAGTAAAAGGAATACAGAGAGACGGGTCAAGCATGGCACACATATAAAGGTTTACATGCATTCCATAATTATGGTAAGAAATTCTCTCTACCAGCAGTATTCAAATTTTTCCACCCTTTTGCTTATGGATATTTGACTGTTGCTGTTCCTTGAGGTCTGCTAAGCAGATCCCAGTCACAATATACCCAGCTTAAAATTGCATTGTCTTCATGCCAAGCATAACCTCTGTTAACATCGGAATAGTCTGACATTTTGTCCAGTCACTAGGTTGGAACTGGATGTCAATAACCAGCACCTTATAAGCAGTAGTACTCCAAGCCATGCTGGTCCATTGTCATATATGCTAAGCTGTGTGGTTGTGGAGAAAGATGTTTATCCCCAGGACCTCATATGTCTCTTATGGCCTGTGTGTGCAACGCAGAAACCCCATAGGTCATGTCTGTAGCACTGTGTCCTCTACAAAATGTACATTTGGCCAACATTAAATATCTTAATTTCATCCACAGTTATGCAAGGTTTAATATTTTAAGCTTTGTCCAGCCACGGGTGAATTAAAGGCTAATCGCAACTCTAGACTAGAGAGAGAAGATAATTAATTTGCTTTTGTGGGCCTTTCATGCCAAAATTGAAAAACACGTATTTCAGATAAAAGTATGCGTCTTTTCAGAAGTCATAAGCTAATGTTTGGAGAAAAATGGATTTTCAAAATATATTTGAAGCTGATATTTGACTGATAAATAATGTGTAATGTAGAGACTTATTACTAATAGTATTACCTTGTTGCTGGGGCATTGCAGCTTTTATGTATTACCCACAAGAGGCATTGCAAATTGATAAAGTGTTTTTACATTGCTGCAGGCAACCCTGTTGGACCTGGCCCTTTCTGTCTTCCTCCCTCACCACTACTCCAGTACCAGATACAGTGGCAGGAAGTCAAGAACTTTGTGAGTCCCTGGCTTCTTTTTTTCAGAATAAAGTCAGGGAAATCTTTGATAAATTTGATATTAGTGATCAGACACAAAAATTGCCATTGGAAGTTGGACAGTCTTCTTTTAACAATTTTATACATCTGTCAACCGATCAGGTTGGTCAGATGAATGCTATTATAAAGTCTGGATCTCCATTAGACCCCTGTCCACCTCATATAATGCATCTTGCGCCTGATAACATTGCACAATTCCTGACAAATGTTATTAATTCTATGTTTAGTACAGGTGCGTTTCCAAAGCCGTGGAAAAGGGCTGTGGTTCTCCCTTTACTAAAAAAAAAGCTCATTTGGATCCTAAGGACTCTGCTAACTATTGGCCAATATCTAGGCTCCCCTTCCCAGCCAAAGTGGCTGAGAAAGTTATAAATACCCAATTGTCCATATACATAGAGTCTAATCATCACCTTGACAAAACTCAGTTTGGATTTAGAAGCGGGTACAGTACTGAAACCGCGCTCATCGTAGCTACAGATGAGATAATTTCTCCTTTGACCCAGGTGGTAAGGCAGCTCTAATTTTATTGGATCTGTCCGCAGTCTTTGATACTGTCAATCATAGTTGTTTGATGGAACGTTTACAGGCTATTGGGATTAAACATATGGCTTTCGCCCTAATCCGTTCATTTTTGAGTGATAGATCTCAATCTGTAACCTTTAAAGGTTTTACTTAAGTGCCTTTCACACTGCCATGTGGGGTCCCTCAGGGCTCGCCTCTGAGCCCGACCTTGTTTAATGTTTGTCTCCCCCCTGGCTAGTTTAATAAAGTCATTTGGGTTTTCACTGGTAACCTATGCAGATGACACCCAGATTATTGTGTCAGTTACCAATGACATCGAAAACACTGCTGAAAAATGTTGTAATTGTATGAGGGAAGTTAGCGACTGGATGAGCAAGAACTGTTTAAAACTAAATTCAACTAAGACCGAGGTCATGCTTTTTGGGAATGATGTGTCTTTTTGGTCTCCCATCTGGTGGCCACAAGAGTTAGGGAACCTACCTAAACAAAAAAATAAGGTGAAAAATCTGGGTGTGATGGTAGACGATAAATTACTTTTTAAAGAACAAGTTAATACTGTGGTCTCAACCTCTTTTTATATCTTAAAAATAATAAAGAAGATTGCACATCTGCTCACCTTTGACCTGTTAAAAACTGTGGTTACTGCGCTAGTCTTGGTACGACTAGATTATTGTAATGGACTCCTGCAAGGTCTTCAAAAATGATCACTGAAAAAACTTCAGACACTGCAAAATACAGCAGCAAGGATGCTTATTAATATCCCCAGGTCAGAATCTGCGTCCTTAGCCCTGAAACAATTACATTGGCTTCCAATTGAAAAGCATATCACCTTTAAGGCACTATATTTTGCACATTCAACTCTGCACGGAACTGGTCCAGACTACTTAAAAGATCCTAAACTGGTATCTTCCAGGTAGATCTCTACGCTCTAGCTCTCAAAAGAACCTGGTAATTCCCTCCTACAAGCTGATGTCCTGGGGTGGCAGGAGCTTTACCAGAAACACCGCCACTAAATGGAATGGCCTTCCCCAATCACTGAAGTCTATAACCAAGCTTCTAGTCTTCAGGAAAGCGCTAAAAACTTGGCTTTTTACCAACTGAGAATACATCTCTTATTGATCACAGATAGCGCCAAGAATCCTCCGGGTATATGTTGTGCTTTACAAATATATTCAATATCAATATCAATATCCTCCCCTTTTTGCTGAATTCATTTTTGTTGGCATTACTACTCTGGGCACTTTATCACTGGTAACCAGTGCTAAAGTGCATGTGCTCTCTACTTAAAACATGGTAACATTGGCTTGTCCAAAGTTGGCATATTTAATTTACTTAATTCCCTAGTAAAGTGCACCACATGTGCCCAGGGCCTGTAAATTAAATGCTACTGGTGGGCCTGCTGCACTGACTGTGCCACCCTCTTCAGTAGCCCTTTATACATGTCTCAGGCCTGCCATTGCAGAGCCTATGTGTGGAGTTTTAAACTGCTATGTCGACCTGGTAAGTTAACCCTCTTGCCAGGCCCAAACCTTCCTTTTTATTATATATAAGTCACCTCTAAGGTAGGCCCTAGGCAGCCCCAAGGGCAGGGTGCAATGTATTTAAAAAGTGGGACATGTACTTTGAAGTGTTACATGTCCAGGTGGTGAAAAACTCTTACATTTGTTTTTCACTACTGCAAGGCCTATATCTCCCATACGTTAACATTGGGATCACCTTATTAAATTTTGTAAGTGTAATTTCCAATAGTGAAAAGATAGATATTTCAAGTTTGGTGTCTCTGGACTCACAATTTAAAATCACAACTTATGTTACGTTGGATTTTAAGTTGCAAGTCTGAAAAGGCCACTTTTAGAAAGTTGGCATTTTCTTACTTTAACCATTCTGTGCCTTCTGCCTGTATCTGAATACACGTCTGGGGTCGGTGGCAGCTGGGTTTTGTGCATTCCCTCTAGACAGTCACACACAATTGGAGCTTAGGTGTTTGATGGGCGGACAGAGCTAAGCACAGCCCACTTGCACCTAAATAGGCTGTGCCCTGTCTTGACACAATAGGCCTAACAACCCTGTATTGTCACTCCAGCCAGCTTGGAGCCTGGGCAGGGAGGAAGGGGATTCCTTGTACTTCAAAGCCACTATATAGAAGCTTCTCCCACCTTCCAGAAGCAGGGCACCAAAGTATAAATACTGGGCCTCAGACACTACCACTTCAGTACACTTCTGGACCTGTGAATACTCTGCCAGGAAGAAGGTCTACTGTGCTGCTGAAAGTATTGTCACTCTGCTGGACTCCTGCTCTGCTGTGCTGACATGTTGACTGTTGCCCTCCTTGCCTGGTATGAGAAGGACTGAACCTGCATCTCTCCAATCCAGAACCAAAGTGACTCCAAGGTCTTGCTGGCTTGCCTCCTGTTTTCTGAAGTCTCAAGGACACAAAAGATGTTGAACTCACCTGCTACAGCACCTGGACTCTGCCATCTGTGAGTCTACCCTGCCAAGTGGTGCCACCCCAGTCCTGGACCCCTGGAAGTGGGCCTACGGTGCTCTGCCTTCTATGGTCCTTCTCGAAACCACTGCCGGACAACGCGAAGCCTTGCAAAGCAACGCCACGCAGACTGCACACCAGGATTTAAGGTACTGAGTTCAGTGGGTGCAGGTGTTCCCTGTAGCTGGCCCACGCTTAGAGACAGAAACAGCCACTCTCAGAAAATCTTTTTTTGCATCGAGTTCAAGTCTATTTACTCTCTGTGGGCCTCATGTATTATTTGGTAGGCCGCAAACGGTGGTTGCAAAAAGCCCACTTTTTGTGATCTACTGAGCCTAATGTACTGATTTTTTTGCCAAGTATTTTTATTAACATTTTCTTAAGAGAAACACATTGCATGAATTTACATGTAAATTGACATTGTTTCGTGTGCTTCCGATCTGCGGAACCACGGTCACATCTCTGGGTCGGTAGTTATCTAATACATAGTATAATTGCTGCCATAAACGATATCACCCAACTTTGCATGTCTTTTCACATGAGGATATATCTCCTTCCCTTTTGTTGCCAGTGTGTTAACTACTGGTTATGGTATTTAATTACTAACTGGGGAGTCTAACTGGGGTAGTGTTCTTATATTTCAGGGTATATGAGTCCGACAGGGTTTCGAGGCTACTGCGTGTCCTTCTTATGCTTATGAGTAATGTCAACGGGTCGGGACCTGCCCAGCCGCTACCATCTATCTGGTTGACCTAGTATGTGGGTGGTTGCATCGACGTGCCCTGTTACGTATTTGCAGTTGTGTGGGAACTACCGTGTGTGCTGCCGATCTGGGTCTGTGGTTGCGAGTTTATCGGGGTTTGTGGCGGGGTGTCGGAATTGCCTGGTGTTGTTTGCTGTTTGAATTGGTGTAGCAGTAGGGTCCACTCCATGGATATGGGGCGCTTACGTATCCCCCTTACCTCCTCCTCCTGGAGCGTTTCCTCCTCCGCTGCTGCCCATTTATTCACTGCCCCCACCCAGGCTGCTATCAGGGGTCCCCCAGGAGCTCGCCAGTGCATAGCTATGCCTCTTTTTGCTAATAGTGTTGCTAGTGAAGCGAAGCGAATTGGTACCTTGTGCTGTTTCCGTCTCCGGAAGATTCCAAGTGCGCAGGCCTCCCATGTGTCCATGTTAGGAAGACCCGTGAGTTCCCTGAGTGTCTCGTGGATAGTGTGCCAATATGGACCTTTTGTAGGGCAGGCCCAGAACATATGGTAAAAGTCAGTGTCCAGTATTTGGCATCAGGGGCAAAGAAACTGAGTAGGTGGATAAAATCACTGGAGTCGCGCTGGCGTTTGATACGATCTGTGTAAAATGTAAAACTGTATGTTCTTAAATCGTGCGTTTCGGGAAACCTTTTTGGGCTATTCGAGCGCTTGCTCCCATTCATTGTCGTGCAGCTTGCGCCCTAGCTCTTCCTCCCACTTTACCCGTAGTGCATCCAATGGTTTATTGAGAAGCTCCCGTATGGCTTTATATAGCCAAGTGACCAGGTGTCGACCCGCCTCCATGTGCATGATTGCGTGAAGGACCGGATGTGTTGTTGGTTCTCCCTCTGTCAAATCATGTAGTGAACGGTAGCTTTCTATGATTTGTCTGTGGAGTAGAAATTGGCCGGGGGGAAGATCATAGTCTTCCACCAGCTGGTGGAACGGTCGCAGTTGTCCGCCCTCGAAGAAGGATTCTATCTCGGTGAGGGAGTGCTCCGTCCATATGCGGAGCATATTTGTCGTGTAGTACGCCTCTCGTCTGGGCCAGCCCACCATTGGCAGTAAAGGAGAATACAGAGGCACCCCTACGGACATTCTGTGTATCCTCTGCATGCATTTACGAGCCACCGACACCTGTATTGGGTGCGTGCGTCGCGGTTTAGTGCCAGGCAGCAGCAAGCGGCAGAGTTCTGGTGTGGGCATGGGGCCTGTTACTGCATGGGTCTCCCCCAGGTGCCTGCCCGCCGTCCAATAGGATAGCCACTGCAGTTGCGCCACCAGAAAGTATGACTCGAAGGAGGGTGCGCCCAGTCCTCCCTGAGTGGTGGGCAGTTGTAACTTGGCCAGTGCTATTCTATGTCTGCCTGCTCCCCAAATTAGTGAGCTGAGTAACGAGTCTAAGTCTGTGAAAAAAGCTCGGGCGGGATGACCGGTAAGTTGGTAAAGTGATACAAGAGACGTGGGACTATGATCATCTTTGCTAGGGCCACACGTCCTATTGGGGCCAAAGGAAGGGTCTTCCAGAATCCCACCGCTGACCTGATCCCGGCCAGCACTTTACGGTGATTGCCTTCGAACAGGTCAGATGGGGAGTGATACAGGCGAACCCCGAGGTATCGGGGGGGCGCTCGCGCTCCATGTTATGCTCTGTTCCCCTATCCGAACGTCCTGAGGAGGAAGGTCCGGGTGCAACGGGTAGACTGTGGACTTATCCCAATTCACCCTGAGCCCGCATGCCTCTGCGAATTCTTCGAGTGTTGTCCATATGGACGTCAGATCCGCGGTGATGTCCCGTACATATATTAAAAGATCATCCGCGTACATGGAGACACTATGTGTGGTGCCCGCTATGGGGATGCCCCACTCCTCCCCCCTTGACGTAACCGTATTGCAAGGGGCTTTACCGCTAGGGCGAACAGTAGGGGTGAGAGTGGGCAGCCCTGTCTCGTGCCTTTCTCCACTTGAAACACGGATGATATGTATCGTCCCATGTGTATGCGCGAGTTAAGTTTAGTGTATAAGAGGCGTGTATATGCTAAAAGTGTCGGGCCTATCCCTGTTTGTTGCAGGACCGTAAATAAGTATGGCCACGTAAGAGTATCAAAGGCCTTCTCGAGATCTAAAATGAGACAGGCTGCCCTGGGGAACGTGGTCCTCGCCTGATCCTGCACGTGGAATAATTGGCGTAGATTTTGGGAAGTGTTTCTCCCCGGGACAAATCCGCATTGGTCTGGATGGACCAGTGGTCACAGGATTTGCGTGTAATGGTCCGCCAATATCTTCCCTAGTATCTTACAGTCAGCGGATAGCAATGTGATGGGACGATATGAGGCCAGCTGTTGTGGGTCTCGGTTTGGTTTCGGGAATGTAACTAAGACTGACTCCCTAAGGGATCCCGGGAGCTCACCCTTTTCTAGCGCGTCTGCAAACACCTCCACGAGGCGGGGGACCAGCTGGGGGGAGAAGGTTGCGTAATACTCCAGGGGAAACCATCCAACCCTGGTGCTTTGTTACGGGCCAGGGCATGGATTGCTTGGGTAATGTCCGTAGATTGGATCTCTGTGTCTAGTGCAGTTTTCTCTGCCGCTTCGATTTGTGGCAATGTCAGTGGGTCGAGAAAGTTGTTTACTGTTCCTTGCTCGGCCCGTACTGGATTTCTGTATACTTTAGAATAGTACTGTTGGAATATCAGGAGTATCTCTACCTGGGAGCGCACTAGAGTACCGGTGGGGTCAAGTATTTCCGTAATGGGTTTGATTTCAGTATCCTGTCGGGCTAGCCATGCTAGTAGTGTTCCTGTTTTATCCCTCTTGTTGTGTACCCTGGCTGCTTATGTCCTGAAGTTGTATTTGCGTAAGTCCGATGCAGTGGCTGCATAGGCTGTTTTTGCTTCCACTACCTGAGCTATAGTCGTCCTGCTCGCATCCTCCTTTTTTGTTAGGGTTGCTAGTGTCCGTTCTCTTGTGTCAATGCGCGTTCCAGTGTCCTCTTTACCCCTGCAATTTGTTTTATGCACTCTCCCCGGGCTACTACCTTGAATGCATCCCATTCGATTAATTTGGACGTCGCTGTTCCCGCATTTGTAGAGAAATACTCTTGTATGCTGTGTCCCTGGTCGTGTTTAAAAACCTGGTCTGTCAGGCAGTCCCGCGGTAACCTCCAAGTGGGTACTGGGGGGTGGGGGGGTCTCCAGTGTAGTCTTAATATATGGGCGTCATGGTCGGATAGGACCCGGCCTAGGTAATCCACATACTGAATTTTGGGGACTAACGATGTTGTGCATAGAAATCTATCTAGTCACAGTAGATTGTGTGGGATAGAGTGAAATGAGTATAGTCTGGCCTGCGGGTGGCAGTCTCTCCATGCGTCCGTGAGTGCCCAATGTGCGACCCATGTTTGATAACGTTCCGTTTGCTAGTGAGCAGGTGAGTGTGTGGGCGGAGGGTGGGAGCGATCTAGGGCCAGATTCAATACACAGTTATAATTGCCCCCCAATATCCATGGTATAGATGTGAATTGGGCTAGGACTCCTGTCAGGTGGTCCCAAAACCGGTCTTGTTCGGTGTTTGGGGCGTATATGCTACCCAACAGTATCGGCTGCCCATCAAGGAGGCCCTCTAAAAGTGCGTATCTCCCCTCTTTGTCCACCGTTCTTCGGAGTTCTTGAAATGGGGTCCCTGGTCTGACCCAGATCAATGCCCCTCGCGCATAGGCGGAATATGACGTGGCACATATGGTCCCCCCTCCATCTAGCCTGTAGCTTGTCTATCTCCCGTATGGTTAAGTGCGTCTCTTGCAAGAGAACTATCTGTGCGTTTTGACGTTTGGTGTAGGAATAAACCGCATAGCGTTTACTCGGTGTATGAAGGCCTCTAACATTCAGCGTCAGGAGGCTAATATCTGTAGTCGTTACTCTGGGTTTCATGTCGTGGTTTCTGTGGGGGCTGGTGGGGCCGGTCCCGGCTGGGTCAGGGTGTCCGGTGATTTCCAGTCGACGTAGTGTTCCCGTAGATAGTGCAGAGCTACCTGTCTGTGTGATGTTGTGAACCAGTAATGTAGGGGATTGTGGGGAGGGGAGGTTGAACTCAACGTGGGGATCACGTCCCAACTTTGGGGACCTACCGCACGTGGCGGTACGTCCAAACTAGACATCCTATGTTAGCGTTAATTCGTTTTAACCAGGGGGGGGGGTCGTGGCCTCTGACGCCGGTGATATATATTCTGATCCGCCCTATGTGATCAGTGAGTCATGTATGTATGTATGGTGCCGGCTATTCTCGCCATCAATGTGTGTTGGAGCCTGTTAGAAATGGGATCTCTGGTTGGCTAAAGCTTGCGCCAAAGCCAGGCAGAGACCACCACTCTAGTCAGGGCAAGGGAGTTACACGCCAACGATAACCCCTGCTCACCCCCTTGGTAGCATGGCACGAGCAGTCAGGCTTATCCCGGAGGCAATGTGTAAAGCGTTTGCGCATGCACACAGCAACAACATACCAGGCACACTACAAAAAGGAACTCCACACAAGGTTATATCAAAAATAGCCTTTGTATTCTCATAACACATTAGAATAGTACTCACATAATATACATCGTGCCACCTGGCACTAGGTCATATTTACAAGGGATTATTTACACCTGTCAGGGCCAACTGGACCACTGTCAGAACCAGCACAAAGCGAACTTAGTAACTGTAGCACTTATAATAAATGTAGCACACATCATAAACGTACAACCAGTAATCACTGGTAACCACTGTACTCCGCATCCTCCTGTAACATAAACCACATTATGCACAGTATCACATTAGGCGCAAAATACCTTATACGCCAACCTCATAAACCTAAACACATTTCCAGAACCTCCTAAGCATAACTCACATTAGGGGCATAACTCACAGTAGAGAATAACTCACAACCTAAACGCATTAGGTAATAATAAAATCACAAGCATAAACACATTATGCAAAACCTCATAATCATGAAAGTACATTAGAGGCATAAACAGGGTGCGTAAATCATAGTAAATGCATCACATTTCCTAGCACCACATATTAGGACACAAATCACATTAGCACATAACCTCACAGTAGAAACCATAGCAGAGGCATAAATCACATTAGGGCCTGGCGCCCTACAAACCTAACAGTCCCCCTGGCCAACTGGCCATCTCAAAAGGGCTCACATGCCCTATGTCCAAAAGTCAGGGCGGCTGCCAAGGCAGCAGGAGTCAAGGGTGTGCAATTGCGCAGACCTAAACGTTGCAGCTGCCCACTACTTGCTGGGCAGCTGGGAAGATATGGGGCAAAGGAGTGCATCTCACTCCTAACTTTAAAAAGACGTGCTCCCAAAGGAAAGAATGGCCTAAACGATGCAGCTGGCACTAATTGCTGCGCAGCTGTAAAATAACGATATGGGCCACTGGCACCGACCGTGCCCTGTAAGCAATGATGCCCAAAACATTGCAGCTGCCCTCTCGCAAGCGGGGCAGCTGGGATCATGGCCAAAGGGGAACAGCATGGGCCCCTCTGGGCCCTCTTACGATAATTCTGCGAACGTTGGAGCCATCTGGGCTCTGAAACAAACTCTGCCCAACGTTGGAGCCATCTAGGCTCTGGGAACAACTATGCCCCTCTCGTTAGAGCCACGCCGGCTCTGAAACAATGATGCCACGTGGGAGCGGCCCGCTGCCAGCCGGGGCCGCTCAATACCCCACACGGTGCCGGGATCGGCACCCATCACACTGAAGGTAGCCCCTACTCACCGGGCTCTCGGACTCCGCCGGTCTCCTCTTCTCCTGGCGCGGGGCTTCCCTCACTCTCGGGAGCCCCGCCGATCAGCTGGCTTCGCCCGGTCCCTCTTCTGGGACCGGGACTTCAAGGTGGAGCCCGCGAGGCTCCAGGGCGCCTTCCGCTTCTTCTCCTCGGCTGCGGGGGCGTGCGCGGGACTTCCCTCTTGAAACCGGAAGTCCCGCCCGCCACCAGGCACCACGTCGCCTGGCTTCCTCCCGGCCACGGCGGTGAAACGCGGGGTGGGCTCCCGCTTTGTAAAATAATGATAGGAGCCTGGTGGGCACCCGCAATGGCAATAATAATAAAAAAATAAGCGGAGTGGGCACCCGCGAAATAAGGAAAAATGCGGGGTAGGCACCCGCCGCTGTAGGCATAATGGGGGAATCCCTACGATGGGGATTCCCTCTTAAAGGGGGCTGCAGCTCGGCGCTGCGCAGCCCCCAGGCTCTCCCTCTCCTGGGGAAAAGTAATTCAAAAGCGCGCCCAGTGCGCAGGAAGGCTGCAAAAAGTCTTGAAGATCCTGGAGGAAAATAAGGAAGAGAAAGGTCCCAGGGGCATAGCTGGGCCCAGGGAGGCAGCCCTCCTGGCAAGTCCTCCTGGGCCCCAGCAGCAGCACGCCCCGCAGGAATCAGGAACCAAGACAGCACACTTTTCTGGGGTCACAGCCCCTTCTTTTATACACAAAATCCCTTTGTGCAAAGGTGCAGGGTTTGGGGAACCAGATACAACTGGTTATGGGGGGGATTTGGAGCACTTTGTTTTGGGCAAGCTCCTCTTCCCTTTCAGAGTGTAGGCTAGGGACATCAGACGCACCACAGGAGGTGGAGCCAGCATTGTAGAGGGAAGGCACAGCCCTATTCAGGTCCCAGGTGCAACTCCTCCCACCCATCTACATGGAGATCTCTCCATTCAGCCCTGCGCTGACTCACCCTGCCCCTCCTGGAGCCACACACACCTCCCAGCCCCTGTCACTCACAAGCCAGACATGCAATTCACATCATGCAGGCAGACACAGAGCACACAGAAATGCCAACTTCTAGAAGTGGCATTTCTCCACCAGTCACCATAAATCTGCGCACACCATTGCGCAGCATTTATTCACACAATTTCCTACATACCTGACTTGACCACACTGCTCCTCTCATAACAGAAATTACCACTGACACACACTGATCAGGGAATCCCCAATGCATTCCTATGGGAGGGAGGTCAATCTCACTAAATGTGCACAGAGCGCGCACGCACTTTCCACTGGACCACAGTGCTAAAGTGCCCAGAGACTTAAAACTACTAACATACAAGTTACATACAAGGCAAAAAGTTTAGGGGTGGACCTGCCAAAAAGGGCCAAGTCCAACAGAGCCCTACTGTAAAGTTATGGTGGTCTATCCTGAGTCGGCTTAAGGTGGTAGGGGGGGTGCGCGCGTGTTCTCTATCTCCCACCTGGGCTGTAATAGGGTGCATATGGTGTATTACAGATCTTACCACAGCATAGCATGCTACTTAAATGAAAGTGTCCGCAGTCTGTGGGGTCACCTCTGGTGGGGTAACCGAGCCGTCCCTGGACGTGGTGGTGTCGTCTACTTCGTCTTCGGAGGTGAAGATGTGAGGGCCCCTCTCTCCGTCCAAACTTCCCCCTGTTGGCCCTGTTTCTGCCGCCGCTTGTAGGGCTCTCCGACGCTCCTCGACGATTTGTTCAAGGTTTGGGGGGCACCTCCCTGACGTCTCCGAGCGGGATGCGGTCTGTCCTTGGGTCACTCTGTTCGACTGGTGAAGTTTGCCTTTGGGGCCTCGGTTGTCATGGTGATTAGCTCGGGGTTTCCCTGTTTGTAGATGCTGTTCCGCCCAGTCATATGCGTCCATGGGAGACATAAAGAAGCTGGTGCGTCCATCATGCATTATTTTAAGCCGTGCCGGGAAGAGTAGGGAGTATTGTATCTCTTTTTTCCGAAGCAACCGTTTGACTTCTAAGAATGTTGCTCGTTGTCGTTGCACCGTGCGGGAGTAATCTGGGAACAGCATGACTGTCTTATCTTCGACCTGTATGGGTCCTTTTTGTCGGGCTGCTCGGAGCACTGCATCCCTATCACGAAAGTGCAGGAGTTTTAGCAGGAGTGGCCGAGGTGGATTTCCAGGCGGTGGCTTCCGAGCTGGCACCCTGTGTGCTCTTTCCACCGAGAAGTATGGAGTCTGTTCTGCGACCGGGGTGAATGACTTGAGCCATGACTCCACGTACTCAACAGGATTAGGATTAGGATCTTCCACTCCTTCCGGCAAGTTGACCACCCGGATGTTGCAGCGGCCTTCTAAATCGTCCGTCTTTTCCTCTAGTATCTTGACCGTGGGTTGAAGTTCAGTCAGGGTTTCCTGGTGAGATTTTATTTGAGGTTCTATGGTCTTGAGAACCTGGTCTCCTCGCGTCACTTTATCCGACAATTTCCGATGGTCGTCTCTGAGCAGATTGAAGTCTGTGGCTAGTGCTCCGAATCTATCCTCCATCGTTATTTGCGAGTGTTCAATTGCCGCCAAAACTTTGTCCAGTTTGTCGGACATTGATGCTGATGTCGCGGCGTCCTCTTCTGTTCCAGAGTGTTTCGCGGACGGGGAGGATTGTCTTGTGTGGGCAGGTGTTTGCGGGTTCCCGACTGCGCGCTGCCTACCCATTCTGAAGGGGCTCCAAGGATGTGCCTGTTGGCGATGCCCTGACTCGCTTGTTCGCTCTGTGGCGTCAACGCGCCTATCCTAATGGTGCGTTCTCCCCCCAGTGTTTGGAGGGTTCACGGCTTCCCTCTTCTTCGTGATAGCTCCTCCGCCTCACCACCGCGCTCTTTCTCCGTCATGCGACCCCATCCAACCCACACGCCGCACCTTGGGTCCTGGCGCCGAGTACCGTGTCCTTCTCAGCGAGACCGTGGGTGCAGAAGGACAGGAGGAGGGCGGTTGTATCCCCCGCGTCTCTCTGTTAGTCCACTTGTAGGGGCCCTTTGTCGTAAGCGGTGAGGGGGAGGGGAAATGGCACTGTGTCCTTATTGGTGATCAGGCGGTTGGGGGGGCGCGATGGGCGTGCTGTGGCCTCAAGTGATGCGGAGTGCAGGGAATGTCACTGCCCATTCGTTGGTTTGAGGTGTCCGGTGCTCGTGTGGTAGTGAAGGGCCCTCTGCCCTCTTATCTCATGCCAGCCCGCTCCTGGGGGGGGGGAAACTGTCCTCCTGATGCCTCCAGCGCGGACTATGCGTTCTGCGGTGTTTTCCTTACCATCGGGCCCCTTTCCTGCTCTCCTTGTGTTGGGGCTCTGGGGTCTCTTCGGTGGGCCTGTCTCTATGGCGTCTTCACTCCGCGGCCTTCTGAGACGGGTGTCACTGCGCGTGGGCCCACAACCCCTTAGCAGGAGTCCGGTTGCGCTTTGAGTAGCTGGGGGCAGTTCCCCGCAATCGCGCGCAGTTGGTATGCGATCCCCTTAGCTGGCGGTCTCCCCCATTCACCTTGACCAGCCGTGGTGAGCTGCCGCCGTTTCTTCTGCCTCGGGGCTTCATATGCTGCAGCAGAGGTATCACAGCTCCGGTCCCGTATCTCCGGGCGCCGCCATCTTGATGATCAGACCTCCAATGCCTGCGGGCTTCGCGTCGGGTGGTACTTGCCGCTGTTACCGGGTGGTCCCCCAGCGATATGCTGGCTTTGCTCCGCTCCTGCCCCCGAGGTCGGCACTGACTCTCCCCGATGTGGGCTGCAGGTCTTATCTTCACCGTGGTGGAGATCTATGAGCTGGGCGCCGCCATTTTGTCGCGGTCCGCCCGCTTGCCGATCCCGTCCCCGGGCCGATTCTGCCTCCCCGTCACTTCGATCCTATCGGGGGCAAGCGCGGGGGCTCCTCGTTGTCTCCCAGACCGCCCTGTCCGGGCAATCTGGGGTCGCCGGCACCTGGAATGTCTCTTGTGCGGGCTGTCTGACGGAGCTATACTCAGACATGTCCGCCATCGCGGCTGCCTAAGCCACGCTCCCGAGCCTAATGTACTGATGAGCTGCATCTCAAATAGTGAAGTCACAAGAGACTGCAAACCTCTTCCCTAATGAATATTATTTCTGAACCCTGAGAATGCCGGCAAGTGCAGGTATTTAAGCCCCAAGGAGACAGCATATTTTCATTCTTGTGTTTGCATTCCTGACAGGAAATATTTTTTAAAGCAGATCCTGTCGGTTAAAAAGACAGGATCATTTCTACAAAAAATAACATGAGGGGTGGCCTGGACCACTGTTTGCTCTCCCGAATCCAGTACTGACGATTTCAAATTGCGATTATGGTTCCAATACATTGATATATACTAATACACCTGATGAATCGGGAAGGGGTGCCCCCTTTTAAAACAGATTATGTCCATTTAAAGGACTGTTGCTGCGATTAGAAAAAAGACTTTCAGACAGAAATGACATTGGGTGTCCCCTGGACCACTCTTTGCTTCCTCCACAAGACTGGCACTGACGATTCCCAAAGGAAAAGCTGCCCCACAAGAATTTCTTCCTCTTTGCAAAGCAGATGCCACCTCAAGCCAGGCATCAGTACCTGATAGGTGGCTGCAAAATATTGATATATACCATTGCAACTGCCAAATAGGAGGGGGTTGCTTCTTTCATTCCCTCTTATGATTCCTAGTGGGTCGTAAAACCCCTTTTGCAAGTTAGAAACCGTTGTATCTTTCCTATAACGGAAGGAAAAGACTGGCTAAGCACTAAATTCCTCATAAAATGATGTTGTTGCAAGTTAACAGGTCTGGATCCAAACGCAAAAAGAACTGGCTTTCTCAATGCTTCTGCACTGGCCTGACTCTGGGATCTGGGAGGGCCATGAGGAAGAATAGGTAGGCCATAAAGATGAGTGGGGTTGTCCAGAGACTCCCAGGTGTCTGAGAGCTGGGTCTGTACATACTGGGTGGTCTTGTATGGGTCTGAGATTCACACTGCTCCTACCACCGGTTTCTTTCTACTAGTTTTAACTGTGTATTTCTAGAGGTTTAAACCTATAAGCTTGATCTCTTCTGCTCTCGCCACCTCGCCTTCCTTTCTGTCTGTGTCACCCTCCTCTCTTCCGACTTCACCCTCCTTTCTCTCCACTTCACCCTGCTGTGCCACTCACTTCACCCTCTACTTCCTCCCACTTCACTTTCTTCTCTCTTTACATCATCCTACTCTCTCTCCACCTGTTTCTGTGTGTCCCTTCACTTTCTCCACTTCACCCCCATATTTCTCACCACTTCACCCTCATATTTCTCTCATCTCACCCTCCTCTTTCCACTTTATCCTACTTTCTCTCTCCTGACCTCGCCATCCTCTCACTGTGAGCCACCTCACTCTCACTACAATTAACCCTTCTATTTCCACCTCACCCTTCTCTCTCCACCTCACCCATCTTTATCTTCCTCACGCTTTTCTCTGTTCCTTGCCCTCCTCTCACTCAAGCTCACCCTCCTCTGTCTTTCCTCTTTCTCTCCCCATCACTACCCTCCTTTTGTTCTCACTATCCTCCCTCCTGCTTCAGCCTCCTCCCTACTACTCTCAAGTCTCTTTGCATCATCTTCCCCTCTCTCTCCCTCTTCCTTCTTCCTCTTATCAGTTTAGGACCGGAAGAGCAGGTGCAATATAATCAAGGCTTCTGGATTTATGCAACAGGGGAGGACCAAATTCTGCAGCAGGGTTGACTAAATTATGCAGCGTAATGTGTGGTAGCATAACTTTATTACTTTGACATTTTTTTGCACGTTAACACTGTGCGGAGAAAGGTTTTACCTCATTAGTACCAGTTTAAAATTCAGCAACAACAATAAGCAGCTGAAAGATGATGACTAAACCTTTGCGAAAGGCCGTCCACTGTGCAGTAACACATGACTGCATTTTAGTAACATTGGATCTGTTTAAGCTGGCTTTTGTTAAAACCTGCAAATTATGCGGTAGATGATGGAGTATGTGGCAAATCCATAATTATGCGTAAAACACTGCGGCTGCAGAATCGCATAATTCCTGTGGCTCTGACTACAATCTGTTTCTGTCTATTCATGTGACAAAATGAGAGAATTTGTTGGGAGAGAATGAATGCACGGTCACTGGTGCCCCGAAGTGGGGTGTATGTTCTTTAAGTTTCTTCTATTTATTTAAGCGAGCTCCGCCTTCTGCGAGTACCTCGGGAGATTGAGAGTAGGCAGAACAGAGGCTGCACATGTTGCCAGTGCTGCCATGGAATTGTTGCCAGTGCTTTTTATTGTATCATAGTATCACTGGCACTGCTCCTTCCCATTCTGTATCTGTGTTGTATTAGTAAAACTTGACTTAGTCTTATCACTTAAGAAGACTCAAAATATTGCATTGTCAGAGTTTTTTTGGTTAATATAGCGCCATAAGAAGGGCCACTGGAATAATACGATTCTACAACTGCAATGTGTTTCGCATAAGTATGGATTTGCCACATTTGTCACATAATCCATCATTTGCATAAATTGCAGGATTTCAAGAAAAAAAGATTTCTGGCTCAAACTGATCAAAAGTTACTAAAAAAGCAACAACACGTGTTGCTGCACGGTGGAGACCCTTCGCAGAGGTTGACTGGTCAGCTTTCAGTTGCACATTGCAGCATTTTAGTGTTAAACTGGTACTAATGAAGTGTAAGCTTTGCCAATACAGTGTTAACATGTAAAAGTAATGAAGTAATATTACAACAAATCGAGTCCCATTACACTGTGTAATTTGCCTTTTCTTGCCAAGTAATTTAGTCAACCCTGCAACTTAATTTGTTTTTCCCATTTCACAAAATTCTAGTGACCCTGGCCATAAGTAAGGCCTAGCTGCCAACTGTCCCATTTTTGCTAGGACAGTTCCTGCAAGTTGGAGACTGTCCCAGGTAATTCACTATCCCGGGACAGTCCCAGCAATTGCACTTCTGCATGTAGGAAGCGCAAGTGTGCTCCATGCGTGGTTGGGAAGAAGGGGAGGCGCAACGGCTTGACGTGGTGGCCACGGAGCTCCCTCTACATCGGTTGCGTTGGGTACAGGAGAGGCACTTTTTCTCCGTGCCTGAAAGGAAGCTTCTGAGGAGCTCAAACTGACATGACAGCACAGCGGGCAGTGCACGCCAATGGGCTGATCTGTTCACTTTACTTCTGTTTATATAGATTTGGGAGTGGTCAACGCTGTGGCGAGCGCTGTCCCTTCTGATGCTGCACCAAGGCTTCAAACTCCCGCCGGGAAGCCCTGGCCAGGTCCCGCTGTAGACTCTGGTGTCTGTTCCATCTTTCTTTCAATGCTTTGTCTACCCAGCAACTTAAAACAAATGGAGGAGAGCAGCAGGGCGCCTTGTGATAGACTGGGGGTGGGCGTGGAGGGGACAGGCGCGTCATGGGATACCATGGGAAGTCGTAGAGGGAGAGCTGCGTCTTGTGATCCACACCAAACCGTCCCAAAATATACAGCTTTATGTAGGTACAGACACGTGGCTACTGTTGCGAACGCTGCAGCTTAGTTATTAGGTCTGGCCAGTTTCATGGTTTGGCACAATGATAGAGTCCTTCACCTCTGCCTCACATCGGTAAAATATAATTTTTTTGACACCCACAGTCAGTTCCAGCTGAAAAAACATATCTAACAACTAGCTTAATGTCAGGAAGGTGTCTTGCAGGCACTCTTGGTTCTTCTGCCAGGAGCACTTAGCATGGTGGGACTTGTAGTCCTTACTTATTATGGGAAAGGTGCTTGTGGCGTATCAAGCAAGCATTGCAGGGTCCCTAATGCTATAGATGCTGTTAGAAATGGGATTTCTGGTTGGCTAGGGCTTGCGCCTAAGCCAGGCAGAAACCACCACTCTAGTCAGGGCAAGGGAGTTACACGCTGAAGATAACCCCTGCTCACCCCCTTGGTAGCTTGGCACGAGCAGTCAGGCTTATCCCAGAGGCAATGTGTAAAGCGTTTGCGCAACACACACACACAGCAGCAACACACTAGGCACACTACAAAAGAAACTCCACACAAGGTTATATAAAAAATAGCCTTTGTATTATCCAAAATTCATTAGAATCATAATCACACAATATACACTGTGCCAACTGGCACCAGGTAGAAATCCACAGGGGATTATATACATGACAGGGCCAATCGGGCCACTGTTAGAACCATCACAAAGCACAAGTAGGTAAAAATAACACAACCAGTAACTACTGGTACAATAATGAACGCCGCATTATCACTAGCAACATAAACGCATTATGTCTGCATCACATTAGGCATAAAACACATGGTGCATAAATAACATTTAGCAACAGCACATTATGCAATCCTTTAGGGCCTTGCGCCTTCCTAGTACACACAGGTACCAACCAGGAAAATGACCCCAGGCCAACTGGCCTTCTCTGGGGCTCAAATGCCCTTTGTCCCAAAAGTCAGGGCGCAATCCTAGAGCCTTCCAAGTGGCCCTCTGGCTGCCAAAGCAGCAGAAAAGATGTGCGTCGTGCACTGGGGGCCAAGGGGTGCATCTCACCCCTTCCTTATCAAGGAAACAACAATTGCCCCCATGTTGCAGCTGCCCGCTGTCCGGCTGGCCAGCTAGGGAAATTAGCCTAGGCACACAGTGCCTCTCGAGCCCCACTCCGGGACTCTACAACCAAAATGCCCCCAATCGGCACCCGTAGTGCCCAGCACCAACAGTGCCACGTGAGCTCCCCCTCACCGGGGCTCGCCTGGTGCCACTACCAGGCACCCAAGAAAAAGGCTCTCTTTTCAGGTAGGGGGAAGGGGAGACTCCGACTCGGTCTCCCCCTCACGGAAGACGGCCCTGGGACCCAAGGCAGCCTCACAACCAGGGCGGTAGGGGTGAGAGCTCCGTGCTCACTCACCCGCTTTGAGCTGCGCTGACTCCGTGCAGGGCTGCGAGGTCAACCGAGTCTTCCTGCGGCGTCTTCATCAGCACGTGGGACTTCCCTGTTTTCTCCGGTCTCACCAGGAATCTTCCAGCGCGGAGTGGGCTCCCGCCGGACTTCAGCTTGGCTCACGATCACGGAGGCGGGGTAGGCTCCCGCCCTCCTCCAGGCACAACTCTGCCTGTCCTCCGGCCGGCGTTTCTCTTCCGGCCCCGCCCACAACCAGGCAAGATGCCTGACTTCCGGGTCGCCTATTTCGGCGGCGGCTTCACGGTAAGGCAAAAATGCTGGGTGGGCTCCTGCTCCGTTTTAAGGCATAAATGCGGGGTAGGCTCCCGCTCCCCCAAGCATCGGCAGTGCGGGGTGGGCTCCCGCTTTCCCTCCAGCAGCTCGGGGGAATCCCTACGCCGGGATTCCCTCTAAATCCTCATGCAGCACAGCGCTGCCGGCCTCACGATCCCTGGGGCATTCTTTGCGCAGAGTGCGCTTCCCAGGATGCTTAGGTAAAAATAAATCATATAGGGCAGAGCTGGGCACAGGCAGGGCAGCACGTAGGGACCCCCAGGAAGCAGCAGCTGGGTCCCACGGCGGTTCCTCCTGTTGCCCAGCAGTCCTTCACCCCAGCACAGGTACCAGCAAGCACCCCTTCATGGGGTCAGAGCCCCAGTACTTATAGTACATTTTCCCTTTGTTCTGCCCTGGCACAGGGCTTGGGGAACCAGCCTCAACTGGTTCTGGGGGTGTTGAAGCACTCTGTTTACCAGGCTTCCACCCTCCTTTGTCAGATGGGGCTCGGTCCTCAGACACACCACAGGGGGGCGGAGCCAGCATTCACCTAGGCAGGCACAGACCTATTCAGGGGACTACTCCTCCCACTACACCAAATGCAGATCTTCCTTTCAGCCTAGCGCTGACTCACCCTGCCCTCCCTGGAGCCACACACCTCACCAGCCCCTGTCACTCCAGAGCCAGACATGCAATACACATCAGGCAGGCAGACTCATAGCACACAGAAATGCCAACTTCTAAAAGTGGCATTTCTAAAATAGTGATAATAAATTTGCGCACACCATTGCGTAGCATTTATTATTACTATTCCAAACATACCAAACTTGACCACGCTGCTCCTCTCATATCAGGAATTACCACTGAAACACTTATCAGGGAATCCCCAATGCATTCCTATGGGAGGGCAGCCTCACAGCAGTGAGAAACCAAAATGGCTGTTTGTCACTACCAGGACATGTCACACACTTATGGTGCATGTCCTACCTTTTACCTACAATGCACCCTGCCCATAGGGCTAGCTAGGGCCTACCTTAGGGATGACTGACATGCAGTAAAAGGGGGGTCACAGACTTGGCACGCACTTTAGGTGCCATGTCACAGTGGCAGTAACAATGCGCGCACAGGCCCTGCAATGGCAGAGGCCTGAGACAGGTTTGAAAGGCTACTTTGGTGGGTGGCGCAATCAGCGCTGCAAGCCCACCAGTAGCATTACATTTACTGGCCCTGGGTATCTGAGATACCACTTTACAAGGGACTGACAGGTAAATTAAATATGCCAAACAGGTGTAGACCAATCTTGCCATGTTTACCACAGAGAGCACACGCACTTTACACTGGACAGCAGTGCTAAAGTGCCCAGAGTCCTAAAACCACCAACACCAGGTCAGAAAAAAAAGGCTAGGAGGAAGGCAAAAAGTTCAGGGATGACTCTGCAAAAAGGGCCAAGTCCAACAGATGCCAACTGTCCCATTTTTGCCTTGACAGTCCCGGAATGTTGGAGACTGTCCCGGGTAATTCACTATCCCAGGACAGTCTCGGCAATTGCATTTCCAGCCCTGCCAAGTGTGACATATCTCGCGTTAGTAACGCATTTCAAGTCACTGTACCGCATTACAGCAAATAAAAGGATTGTCATGCAAATCAGCTTATTAAATAAGCTGAGTGGATTACCTCTTTTTGTTGTTAAATCTGCTGTTTTTGTGAAGCTACAGTGACGCAAGACAGGCGATGCACAGCAGCCAATGGATGTTCAGTTAAGCTTCAATAGGGGATGCTGTTTACACTGATTGGACTGTTTTTGGTTGCATTACGCAGCACAGGCTACCTGCCTACCTCCCCCTGGCACTATTGTCTCACCCGCTGACCAGCCCTATAGTTACCACTCCCTGCTCTTGGTCGGACCATTATTTAATCCATGGCCGAATCTCTTGCATTAACCTAAAAACAAATCCTTTTCCAGAGTGGAAAATACTGCGAAGCTGGAACAAGATCAGAGTAGATGATCTGGTAGCCACCTTACGTTTTTCTGCTCCATCAACGACTTTACAAGGAGACCTCGATGGCATTAGTTCCTCTCTATCGACAAGGCTTAGGAATGCCATTGATCTGGTAGCCCCAGCGCGTAGAGTAAGAACTAGGGACAAAGGGGCCCCTTGGTTCAATGATGTACTCAGGAATTTGAAACAATCACTTCGCCAATGTGAGAGAGCCTGGCGTAAAGTGTATGAACCTAGTGCCCGGACAGAATATGTGTCTATGCTAGCCTCCTATAAGAAGGCTATTCTGTTAAGAAAAGCAGAATACTATGAAGCTAGGATTGCTGTAGCAACCAATACTCAGAAGGAGACCTTCCGGATCTTGAATGAGTTAAGAAAGAATAAGGGACGGATGCCTTCCTTCTGTCAGGATGACTGTCACAAATTCCAGTCCTTTTTTACTAAAAAAATAGAGGACCTCCTGACGGAAATTCATCGCACCCCGACCTTTCCCTGCTTTTCAGGATTCACCTGCCCGTCCTCTTCGTTCTCAGACCCTCTAATCTCTCTGCCACTACTCACGAATGATTCATTGACACTTTTAATGGACCGGATGAAATCAGGCTCACCGGCAGACCCTTGCCCGCCAAAGATCTTTAAGATGGCCCTCCCCGGAATTGACAGCGAGGTGCTCTCGCTGCTCAACCGGTCCCTGGAAGCAGGGCTTGTCCCTGCCAGCTTTAAGGAGGCCCGGGTTATCCCGCTCCTAAAAAAACCTGGGGCAGACATCAAGAATCTAAAAAAATGTAGGCCAATCTCGCAGCTACCTTTCCTTGCTAAAGTACTAGAACAGCATGTACTTCATTCCCTCTCATGCCATCTTGAAAATAATCACCTTCTTGAATTTAACCAGGCAGGGTTTAGGGCTCACCACAGCACGGAATTGGTTATGCTATCCATGCTGGATGAACTAAGACTAAGGGCAGATAAGAAAAAGCCGTGTGCCCTGGTTTTACTGGACCTATCCACGGCATTTGATACGGTCAACCATGATCAATTACTGTCGCGGATCTCGGATCTGGGAATCCAGGGTACGGCCCTGGCCTGGCTTTCATCCTTTCTTAAGGATCGCTCACAGAGAGTTCAGTTAGCTGATCTGGTATCCGACCTAGGCACACTTTCATGTGGGGTACCTCAGGGCTCGGCATTGTCACCCCTCCTTTTTAATGCCTACCTTCAGCCATTGATATCAGCATTAAACTTGATGGAGTGCAGGATCTTTAACTATGCCGATGACACCCAAATCATCATCCAGATCGACAGCTCGCCGGACGGCCCATCTAAGGATGCAAAACATCTTAAAATTTACTGTTAATTGGATGACGGCCAATTCCCTTAAAATTAATCCAGACAAGACTGAGGTACTGGCCGTCACCACAGCATCCAATCCATGGAATGATCTTTTCTGGCCACAAGAACTTGGTCCTTTTCCGGAACCGGCCGGTGCCATGAAAAGTTTGGGCATCAAAATTGATGCCAAGCTCTCTATGTTACAACAGGTGTCGGCAGTAGTGGGAACCTGTGTTGGCCTACTAAGACAGTTGCGGAAACTGGCCCCACTTCTCACCTTTTCTACACTCAGACGGGCAGTCTCAGCAATGATACTGTCGCGCCTGGACTATGGTAACTCCCTGTACATTGGTCTGCCGCAACAACTGTTGGCCAGACTTCAGGTTGTTATGAACGACGCGGCTAGACTAATTTTCAGAAAGCCGAGACGAGTACACGCCACTTCTCTGTTACATGAGCTACATTGGCTCCCGATCAGGCAGAGAATAAAGTTTAAAGGTCTCTGCATTGCCCACAAAACCATGTATGGCCAAGCCCCAAGCTATATCAAAGACCGTCTAGCCAACTATGTCCCTAGTAGGGTGCTTCGGTCAGCTGAGGCCTGCCTACTGGTTTGCCCCCGCTTTAATCTGTCTTCTGTTGGAGGAAGAGCCTTCTCAGCAGCAATACCTTGGCTGTGGAATAGTCTCCAGGTAAATTTACGTAAGGAACTGAACCTCCTCCCCTTTAGAAAGAAGCTGAAGACAGTACTTTTCGTGGAAGCCTGGGGCATCCTTTAACATCTGCCATTCTCCCACTAACTAGGAGGGGTGTCCCCTCTGGTAGCGCTTAGAGACCTGTTGGTGATAACGCTCTCGATAAATGTAAATTACAATTACAATTACAATTACAATATTGGTCAGGATTAGTAGTAGTACCCATGTGTGTGCGGCCATAAGGCCTGCTGCCCACTACGAAGGTTATTGCTGCCAGGTGGCAAGTGCAGTGACTAAAAGGCTCCAGTCGGCGCAGGCAGGATCATATTTTTAATTTCAAATTCCTGCCGCATCCAGCCCGGGCCATCATGAATTGCTTCTGCCGGAACTAAATGAAAGGACAAGGAATGTCATCCAGGACCTCCTCGACAACTGCTGCCTTGCCCTGCTTTTGGGGGGTCGTCTGGGGCTTGGCTGCGTCGAGTGTCTGAAGGCACAGTGTATTTCACTGAAGACATTGTGCTGCACGCCATGCCCTCTTTACCCTGACTTCAGTCTACAGCTCAGCTGAAGATTATGTGATGCAGTAGCGACTCCACAGACTGCAGCTGAGCTACAGCGACCAGGCCAGGCAGGAGGAGGTATCTTCCCAGCACTGTCAGTGACTCCATTGGTAAGTCAAAGAGAACGTGTGGTTTAATGTTCTTGCTGGAGAGAGATCGGAGTTTTGTCTAGTGCAAGTTTTGACTCACCAGTAGCGCAGATTGTTAGTTGTGCCTGCTGCAAAGAATGTGTATCATGCATATCACAGAACCTAATGTAAGTAGACGGAGTTAAATTATGCTAATTATGTGGATTGGGCGGAGTGGGTGTAGTTTTGAGGCAATGTGTGTGGTAAATATTCAAGGAAGTAATTGATAGCTGTGCTGTAAGGTGTCCCTGGAATTTGTTTTTTCAAATGTTGGCAACTATGAGTAAGGAGTAGCGTCACAGCAGAAAGAAAATAAAACAAACCACTACTAAGATATATATCCTGATTGTATGCGCATTTTCACTTACTTTTCTTAAAATGACAATATCCTTCAAACTGTGTTTTTGACATAGAACTTTTTTCAACTGTTAATTACTGAGTGACGGTAGCTTGCGCCCTCGATGTAGTGAGGATGTCTCAAGTACCCCTTCCGTATACACTTGCACAGTAATAACAACCATCCCCTGATACCTCACCCCTGCTCCACACACTTAAAGTAGTCCAAGGCATTGTCACCACTGCTCCACATACTTAAATTAGTCCAAGGCATTGTCGTTATACATGAAAGTTGCACAATTTGGCTTTGATAGCGAGGCTGTAGGCACGTGTGATTTTCTTTTTTTTCTGCATTAAGAAAAAGTACAAAACTCATGATTTTCTGCGTGTAAGTGGGCCTTGGGTGGTCACGGGGCTATCTAGAACTGGGCCTGCTTCCGCAAGCTTCCTTTTGGGATTATTTGGCTGCCGGGCACTAAGCAGCTCGAGGTTCGGCTGTCCTGGCCGTTCTGCCACTTCAACATTTTCTAACGGGGCTACAGGCACGGGGGTTGCTTTCAGAGAAGGATTGTCTGCTGTGACCTAGCCATGCCCCCGAGCTAGTGGTAGCCTCCTACTGCTCGTTGGGGATGGATTGATTTTAGTTTTCAGTCCAGCCGCAGCTTGCACCCATATATGAATGTTTGAAATGTAACTCAAAGTTATTTGGCATCGTGAGGACTTGAATTAGGTAAAAATGGGTATAAATTATAAGCTGAACCGCGCAGAGGGCCCAAAAATGAGTGTCATCCAAGGCCACAAAAATTCTTAAAATGGAGCTGTACTTATCTAGTCTAAAATGGGTTTTATACTTGTTAAAACACTCTTGTGCTTTCGCAAAGCCAATGTAAAGACGCGTAACCTAGGAGAATCGGGTCTTCTGTATTTTATACCATAAATATTAACCTAGCATGATTGCGCAGTAATCATGATGCTAGCACGCCATCTACTGGACAAAAATGATATAGTTTTAAAAACAAGGTTTCTTTTAAATTACTACAACGTCGAAAAAGTTCAAGAAAACTATTTTTGTTTTCTCGAAAAAACATCGTTCCTCCCTATTTCTTCTTCATATTAAACGGAAATAAATATGCTCAGATGCACATCACTTCTCATGTATCTCATAAAGTTAATAGCAGATCTAATAAGGTTCCAATAAGAAGTAGGTCTTGGGGGGTGGGGGGTGGGTGGGGGTAGCGGTTGATAGTTAATAGTAGTGGAAGGTGAAGTAAATAATGTAAATATTGTTTTATTACCATAAAATGCAAACAAGTGACATCTATGTCGGCATTTTGGTAACAACTGCCCTCACCATCTGGATGGATGAGCTTGTCTCAGAGCTGTGGATCAGTGGATGACTTGGAGCCATCTCAAATTGAATGCTTCCAAAACGGAAATACTCACGTGTGGCGATTGGAAACATTATGACCCGCTTGCCGCCTGGCCTGATGAATTGGGATCACCGCCTAAAGTATCGAAGGAAGTAAGAAACCTCGGAATGACCATGGACTCCAAGCTGTCGATGAATGTGGAAGTGGAGAAGTGTGGCTCAATGGTTAGAGCGGCAGACCCTGATGCAGAGATCTGGCCTGGGACCAGGGTTCAATTCCCGCCTCGGCGGGTCTTGGGCTCAATTTCCTCGGACCTGATAATTCTCGCCTCGGTGCCTATTCTAATCATGGGTGCAACTCTGGGCAATAGCTTGCTTAATCTCCACAACGGCCCCAAAAGCGCTGGGATGCCTGGCTTCACCCTGGGGGTGCCCAGGAGTGGACATTTCACAGGGAAAAAAGCCAGGAAGGGTTCCACAGCGGTATGCGTACAGCGCCTGGACACCCCTTTGGGGGTATGGGTGCGCTTTACAAGTACAAATTTCAATTTTTCAATTTCAATGCCCAAGTGGACAAACTAGCAAGATCAAGCTTTGTCACTATAAAAACGCTGCGACGAATTTTCCCTCATTTGGATTTCCACACAAAGTCCAAGCTACCATCTCCCTTGTTCTGTCCAAACTCGATTATGCCAATAGCCTCTACCACGGATCACATTTAACAACCATGAAAAGACTACAACGGATTCAGAACTCGGCTGCAAGACTACTCTTGCATATCAAACCGCGAGACCACATCTCACCTGCCTTGAAAGCCTTGCATTGGTTACCGGTTGCCAGAAGATCCACGTTCAAGCTACTTTGTATCACCCACAAAGCAATACATGGAATGGGGCCGCTCTTCATCAGGAATAAAATCACCAAACACATCCAACAAAGGAACCTGCGCTCTAAAGGGGCATCTCGCCTCAAAATCCCAAGATACAAGAAAAAAACCATGGGTGGCACATCCTTCTCTGTTCAAGCAGCCAAACTATGGAACTCTTTACCCCCCATCATAAGATCCACCGACAACCACCTTATCTTCAGAAAACTACTCAAGAATTGGCTCTTCCCCACATAAGCACCATACGCAAACAGAATTTTACAGCATAGCCCTCTGTATATAAGCATTTATTTTCACTATAGATATGTATCTATCTTTGTGTATTGCTTTGTATAAACATGTACAATAATTATGTTGATTTAAAAAAAAAAAAATCATCTTTGGTCTACATGTACTTGCTTCCATTGTGCATCTATGTACCTCCATGTACTTGGATCTGTGTGTCTGTTACTTTTCTCCTGAAAAAGCATATCCAATGCACTACCCTATTTCTCATCCTGTACCTCTATCAATATCTTTAATCTACATATACTTACCTCGTTTAAGCATCTATATACTTTCAATGTACTTATGGATCTATATATTTATCACTTTCTTCTAATTTGGCATTTCCAATGCACTACCCTATTTCTCAGCCTATAGTTCTCTCAATATATCTTCTAGCCCAACTTTCTGACTCATCTCAAACTACTTTCTACTACTCTTTCCAATGCACTACCCTATCTCTCACCCTATACATCTACTCTCTCATTTATCCCAAACCCCATACCACTACTATGATCCCCAAAATAACCCTTTCTAGACTCTCTCCTACTCTACCCCTCCTTGCATCATCTGACACCTCTTTTACTTTACCGATCCCCCAAAACAAACCTCTCTAAACTCTTCCCTCTGACTCTTCACCTCCAAAAACCCTTTTTACTCATCCAAAAGCCTCCTCCTACTGCTATGACCTAAAAGAAAACAAAAAACAAAAAAATCCTTCACTCTTCTATCCCTCAATAATCCTTTTCAATCAAAATAACATACTAACCTGTTCACTTCTCAAATTCCATATTCCACTATGCTAACTCACCACTAATCCTTTATGGGTTCCAGAGTAGCGTGCTACTCGCCAATAAAGCGTTTCAACACCCCATCAGGGTTACAAGCGCTATATAAATGCAAACCTTTTTTCCCTTTTCTACCCCTCCCCAACTCTTCTCAATCCAAATAACTGACTAACATATCCACCACTCAAATTAATTTCATGTTTCACCATACTAATTCAACACTAATCCTTATGGGTTCCAGAGTAGCGTGCTACTTGCCAAAAAAGCGCTTCAAAACCCCATCAGGGGTAGCAAGCGCTATATAAATACAAACCTCTTTCCCTCTTCTATCCTGCTACCTACCCTTCTCTATCCAAATAACTGAATAACATATCCACCACTCAAATTACTTCATATTTCACTTTACTAATTTTCAACACTAATCCTTTATGGGTTCCGGAGTAGCGTGCTCCTCGACAGAAAAGCTCTTCAACACCCATCAGGGGTAACAGGTGCTATATGAATGCAAACCTTTCTTTCCCTTCTATCCCTCCGCTATCCTTTTCACTCCAAATAACTGACTAATATCCACCACTCAAATTACTTTCATATTTCACTATACTAATTTTCAACACTAAACCTTTATGGGTTCCGGAGTAGCGTGCTACTCGCCAGAAAAGCGCTTCAACACCCATCAGGGGTAACAGGTGCTTTATGAATGCAAACCTTTCTTCCCCTTCTATCCCTCCGCTATCCTTCTCACTCCAAATAACTAATATCCACCACTCAAATTAATTTCATATTTCACCATACTAATTCACCACTAATCCTTTATGGGTTTCCGGAGTAGCGTGCTTCAACACCCCATCAGTGGTAACAGGCGCTATATAAATACAAACCTTTTTTCCTCTTCTATCCTTCTGCTATCCTTCCGAATCCAAATAACTGACTAACCTATCCACCACTTAAAATTTACTTGCATGTTTCACTATACTAATTCAACACTAATCCTCTATGGGTCCCGGAGTAGCGTGCTACTCGCCAAAAAAAGCGCTTCGACGCCTCGTATGGGGTAGTAAGCGCTATACAAATGCAATTACAATACAATACAATACAATCATGTGGCTCACAGATAATGCACCAGCCATCTTTACAAATGGCTGCAAACAGATATGCAGCCCAGCCAAGTGTCACGCATCAGGCGGGACACTAACGCATTTTTGTGCGGTGGTCCGCATCACCGCACAAAAATGCAAGGTCACGCATTTGTAACGCATCCTTGACCCCACCATTGGTGCAGAGGCAGAGATAAGCGGGACCGAAATCGCCACCCTGGCCAACTCCTAATGAGCTGAGCACGCAGCGTAGACTACGTGCTGTTCTGGCAGTGTGTATTGTAGTAGTCTAAGTGTGAAAAGTCTGTTTGTGAATGGCTCATTGCTGCGCTGCCTGCAGCAATGAGCATTCATTATTAGCACAGCTGCTGCGGGCCGGCTGGGGAGCACTGCATTCACGTGACCTCGTGAGGTCACGTGATTGCAACAGTGTATTCCTAACTCTCTCTGCGTAGGCGGCAAGGCGAGTGGCAGTTATGCTTTTTTAGTTTGCCTCCTCGCTCATGCGCGCAAACACCTGCTTTCACTGGACGGTTACACAGGTCGCACAGTCATGGCAGAGGCAGGATCTCAGATAATTAAAAGGTCCGGGGTAGCTGAGGCGATGAGCACGCCACAGCCGCTCGCACCACCGCAGGCTTGCCTCGGTCTCTCTGAGGGTCACCCGGCCCCACAAGCATTGGCGGCTGCTGACTCGCCGTTATGAGCCTGCTGCCGCCATGTAGCAGAGATAGCTGCTCGCCACTTTCGGCCCGCTATGTGCTCTGTGCAGTGTCTGTGTGCTAAGTGGTATAATCATGATCCCGCGGACTAAGGGTCATTACCGCCACCGCCTGCAGCTGTGAGAGTGTGTACCAGCCCAGGGAGAAGGTGCCTGTCGCAGCGGCACCGTCTCCGCTTGTCGCCTGCCCAAAGTAAGTGCAAGATTAAACATCACTTATAACCTCTGAACAAGGAAAACTATTGGTGCTCTTAATACAATGGATGTCCCTGTGCTCATTTGTTTGGCCAGATTTATAGCGGTCGAGCAGTCAGGAAAGTGATTAGGTAAAGCTTTTTATTTTCGTTTTGTCAGAGGAGAAGAAATTAAAGCAGAACACCTGCTCAAATTTTTGGTAGTGGAGAGTCTGCACCTCGGATACATTCAGTACCCCAACGAACGATGATGTGCGCTTTCAAGTGAGACACCCAATCTTGAAAACGGTCCTCATCCGCCTCCTTATCTCCCCCCGCACCCCCACAGCAGTCATTATGTTATTCTCTGTACTCCAGGTGATCAAGTGGCAGGCACACTGCGCCGGTTTTCGCAACAGATAATCTGACCCTACTACAATAACTGACTTTGCTGAAATTTACAGAAACGTCCTTTTGTCTGTAGTGGCACGGCGCGTACTGTCAATGAGAGTGGTGCAGATCTGAGTCCTCGTTTTGGTTAATAGTACGATCAGCTTAGAAGGGCACTAGATGCTTCAGTTTCTGGTGCTTTCCAGCAGTTTTAACATCTTCTAAGAGTGTCTTGTTGCTCAAATGGGTGTAATTGCTGATATTTATATGTTTTCCTAGTCTACATTGCTTGATTTTGCTTGCGATAAAGTGTCACTCATAGTCGTTGGAATGTCACTGATAATTACACTGAAATTATGAAAATGTCACATTGGCAATCTCAAACCTTGGCAGCTATGGATATGAAGCCTGCATGCGTTGGACTATCCTTCAATAATACATTTGGAAACTTGTTTCAAAATCTACCATTCCTATATTGTCGACATTCCATCCTTTAATGTTTGGCATGAAGACTTGAAGAGCTGGGATCTCTGTGTACTTTGGTTTGGTGATATGCTCATTTGTAATCTAGGGTGAAATAATTGCATGTCTTACCAAAAGTGTGTGTGATAGTTCTTCTCGGCGTTGTTAAAAGTGTAGGTCAACAAATATTTGGTGGGCTTTCAAATACCATTGTTGAACACTGTTCGACTTTGTGCACATTTCCCAATATTTTCTTTTCCATCTTTCTTCATTTTTTTAATGTAACATTTTTTGTAGTGCGTCTTCACTCAATGTTATTAGAGCAGTTTAGAGCACATTACATGCGATAGACAGTAACAAACAGTGAGAATAAACGGTGAAGGAGGTGAAGTTATGGGGTCTATTCATTTAACTGTTTTTTGAGTATGCAAGGTTATACTCCATTACAAATACTGTATCTACCTATTTAAAAACCTCCAGGCTGAGATTCCCGCCTGTGCCTGGCCTGTCTCTTATGAGCGGAGTTGTTTTACACCAGTGTGCACACAGATATGTACCTTTCAGTGGGAAATGTGGGAGGGACAAAGGTTGGTGGTTGGAAAATGTGTAATGCATACTTCTTAGTTTTAAATGGGTATTGCATGCTTCCCATTGTCCCTGTGTTCCCTGCTGCTCAGTCAAGTATGTGAGGTCATCAGAATGTTGAGAGTGTTTAAAGTTGAAGGAGTGTCAGTTGAAGGAATGGGCTGAACAGCACAGATGCTGCTCCTGGTGGGGCCTATCTGTAACCTGAACTAAACCTAATAAATCTACATCTTTATACCTTGCGAGTATCTATCCTTCATTGTAACAGTATAGGTACGAGAAAATTAAGTAGGGGTTTAGTGAGGCACATGCAAATACTGAAACAGATCAGCAAAGAGTCTGATGATGCTAGTCACAAACGTTACACCCCTGTATTACAGTGGTAGTACTGACAAAACAAGCTCAAATTTACTTAAGCCAAGCCTTGGATCAACGCAAACACCACACATGGCCAATCAGTGGTACTGCAATCCACTCATACAAATACAGGGAGGAAAGGAATAGAGCTAACTCCACATATGGAAAAATAGGAAAATAAATTGATAAATTTTTTTGAAATGTATAAAAATGTGATATTTATATTTTTAATAATTAAAACTTTAACATAATAAACAACATAAATTGAAAGTAAAAGTAATATAAAACATATATTACAACAAGGCCTCAATCAGATGCAGCACCCTGGCTAATACAAGGACGGGAGGGAGTGTACTTTCAGGAGTCCACCACATCTATCAACAGGTGAAACTCACTACAATATCAACCAATCTTACTCAGGCTGCCCACACAAGAAAGCAAGACACAAACCAAATAAAACATTTGCTTCACTATATCAGTGACTATCTGTATTACTACCCCTAATTTTGAGGGACAATTATTTGAGGAGGAGAGAGTCTACAGCCTGTTCCCAGGCCATCCCTGCACATGTCAAAATATTGGCTGCACTACACTTTGTGGCACATGGATGTTTCTAATGGGTCAGTGGAAACACCGCAGCATCTCATAAGTGAACCAGCCCCTCTGCTTCCAATAACTACTGAATGAATCACCAGCCAAATGCACCAGTTTATCACCATGCTACAGTGACTTGAGGAAAGGCAACAGGTGGCAAGGGACAGCTATGCTGTTGCCCAATTCCTTCACTCATGGCACTTGACCACCCTACCACGGGAAACATTTTCACAACAGACACCATTGGCAGCCTGTCAATATGCAAGCTGTCTGATGTGCAGGTAGAGGAGGGTGAGCCACTTAAAGCTCATGCCAGACTCAAGTCAGACTTGAGTCAGATGCCTGGCTCTGGCTCAGCTCAAGGTCCTCTTGGAATCTCGAGTCCAAAATGAGCCGAACTTTCACTGGAGGTGGAATGGCCTTGTACCTACAGCTGCCAAACATGTATCATCAGGAACCATGTTAGAATCACAGCTTCGGTTTAGCATCCTGTGAATCCCAGCAAATTTCCCAAATTCGAAAACAAAAAATGTAATGTAGTCTGTGTCATTTACAAAGAGCTTTAATGTCCTTGGGCAAGGTTTGCTCTATGTAAAACTGCCAAAAATAAAATGCAGATTATGCCTGTCACCCACGCTCTACTCTCATTCTCCAAAGATTAATGACACAGAGTTATCCTTTGATGGCAGAAAGAGATGCCCATGTAGTAGCTGAATTGCACATTGTGAAATTGGACAATATGGGATCAATTAATTCTTGACCAAATTGAGTGATCCTAGGCAAATAGTTTGTCATTGAGTCTCCTTTTTTGTTCATTATCCCACATGAGAGGATCTTCCCAAGGAGGGACACAAAACGTGTCAGGGTCTGTAAGTGCGTGACCAAATAGTGGACTTGTTTTTCACCTAAACTGCTACCTTCATTGCTGCATCACAGCGGTTGGACCATGTCGAGTCAATGTTGACTGATGGACCTTAGCACAATCCTGAAACACCACGAATCCAACTCTGTGATGTCACAACCAAATATCCTCTTTACCTCCTGATCAGAAGCCATATCATTTCATCTTGTAACCCACTCATACCCACCTACTATTTTTGTGTCTCCAAGTATGTCTGCCCCAGCTGTGTCCACACTACCCCATAACCTCAGGGTGTGTTTCAGTCATGACTTTGCAGGCCAGCTGTCTGTGAGTTGGTTGTGTACAATTCGAGGATATAGGTTCCAGGAAAGGGTGATAAGGGCAAAATATATGCCAATGCAACTGAAAAATGAATAATGTATTTAGTAACATAAAGATTAGTCATATAACCTTATGTTTCCAATTTCACATTCAATAGTTGATGGTATAGGGGACCATGACAATTTTCACAACAATTTAAATACATTTCCAGGCACTTACTGAGGGAGAAATATGGTTATCGGTATTGCAAATGATATTCCTAAGACTTACCCGTCTTTGCCATCCTTCAATAATCCGTGGCCGATCCACACCTGGGCTCGCTGGTTGCAGCAGAAGAGGAGGTGGAATCAGTTGGCAGATGGCAGACAACACAGGACCTTCAAAAATAATATGTGATATGATATAAAAGACTCTATAAGAAGCCTATGGCTTAACAATGTAAGCTGATGTTAAGTAAATGAAACATAAATAAACAGAATGATGCAATCATATAAATGTTGATGGACATAGAATTTAGACACAAATTGCACAAGGTTACAAAAGTATAATACCACAAAAATTGAGAGAGGTACCATTCTATTCCAAAAGGGACAGGGTCTCAAAGTTAATCAAAACAAATAAATAGCCCCTTTGTTACACACATACACCAATTCACATCTTTCATGTCTGTAAATATTCACATTTGAAAAGAAGAAAACATATTATGTTTTTTAAGAATATATCCAATCTTTCTAAACACCAACCACTGTATTACGTAAAAATGTCACATTTATTGCACATTGATATATATATTAAAAATATTTTTTTAAACCACGTTTCATTAAAAAAACTCCACATATTAAAAATCACATGCTATTAACAGTAACAATTCATCAAAGCTCCATCTCCAAAGAATTGTCTTCTACAAATGGTAATGGATGATAATATCCCTAATTGTATCAAATATACACACAATAATCACAAAATCATATATATCATATATAAATATATATATATATATATATATATATATATATATATATATATATATATATATATATATATATATATATATTCACTGAAAAAACCATAGGTTTCAGGGACGTTATAGTTAGAAATTAGCTTTTAAAAAACCTTTGAAATTCACTGAAAAAACCATAGGTTTCAGGGACGTTATAGTTACAAATTAGCATTTAAAAAACCTTAGAAATTCACTGAAAAAACCATAGGTTTCAGGGGCGTTATAGTTAGAAATTAGCATTTAAAAAACCTTAGAAATTCACTGAAAAAAACACCGGTTTCAGGGACGTTAGTTAGTTGGACATTTCACTCATACAAAACCAGAGAAATTCTGACGTTATAGTTAGTTGAGCTAACTATAACTCGCGCCCTCGCAATGCACTGCTGATGATGTCACATATTACGTCATTCATGACATGGTCAGTGACATCACTGATGACATCTCAAATGACATCACTGATGACATCATCCAGTGACTGTGTGTTTCTGTAAAGTTTAAATATGTTTTATATATATATAAATGCCAAGGTGTATTGAAGAATGAGTGGGTGTATGAGTGTCTGAATGGATGATTTAGTAGGTGCGTGACTGACTGTATAAGTGAGTGATTAAACGTGTCTTACTGAATGCATGGGTTAGGGACTAAACTGTGTGAATGTCTGTATCAGTCTGTTAGTTGGTGTGTAAGCGGCTGCATGGGTTGGTGAGTAGCTACATGAGTGTCTATATGGGTTATTGATTGGTTGTCTGAGTGTCTGTATGGGTGCCTGAGTGTCTGTGTGGGTGGGTGGGGAGTGTGTGACTCTGTGCATAGATGTGTGAGTGGGTGATTCACTGGGTGTATGGGTTCAAGACTGCATGTGTGAAGGGCTGTATGGGTGGGTGAGTGTGTGTATGGGTGTGTTGGTGAGTGAATGGATGTCTCAGTGGTACATGTGTGAGAAACTACATATGTGAAAGGCAGTATATGTGAGTGTTGGAGTATATAAATGACTATATGTGAGAGTGAGTGATTGTGAGAGTGGCTGTATGGATGAGTGTGTACTTGTATCAGTGATTGTATAAGAGAGTAAGTATGTGTTAGTATATGTATGAATAAGTGAGGTGGTGTGTGTATAAATGTATAGGTGAGTAAATGGGAGTGTGATTGATTCTTTGCATGACTGACTAGGTGTGTGAGTAACTCTATGGATGACTGGCGGTGTGTGAGTGTCTGTATACGTGTATGAGTGCATATGATAGTGCTGTATTGATGAGTGACTGCATGTATGAGTGGCTGTATGGGTGAATGAGTGGATGTGTGTGTAGACTTAGGAATCAGTGAGTGGGTATGTAGTAACTGGTATTGGTGTGTCTATGGTTTCGAAAATGGTAGTCTGTATTTTAGAGTGGGTGTATCAAAGGTTATATTAGGATGTGAGAAGGTGCATCAGATTATCACGTGGATGATGTCATCAGTGATGTCATTTGAGATGTCATCAGTGATGTCACTGACCATGACATGAATGATGTAATATGTGACGTCATCAGCAGTGCATTGCCGGGGCACGAGTTATAGTTAGCTCAACTAACTATAACGGTCGAATTTCTCTGGTTTTGTACGAGTGAAATGTCCAACTAACTATAACGTCCCTGAAACCGGTGGTTTTTTCAGTGAATTTGTAAGGATTTTTAAATGCTAATTTCTAACTATAACGTCCCTGAAACCTATGGTTTTTTCAGTGAATTTCTAAGGTTTTTTAAATGCTAATTTCTAACTATAACGTCCCTGAAACCTATGGTTTTTCAGTGAATTTCAAAGGTTTTTCAAATGCAAATTTCTAACTATAACGTCCCTGAAACCTATGGTTTTTTCAGTGAATTTCTAAGGTTTTTTAAATGCTAATTTCTAACTATGCCTACAGAGGTAGGACATGTGCAGAAAGAGCAAGAAAGGCGCAGAAAGAAGAGAAATGCAGAAAGAGGCAACAGAAGTCCAGAAAGACAAAGAAAGGTGCAGTAAGAAGCAAGAGATATGCAGAAAGAGCCAACAGAGGTGCAGAAAGAGGCTTTGTTGCAAAGTCATCCTGTGCCCTCAACTTTTTGCTGATGGGTACTGGTGGTAACTGACTCTGACTAACCAGGCCTAGAGCCAGTGCTATGCTAAAAGACACTTAGAATACAGTGAAAACACCCACATACACTAGGGAACACTATGGGTTGGGGTACCCCTGTGATTGGCATGACCTCCCCTGTAAGGCCCTAGTACATAATAGGGCAGGGGGATTAAAACTACCTCTAAGTCATAGGTGCAGAAAGATGCTTCTTTAACTAGTAGTCGCGTTTGCAGAGTGGTAGAGAAAGGGTGCTGGGCCTCCGACTAGCGCTCAGGAATTCCGCTGCGTAATACTTACAGGAGGTACCAGGAGGGCTTCTTGGCCCCCAAAGTCCCTTAGGAGTAAAGTGGACTTCATCCCCCATCCCGTAGTCTGCCATGAGGCGCGTTTGCAGAGTGATGGAGAAAGGGGGCGTGGCCTCCGAAGACATCTTAGCAATCCTACTGTGTGGTACTTACTGGAGGTACCAAGAGGGGTAGTTGGCCCCCCAAGGACATCCTTGGGGGCCAACTACCCCTCCTATTACCTCCAGTAAGTACCACACAGCAGGATTGCTAAGTTCTCATAACAGGCCACGCCCCTTTGCCCACCACTCTGCAAACGCGCTCCCTGGCGCGCTCTTGGATGGGGATTGAAGTCCCCTTCACTGCTGGGGGTCCTTTAGGGGCCAACTAGCCTACCTCTTACCTCCAGTAAGCCCCACACAGTGGGATTGCTGAGAGATGGACACAGGCCACGCCCCCTTTCTCCACCACTCTGCACACGCGCCTCCTGGCATGTTCTAAGTTGGGGGATTAAGTCCCCTTTCCTCCTGAGGGTCCCTGGGGGCCAACTAGCCCTCCTGTTACCTCCAGTAAGCCCCATACAGCTGGATTACTGAGAGTGGTCCGAGGCCACGCCCCCTTTTTACACCACTCTGCAAACGCGCATCCTGGCGCACTGCTGCTCGGGGGATGAAGTCCACTTGTGTCCTGAGGTCCTCAGGACACAAGAGGACCTCATCACCCCACCAGTAATGTGCAAGAGGCGCGTTTGCAGAGTGGTGTAAAAAGGGGCATGGCCTCATACCACCTCACAGCAATCCCACTGTGTGGGGCTTACTGGAGGTACCTGGTGGGCTAGTTGGCCCCCAGAGACCCTCAGGAATGAAGGGGACTTAATCCCCCAACTTAGAACGCGCCAGGGGGCACGTTTGCAGAGTCATGCAGGGAGGGGGCGGGGCCTCCGGCGAGTTGCCGGTTTCTTTTTTATTTCTTTTTTATTTTATGGGAGGGGGGCCGTCTGGCCCTCCCTTCCCTGGGCCACTTCTGGCCCCTGGGATCCCATCCCCCGGGGCCTGGCCAGTCTTGTTGTTTTTTTGTTTATTTTGGAGGGGGGCCGCGTGGCCCCCCTCCAGAGGCCACTTCTGGCCCCGGAGACCCCATCCCTCGGGGCCTGGCCTCATGTTGGGGACCATGGGGGGAGCCATAATGCCCCCACGGTCCCTGCCGGCTCCCCGCCTCCTGCGGGAGCTGGCATTGCTTTTGAGCAAGGGGAGCAGCTAACATGCGGCTCCCCTTGCCCAAAAGCAAGCAATTCTGCTTTGCTTCTTGGAAGCGAGAGCAGGTTTCCTGCTCTCGCTTCCAAGAAGCAAAGCAGTGTTTGCAATGACAGGGCGGGAGCCGCACGGCTCCCGCCCTGTCATTGCAAATGGCAATGTCCTGGGGTGGGCACCCCTGGACATTGCAGGAGCCAGCCCAGGGGTTGGCGGTCCCCAAGGGCATCGAGGGCTCCAGTAGGGGGGCTGTGCGTCCCCCCTCCCAACATTTAACATAGCCCCGGGGAGGTGGTGGTCCCCGGGGCAAGGGGGGCCTGCGAGGCCCCCCTCATTAATGAAGGAAGCCCCCGAGAGGTGGTGGTCCTCAGGGCTTGGGGGGCCCACGAGCCCCCCCCCTCATTAATAACAAAAGCCCCGGGGAGGTGGTGGTCCCCGGGGCTTGGGGGGGCCCGCGAGGTCCCCCGCCTCCATTATAATAAAGCCCCGGGGAGGTGGCGGTCGCCGGGGCTGCGGGGGGCCGCGTGCCCCACGCATACAATTAACTAAGCCCCGGGGACGTGGCGGTCCCCGGGGCTGCGGGAGCCCCCATGGGCCCCCGCAAATTAATTAAGCATTGCCCCCGGGACCTGGCCCACCCGGGGGCTTAAGTACAACGAAGCGCGAAAGCCCACGCGTTGTTTTTTTTTTATTTTCTCGGCCGGATTCGCGCACCCAACGCGAATTCGGCCGTTTTTATTTTTTTTTAAATGATTTTTGGGCCTGGGGGTCCTTGTGGGACCCCCTGAGCAGGCCTAGGGGGTCAGGGTGTTTCTACCCTGCCCCCTTTCCTTGTTTTTTACCTTTGTTTTACATTTTTCTTGTGACTCGGTTTTACCGAGTCACAAGATGGCTGCCAACACATTCTGGTTTAGAGTGTTGGCAGCCAATCAGAGTGAAGCTCGTGCCCGGGAGGGTTTGCGAACTCTCCCCGGTGCTCAGATATCGATATTTTTATTTATTGAATTTCTCAGCAACTACTGAACGGATTTACACCATTTAAAAAAAAGCTCGCTTTCTAGACTAAGACCTACCTTTTCTGCCAAATTTGGTGTAATTCCGTTCAGCAGTTCGGGCTGTAGCTTTGTCTAAAGTTTCTATGGAAATTAACATGGAGAAAACGCGTTTTGGGACCCCCCTTTTTTCTCGGCCCCCGCTGATGAATCACCCGAAACGTTCAAGACAGGAGCTGACCGGAGCGCCCCATTAGTTTTGAAAATTTCGCGAAGTTTCGTCAACCGGCGCCAAAGATATTGGCAAATCAAAAAATGCTTTTCCTATGGATAATGGGTCCTAACTATAACTATCTACTGGCGACTGCTAGTAGGAGATATATATATCTGCCTTCATCGTCGATCATTTGGGCTAAGGTGGTTTCCTACAAGCCGCACTTCTACATGAGCTCCGGGAGGAGAACTTGTCAAACCATGGCCCCCTGAACGCTGTATTACTGCATGCTCTGGAGACTCATCGCGTCTGAGGCAGAGGTCGAGTCGGAGGACCCGACCAACATCTCTAATCCCGGTGAGTGAACTCGAGCGGCATTTGGCGCATTTCAGGTGTAAAGAGGAGCATTTGCAATCGGTCAGAATTACTTTACACTGGTATTTTCTGACAGAACCAGTTTCAATAGCATAATTATATCATGTCCAACGAAGCGCTGCGGGAGAGGGAAGCAGCAGCGGAAGCATTATTTGACAATTTGCCTAATGTGTCAAGTCAAACAAGGAACATGGAAGCGAAGGCTGGCACAAGCAACGAAAATTATAAAACTAAACTCAAATTATTGGAGAAATTGATGCGCACAGAGATCACTAAGTGGTGGGAGGCCAAGTCACTTCAGAAATATCGGGAAGCAGGCCGCGTTCCACGAGGGCTGAGGATTATGCTGGCGCCTAGTTTCGAACAGCCTAACCCTGATATGCTTAAAGAATGGGCCACAAGTAACTTGGAAGCTTCAATGCGACTGGTGATCATTCTTATTAAGTATGTGGAGATCGACAGGCTCAAGATACAAAATGAGATAGACTGCATTAATGGGGAGCTTGACACAATGGAACAAAAGAAGCAATCAACAAAGGCAAAGAAGAGATTAAGGCGCGCCTGAAAAAGCATGAGGAAACAATCAAAGCGCGAAAAATCTATAAATTTGCCCGCGACAGGACAGACTACGAATGCGGGCAAATCTTTACCTTTGCAAAGAAATATGACACAATAAGGCAACAAAGATTAAACAAACCAAACCAACACGTGCAAGCTCAACCTCTCACTAGCAACACCGAAAATGCAGATTCTGCGTCTCTATCTGATCTAAGTTCATTAGCCGAAAGCGGCACTGATTCAGAAGATGGGAGCAGATGGCGCACTAGGAATGAAGCCGGTGCTGTTAATCTCAGTCTGGGAGAAGAGATGGATTTTTTAGTGGTCGATCGGAGGCAAACCCTGCGGCCACGGCCTCCAAAGAAACAAAACAGCGGCGCAACAGGAGGAGGCGCGAAAGACGCAAGCTCAGACAAACCCAAGCCAAATTACAAAAGGAGAGGAAATTGGAGGAACAAATAAAAGCTGATGCAAAAACTATCATCAACCTGAGTGCGATAAATCTTTCTGAAGCGGAAAAACAACTCCTCGCACTTGGCCTGACGTTCTGCCCTGAGAGCAGCTTTGATTACACTAACACGAGAATTGATGTTTATAAATTTATAAGAAAACTGAAACTCATCAAGTTCTTCAAATCTAAACAGGGTAATCCTACCCAGCACCTGACCTCATCTCCCATGTCTCCAGCGGGGTCCAACTTAATTGTCACTGACATCCCCATGCTGCGCATACTAGGTGAACTGGAAACGCCCAGCACACCCAAGCCAACACAACAATTTCTACATGATGAAGGAATTGAATGCTCCACCAGAATACCAAGCCCCTTCAAACCCCACTCTACATTCACACCGGTAATGCCCAGGGATGCTATTGATATCTACAGTGATGTCATAACGGATGAGCTCAAGGCCTTACACCGCAAAACAGCGCGAGTATCCCCCAGGCGCAGAGACAAGAACACAAAATACAGCGAACTAATGAACAGACTAAAAAAAGAGAATGAAGTCATCATCAACAAAGCTGACAAGGGCGGCAACATTGTTCTCTGGCCACCCCATATGTATCTGGAAGAGGCAAATAGGCACCTGGCCGATGTCAGTTGCTACAAAGTGTCAAACCATAAAGAGGCAACAAACAGCAACAAGGAACTCAGGAAACATCTGAATACATTCAGAGCCCAAGGCCAATTAAGCAAGGAGGAATACCTATTCCTCAACACTGAATCGCCGGTACTTCCCATTTTGTACTTCTTGCCCAAAGTACACAAAAACACCAACCCAATCCCTGGGCGGCCTATCATTTCAGCGAGGAAAAGTATGTGCGAAAACATCTCTAAGTATGTTGACTTTTTCCTCCAGGATTGGGTCTCTAGCCAGCAGTCATACTTGAGAGATACTAGTCACTTCTTGCTCAAGATCAAGGATATACCATGGCATGAGGACTACCTGTTAATATCGCTTGACATCACAGCACTATACACTAGCATACGCCATAGTGATGGAATAGCTGCATGTAAATATTTCCTGGACAAAAGGGCGATTCACTGTCGTAATCACAATGTATTCATTTTGTTTCTGATTGATTGGTGTCTTAAACACAATTTTTTTATGTTCAACAAAATTGTGTACCCGCAGCTCAGAGGGGTGGCCATGGGAGCCTGCTTTTCACCTAGCTATGCATGTCTACATGTTGGCTGGTGGAAGGAGCAGGTTCTCAAGGTCGATCACTCGGGAGCCTGGAATGACCACATCATATCTTGGCTAAGGTATATAGACGACGTCTTTCTTATCTGGCGAGGTGACGCAGAAAGCGCGAGGGCATTCATAGCTGAGATCAATACCAATGATCTCAACCTAGAATTCAATGCCAACATCAGCAGCACCGCCATTGAGTTCTTAGACGTCATGCTCTATATTTCCAACGGCTCCCTGCACTCCAAGCTCCACAGGAAACATACGGCAGGCAACTCTACCCTACATGCCTCAAGCTTTCACCCAAGGCATTTAATCGCGAGCATTCCCTATGGTGAAATGCTCCGTCTGAGTAGGATTTGTAGCACCCAAAATGATCTGCTTGAATGTCAAGCTGAGGCGTCTAAAAGATTCAGGGCACGTGGGTATTCGGCTAACATCATCCGTAAAGCCGAATACCCATTCAGGCTCATGAATAACTATCCCCATCGGTCCCGGCACATTCTAGAGTAGCGCCATGAAACCTCCTGGTGTACGTGCGCTGTATAAATTCTTGATAACATAACATAACAAAGCCACAGAAAAAGCAAATGCTATTCCCCGGGAGGAGCTCCTCATGGGCAAAGCTGCACCTGTAACAGTGAGCGCGGGTAGCATACTCGCCGGACCTACCAACACAGTCAGCACTAGACTGATCATAACCCACAACACAGAAGAAAGAGCCATCAGATCAGTCATCAACAAACACTGGGGCATCATTAAATCTGACCCCACACTGGGCACACTAGTAGCAGACCGCCCTGATATCACCTACAGGCGGGCGTTTTCTATGCGTGACACATTAGTGAAAAATAGTCCAGAAATCATTCCCACACAGAATTGGTTGACTGACAGAAAGGGGTTTGTGAAATGTAACAGTTGTAGAGCCTGTAAATTTGGGAAAAACATCACGCAGTTAGGCTCTTCCTTCAGAAGGACACCACTCATCATTAAATACCGGCTCACATGTAGGACGGAATATGCTATCTACGTTCTTGAATGTAAGTGTGGGCTGCGATACATTGGCAGCACTAAGCTACAGGTGCATCTGCGCATCTTACAGCACTTAAGAGCCATCGTCAATAGCGATCCGGTTTATCCGGTAGCTAGGCATTTCAAGGAGGTGCACAATAACAACCTAGAGCACCTCCAGTATTCAGTAATAGATTGCATTCCCACACTGAGGCGAGGTGGCAATAGGGAGAAGCTCCTGCGTCAGTTGGAGAGTAGATATATCCTCCAGTTTAACACCAAGGCACCATCAGGCCTCCACACTAGTGAGGATCTTCATCACTTCCTATGAGGGGTTATTTGACTATCTGTGTACTCCCTTTTGAACGCTGCCTTTCCATTTTGTCTCTTTATTGTTATCTATTGCCATATATGATCCCTGAGTCATCTGTATGTTGTATTGTAGTGTATTTTATTATCTGTGTGCTATTAGCACTCTGCACTTTATATACACTCTCTGAGGCATTTGTATGTGTTATTTTATAAATTGTGCGCTGTTAGAAGTCTGCACTGTTTATACACTGAGCACACCACCCCTTAATAGTGTTATGAATTAGGGACTCATTTACACTGGTTTTTTATCAACCCGCATCAGCATTCATGCATTTTACTTTCGGCGCATCTTCAACAGTGCGTTACTTCCATGTTCCGAGACTATTCCATTTATTTCTGCCCATCTGGTATACATGCGTAACCGTAGTCACCGACTGACTCCACGCATGATTAGTGTCTTAGACTGTACAGGCAACAGAGGGTGTCATTAGGCCAAATAATAGCGTAAGAGACCATATATACTCCGTAATTTTTATTGTATATACATAGGTATGAGGAGGTATCTCACTACGTCACTCACATAATCACTATTTATTCGCACTAAGCACGCACGCCTCCTCAATTATATATATTTATCACAGCACTACATCCCTCGTATGCACTTTCTTAATTTTTATCAGGATTTTTCCAGTGGCCAGGACCCCTGCATTTACGCAGTAATTTTGTAATATAGGCTATCCTGCGGACTCATCAGCACCAGTAGGGACCTATCATGCAGCTAAGCACTAAGGGGACCACACTCGATAAGGCAACTCTCACACTTTACTATTCATGCACGGCCGATCACACGCAGGATTTTTATTTATGCGCGTGGTTCCCCTTACCCCCCTATTGTCTTTAGCTCCCTGCAACCGCAGGCACACACAGCCCTTGAACTTGGGAACACACGGCTAATCTTATGGGATAGTGGGAAGCCGATTTTGTTCGCTTAGCACACAGCAACTTACATGGTCGGGGCGCTAATATTGTCTCGATTCTGTTCCAATGTATTGCAAGGCTTGAACATTTGCATGCTTACAGGCTATCTCCTTGGCCTCTGCCTCATATCGATGTAATTGTCTTTCAGTCTGTTTACAACGTAATTGTCATTCAGTCTGTTTACCATGTCAGTCTATGTCAGAGCTCTGCTGATGTCACTGCCACCAATCGCAGTAAAGCAATGTTACAGTAAAAGCATGCTACATGTAGTAAAATGCCTACTCACTTTAATGAACATAGAAAAAATACTGCCACTGTCACTGTTGTATATATTGCACCATTTTCACTTAAGCGCTATGTGAACAAGGCCGCATGTCTGGTGGCCGAAACGCGTCATTTGGACTATAATGGCATAATAAACTACACTTACCTGCATCTTTGCCTACGGAGTCTGTACCCTGGTGTTGCGCCGTTCCGGCCGTCTTCGCTTTGGGATTTCTTTTTGATAAAGCGTTCGATCTATTGGATACCATCATTCTCAGAAACCACCTAACGCCTTTACCGTTTTGCCATTTGACTGCTTTCCACATATGGACATTTGACGTATTTTACATCTTTTACACACTTTGCATAATTTGCACATACGACTTAAGGTAGCGGCAAATCCTTGCATACAGAGTATTTACACTAGCATCAGGGATTTAGCCCTGGACAGTACTACCTGCATATTTAGCATTATTTGCACATTGCTTGCATAGTTTGCACATATCGCACATGGTGCACATATCACCTTAGATTCAACATGTATCGAACCTGGCATAACATGACTGCAACAGTCAGCAGCATATGTAACAATTTTTCCCTTTAAAACCGTCTGAATCATTGGGGTTATTCAATAAATAATATGGAGAATAAATATGCTGTTGAGTCAGCAACCATGCGGGGATCTTTAAGGCTGGCAACAGCAAATAAACAACAGTATAACGAAGATACCCATTTGTTTGTAGCTATACAGAGTTGACAGAAGAAAGATGTTTTTAAATTACGCACTTAGCACTTTACACTTATGAGCACAAATAATAAGCACATGTTTTGAGCACTTACTACTTATTTAGCAAACGGCAACTTTAAAGTGAGACAGTACCTAGGAACACTAGCAAGTTCTTAATTCTATTTATTTATTTATTCAAAACCTCTAAATGTCAAAATCATGAATATATGTATTGTACAATATATTTTATGACCAATATTGGAAGTTTTTGAGTTGATTAATGATGTGGTGGCTAGACAAATATATTCAAATATGTTATTTGCAGTTTAACGATCACAAAAGTAAATTGTTGCATGTATTAACTAAATGAATTATCACGATGACGTGCTAGCCATTAAGGACTTTATAATGTGAAAACATTGTTCAAGATCGTATCTGATTGAGTTGTGACCACATCGTTGCAAGGTATTTCTTCCATGTCCATTAGCCGTTTTGCTCACGTAATATTTCACAATAGGCACTCGTCACTTTAAAAATGAAAGGTTACTTTACTACCGTGTCATGTGATCAAGGCTCATCCAAGCCGAAACGCGTCATGCCGACCGAGCAATAAAGAAACTTTAGCACAATTCTGTGGTCCGTTTCCGTCTGTGGTGCAACTGCTGTCAAGTGACGGAGTCCTCTGATATATATATATATATATATATCTCAGCTCAAGTACCCCACGTATATATATTTGCCCAACAAGTGAATCCTCTGCCACAGATCAATTTAAGTTAGCACTAATACACTGTTATTATGTTGTAGAGCTAAATATGATTCCCAGCATGTTATATATATATATATATATATATATATATATATTGTTGGGCACAATTTTGGTTAAAAGCAAGAAGATACCTGACCAGTATTTCTGCACTATGTGGCTCCAGCTCTCTGGGGAAATGGCCAATAGCATTTCAACCTACAACATGTATACATTGTCAACTATGGGCAGGGTCAGACTGGCCTGCAGAGCATTCAGGCAGTGCCCGAAGGCTGGTCTGACAGGTCAGTGCGTGGACCTTTTTGACCTTTTTTGGTTGTTTGTGGGCCTCTTTCATGGTCTGCTTGGCCCATTATTTCCCTGTTATTACCACAAATATTGCCTACAGCAAGCACAAAGGCATATAGTCGCCCATATTTTGCAAAACACATACAGCTTGCCTTTAAAAGTTTAAAACTGCACAGATTTGCAAATGTCGTCCACTTTTTAGCTATCTCGTTCATTAATGGGGGCCACCTTTATTACAATCATAATGGAAATAGTAACTGCTGCAAAAGCCATTGGTGTAGCTCTTGTCATGACTCCACTTTGCACAGGCACTGAATTCGCATCCTTGCATTGTAGGTTCTCATTTGTGAATGCACCCAAACAAGGACCCCTTCTCTCCTCGTATACATCTAACACAAGGGTGGAGAACATGTACACATTTCCCTGCAGTTATTTATAGTCACCCCTATTCCTATCAACTCTGACTTTTGTCACCCCATCCCTCTCTGGGCCCATCACCCCAAGTAGGGCCATTGAGAGGCAAGTCTGTTACTTGGTTTCCTGCACGTACCCAATGTCCTCCTACATATGAATCTCTAAACTGGAAACAGACTTTCTGTTTTAGAATGTTTATATGTTTTGAAGAACAGTTTACATCTCAGTTTGCTAAAAACTTGGAAGCAGTTACATTTACTCTACCAGACTTTATAGTCCACAGATAAAAAAGTTATTAAAATATGACTTGAGATCTAAGTCATAAGTCAACCTTTATTGTTATATTAATTATAATCATTACAATGTACAAAGTGCAAAAAAGAGCTGCCATTTGAAGAAAATCAGTGCAGTAAGCAAGGTGCAAATGCCAAAGAGAAACAATGAATTCGTTTTTAAAGTGTGTACATTAAAAAGAGAATGTGGTTTGTTAAAACGCTATATTTAGCAGTTAAAAACATTATGGTACAGCTAAAATGTTCCAATATACACAAAACTAGTTTGTAAGGATTGTAGTTTGATTTCTGTCCAAGCGGCAGTTTATTAGCTGCTGCCTTCTGGCCCCCCTCCACTTCTTGGAGATATTTTACAGTCCGGGAGATTGTCTGGTCTGCTGAGTAGAGGCAGGCCAATATGGCTTGTCTGCAGGAGCGCACCCCTACCTGGTTCCAAAGAGGTTGCAGCCATTGTCGACGTAGGATTAGGGTAGAATTGCAGAGGCAGATGATATGCACCAAGTCTTCGGTCGCGAGGCCGCATAGTCAACAGGTCATTTCTCCTTCTGCATTCAACCAGGGCAAGTTGTGTGTGTAGGAGGGCAAGATCCCAAGGTGATATTTCAAGTATTTGCTTTTCGTCCTACAGTTTAGAACGTCTCCCAGGTATTGCTGTGGTTTCAAGATCTTGTAGCTGTTTAATATTGACCAGGCATGGAAGTGTTTTTCTAGAGTTCTTCTAATGAAGATATTATTTCAGTTGTTTTATTGACGTCTCTTTTGAATATGTCGTGGCTCACTGCTGCTGGCCATCGTTCTCCTAGCCCAAACAGGTCGATCGTTTCATCAAGGTCGACTTGTGCTGGTGAGCGTGATTTTTTAGAGATTTTCTCCCATATGTGATAGTTCATTGAATTTTCCTCAGCGGATTTGAGCTTGTAGCAAAAGATGGCGAAGGCTGCACGTCTGGCATAGGACTGTTTTATTAGCCCAAACTCCAGCCTTATCTGGACTGGTGATGTGTGACGGGGGAGCTAGAAGATTTGCCTGTATATTCTTGCAATCGTGGGTCCAGAGTTATTGTGTCTCTGCCCGAAGAGCCGTGCAACCATAGGCCAGATCTGGGATCACTTTTGCCCTGGCAATTTCTAGTATGAGTCTGAGCAAGTGCCCATTTAGATTTCTAAACATGGCAGTGAGCCCTGCCGCCAGGGCAATCCCTTTCATTTTAATTTCCTTCTTATGTGGTTCAAGTGAGTCGCTGTTATCGAATAAGAGGCCAAAGAATTTATATTTGTTTGTTTCTTCGACCTTACTATCGTCAAGATTCCAGCTGGCTTTTCCTTTGAGTGTGCTCCTGGCGAGGATCATGATTTTTGTCTTTTTGCTGTTTATTCTTAGCCAATTCGCCAAGAAGTATGCTTGGGTGGCTCTCAGGAGACGCTGCATGCCAACCCTGGTTTGGCTTAGTACCACCAAGTCGTCAACGTAGAGAAGGTTCGATAGTTGTATCGACCCTAATTTCAGAGCGTGCGAGTTTACGGACGACAGGGCTGGAGGTAGATCTGCCAGGAATAGATTGAATAAAATGGGTGCCAGGACACACCCCTGTTTGAGACCGCTTGTTGTTGGGATACCCTTGATAGATTAGCTCCGCTCCCTAGCTTGATTCTAACCCATGTGTTAGAATATAGGTTTTTGATCCCTTTCTAAGAAGCGGGAGGATGCACCAGTCTTTTCATTTTCTCTAGAGCCTTTTGCGATTTACACAATCAAAGGCGGCTTGGTAGTCAGTGTAGCAGAGGTAGAAAGGCAGCTTTGCAATTTTAGATAAATCAAAAGTGAGTGATAGAGCCATCGTGTTTGTCGAGGTTTCGGTTTTCCTTGTGAAACCTGTTTGGTTACGGGAGATGATTAAATTCGTGATGGGCCAATCAGTGAGATATTCCAGTTGGATTCCGGCGTAGTACTTTGCCTTGTTATCAATGAGGGCTATTAACGTGTAATTCCCTGGCTCGAGTTTTTTGCCTCCTTTGAAAATACGGGAGATAATAGAGTCTGTTAATGAGGATGGGATTGCTGCTTCTGTTAGAACGTGATTGAAGAGTGGCGCCATTACTTCTACCCATTTTTTCGCGTCTGTCTTATAAATTGCCTGGGGGATAGAGTTTGGACCTGGTGCTCCTGTGGTATGCCCCTTTGCTATCTGCCGGAGTACATAATTGGCAGCTATGGTGAGCGTGCTCCCTGAGACCAACGCTGGCTCTGCTCCCGAGACATTCCCTCTGGCAGGTCGGCCCCTGAGTCTTGCAAGGTTACGCTTGTGACCATTTGAGAATTGAAGTGTGCGTATAAGTAGTCAGCCCAAACTTCTTCTGAAATACTGGATTCCAGCCTGCAGTGGGCAAGGTTTTTTAGAGCGTGAACCATTTTTCAAAACATGTTGGAATTGTGATGCTTGGGGTCCCTGATAAGTTTGTCCCAGAAGAGCTCTGTGTTTTGTCTCTTGATGGCCCATATTGCTTGTTTAATTTTTTGTTTAGTGGCCCTTAGGTTGGCGATATATGTTTCATTGAGTGGGAACCAGCGAACTTTGCAAAGGGCTTTATTGACTTTCCATTTAAATTGTTTCAGAGTGAAAGCCTTGTGTAGTTTTTGGCTGTTCACAGGAGTGAGTTCATGTTGGGTCCTAGCTGGATTTACGCTAGTGGCAAACTGTTTAGAGAAGGTGTCGGTAAATGCCTCCCATTGTTCTCTAACTGAGCACTTTAGTTGTTGACTATTTAGTAGGTGTAGTTCAGCTTTTTGCACCAAAGTCCCTATCGTGTCAGAGGACCACTTCACTCTTTTTAGATCTGTCAAGCAGGGCAGCTCCGCCACTAAGGCGGAGAAGCGTCGCCCCACTGCCTTTCAGCAGGGCAAAAAAGGAAAAATAAAATGATAATAATGAGAAGTTATTATCATTTTATTTTTCTGTGCTGGGGCAGCTTTGTGGGGCAGGGCTAGGCTGCGCAGGGGGGAGGAGTGGTGGCACCCTCCTAAGTGTGCATGTATGTTTGGCCAGCCCTCTGGGGCCGGCCAAACATTCATGCGCACTTTGCATGTTCTCCACCCAGGCTGAATTACAGCCTGGGTGGAGAACATGCCCCGGCTTCCATTCCCCATCTGAGCTCTGAACCACGGTGCTCAGACCAATCACAACGCTGTAATGCAGCATTGTGATTGGCTCAGGGGAGCCTGGGTGCCCACCAATCACAACGTTGCATTTCAGCATTGTGATTGGCTTGGGGGAGCCTATCCTGCTTCCTGCTTTCTGTTCCAACAGAAGCCAAGAAGAGGACAGAAGAGAGTGTTTTAAAAAAAATGTATTTTCTCCCCCTTCCCCCCCCCTCCCCACTACTGATTCGCAGGAGCAGCTGCGCCTGCAGTCAAGTAGATGGAGCCCTCAGGTACTTCTGTGTGTTTTTTAATCAGATCGAAGGCGAGTTCTAGCTCTTGGGGGAGGTGATCGCTTTCCGGTCTTGGCCACATTTTAAAGGAGAGGACCGAGTGTAGCAGGGGGAAGGATACCAGTGTGTAATCTAATAGTGAGTTTCCATTTATGGAGTGAAACGTGAGGGCTGGAGGGATGTTCCCTTTGAAACACCCATTTAGGACCCACAAGCCCAGGTGCTCTACTTTTCCGAGCAAATTTAGGGGCATTCTGATCCTCCTTCTTAACTTTATTTGTGCTTGTTTGGGGATTTCCCATTTACATTCCTGGGCATCTGTACTTTCATTCCTTATGGATTTGCCGAGTAGTTTCATGTTGAAGTCTCCCGTCACTATTCGCGGTGAGTGTGGGTGAAACCCCCCCCTACTTTAAAGATGTTTTCTATCAGTTTTTTTATGTCTCCCTGTGGTCCTTGCACGTGGGTGGCACACAAATATTTATTAGTGTCAATGACTGTTCCTTCCCACTGTTTTCCAACGTCAGATGCAATATTTGAAGGTTTACAGAATATGTTGTTAGGTTCTTGCTCTTAACTTTGGTTGCTGTGGATAGGTATATTCCTAGGCCTTCTTGACGTCGGCCGAATTTTGCGTCTTTGATGGCAGGGATCAAATTATGGGAGAAGCCAGGAATTGAGACTGGCTCCGGGCCCATGTTTCCTGCAAGGCTATGACGTCGAAGGAATGGAAGTGTCTTAGTAGTACTGGGTCTTCTAGCTTATCCCTTAGGCCATGTATGTTCCATAAGCAAAGTCTAAAGTTGTATATTCTTTGGTCCACTCCTCCTTCTTTAGTGTCGGTTCACTTTGATCGTGGCTGTTGGTTCATTGTTCCGGCCATCCACCCCCATTCATTCCTTGAAGTTTCCTCTCTACGTTGAGTTATTGAATAGGTGTTTGGATCTGGGCCTGTGACTTTGTTTGCTTTTGGTGGCGATGCCCCTTTCGCATCCCTAAGGACTGAGTAGAGCATATATGAGAGATTCGTGTTCTCCGTCTGAGCATCTTTGAGCCTCCTCAGGGGGTTCGGATACCCCGGTTCAAGAAAGGTTTCCACTACGATCCCCCAGTCCATTAATTGTTTGCGCTTGTTTAAGACTTTCTGTGCTGTTTCTGTGGATCTCCAAGGGACCTTGGTTGAGTCATTGTGATGCCCTGATGCTGGGCTAATGAATTGGACGGACTACATTTCTGCAGATGGGATCCCTTCTAGTGTGGGAATCTTCTTTAGCAGTCTGATGATGTGCCCTCAGTTTAAAATGTCTTCATTTTCCATTAAACGATATTTCGGGTGGAACAGGGTTACATTTGCTGACCTTTTTAGTAGATTCGCTGGTGTGTTCCTGTCAGCCAGCGTCAAGTAGGTTGGGGCTTCGTGGGCCTGGAGCCTGGTAAGGGCAAATAGACCTTGTGTGGGCTTGCATTGGGTGGATTTGTTTGGATGAGGTAGCCAAGGGCGATGTGAACTGAGTCGAGCGTAGGGGGTTCTGAGATTCCTCCCATACCTACAGGGTCCTCATCATTTATTTTTTCCTGATGTGAGATGTGCGACCCTTCCCTGATTCTGGGGTGTTTGAGAGAGGCCATATCCTGATGTGATGTTAAGGACTGCCCTTTTTAAGAAGAGAATGCTTTCAGGCTTTGTTGTTTCGAGAATTGGTTCAGAATCTTCGTTGCCCCTGTGTGTGACAGCGAAAGCACCTGGGCCCTGGCTGAGTGTTTCTAGTGTCCTGTGCTGGTCACCAATTGAGTCAGAAAGACTATGACAGTTTCTGAAAGGCCGACTGCAGGAGTGTTTGCTGTGTGAGTCTCGGGGTCTTGGTCTGAGGGCAGAGCACTTTGGGTCTTGGTGTCTGGGTTTGATGGTTTGAGTGATTGGTTTTCGTAAATGACTTGTTCTGATGTTGCCTCATTCAATGGCGGAGGGTCTCAGTTGTGCCGTCCTAATCTAGGACCTGTGTTATCCAAAATAGTATAGTTCCTTAACTAGTTAGTTTTTGTGAAGTTCTGGTTTTGTTATTTCCATTTTTGGCTTGGTTTGGATTTTGTTTTGCATCCTGTTATCGTGAGAGGGTGAGCTCCTTCTTTGGTAAGTGGTTGATTTTTCAGTGATTCATCCCTTTTGATGGCAACCTCTGTAGTTGTTCTGTTTTTGTCCATGGCCTCTGTCCTTGCTCTCTTGTCTTTTCTCAGGGGGCTGCCCATTGTTGGGGTGCTAGATGAGCTGCTCTTATGGTCTGGGGGGGACTGTGCAGTCCCCTCCACTGTAGATTTTGTTAGTTCAGTTGCCGAGGCTTCCCTATTACTTAATGATCTCTCCCAGGACCTCGGGTAGAGTGCTCAGCTTCTCCAGGACAGGAGAACACGTACATCTAGGGAAAAGCTCCAATGTGTCGTCTTGAGCTCTTTTAATAAGCTTGTTCAGGTCTTCAATTTTGCCATCGATGCTGGCTATGTGGACTGCTATGGTGTTCAATAACTCGATTTGTACATCCATTTTGACTGAGGGGTATACCAACGTGCCGACCATTGACTGAATGGTCTTCAGCAGTGTAAGGCCAGATGCCATTATTTGACTGGTCAGTTTGCTTTTACACTTTTCCGAGGGACAGGCCCCTAGATGTTGATAGGATTTCCTCTGACACATATGAGGCCAGCAGCTCATTCCACTCTTCTGGTGTTAAGCCAGAGAATTCCGTTTCCACTTCAGTAGCATTCGTTGCTGGAGTCAAGTGGTCTTCGGCCATGTCAGTCCTTAGTTTGCTTTTTGGCCCTCTTGAACCTTCCTCCTCTCCAGTTGGATTGCATTGTTGGTCTGTTTTGGGGAAGGGCACTTCCTGAACTGAGCCCCACTGCACAGCACGATGGTTGGTTCGCCGATTGCTGGGTAATCCTATTGAAGTTCTCCGGGTTGCTGGCGGTCTGTGTGTTTTCTTGGGTCTGGATTTCATTCTCCCTAGCCGCTGCTGGACTGTTTGAGCTATTTTTGCTGAAACTCTGCTCCAGCTTGAAATTCTCTTTCTTATTTGTGTTGTCGTGGCTCTGGGGGCTTCCCCTTGTTTCTTCGTCCGGGCCGTCAGGAGTTCCCAAATGTTGAATTAGAGTGTCATTTGGCATGTTGATTGAAAGATGAATTGCAAGGACCAGCATTATTCCAGAGTCGCAGGGTAGAGTTTGGTTAGAAGTTTGTCCTCTTGAATGTATGAACATGGTAGGTGTGAGAGGGATGGTTAGCCCTGCAATTGGTGTGATTGTTGATTAGGTAGGTAAACCTGCGTCCTTCAGAATTTGAAACTTGGTGGTCATTTTTGGCTGGCAGTCAGGGGAGACAGCGGTCTCACTGATGTTTACTAGTGGTGTTGTACTGGTGATGGGTTTCTTCCATTTGCTTCTGTGTTGTTGGGAGTTTCTCATTCTCCCTGACCTCACAGTTGGCTACGGCTGTTATAGTTTGTAATAGCACCGTAACACAATGCTGTGGTGACAGGGCAGGTTGACAGGGTGGTTTGATCCCCTGTCCTGTGAGGTTCTGTTGTGGTGCACTGGTCTTCAGCTCTTCACTGTTGCAAACTTTGTAGTAGCCTTTGTTTTCTGGTCATCCCTAGCTTATTGGGCTTAGGTTCTTTAGAGTTCCTTAATTTTCCTTGAAATACCCCTACATGGCCCGTGTTGTTTCAGTACCTGATCCTTATGGATTTCCCGGTACTTTAGTGATGTTGTACCCACTGATCAGCTGATCATATGACTTTTTCTAGGAGCGCCCCCTCACCTCCTCTGTGCTGGTCCTTCTTGTGTTTTGTTTTGTTTGTTTTGCTCTCTTTGCTGTCTTTTGCCGGGGGAGTGGGGGGGCATGAGCACGCTTCGGCAAAGGGTTGCTGCTTCAGGTCTCAAAGATGTAGGGGACAGGGAGCAGCAATTGCCTATGCACCGGTGTGCCTGGCAACCAGTCCAGGTGTCAACAGGGTTGTTGGCTTGGCTAAACTTTTGATAATGTGTTGATGATGTGGCAGCTATTAAATTGATGTAGAAAACAAAAGAGAGAGCAAGGACAAGATATTGGGAACGTCCTTATCCCTAAGTACTTATTTCATGAACAACGTGGACAAACCCATTAGAGATGACTCTGCTACATCTATTGTGCCAGGCACCGCTTAGGTTTGTAAAAAAAACCCTCACCCACCAACCTAGTTGGTGGCATGCTACATCATTGGGTTCCCAACTGGGTAGCCGAATGCTACCCAGCTGTGCTACAACGCCTGATTACATCAGAGCGGGATTTTTTTGGTGGTGTGATGTGAAGTGGTAAAATTTAAAATACCTCTGGGATTCCTTACTGACCAATTTTTTATTTCCAGCGGCCCAGGATATATTAAAAAGAAAAGGGATAAAAAGAAGATTAATAATTGGTCTTCATTATCCTACTGGTCGACATGTTTCAGCCTCTAAAAAAATTGTGGAGGCTTTCTTCAGGACCAAATAACGTGATACAGTATTAAATAGTGAAAGTGGCAAAAATGAGCCACGTGTATATTTTTTGCAGCACACACGCTAAGGTGTGCTGTGCATGCAGTGGTTAGACCGTACTTACGGGCCCACTGGTTAGGATAAACCTGTAAGACAAAAGGAGGAAAAGTAAAATGGACAAACAACAAATATAGTTAAAAACGTGGTTGGTGTCATTTGCTCCTTATATTCACTAGTCCAGCGTCTGCCCAGAAGTGTGGTTGCCAAGAGCACTTATTGAGTCATTCAATCACGTGTGCTAGCACTCATACCATAGACATGCAACACACTTCCAGTATGTACTAGATCATGCATTGTGTTTTCACGTGGGCATGCATGTCTATATTGGTAGGCGATTTGGTGACACGTTAATGCACATGTCACAGCGTTTGTGTATTATAATTAAAGGTGGCTAGGCCATTGTACTTTGTGCAACATGGCCTCTAGCGTGACCTATCAATCCATATCAACGATAGTGATAGTATGTGCACATCTATTGTTTTTGCGTGCATCCAATGCTTGTTTTGATGTCATATAAAATACAATTACACTAGCTACGTGATTCTTGTAGCTTTACAGATCCCAGGAGGAGCGTACACCTTTAGTCACACACTGTTAAGGAAGCAATGAAAAAATAATGAAAAATACATTTAGTATCTGCAAGTAGTACTCGGCGTGTCAATGGGTCCCGAAAAACTGATGTAGTGGCTTGTATTTTGCCTGTTAATTGCCGTGCCCTGTAAATGAAAAGAAAACCTTACTTCGTCAAGGTTAGACGCCCGCTGCTACACTTACTCCGGTCTCCTCGGGATCGCGACGATACTCATGTCAGGAGCCGGCGTTGTTTAAAGGTGAGTCCGGCTGGAACGTCTTGGGGCGGGGATCACGTTCGCACGTCAGCGCGTGTGTGGGTGATGCGGTACGTTGGTTTCCTGTTTGAAAAAGACTAGAGTGTGTCCTAAATAGGACAGTGGTTGCGTCTGCGCATAAAAGAGTATGCGTATGACGTGGATTGGTACACAGTCTGTTATCCGTTCTAATAACATGAATAGCTGTGAGAATGTACTTTATATTGAATGACAATAAGTGTCATTAAAAATGAGTCATTAAAAATGAATGAGGGGAACGTCACCGGCTGCAAATTGCAATGATATGATATTTTGTGTTAACCGGTACGTAAATAAGTGTATTAGTACAGAATTTCGAGATTTATTAGAGTGCAGTGATCTGACCATTGATAGAGAAAAGGAGATGCTATGTTTTAAATGGGTCTCAGCCCACAAAGGCTTGGTACTAATGTTATCCACAGCATTTGTATTTGTGTGGATGTTTTTATGTTCAGGTTGTTTGTGCACACTGTACGGAATTTTATCATGGGTATTTATTAAGGCAATTCCATGGAATGTTATCGTTAAGCCCATGTATATAGATAGATAAACGATAAATCCATCGTTGTTCTTTCTCATTTGGATATTGGTAGTGTTGGGCTCAAGTTGTTCTATTATCACCCAGTCCATGTCATTGGTGGTGTGTCCGACTTCGAGAAAATGGTTGGTCATCCGTGTGGTATTGCGTTTGCAATGGACATTACTTCGGTGTTCGCAAATCGGTGTCTTTTTTTTTCGGCTCGTAATCCGATGTACTTCAGCCCACACGGGCATGTGATCAAGTTAATGGCGTTCATTGAATTGCAATTTGTATGCTTTCTTATGTGCCAGATTTTTCCTGGTTCCAAATTCAGGTTCTTTGTGGGTTTGGTCAAATGGCAGACACTGCAATTTCCACACGGGAAATGACCTATCACATTGGGAAGACCCCATGCATTTAACACAGTGTTGCGTTGCCTGATGTGTTGCTGAGGGCGTGTTGTCACTAGGCTGTCGTTTAGACTTTTGCCTCTCTTGTAAGAAAATAGGGGCTTGTCCCAATTAAGTTTTCCAGTGTTCAGTATCTTCCAATGTTTTTGTATAATCCGTAATATTTGATTGGAGATCGGATTATAGGTGGTAACACATGTCAAAGGAATTACGGACGATGTCCGTTGTTTCTGTTCCAGCAAGCCGTCTCTGTTTTGATTGCGTGCTCGTTTTTTTGCTGTGTTGATGATCTTATCAGGGTATCCCCGTTCCTTCAGTTTCATTGTTAGCGACTGTGCTTGGTCCTTGAAATCTTGCAGACCACTGCAATTTCTACGTAAGCGCAGATATTGTCCACATGGCAGATTCTCTCTTAGAGTTCTGGGGTGGAAGCTAGTGTAGTGAAGGAGAGAATTTTTTGCTGTTGCCTTAAAATGAGTTTTTGTCTCAAGCGTACCACTTGTAGCCATTATATCCAGGTCAAGGAAAGTGATGCTTTTTTTGTTCATACTGTGAGTGAACTTAAGGTTGAGATTGCAACCATTTAGCCATGTGAGAAAAGTCTGTAGCGAGTCTTCTGGGCCTTCCCAAATGAGAAAGATGTCATCAATGTACCTTTTGTAAAATTTCATGTTTGAAGAGAATAGCGTATTGGGGTTAAAAAGTATGTTTTTTCAAAGTTGAAGACATACAGCCCGGCCACACTAGGGGCAAAGGTGCTGCCCATCGACGTACCATACGTCTGTAAAAAAAGGTCTCCTTCAAACTCAAAGAAGTTGTGTTTGAGCGCAAGTTCTGCGCACTTGAGCACAAAAGACTTAGGGGTGTTGTAGTCCCAACTTAGAGAGTTTAGTGATATTTCCAGTACTTTCAGTGTCTCATCTTGAGGTAGACTGGTGTATAAACTCTCTATGTCCAAACTGACCAGAAATGATGTCGCAGGATCGAAGGTGAGAGTTTTAATTTGTCCCAGTAGGTCCTTCGTGTCCTTCAAGTAGGTGGTTGTGGTCTGCACGATTGGTTGGAGGAAGAAGTCACAAAACCGCGAGAGGGGTTCTAACAATGACCCGATGCCCGACACGATGGGGCGGCCAGGTGGTGGAATTTTATTTTTGTGAATCTTTGGAATTGTGTAGAAGTACGGGATCTTGCGGGTGCTAGTGGTTAGAAATTGGGCTTCCTGTTTGCTAATTTGGCCCAGACTTTCCGCATCTTTCACCATGTTCTGGATTCTATTTTTCAAACTGGCACTTGGATCTTGTTCCAACGGTTTGTAGTTTTTGGTACCGCTCAGAAGACGTCGGCACTCTTCTTGGTAGGCATCTTTGTCTTGTAGTACTATGCCCCCGCCTTTGTTGGCTGGTTTTATGATAATGTTTTCATTAGCTTTCAGGGTCTGTAGGGCATCAAATTCTTTTCCACTGGTGTTCTTGAAGTTTGGTTCCTCATGAGTAGCTTCTATCTCGTTGAACACCGCTTGCTCGAATGCAGTGATTTCCACTGGTATGGCATTCGGAGGAGGAATAAAAGTAGATTTGAGCTTGAATTTGGTGTCGCCCTGCTCATCATTTCTGGTTTCAGTTGGTTGGTTTTGGAAAAACGCCTTGAATTTAATTTGCGAAAAAACTCTGCCATTTCGCAGTGTAATTTAAATTTGTCAAGTCACGCTGTAGGGACAAAACCTAGGCCTTTGTTGAGAAGATCTTCTTCTGTCTGTGTGAGAACATGGAAGGAGAAGTTGGTTATTAGGTTTGGCTGGAGCTGGGTCCTGCTTGTTGCTCCTTGGTCTTGCTTCGTGTATATGCTCCTGGGTTCTGGTCTTCTTCCCAGTGGACCTGAGTCTGTCGTCTTCGTCTGCCTCGTCCCCGTCGGCCGCCCCCTAAAAAAGGGAACCTTTGGTTTCAGTTCATAAATGGCGGCTGGGGTTGGGCAAAAGGTGGGTTCCATCCATACATCATATGGGGGTTCATCTGTGGGTGAGGATTCGGGTAGTGTACCTGGCCTCCTGGTGGTGCTTGGGGCCAGGGTTGTTGCCAAGGGATACTTCTCCCTCTCCCTCGCTGTCTGTTGCAAAAGCTTCCTGCACTCGAACCGCTGCTCACGGATGAGTCTTCATCGGAAGACCCTCCTGAAAAATCATTGCGTTTGATGGGTTTGTAGTCCGCATCAGCATATGGGTAGGTCTTCACATAAGAGAATTTTTTCAGGTCTTTTTGAAATTTAGGAATTTTTGATTGTGTGATATCTTCTTTGTATTCATTCATTTCCTTATTGACTTCGTCGAGCTTTTTCTTAAAGGACGTTAAGGTAGTTTTGAAGTGATTTTCTGTTGCCTGTAGTTCAATCAAAATGGCATCAGATAGTCTTTTGGCTGTCTGTATGATGAGGATGATCCAGTCTCTGGTACAATGCCATGCGATTTGGGCCCAGTCTTTTCTAAAAGCGGCATCATCAAGAAAAATGCGGGGGTCATTTGTTACTATCAGGCCCTTTTGGAGCAGTGTTGCTCCTTAAGTATTCCGTAAGGATTACGCCGTGTAAAATAATTCTAATATAATTTCTTTTTTTCTCGGTCAGGTTTTCCCAGTCTGCACTCTGAGCTATGCTTTTTGCAACATTAAGATCTGCCATTAATGGGGGTGCTGAAAGGATTGTATTCACATCTTCCTCTGTAAAGGTGAGTCCGGGGTTCTCAGCCATGGTGAGCTGTTAGTATATGACAAATATTCTTTTTTTTTAAATGTGGCTCTCGCAGCTGCACGCTGCCTAATATGTAGAAAACAAAAGAGAGAGCAAGGACAAGATATTGGGAACGTCCTTATCCCTAAGTATTTATTTCATGTACAACGTGGACGAACCCACTAGAGACGACTCTTCTACATCTATTGTGACAGTCACCGCTTAGGTTTGTAAAAAGAACCCTCACCCACCAACCTAGTTGGTGGCATGCTTCATCATTGGGTCCCCAATTGGGTAGCCGAATGCTACCCAGCTGTGCTACAACGCCTGATTACAGCGGAGCGGGATTTTTTGGGTGGTGTGATGTGAAGTGGTGAAATTTAAATACCTCTGGGATTCCTTACTGACCAATTTTTTATTTCCAGCGGCCCAGGATATATTAACAAGCATTGGCATAGCCAATAGGTCTCGCCTTTGGGACCTTATAAGTGTTTAGCCAGAACTACTGGCTTTGCAAATGTCTTTAAGCTATGGTGTAGAGCAGTGTGGCAGCTGTGCAGCATGTTGAAAAGTTATAATAAAAAAGTGTTGTAAGCATTTTTTTGTTATTTTATGTATAACCAAGAAGATATTATGTAGAACTGAACGACTCTATTAAAAAAAGTATTAACATAAAAAATGTCTTCTAGGTTTTTTTTGTTATTGCTGTTCTGGCAAATCTTCCTGCCTGTTCAAATGCTTGTTTGTTATAGCATTTTGTTATGGTGGGAGGGGGTGGGACGACCATAAACAGCACTCGTAGTGAGGTGGTGCTGCACTGGTGCAGAGCTGGTGCTGCACGTAGGTGGTGCTGCACATGTGCAGAGGTGTTTCTGCACTGAATCTGAGGTGGTGCTCAGATAGTGCTGCGCTGGTGCTAAGGTGGTGCTGTGCTGGTGCTGAGATGGTGCTGCGCTGTGGCTCAGTGGTGCTTCGGTGGTGGTGTTGTGGTGGTGCTCAGGTGCTGCTGAGTGATGCTGCGTCGGGCAAATTACACGCTATATAAAAAACGCATAAATAAATAAAATAAATATAGTAAGTGGCAACGTGTGGAGTAATTAAACTTGCTGTCACTGCACCCGCCTGCCTTCAAGGAGAGAGGCAGTTGCTAATGTACATGAAAGCTCATGAACAATACAGAATAAGAACTGAAACTAAACATTTCTGCCACCTTAAAGCTACAGCTCAAACTCAGTCTCAGTGTGCACAGAAAGAAAAGAGTGATGACGATGGCTTTCAGGACAGAGCATGCTAACAGTCGAGCTACTTCGCCGATTTGCGTGATAAATGTCAGACTCTGCGGGAATGCGGAGTTTAATTGAAAAAGCGTTAGTTCCACCACAGATGCGCGGCACTTGGCACGCCTGAATCGTGTATAGTTCGGCCAGGAAGCATTAGAAGGTGCGTCGCCCTATTCCCGCTAACAATAACTGCAGAGTCTTTCACATAAGGGATTTTCCACCTAAAATCAGTATAACCCCGCATTTCATTACTTCCGGATAAGATTAGGTTTCGTTTCTTTTTTTATATGTAATCACCCAAGGCCGAATCGGATTCAATAGTGCGTCTGCACCTTCCTAAAATTAAATCGGTGTGCTTGGCTAAGAGAAGAACCTGAAACAGAAAGCGGACATAAAAATACTTTTTTTATCGTTCCTTGACTGCAGCTGGTTGTAAAAGGCCCGCAGGGCTATTAATAGACACAGAGTAAACAATTAACAAGTTACGCTGGCCAATGTAGTCTACCAAGGGGCCGAATCAAAGAATGCTTTGCAGGCTCACTACAGACTTTAGTTTGATAAAATCTTAATGTAGGAATGCACGAATGCGTAGACTTCAAGGGAGCAAGGGTGGGCGTGTTAGTGACGGAAGTGAGTTCTGTACACGTTATTATTTAGGCAACTCGTGTGCGTTGAAGAGCCGTAATTTCTAAATGGGTTACAAAGGCGAGGAAGTGACTTTTGAGTATGTTTACAAGCGCAGCTTGGGAGGTGAGAAGCCGGGGTCTGTTGCCAGCGGGCAATGCTAGTTTGCTGAAAGGCGCAGGCTTTTGCCCTCCTTCACTGCTCTCCCGGCCCTCATTTGTTAACCCGACCTGGTGACTCTGGGCTCATGCCGGCAGCTAACAGCTTTGTTCCTTTGTGGCACTCCCGCTTTAGCTGTGAACATCGTAAGCTAAAGCGCGGGTGCCGCAATTGCTTAAAATGTAAAGAAGTAGAAAAAAACATTTTTCTATTTTTTTACTTTTTAAGCAATCACGGCACCCGTGCTTTAGCTTACGATGTTGATAGCTAAAGCGCGGGTGCCGCGATTGTAACAAAAGCTCGGAGGGAGGGTGGGGAGAGACAAATTTTAAAAATAATACACGTGGAAGGGGAGACAGATACAATTAGAAAAAAACACGGTTGAGACTGGCAAATGTAGCATCTGAAACCAAGTGAAACAAAAGGTGCGAGGAGGTGGCTCAACATATAACGCTGCCGACTTTGGAACAGGAAAACAGGGTTCGATCCTCGGCTTGGGCTGCATCAATTAAGTGTGATTTAATTATGAATAAATTAAACGTAAATAAATAAACAGCCTTGAGTAAGGGCAGGAAGCTGCCAGATGTGTAAATGCAAGCAGCAAAGAAAAAAAGTAGTCCCTAAATAAAAAGTTAACAGCCAGCAGGGTAAGCTAACTGTAGTTGGTCCATGCTGCTTCCTCCAGAAACGGAAGAAAAAGGAAGTGATGTATCGGACCACCAGCCAATAATGAGCAAGATAAGAACAGCAATGCCAGATTCCACCAATGGCAAGCGACAAAACAAAGAGAAATGCAATGGGTGGAGTTTCAGTAGTAATACTGATTACTTGATGCCTCGTAGAGGCAGCGCATGCGCTGCCTATGCGAGACCTAAAAAGGAAAGGGATAAAAAGAAGATTAATTTAATAATTGGTCTTCATTATCCTACTGGTCGACATGTTTCAGCCTCTAAAAAAATTGTGGAGGCTTTCTTCAGGACCAAATAACGTGATACAGTGTTAAATAGTGAAAGAGGCAAAAATGAGCCACGTGTATATTTTTTGCAGCACACACGCTAAGGTGTGCTGTGCATGCAGTGGTTAGACCGTACTTACGGGTCCACTGGTTAGGATAAACCTGTAAGACAAAAGGAGGAAAAGTAGAAACGACAAACAACAAATATAGTTAAAAATGTGGTTGGTGTCATTTGCTCTTTATATTCACTAGTCCAGCGTCTGCCCAGAAGTGCGGTTGCCAAGAGCACTTATTGAGTCATTCAATCACGTGTGCTAACACTCATACCACAGACATGCAACACACTTCCAGTATGTACTAGATCATGCATTGTGTTTTTACGTGGGCATGCATGTCTATATTGGTAGGCGATTTGGTGACACATTAATGCACGTCACAGCGTTTGTGTATTATAATTAAAGGTGGCTAGGCCATTGTACTTTGTGCTACATGGCCTCTAGCGTGACCTATCAATCCATATCAATGATATTGATAGTATGTGCACATCTATTGTTTTTGCGTGCATCTAATGCTTGTTTTGATGTCATATAAAATATAATTACACTAGCTACGTGATTCTTATAGCTTTACAGATCCCGGGAGGAGCATACACCTTTAGTCACACACTGTTAAGGAAGCAATGAAAAAATAATGAAAAATACATTTAGTAGCTGCAAGTAGTACTTGGCGTGTCAATGGGTCTCGAAAAACTGATGTAGTGGCTTGTATTTTGCCTGTTAATTGCCGTGCCCTGTAAATGAAAAGAAAACCTTACTTCGTCAAGGTTAGACACCCGCTGCTACACCTACTCCGGTCTCCTCGGGATCGCGACAATACCTCTGTCAGGAGCCGGCGTTGCTTAAAGGTGAGTCCGGCGGGAACGTCTTGGGGCGGGAATCATGTTCGCACGTCAGCGCGTGTGCGCGTGACACAGTACGTTGGTTTCCTGTTTGAAAAAGACTAGAGTGTGTCCTAAATAGGACAGTGTTTGCGTCTGCGCATAAAAGAGTATCCGTATGACGTGGATTGGTACACAGTCTGTTATCCGTTCTAATAACATGAATAGCTCTGCGAATGTACTTTATATTGAATGACAATAAGTGTCATTAAAAATGAGTCATTAAAAATGAATGAGGGGAACGTCACCGGCTGCAAATTGCAATGATATGATATTTTGAGTTAACCGGTACGTAAATAAGTGTATTAGTACAGAATTTCGAGATTTATTAGAGTGCAGTGATCTGACCATTGATAGAGAAAAGGAGATGCTGTGTTTTAAACCGGTCTCAGCCCACAAAGGCTTGGTACTAATGTTATCCACAGCATTTGTATTTGTGTGGATGTTTTTATGTTCAGGTTGTTTGTGCACACTGTACGGAATAGATGTAGCAGAGTCGTCTCTAGTAGCTATTAAATTGAGGCATTGGGCTGGGCTGGCGTGCTGACTCTATGCCTGTGTGACCATTGTTATCCACTAGTTTGGCCACTAGTTCGGCCCGCAGTGGGTGAAAGGAGGGGATGAGCAATGAGAGGAAAGGGGCAGGGGGAAGGCAAAATGGTGCGCAAGCTTCACCAGCACCTAGGCAGTCCACCTCCGCTAACAGTGGCCCTAGGCCCTGTGGAACAGCGTCTACCGCGCTGCTGCCTTGCTGCATTTTCAGTGCTGTCGGTGCTCCCACACTCTGGCTCAATGCTCCAACTCCTGCTCCCAAGACGGCGCATGAGGCGCCGCCTCCTCCACCCCCACTGCTAGCCCCTAACCTCGAGTCAGCCCGGAAAAAAAGGAGGCGGGCTCAGAGGAGCGGGTAGCGTGCAGCAGGTGGGTGGACCAAAGTGCTCTCCAGGCCCCGGGCCAAAGCACCAGGCTCCAAGCTTTGGCCTTACTTACGGCCCCTGCGGCCATAGCGGGAGTTCGTGCTGGAGTTTTCCAATCGACCGGCGTTACCCAGCAGCAGCTTGCTTGCTTCCTGCTGCTTGTTAGGCATTCTGGCCACACTCTGGCAGCGTCGTCTGTTCATGTATCAGCCTCCAACTGCTTCCAGTATTCTGTGTCAGACTGAGATTTAAAGATTATAATCCATCTAATTCTTCCTACACAGGCACCGCTTCCAGTATTACTCCTGGGGAGATCATCAGACCTGCGGCCTGGAGAATTCGTGGTAGCTCTGGGAAGCCCCTTCTCCTTACAAAACACGGTAACAACAGGAATCATCAGTACCACGCAAAGAGGTGGCAAAGAGCTTGGGCTGAAGGACTCTGACATGGAATATATCCAGACCGATGCCATCATCAATGTAAGTTTAGTCTTCAGTATTATCTGCATGAGTCCTCGAAAATCAGTTTGTACTGTGTTTTTTAGATAATGCAGCTTTCACTATGTTTGTAAAATGAAATACAGATTAAGGTAGGGTTTTAAATGTTGTAGCCTGCAAATAGCTGTAAATTGCATTAAGTAGCGTAACAGCAGTTGTATAACATACAGTGCCCAAAAAACATCAGTATATGGAAGTCCACAATGGTTGCACAAAATCAGGAAAATAATTTATTTATTACACTCTGGTTGTAACATCACTATTCAACTTAATTAAGTCAGTGAAATAACTACTCTGTTGTAATAATGCTTTACAGTTGAATAGTGACTAGTGACATCCAAGTATATGCTGAAAGAGAAGCCCCTTGAGCAAAGTGCCAACTTCCTAGGCCTTATGCAATTCCTGGTATGTCTGTATCTTCAGATTCCTTTCTTCTTAGAATAATTTTCCTTCAAATGCACACTCGGGCCTATTTACGAGGAGGATTGCATCACGTTTGCACCACGCAAGGTGGTATATGTGCGACACAAACCTTAAGTAAGATTTATGAAGCCACACAAAGCCTCTTTGTGTGGCCCTGAGTGGCTCCATAAATCTGGAGTAACGCAATGCAGCGCAGATCACTGCATTTCCTTACTCTGCCCCAGGAAGGTGTTGTGTGGGTGTTCCCAAGCAACTTCCATGGTTTTTGACGCATTCCCAGATTTACCAGTACTGGTAAAGCTGAGGATGTGCCAAAAAGTTACGCCTTCCCAGGGAAGGTGGAACGAGGAGAAATATCTCTATTTCTCCTTGTTTCTGTAGCACACATAGAAAGAGGAATATGTCTCCCAGGATTGTGTCCCTTCCTGCACAAAAACAATCCTGCATTCAACACAGTCACCCTTGCCCCATGGTGCAAGGGTGCCTGCATTGGCGCTAGGGTGCCAGAGCAAGGGAAAAAGCAGGAATGCACTGTATTGCCTTAAATACTGTGCATTCCTGCCCTTTCCCTCTCACGCAGTGCAGCACAGCACAGCAAGTATATATATGTATACAGCATTATATATATGTATTGCACTGCTGGAGTTTATTTGGAACACACAAAAGGTGATGGGAGACTGCTTGCAATAAATCTAGCCACTGTCAATCGATCAGGGTAGCACTCCAATCCATCATTATTTTGCTCAGTCATATGCAAATCAGTCTTGACCCTGCTCCTCATGGAAACAGTCTGGCCCAAACTGCCAAGCCAGGTCCTCCATGAACCAGAATACAAGTAACCCAAAACCGGTTTCACCCTAGATATGGGCTCATCAGCCAGGTACAGCTTGGTTCCAGTGACACAGTGAGCATGGGACCCAAATCTGGGCATACCCACCGCTTAGGACAGTACATGAAACACACAGACGGTGATTGGAGCTCTTTTACACTAAGTCTAGCCACTGGCAATCACTCAGGGTAGCACTCCAACCCATCGTTCTTCTGCTCACCATGCCACCTCAATTTGGTCCCACCCAAATCAGTCTTGACCCTGCTCCTCATGGGAACTGTCCAGCCCGAACTACCAAGCCAGGTCCTCCCTGAACCAGAACACAAGCAACCCAGGACCTGTATTTTCACCCACGTTATGGGCTCATCGGCTAGGTACAACTTGGTTCCAGTGATACAGTGAGCATGGGACCTATGCCTCGTCATTCCATGCCACTTAGGGCAGTACATGAAACACAGAATAGTTAAGGACTTCATTTGAAGGCAGAAATATATTTGTACTTCATGACACAATTTTAACCACAAAGCTGAGTTCCAAGAAACTGGTTTAAAACAGATGCAAAAATGGGGTATGGTATGGCCAAAAGGAAAATGGAGGCATAGCCCAGGAACTCAATGAGTCACAGGACAATCTAAATGAATCACCATGCACAAATACCACTAGAGCCTTTTAATATACCAGAACTTAACGCTGCTTCATGATGCTAAGTGGATGAGCTTCTTTTGAGCCCTTAAACAGCATTTAAGGTAATTTCCAACAACGGAGGCTAGTCTATCACCCTGTTGGAGACACACTCTTACCAAGCAAATCCACTGCAGAACCTATGGTCAAGCTCCGGCTAGACACCCATCCAACTTCCATCACAGCTGAAGTGACTGAACAAACTATGCTATTATATGTCTCAGAGTTTCACCGGCTTCACATGCACGTTCCACCTGACTGTCGTGTAGTTCCCACTAATCCGAAGGATCTGCACATTTGTTTGGTCAGCATGAACTTTGGATGAGGTGCCTAGACTGATTCCGGGCACCCCCAGAAGATATGTTGGCTTAGAGACTAGCTAGCTCAAAGTGCCACCATAAGCCCCCCTAACCTTACCAGGGAGCGAATAGTTTCTGGCAACCAGTGAACATGACAACCCTGACCCCTCAGGGATCGTGGAAACAGATCAGAACCTTTCGCTGAATCACTCGTGCTTATTTGTGCTCAGGGAAATATACAGAATACACAATGGGACGTTTTCAATATATTTATTGAACCAACGTTATTCTTGTATAGAATACATGTGCTGCGAAAATCAGTAGACCGAAGCTGATGAAAGTGATTACAAGCACCAAAAGAGTAAATAGTAGGTACAGTTCTAACATGGTGCTAAAACAGGGTATATATGCAGCCATATAAACAAGGCAGTAATCAGGTGTACTCCTACTGAGCAAAACCCTACTCTAAGTGTACCTAGAGAGTGTATAGGTGTAGAGCCAAGAGTCTCCCCTAGGGACAATCCAACCCCATTACCTGAAGGGAGAGACTGAAGGACCCTGTCTTGGTCACAAACTGGGCCCCCCTCACGAGATGTCAGACCGCTGCGTGATGAAGCATGCAGGGTCCCACAATGTCAACTAAAGTGCCTCCTCTGCTAATCTATCGGGATGCTCATTATTTATAATAGAAAGCAGCCTTGCGATGTACGTTGTAGATCAGCGATGTTATGGATATGTAGATAGCTCTGTCGCCCCGTGGATGAAGATAAAACAACATTTGTACATAGTGCGTAAAGAGGATTGCACATGATGTTCAAGGCATCGTGATAATGTTGTGCGAAGCTAGATGTGTAAACAAAGTAGTTTCAGAGAAACGAATCCAACATTGTCGTGTATGCAAATATGTGCAAATGTTCACTGCATAAATGTTATTCTGAAAAAGTGGACAATGTAAGAAATTAGCAGCTTCGATACATGGGCCTAACCTGTGAACCTCATATGACCACAAAATGGCAGCTTCCATGGAGCACTACTATTTATCGCAATATTAGCCTGACCCTAAAATGGCGGCCAGTGGCACGAGAATGAAATGCTCAAACTAAATAAATCACTCTCTAGAAACAAGCGCCTTAATGTTCTGCCCTTAAGTGGCTCTCTGTCACTTAAGGGCATGTCCCTTAACCAATCCCGGTGCTGGTCTCATGCTGTTAACCAGCATGAGAGAAGCGCCAGGGTTGGAGGGAGCGGCCTCTCTCTATGCTCCCGAGCTCACTGGAGGCCTCTTCTTGCTCTAAACCATGCTGTCTAAAACTCTCAACCCAGCAGTCTTAAAGTGCACATGTCTGGCTGGCCATCGCAAGACAAGCGGCCAAGCCAAAGAGACATCTGCACTTTAAACTAGTGCACACCATAAGCTTATATGCTGATGATGTGGTCCTATCCTTGACGAATCCCATGTCTTCGCTCTCGGCCCTGGTAGACGAATTCAGTTGTTTTAGCGGGGTGTCCAGGTTTAAGGTAAACCTTTCTGAGTCGCAAATCTTAGATTTCTCGACCACCCCTGATACGGTGGCGGTCTTGACTACACAATTCCCATTCACCTGGGCTGGTGACCATATACCATATCTAGGTATCTTACTACACGTACTCCTGAGAAAACGTTAGCGGCCAACTACGGTCCACTCTTGGAGCAAACTACTAAAACTCTAGCCACCTGGACCCGGACAGGCCTCTCCTGGGCAGGACGTATCGCTGCAGTCAAGATGACGATCATGCCGCGTATACTCTATCTGGCACATGCATCAAGGAAGGCTTTTGCGATTCCTTAATTGCGATTATTAAGGAATCGCAAAAGCCTATGCATGTAGGAATCGCTATAAAAATAGCGATTCCTAAACATTCCTTAATTGCGACTCGGAAATTGCGAGCCGCAATTAAGGAATGGCTTCCCATTCATTCCTATCGGCCAACAGGCCCATAGGAATGAATGGGAATTGCATGCGCAATTTGCGAGTACCCTTCAGGTACTCGCAAATTGCGCATGCAATTTCAAGGGTGCAAGGGTGCCAAAAGGACACCCTGTTGCACCCCTGAAATTGTAATGTGCACCCATGTTGCGCACACACATGCCCCAAGGGTATGTGTGTGTGTAACATGGGACTTTGAAAAATGCACTTTGGTACATTTTTCAAAGAAATCTCAATTTACCATCACCTTTCATTTGACGGTAAATTGCGATTCTTAATTGCGAAACTGGAATTTCTTTTACTTTATTGCATTGCAATCGCAATTAAAGTAATCGCAATTTTGCGATTACTTAAATTGCGAATTTTTCATTTGGGATGATGCATTCCAAATGCAAAAATACCGGTCGCAAAGGGGCAGATTCTGAAAATCTGCCCGTTTGTTACCGGTTTTTCCTTTGATGCATGTGGGCCTATGTCTTTCAGACTATCCCCCCTCTCCCCATCCTCAGTCACCTTACGTAACTTGCAATGAGCCATCAATCACTTCATATGGGGCGGGAAGCAACCACGACTCAGGTTTCATCAGATTACTAAGCCTAAAGCAGCAGGAGGAGGAATGGGGGTCCCGGTGGTTCTGAGATACTTTCAAGCATCACAACTTCGCTTTATCTTAGAATAGAATCGCCCATTCTCAGAGAAACATTGGTCGTTCATGGACCAATCAATTGCAGGTGTGAATATATGGCGAGAGATCTGGCTTCCTCGTAAACACAGGGCATGGGGGCGCTATTCTTCCCCGATAACGGCGACTACCTTAAAAGTTTGGGATGTAACAGCGATCTGCCATGGTTTTAGTACATTCCCCTCCCCGATGACCCCGCTAGTAGACAACCCCGAATTCCCCCCTGGATGTAAGTTAGAATCATTTCAACTACAAAATGGCGCCTGGAGTGGAGCGGTCTTGCCTCAACGGATATCAGAGTGGGGGCCGCGTAGTCAGGAGCGGGCTCCAGGGAGGCAATGTCGGAGGAGCAGCGAGACCTGGAACAACCCCCTCTTTAACTCCGGTGAGTGCCTGAAACGGAAATGGCATTTCTGTGGCCGATGACGCTGCGTTGAATATACACAGCCTGCCCGATACACACCATTGAGGCTGAGGCGGGCGTGGAGCGCACCCGACCTCCCAGATTAGCGCGTCTCTGTTTGGCTGCGACCCCCCGGCGGCATACCTGGGACGCCGCGGGTCGAGAGGGGTGGCACCTGTGGCAATGGGAAGTCCGGATTCCAGCCTTGCTTAATCAAATTTGGGACCTCGGGTCAGTTATATGCCAAGGGGCTCCTGCAGGGAAGAAAGAGTGGTGAAAGCTGCGTGTCCATTGGGAGACAGCGACACCACTGGAGAGTCTGGGCAGAACTTAAAAGGCACTACACCCCTCAAAGCCTGCTGTTTATCTGTACTAACACCCATGCCATCTTGCATTCGACAATAGAACTACCTCAACTATCATTAACTATTGTAATAACTGTTTGGAGGGGCCTCACAGTGGGAGTAATACTCGTGGATCCAGTGCACTGTTGACTGTATGGGAGTGAAGAGTACGGTCACAGGGAATTCGCAAAGAAACGTCGACGCTTGAGGAATTGCAGGGCCACAAGAACATTGGTGGGTCACCAGGACGGTTAGCGCTAGCTGTATACATCGCAGGACTAAATGGACTGCTGTTGTTGCTATGTCGTGCACTGCTTTACCAGAGAATAATGGAGACCGACTGAATTCGAACTTCAATGACCCATCCCCCTTGCCTGACTTCAAGATGGCCGCCTCCGTGGGACCCTCCTCGATGCTCTATCTCTCCTGGTCTAAAATCTTTGTTCATCGTCCCGATGTTGATCAGCCCTCACCCGACCCTGTTCCTGCTCACCTACTAGGACATTTACTATGAGAACTTTCCCCCGACAGCTGAGACATAGCCACTTTGTCTGTTGCCCGGTGGAGTTACCTCGCTAGCTATAGGGGAGATGGGCCATGGATTCCCTCCTTGACCATCACCTACCCAGCCGATCTTTGGGCAAACTCTCCTATGTCTCTCTGGACCTAATCTCCCTCCTCCCTTCACCCTACCCCTCTCCGCTCTACTCTTCTCCTCTTTGTAGCCATTGACCTTTGTCTTCACCCGTCCTTGCTCATAGTTCCCACCCTCTTTTATCCACCTGACTCTCTTTTGTGAACCTTTCCTTCATCAGTTGAGACCTAGTGATTTTGACTTAGGCCCGATGGAGCTACCTTGCTTAGCTATAGGGGAGACGGGCTGTGGATTCCCTCCTCGGACATCACCTACCCAGTCGGTCTTTGGGCAAACTTCCTTTCGTCTCTCCTGCCGTCTCTTCCCCCATCCTCCCCCTTCACATTTCCCCCTTCCCCCCTCCGCTCTATCTGTCTCACCGTTCCTTCCTCTCTCAATCTGTTGCTTATTTTTGATGTAAAGTGTCATCTGTTATCATTGCCTGTAACATTGTATAACCTAATGTAAGGCGCTCTGATTCCTCCGGGTCTAGCCAGCGCTATATAAAACTCTTAAAATAAAAAAAATTAAATAATAATGGTGGCATGAGAAGGGTTGCAAAAGGGTAGGTTCACTATTTGATCAGAATGGATCATTCCCTTCGACCAGCTTCAGCAAGACTACGCAATGCAGGTATCTGATTTCTTCATATATAACCAGGCACGTCACTGGGTAACTTCCCCGGACATGAGACTAGGGGCTTCCCATCAATTGACTCAATTCGAAAAGTGGATCATCACTAAAAAAAACGACAACCGCATCATATCAGAACTTTACGCTGTACTTTCAGCAGCCGCCACATTCACAAAATCCAAAGGGCAGCTGAGGTGGGAGGAGGAAATAGGCAGAATGCTCACAGACAAGGAATGGTAGGACATACATTATAGAACCCATCATACAGCGCATGATCTCCCGGGCACGGAGGTAGTATATAGGTAGCATCTTATTGGTACCTAACACCGGCCCGATTAAATTGCTGGAATAAAGACCGAAGCCACTTGCTAGCGTGGGTGTGAACAGACGGACTCACTGGTACACTTACTTTGGCATTGTCCCAAATTGGTTAGGTACTGGGAATTGATTCTTAATGACATAAACAAAGCCTTTAATACTGATATTCCGCGCTTCCCAGCCTATACTCTGCTAGGTCTTCCCAACCCCTTGACCTATCCCTTACGCTCACTTAGAGGGAGGTAGATAGCCTTAGCTCTTAATACTGCAAGATTATAACTACTAGCTCAATGGGGTTCCACAGTGGTTCCAGACCACACAGCATGGTTGAGAAGAATATGCCTCCTTTTCACGCATGCCGTCACCCCACATGCAATTACAACGCGATCGTTACAACGACCGCGTTGTAACAACGCATACCATTACCCCACAAGTCAGAACAATGACTTGCGGAGGGAGGCGCTGGATGTTGGAATAGTATAATTTACTATTCCAACTCCAGTCTGTGCGGACAGTAGGGAAGGTGTTGGATTTTAAAACCAACACCTTCTCCCCCCTCCGCAAGTCGTTGTTTTGACTTGCGGGGTATTGGTATGCGTTGTTACCACGCGGACGTTGTAACGACCGCGTTGTAATTGCATGCGGGGTGACGGCTTCGTTGTGAGGGCTGTTTACTGGTTGAGAAGGCTGTGGACTGTGCTAGCAATGGAGTGCATGTCTATGATGGTGGACAATAAAGCTGAAGCATATACAGAACTTTGGGCACCATTTATCGCATTGTTAGGCAAAGAATTCAGGGAAGTGACTTGCCCCAGGTTCCTGCGAATCTTACACCTCACTTCCACTACCCAAGACACAGGCACATAAAGGAGGTGTGCGTTTAGGAGCTTGACCATATTAAGCACTGTAGGTAGGATACAGGACCATCTTCGGGCGCGGAGGAGATGTGGGTATTGGGGAGGGGTGGGTGGAGGGTAAGTGTTCTTCTTACTTGGTCATTGGGCTCTTCTCCTTGTTTTTTATCCCAGGCTCTCGCTTTTCTTTTGTCCCCTCTCCATTTCATGGGCCATGGCATGTACAAAGCAGATTGCTTTCCACTGGTACGAAATATGGAACACATGTCACTGATATTTTGAAATTCGCTAACGGCCTCCGGGTTGTTAGCGCATAGCTGTGTCTCTCTCATATGCATTTAAACTCGTTGCCGGCCAGTGGATCAAGGCATGCACGATGTTATGACATTGTGAAAACGAATAAAAAGAATTGTTCCAAAAACTAGTGCACAAACAGCCCAGCACTCCTCTATGCTGCTGCTGCCACTCAGCAGTCCCCACCCCGTCCTGACACTCGGTTCAGGACAGTTATATGAAAAATAAAATAGTGATAAATTAACTTCTTTACCATTTTATTTCTCAACTCTGGGGGCATTTTAGTGAGTGGGGCAACGCTACTCTGCTCTAATGGAGGAGCCACCCCTGGTTTTCCATAAGTGGCTCTGGATGACATCAGAAAGACAATTAGAGTAAAGCTCCAGATATCGGTGATGTCACCTTGCGCTCCGAATTGGAAAACTCAGAGCTATTTACAGCCAGCCATGTAAACCTTTATGTTGTTTATGATGCACCAAAAACTGTCCTGTTGCTTAGCTGATCTCACAGCTCAGCTGCAGAGGTAGAAAGGTCATGATGGAGCCATGCACAACATGGCCTCCCCTCCCTCAGGACCCCTCCCGCTTGCTATACTTCAGTAATAATGTTCTGCCATTAACCCCCACCACCCACTGCTCATTACCTGTCCTTATGTGGCCAAACATGATTATTAAACGTGGCATCTTGCCACCTTTCTCCACCCCTTTTAGCAGTACTGTTCACTCTCCTCGCCGAATACAAAGAGAACTACCTAGCAAGCTGTTACCCCCTACACCTCACCCTAATATTAAAAAATATATATATATATATATATATATATATATATATATATATATATATATATATATATATATATATATATATTAAGATCACTACATTTATCTAAATAGGGATATGCTAAAAATCTGGCATGGATCTGGCCCGCCAGATCCAACTTTTGAGAACCCTGTACTACTTGAAAGAGCAATTGCCAGAGAGCTCTGGTTTCCACTGTCATCCACTTATCTCCACAGAGCATAGGCATGGATTGGCATTCCTCCACCTCTCTTGGGTCAGTGAAAATCCAAGAGACAGTGGACAGTCATTCCCATTCCACTGCTTCCCTCGGGTCTCTGGAGACCACAAGGAGGCGGTGGATTAGTGTCCACGACTCAGGCCAGGTATTTGGCTGTTTTGATTTCAGAGCAATGAAAAACTAATTTTTCCGCTGCTCTGTCAAAGGTTTTTGAAACTTGTGTTCACGCTAATGGTTACCTATGGAAGCAATACACAGAATAAATGTTGTTAGGCAATGGCAGACCGCTGGCATTGTACACCAGCTGTTGTCCTTTGCAGCAGAAAATATGGGATATCCATCAGAAATAGTGTGCATTGATGTAAAAGTGTTTGTGGCACAGTAGTCAGACTGTATCTCATATACTGTGCCCCAGTAGAAAACCAAAAAATCCAGTACTCGTGGAAATAATCCCTATTTTAAATACTGTGCTAGATATATACTATTCACCATGTATTCAGTATCGTTAAATATCCATTCAGAATGCTACAAAACCTGAACTATAGATAGTAAGAAATGCTATTGGGTTCCTGCCATATGCCAGGGCATTACCATTATATATTGCTGATGTTGCTTAAACGTTCCATGGTACTTTAAAATACATCAGAGTCCGACTAAATACATAAACGTCCACCTAGTAACAAGATATAAGCAGTTAAAAATAATATAATTAATGAAGCTGACCATGGTAATTAAAACAGAGCATAATGTTATCAGGAGCCTATTCAGCGTGTAAAACCTGGATGGTCTAATGGTACGTGCGTTTAATATGATAAAACAGATTAAACAGCGCCAGCTGTTATTGGAATTACATTCCTCTGGAGACAACAGTAAGGACCTATGGTAATTTAAATGTAGGGAAGGCGAGGGTAAATGGCCTTGGCAGAAAGTGCATGCTTTGTAAATGACGCAACGGCGGGGTGTTGTTATTGCAAGTGTCATTGTGCTACCCTCTGAATCCGGCACGGGGGATGGTTTCAACTAGGGAGGGTGGCGGCCTCCATGCACACTGCCTCTCTGGATTTGCACTCCCTAACATGGGCCTATCTCCCTGATCCTCTTGGCTGGCACCGCAAGTTTGCTTGTGTGAGGGTGGTCATAGGAATCCAAAGGGGTGCTTGCATGCAAAGATTAGCATCATCACTCAATCAATCAATCAGGATTCTTATAGAGCGATGCTAATCACCCGTTAGGGTCTTAAGGTGCTGGGGAGGGTGGGGTCTGCAGTTCAGTCGAAGAGCCAATTAAGTCGAAGAGCCAGGTCTTGAGGTCCTTCCTGAATTGAGCATGCGGAACCTGTCATCGGCGAAGCAAGGTGGGGAGGACAGAGGGGGGGCACCAAATGCCCACCCTTGCTCTGCTCGCTTTCCATCTGTCCCTAGAAGTTTTCCAAACTACCCTGCATCGATGATTGTTCACCATCCCCTGTTCGCACACAGCCATCTCCACCCCACTCCTTTCCCCGCCCCAAAGCACTTTTATGTTGGAGTCAGAAAACATAGCCTTGCTTTAGGTTTTAAAGTAGTTAAGTAGAGTGCATACAGAGGATAAAGATGTTAGCTTGTTTTGACTCGCATATTGCTACCTCCCTCACTTGTAGTGTCTAACTCATCATGTAAACGTTTTTTGAGTGGTTACAATGTTATAAGAACTTCATTCTGGTATCTACAAGTTAATATACATTGTTTTTCTTTTATTTGGTTACAGTATGGAAACTCTGGGGGACCGCTTGTAAACTTGGTAAGTTTACCTTTGCTACTTTGTAATTCTATCTTGGTTTACAAAACCAGGAGTCCTTTAGAGTTTCTTTGAGATGCAGTGTTACTCTTTTCATGCATGAACAATCTCTGTAAACTTTTGGATGCAGATAGCACTGTTAATTTACAGTGAACTGGCACCATATTTACTCTTGAACCCCAAAATGATGGAGAAAGTCCACTTTACGTCAATTTGTAAATCATGTGGTTTATTCAATTTCGTGAATCAAAAAATCAGATTATTGTAAAAGTGAATAATTCTCAAAACTTTTTGAACACGTCAAACCCCACTGCTCCGATAACGTGCGTGTCATTTCAGCACATTGCATCAGTTGTGTGTAAACACAATGTAACATACTTATAAGTGTAAGGAGTTGGTCATCAATGAATTGCCATCTATAGTTGCTATGGCTCAGTTTAGGCAATAGGTGACATCCAGTGTCATGACTTCAAAACCACCATACCCCTCTAACTCAGTCATACCTCTTCGCATTTGAGCCAGCACCCAGGCGCATGCGTGGACAGCCACGCACACAAATCAAAGCGCTTCGCTGCTGCCTAGTCGTGCTGGAGCAACATCCTAATAAAAGATACGTGGACATTTGTGGTCATTCACACACATCTCAAAAGTCTTCCACGTAAGCAAACAACAAATACAACCCTTTTTTCAGCCTCTCCTGGTGTAGAGTGCTACCCATTAGATATTGTGCTCCAGTGCCCTGCAGTGGGGCATAAAGTATTATGCAAATGCTAAAATACAATACAATAGCACTGATACTAACTTCTAGAAAGCCAGCAAAAATCAATCTGGTTCCACCTGTCTCTTCTTCCAACCTTGAGATAATGGGCAAACGGCCCTTCCATGCACAAGAGTGCCCCTTATCCCCATTCTGTGGCTTATTTACTGAAAAATTCAACTTTAAAAAAAATGTAATACTTATTATTTTTACAAATTAATTGCATTAACTGGACATTTCCATTAATTCACACTGTTTATGGTTTACTTGTATCTCAGTTTCACCCTCAAGGAGCAGGCCACAATGCCCAAGGTCATGTCAATGTATTGACTTTACAGCTCTTAGTCCCTGGGGTTCCAGAGGGATAAGGCAATACTTGTCACAGACATTACACAGTTGCCCCTACGTTCCCCAGGTCCTCGAAAACAGGCCTGACATAGATGCCTGCTTATTTTAAATTTCCTATACTGACCTTGAGCTTCAAATTTGAACACATTACGTTAAGCCCATTAACCTTGCAGTGACAAGTTCTTTAAACATACTTTCAACATACACATATTATGAGCCACCAATTTTGCCATGGAATCATGATTTTCCAAGCTTTATTTACTGGAAAATGTTGATTTGTTTAAAGCATAAAAGGCTTAACTTTTCCCAGCCCAAAAGGTGATTCTGATAAAGTGTATTTTTGCTTTGATAATACAGCAATTTCACAGTTGCAGCAAACATGGAAAGAGCTAGAAACGTGGAGAAATTAATAATTTCTCCTCGTATCAGCGTTCTAACGCCTGGTAATCAATGGCGTTAGAATGGCACTGTTTTTGGCGCAGCCTTAGCCTTGTAAATATGGGGTCGCGTCAAAAAGCAACGGAAAGGGGCATATTTATAAGGTGGCGTTAAGCCACGTTAATTGGCTTAGCGCCACCTCGGAAATATGGAAAATGCTGCTATGCCACCAGAGCGTCAAAAAAAGTGACGCTCTGGTGATGATAGGGGCTTGTACATATGCCCCATAATTTGCTGCGCTGCTTTGCATCAACCCTTAGTAAATCTGCCCCAGGACTTGTTTGGCAGGTGCAACTCTTTGTCTCCAAAGACACATTTAGTAGTTTTGCCAATAGATGTAATTCTACAACCCGCCTATCATTACAGTGATTCCCTTTAGCAAGTCATCTCTCGTGCTGGTTTAATTGTTTCTAGTTTTCCTGCTGCTGGATAGAGTAAGCCACCTTCATTTCATTAACTATTACTTTCGTGGATTTAGGACGTCATCCCAAAATGTAGAGTGAAGCATAATTTTATTTGATTAGAACTGATAATCCTCCAACTCTTGAGTGCTAATACATCCTCTTGACCATGTAGTGTGTAAAACAGAGCTCGTTTACGTTGTTCTTTGCGCCCCCTGCAGGACGGAGAAGTCATAGGAATAAACACCTTGAAGGTGACTGCTGGAATATCTTTTGCGATCCCCTCAGACCGAATTCGCCAGTTTCTGGCAGAATCTCACGATCGCCAGATAAAAGGTAAGCTCCTATTTGTGAAATGATATGTCATAGCTTTTATTTAATTTGTTCAAGGCGAAGAAATGTGAGTTTGAAGAGTTTAAAGACTGATTTAAATTTTACATATACTCAGAAGATTTGGCAAACTCGGGATCCCAAAGTGCAAGTTCTTTTTATGTCGATGTATTTATTCATGTATTTATTGATCTATTGGGCATTTGTAACATGATCGACGTTGAGGAGGCTGCTTCATAGTTCTGGGTGAGCAGAAGGGGAGGAATGTGGTGGTGAGGGGGAAAATAGTTTTAGTTGAAGCCAAAAGGTAGAGGATGTGGCCTAACGGCCAGAGCTGCCGACTTTGGGGAGAGGGAACCAGGCTTGAGCCTTGACGTCGGCTCAGTATCCTCTGATTCTGAGCAAATCACTTAATCTCCCCGTGCCTACCAAAAATCAATGTGTTCTTGGGTAACGTAACTGGTGCTCATGTAGAGCGCTCCAATACCTTCGGGTCCAGTTCGCGCTATATAAATCTGCACAAAAATAAAGGTGAAAGACAGAAATCATAAAGAATTTATTAGAACTGTCAACTGGGGCTAGTAAAGCTACTAGTAGAACATCGTTTCCTGATGTGAATTGCCAATACCCGATGATAATACTTTAAATTGGATGAAGAAAATGAATATCTATTTTCTACGATCGTTTATAAATTAAATTTCCGCCCAACTTGCTTATATAACCAATGTATGGTTGGTTATCTGCTGCCATCATCTGTCAGGGCTGGAAATTTCTGCTTAAATCATCTTCTGTTACCTGTGTGTGATTACTTCCTGCCACCATGTCAGGACTGGAAATTGCTGCTCAAATCTGCTTCTATTACCCATGTGTGGTTACTTGCTGCCACCATGTGTCACAACTGGAGATTGCTGTTCAAATCTGCTTCTATTACCAATGTGTGGTTACTTGCTGCCACCATGTGTCAGAATTGGAGATTGCTGCTCAAATCTCCTTCTATTACCAATGTGTGGTTACTTGCTGACACCATGTGTCAGAACGGGAGATTGCTGCTCAAATCTCCTTTTACCAATGAGTGGTTACTTGCTGCTACCATGTGCCAAAACTGAAAATTACTTCTCCAATCTTAAACTTTATATGCTTGTTTCTCAGTGAACTTGTAGGAGCATACCTTTAAGATAAGCATGGACATTCTTTGATGGTAACATACTGGGATGCCAAACCTGCCTTTTTCGGGGACCGCTACTTCTACCTGAGTACATGTTTACTTTGAGATCGATTCAGTGCTTTAAATGGGCTGGTATTGTCCGGTACTGAGAACCGGCACTTTTTTACTTTGATAGGTAGAGTACTGGCACTTCTCAAGAGAAATGTAATACTTTTAATTGGAGAGTACCAGCACTTCTCAGAAACAAGCGGGTACTCTGGCACAGAGTACCTGCACTTCTATATTTCCATTTCAAGCACTGGATCAATTTGACCAATGACTAGTCTCTCAAAGGCTGACAAGTTTCTACACCTATCCCTATCAGTTATTGCTAAGATTTTTAACAACCTTATTACTTCTTGCATTGACAACAAGATGCATTTTTCATCGTTATTTTTGTTTTTATTACAGTGACCTAATGATAATATTTGTAAGAACCTCTTAATAGTGTATTCTTTATAATAGTATTTTGTCATAAAAGTTTCTTGATAGTACTATGATTTATCTGCTAGACAGGGCATGCAGACTCTTCTAGGCTTCAACCATGGGGTGATATCAATGGCTACTAGTATTCTGAGGTTGGTCTTGCTGTGGTTCTGCAAACTCAGCCAAGTACACTCCTTCCACACTTGACTTTCATGGTAGCGAGGGCAAGCAGTGAAAGGCTGGTCAGGGAGTTTGAGAACTCAGAACTCAACAATCAAACAACAGGTACAATAACAGACTGTCCATTCCAGTGCCACTGGTGGCTGGTGGAATTTGAAAGTGGTAGGGCGTAAGACCAATTAACACATTTTTCCGAGTGAGGCTGGCATTTCTCGTGGGTTTCTAAGCCTGAAATGCCCATTATCTGCCCCCAATTATTGCTTGCGACATGTTAATGTTGGTCAGGTACAGAGACCTCGTACTTCACCGTGCCCATCTAGTTATCGCTGTTCCATCCTGCTGCTGGGGACCCCACATTTCTTGACAAACAAGCAAACAAAACAACAACAACAGGAAGAATGCACCCATGCAGACACACAATAGTTTGCATCGAACAGTTCTCTCTGAACTCAGCTAACACAATACAGCCACCACTAAAGAAAACATTTCTGGGATGGACTTGTGAACAGTTGATCAGTCCGTCAATGGCTGTGTTGAACTAAAGGTAGTAATGTTTGAAAAACTGTGCCAGAAGTTTGGAATTTGCAATAGTCAACAACTCTTGGCTACCTGTAGGTTGGCCCAATAAAGCATTAATAAAATGAAGGACTAAACGAAGCATCAGTGCATTGAGTGTATGTTTTAATTAAACATAATCCTTGCTAGAATTGTATGTCCACGGCCTTTATATTCCCAGTTATCTGTGCAATTCTGTGTATAAAGAAACAAGCAAATTAATGTGACAGTTTGTAAGTTATGACTACGAATAGAATTTAGCACACATCAGACTGAACCTCCGATCCCCCCTTTTATGTGTGAATTTCTGGAAAGGGAACATCTGGACTTTACCTTCAGTGAATCCAAGAAAAGGATCATATAGTGCCATAACGCACTGGTCACAGCAGCCTGAAAGACCCATCTCTCAAATATGCTATTCAGTTAATCATGTGCTTTATATCACACCGCAGTTGCACCTTGGGGACACTTCTGAGTGCTATGTAACACAAACGTGGTGGTTAATGATTACACCATTCAATCCTGTCTTTTGAAACGCGCTTTCCTTGGCATTTTGATGTGTTTGTAAGATCGTAAGGACCAAAAAAAATTTATATATATCAAAATTGTCCCAAAGGCACCTTTGGCCCTGTTAGTGCAACTTCGTACTCCCTGCAATATGTAAACATATCGCCAATAACTGCATTCATTGCCACATTCTGTTATGAATTGTTACTGAACGCATTTCTTTTTTTTTTGCATTAAAAGCTATATTCGTTGGCCTTCCTCAAAACGTCACTGTTTTGAAAAAACATGCATTGTGTTAATTACAGATTCTGGCTTACCATTCTGCGAGTTTAATGTATAGTGCCCGTATGAGATAAACAGGCGCTATATTCACTGTTTTAGCAAAGCGATACAAGAGGTAAGGAAAAAAAAGTCAGGTAACCATAAGTGAAGCCGTGCACTGCACATATACAGTGATCTTGTGATACCATAATTTTGCACCATCCCTTTAAGTTGCGACTGTGCTCATCTACCCACAGACTAGCAAAAGCAAGCTTTTCGGAACTATCAAGTACATACTAATATTTAGGAATCTGCACTTTTAAACCAGTAAAAACCAATAGTTGCTATCCCAAAAAACGACTAATAAAGGGTGTGTCCAAGAGCCCAAGCTCATTTAAGCATATGGGATTATGCAGTTTTAAAAAGGTAAATATCTGAATATTCATATTAAAAGGAGACCCGGTCGTTACATACTTCTTCAAATCAATAGCTTTGCGTGATACTTAACCCATGTACACCCAGTGGTGGTTAGTGACTTGAAAAAACTGTAGCGGGGGCTACATGCATTAAAACAAACATTATAAAATCTAAATACATAAAAAATTACAAGAAAGAAAAAATTAAAGTTTAACTTACCTTAGCCTACAGCACATCCTAGATGCTCTCCAGTCCCTGGCTCCAGACTCCTCTGAGCGCGGGGTGACATCACACAGCCACTTACCTTATCCAGTCTAGACGCTTCTCTTATGCTGTTAAGCAGCATGAGTGAAGTTCCTGGATTGGCTGGAGCAGGCAGCTCAGTGCTCTGAAAGGCACTGGAGGCCTGTGCGTGCTCTCCAACCCAGCTGTCTAAGACAGCTACGTTGGAGAGGTTTCAATTGCGCATGTCAGTTTGGCTGTAGCAAGATAACTGACAAGCGCACTTCAAACTGAAGTGGCCACTCATTGCTGTCGATCAGCAGCAATGACGCACTGGACCCGCCCTCACACTCCGTTCGGCAGAGAGTCAAAAATAAAATGGTAATAAAATCATACTACCATTTTATTTTTCACTCTTTCTGCAGCATTGTGGGAGGGTTAACCGTTCCTCTGCTTCTGTGGAGGAACTGCTGCTGTATTTTAGTCAAAAGAAATTACTTTAATATCACAGAAAACCAAAATACTGCACAGTTAATTAAGAGCTCAGTTACTTACAGGTTTGTGATCTTACCTACGAATGTAGTCAAGCATTAGATCCACTACAGTGCCCTCTCATGTTTCTAGGAATCTCTCTCAATGTACACAGTGACTTATACAAACTACAGGCCTAGGCTTAGATTAGGCACAGGTGCTGTTCACTAATGAATCCTGCATGGGATAACTTGTAGATAAGTTCAAACAGTTCTTGCTAAAAGCGATCACACTGGCTACAATGTTCTCACAAGAGATTTACCTATGCACGATCAGGTCAGTCGTGCACATTTAGGGGCACTTTACCAGCTCATGAAGATGTGGCTTGTGCAGTGCTGTCAAGCACATTCATTGGAGCTGCACATTCAGTGTCAGCTCCGGTGACACAGGTCCTCAGTGGCATCCTCGGTTTAGACTCAGGCCGCTGGGGGTTTTACCTATACTTAGGCTGTCTGGTTTTAGGTTTAAACCTATAATAACTGATAAAACCCCACCGAAAGGGAAATAGCTCTCACCAGTGTAAACATATAAACACTGAAAAAACACCTGCACAACCATAAACTAAATACCATTCAAAGAAAGGAAAAGGAGAATGAAAGAGTCATTTTTTTCTTCCTGAAGGGGCCCATACAATGTAACTTTGTTATACAAGCTAGCAGCAAGAAAGACTGGGTTAACATTATTCTGCTTGAGTTTTGTTGTTTAGGGATGCCACTAAAATATTGTTTCTTCTTCCTTTTGCTTTTTTCAGTTTTGTGGTCTTTGGTCTAAAGATGCAGGGGTTAGAAGCATGTTTTAGGTCTTGTTTAATTATTTTATTAACTGTAGAGGATCAGGAAATATCAAAATCATATTTGATATTTTGGCTGCGGTTGATTCTTTCACTGATAGGTAAAATGGCTGGTTTCATAAGAATATTTCCCAATATGTGCCATCACATTTACCCACAGAGAATGGGTAAAAACCCTTGACGCATCAGCCCCCAGTTTCTAGTGAGTCAGTATTGATAGTAGATGAACTGCCAATACTTCAGGCTTTAAAGATTCAATGCAAGGTATAGTGACAAGTATATGTGAAAAGAGTGCTATCACCAAGCATCTGGGATAGTGGTTGTAGGAAGGTGGAATCTGACTGCATGGTTGCCCCCACTTTTTCACTGGTGTTTTGCTGGTTTTCGACTTAGTTGGATTGGGACCCTGCTATTCAGGGCCCCAGTTTATCTGCTTTCTCTTTAAAATGGATTCCTAGTACCTTAGGTACACCACAGATTGGATTCTGGGGTGCCCTTATAAGTCCCTAGTATATGGCATACTATATACCCAGGGCATAGGTACCCCAGAGGCCTACCAGGGGCTGAAGCATGTATTATGCCACCCCTGGGCAGCCTTCCAAAATGACACCACAGGACTGCTACAGCAGCCTGAGTGAGGTGGTGCATGCACCCCTTACTGAGATATAGGTTCACTATATCTCACCCTAACACTGCACATATAAACCTATCAGTCACCCCTATGGCAGGCCTTATCAATCCTGAAGGCAGGGTGCTTGGTTTTATGTGAGAGGGTGCCCATGCATGAGCAGAGCCCCTCTGCAGCCTTCGGAATCTATCCTCCGGGGTTGTCTGTGAGTGCAGCCTGACCATATACTCTTAAGTGCATTATAACTCAACGGTAAATGCTAACTTTGGGATGGCTGCACGGAAACATGTCAAACACCTTGGAATCATACCCCCATACCAGTAACTGGTGTGGGAGTATGATTCCACCCTTCTAGAGGGAGAGACATGACAGCACCGGTATACCCGGTACCAGCTAACAGAGCCCTGGCATCACAAAATGGATGCTGCAGCCACAGACACAAGTCTGGCCTCCTGCTGCCATCCGAAACTCCGGCAGGGGAGGCCTGGACAATAGGTTTCCTGTCACAGGGAGGTGTTACCACCTCCCAGACAGGCTTTAGTGTATTGGGGCTGGGTGGGTGCACTCTCAGAGTGCTTTGAAGTCCTGCACTGGGGGCACATTTGGTGTCCCTGTGCATAGCCCAGTTCAAGCCGGTTGCAGGGGCTACCAGCCCCTGCTCTGGCGCGAAACTGGACAAAGGAAATGGGTGTAGCCACCCCTCTTTCCAAACCCTCCCATAGGTGGGTCCCCTGAGTTAGTCCAACCCCTTCCTTGGGTATAAGATAGGAACCCCTGGCAACAGGACTTTAGATATCCCTGGACGAAACTCTGAAACTGAATCCTGGACCTTTGACAATCTGTTAAACGCCAGATGACTGAAGAATCTCCCTTGGAGTAAAGGAGTTACTCCCCTGCTTGGCAGGCACCAAAGACGCATCTGTCCGGTCTGCATCTCCGAAGCTCCCGCCGGACGCCGACGACCCTGCAACACAGGAGTGGGTTTCCAGACTTCCCAGAGGCTGACCCGAGTCCCCAGCAAAGCTGAGACCCGTAGCCCTCGTGGGTACCGTGGAACCAGAACCCCTGGACACGTGCACATTTGCAAGTGCATAAGCTTCTGGTCAATCCTAGAGGCTGTGCTTTGGGTTACTTGTAGCCCCGACCCCAACAGTGAATCCACCGAAGATTGCCGGCCTGGCCACTCCCAGTGACCCGTGGGCCGCCATTTTGTGATTCCGCTCGAGGTCCCTTCGCGATCCCTTGTCCGTCGACTTGTGGGTCCCTCAGAAGGACAACTCTAATTTCAATGGGCCTCCCTGGTTTGCTCCAGGCCTGCCCTGACTCTCCCTTGCTTGGGGAGTCCCTCGGACCTTGCTGGTCCGCACCGAAGCCGTTGTTCTCTTTCTGTGTAGGTTGCTGTTGCCAAGGCTTGTTGGGTCCAATCCGGGCACCGACACTGCAGCAAGCTACTACCTTTGTGGGACAGCTCGATTCCAGCTCCTGGTCGTCGTCGACGCCTCCTGGTCCTCGTGGCTGCAGAGACAATCTTCACCTCTTCGAACTTGAAGCACCCGACATCGGTGGGAATTCGACTATCGTGCCCCTGGTCACTGGCTAGTGACCCAGACTCTGTCCCCTCTGCTTTCAGGTTCTTCCCGTCCTCAATCCAGGCTTGGATCTCTTCGGACACTTCGCATCTTCCCGGCAGCAGCACTTTCCAGCCAGCGGCCATTGAAAACGACGACACGGCCCGACACCATTTGACACCTATGCACCTGGCTTCCCTGGGTGAGGTAACACGAGTACTTCGGTGCTCCCGTGGGTGTGGGCCCTAGAACCCTCTAAGTCCAAAAGGGTTTGTTCCTAGTCCACACCGAAGTGTCCCTAAACTTTAAAACTCTAACTGCGACTTTCCCCATAGACGCTAACTGAGCTCGCGGCTGTGTTCACACACTGCACACGTCCCCCGTGGGTCCCCTGTGTAACTACCTTGAGTGGTTCCTTGGGGTCCCAGCGATTGTACAGGCTCTAGGCCTTGTGTCTAGTCAAGTCGTGGTTCTTATACCACTTTCTTAATATATGGTTTGGTACGCCCCTAGGGCTAATCGTATATTGTGCTAATTTACTGTGCTATTTGACTTGTAACTTGTGTACTTCGACCTCTAGCCTCATAAAGAGACTAGAGGTAGTGTTTAGTAATAAATACATATATTTTATATATATACCTGGTGTGGTTCTCCTTTCATTTGGTCATTCATGAGATTATAGACTGGTAAAACAAACAGCTTTACACTCCTTCAAGACTTAGCCTGAAGGCTGCTCTCCATAGCTACCACTAGGATAGCTTTCAATAAAGGTTGTCTTTAAACCTACCATCAATAAAGGTCGTTTGGACTGGTGAAAGGTGGCCACTATAACTAGTGGACAGCATATACCAGGCCAACTTCTCACGTTGGTGTGCAGCGGTTGGATTCAAGCTTGCCTTTGTTTTACCAGATAATCTCAAGTGAAGTGACTAACTGAAAACCACTAAAGGTACCTGAGGTACATATAATTCAAGCTTAAAGATACAGTAAGTTCTACTGAACTTAGAGTTGTGTGTCAAGGGCTTAGCACACCCTTTCTACAACTCAAGAGAGTTTAGTAGGCCACACTAGAGTAGGTAGTGCATACAGCACACCTCACTAGTGATGTCTTCAAAGCCAGGAGCCAGTGGGTCCCTGCCAGAAGCCAATGGGCTTCCACCATCCAAGTTTGACAACCTCCAATTCTTGGAATTGAAAGCATTGTGTAGTACGAGGAAATTGAAGACAGGAAAAACTGCAAACACCCAACGCCTCATAGAGGTACTGCTGTTGGATGATCTCAAGAAGACCTCAGGGTCTGATGGGGTAGGCAGAGCAGGTGGGGCAGTAGATGAGGAAGGGCCAAGGGGTGAAGATACCCATGACCTGACCTCTGAAGCTGGCCAGGAAGATGACAATGATCTTACCCTGGAAAATCCAGCTCCTCCTGCAGATGAGGAGGAGGACCAGAATGGCCTCCTCTTTGTCCCACCAGGGAGAGTTGAGAGTGTGCCTAGAAGGTCAAGGTCTCCTTCTCAGGAGTCTAACCATTCTGACACCTCAATAGGGACCTCTGTTTCCTCTCATAGGAGGGAACCCTCTCATGAAAGGAAAGAGAGACTGCTCAAGTATGAAGCAGCTCAGCTTAGAATCAGAAGAGAGCTGGTGGCTTTAGATAGGGAGTCCCTAGAGCTTCAGAGAACAAGAAGAAAGTTGGGACTAGAGTCCCATGGTGGCAGCAACTTCACTAGTGGTAGGGAAAGGTCTCATGACCATAGAAACCTAAGCAAGATTGTCCCTCCCTACAAGAGTGGGGATGACATCCACAAATGGATTACTGCACTGGAAAGGGCCTGTAAAGTTCAGAGGGTCCCCCAGGAGCAGTGGACAGCAATCTTGTGGCTCTCCTTTGCAGACAAAGGTAGAGATAAGCTCCTCACTGTAAGAGAAGAGGATGCTGACAATTACAAAGTCTTGAAGAGTGCTCTGATTGATAGGTTTGGCCTAACCACTGAGCAGTATAGGATAAAGTTCAGAGATACCCAAAAGGCACAGAATCAAGACTGGGTGGACTTTGTAGATTGTGCCACTAAGGCTCTGGGAGGTTGGATACATGGCAGCAAGGTGCATGACTTTGTAGGATTATACAATTTGATTATGAGGGAACAGATCCTTAATAATTGTCAAACCAGCTTTTACACCAGTACCTGGTGGACTCTGATCTGACCTCTCCCCAAGAATTGGGAAAGAAGGCAGACAAATGGGTCAGAACCAGGGTAAGGCCTAAGAATCAGGGTGGTGACCAGAAGAAAGATTCTACCAAGTCCCAAGAGAAAGGTGGGGATAAACCTAAGGATAAGTCCACTACAGGGCCCCAAAAGTCCTCTTCTGGAGGTGGGTCCCAAACTCCTTCCTGTCCTGAAAAGAAACCATATTGCCATGTCTGTAAAAAGCCTGGACACTGGAAAACTGATCCCAGTTGCCCCAGGATTGGCAATAAAGAAAATGTTCCTCAAGCTAATACTACCACCCCTCCTGGTACTACCAGTAGTAATCCCCCAGTTGGGAGTAGTGCACCCAAAAAGTTAGGTGCTTTTGCAAGGGGAACAGAGGTGGGCCCTAATTTAGAAAGGGCCCCCTCACCAGACTCCTCTGACTCTGATGGTGGTATGGGATTTGCCACTTTTACCATGGGTCCCAATGCATTGGGCAGGTACAGACTGGAGCCAATAATTAATGGTCAGAAAGCTGTGGCATTCAGGGACACAGGGGCTAGTGTCACCATGGTGACAGGGAAACTAGTCTCCCCTCAGCAGCTTTTACCTGAGTTTAAATACCAGGTGTCCAACATTGATGGTGTCAGAACAGATCACCCCATGGCCATAGTCAATCTTAGCTGGGGAGGGGTCACAGGCCCAAAGAGAGTGGCAGTGTCCCCAAACTTGCTTGTAGATTGCCTGATGGGCAATGATCTAGAAATTTCAGCCTGGGCTGAAGTTGAACACCAAGCCCATCTAAGAATTCTGGGCATCCCTGAGAGAGTTAGTGGGGCTGTGAGGGCCACAGCCCAACCCCAGGGAAATTTTGGAGTGATGGAGCCTGAAAGAATGGCCCACTCTCCTCCACAAGAGAGCACAAGGGTTGAAGAAAAGTCTTCTTCCCCCAGACTATAGGTAAGGGTCAGCTTCCTCAGGGAACTGATCCTACCCCTAGTGAAGGAACTGCCCCAGAGGTGGTCAGGCCTGTCCTGGCAACACCCCTGATGGCAGGGGACCCTTCCAAGGTGGTACCCAGTCTGGAGCAGGTAACCTGCCCCTCTCTACCCTGCCTCAGTCAGCCCAGGGCTGCAGAGGTCAGGGAGGTCAGTGGACCCCACAGGGCCCCCTGTCCACAGGAACCCCCACATCAGCAGATTTGGGGCACCCAGTCTAGTAGCCCTAGCCAGGTGAAAATTCCTCAACCCACTGAGGGATCCCCCTTAACATTGTGTAGGGACCACCCCCAGATGGACTCTGCTGGGCAAAGGCAAACCTGGGACCAAAAGGTTCCAAACCTACCATGTCCCTCCAGTGTTCCAAACAAAGGGACCCAACCCCCAGCTGTAGGCAGCCAAAGGTTGACCCTTAGAGCTAGACCCAACTTAGTCATGGAAAGTAAGGCCTCCATGGTGGCTAGTGATCTGAGGAAGCTGAGGCCAACTTTATTAGGGCCTCACTTCTCTACTCAGACACCCCACCAGCCTTTTACTTTGCCAAAACACACCACAGGTAGTGACTCCAAATGGTGGAGATCATCCTATCCCCTTGGGGTTAGGGATTGCTTTGTGGACCATAAGACAGGGGATAACCATGCTAGTGCAGGTACTTCCTTATATGGCCACTTATTAAATAAAGGCTCAACTGGGCAAGGTTAGCCTTATCTCCTTTTGTTTGGGAGGGGGGGGGTTATGTAGGAAGGTGGAATCTGACTGCATGGTTGCCCCCACTTTTTCCCTGGTGTTTTGCTGGTTTTCAACCTAGTTGGACTGGGACCCTGCTATTCAGGGCCCCAGTTTATCTGCTTTCTCTTTAAAATGGATTCCTAGTACCTTAGGTACACTACAGAAGGGATTCTGGGGTGCCCTTATAAGTCCCTAGTATATTGTATACTATATACCCAGGGCATAGGTACCCCAGAGGCCTACCAGGGGCTGAAGCATGTATTATGCCACCCCTGGGCAGCCTTCCAAAATGACACCACAGGACTGCTACAGCAGCCTGAGTGAGGTGGTGCATGCACCCCTTACTGAGATATAGGTTCACTATATCTCACCCTAACACTGCACATATAAACCTATCAGTCGCCCCTATGGCAGGCCTTATCAATCCTGAAGGCAGGGTGCTTGGTTTTATGTGAGAGGGTGCCCATGCATGAGCAGAGCCCCTCTGCAGCCTTCGGAATCTATCCTCCGGGGTTGTCTGTGAGTGCAGCCTGACCATATACTCTTAAGTGCATTATAACTCAACAGTAAATGCTAACTTTGGGATGGCTGCACGGAAACATGTTGTGTTTGGTGTCAAACACCTTGGAATCATACCCCCACACCAGTAACTGGTGTGGGAGTATGATCCCACCCTTCTAGAGGGAGAGACATAACAGCACCGGTATACCCGGTACCAGCTAACAGAGCCCTGGCATCACAAAATGGATGCTGCAGCCACAGACACGAGTCTGGCCTCCTGCTGCCGACCGAAACTCCGGCAGGGGAGGCCTGGACAATAGGTTTCCTGTCACAGGGAGGTGTTACCACCTCCCAGACAGGCTTTAGTGTATTGAGGCTGGGTGGGTGCACTCTCAGAGTGCTTTGAAGTCCTACACTGGGGGCACATTTGGTGTCCCTGTGCATAGCCCAGTTCAAGCCGGTTGCAGGGGCTACCAGCCCCTGCTCTGGCACGAAACTGAACAAAGGAAATGGGTGTAGCCACCCCTCTTTCCAAACCCTCCCATAGGTGGGTCCCCTGAGTTAGTCCAACCCCTTCCTTGGGTATAAGATAGGAACCCCTGGCAACAGGACTTTAGATATCCCTGGACGAAACTCTGAAACTGAATCCTGGACCTTCGACGATCTGTTAAACGCCAGATGACTGAAGAATCTCCCTTTGAGTAAAGGAGTTACTCCCCTGCTTGGGCACCAAAGACGCATCTGTCCGGTCTGCATCTCCGAAGCTCCAGCCGGACGCCGACGACCCTGCATCCCAGGAGGTGGGTTTCCAGACTTCCCAGAGGCTGACCCGAGTCCCCAGCAAAGCTAAGACCCGTAGCCCTCGTGGGTACCGTGGAACCGGAACCCCTGGACACCGTGCACATTTGCAAGTGCTTAAGCTTCTGGTCGATCCTAGAGGCTGTGCTTTGGGTTACTTGTAGCCCCGACCCCGAGCAGTGAATCCACTGAAGATTGCCGGCCTGGCCACTCCCAGTGACCCATGGGCCGCCATTTTGTGATTCCGCTTGAGGTCCCTTCGCGATCCCTTGTCTGTCGACTTGTGGGTCCCTCAGAAGGACAACTCTAATTTCAATGGGCCTCTCTGATTGCTCCAGGCCTGCCCTGACTCTCCTTCGCTTGGGGAGTCCCTCGGACCTCGCTGGTCCGCACCGAAGCCGTTGTTCTCTTTCTGCGTGGGTTGCTGTTGCCAAGGCTTGTTGGGTCCAATCCGGGCACCGACACTGCAGCAAGCTACTACCTTCGTGGGACAGCTCGATTCCAGCTCCTGGTCATCATCGACGCCTCCTGGACCTCGTGGCTGCAGAGACAATCTTCACCTCTTCGAACTTGAAGCACCCGACATTGGTGGGCATTCGACTATCGTGCCCCTGGTCACTGGCTAGTGACCCAGACTCTGTCCCCTCTGCTTTCAGGTTCTTCCCATCCTCGATCCAGGCTTGGATCTCTTCGGACACTTCGCATCTTCCCGGCAGCAGCACTTTCCAGCCAGCGGCCATTGAAAACGACGGCGCGGCCCGACACCTATGCACCCGGCTTCCCTGGGTGAGGTAACACGAGTACTTCGGTGCTCCCGTGAGTGTGGGCCCTATAACCCTCTAAGTCCAAAAGGGTTTGTTCCTAGTCCACTCCGAAGTGTCCCTAAACTTTAAAACTCTAACGCGACTTTCCCCATAGACGCTAACGGAGCTCGCGGCTGTGTTCACACACTGCACACGTCCCCCGTGGGTCCCCTGTGTCACTACCTTGGGTGGTTCCTTGGGGTCCCAGCGATTCTACAGGCTCTAGGCCTTGTGTCTAGTCAAGTCGTGGTTCTTATACCACTTTCTTAATATATGGTTTGGTACGCCCCTAGGGCTAATCGTATATTGTGCTAATTTACTGTGCTATTTGACTTGTAACTTGTGTACTTCGACCTCTAGACTCATAAAGACACTAGTGGGTAGTGTTTAGTAATAAATACATATATTTTATATATATACCTGGTGTGGTTCTCCTTTCATTTGGTCATTCATGAGATTATAGACTGGTAAAACAAACAGCTTTACACTCCTTCAAGACTTAGCCTGAAGGCTGCTCTCCATAGCTACCACTAGGATAGCTTTCAATAAAGGTTGTCTTTAAACCTACCATCAATAAAGGTCGTTTGGACTGGTGCAAGGTGGCCACTATAACTAGTGGACAGCATATACCAGGCCAACTTCTCACAGTGGTGAAAACATGACACCAGTATTTTGGAAAACATGGAACGCAGTGTCACTTGGTTCTTTCCAAGTTCAACAAAGATTGGAGTGATATTGTTTGTATTTGCAGTGATTCAGCTACGCATATGAAAAAGTTGTGTGATGACCTGTCAAAATCTACAACTGAGCTGAAGTGCTGCCCTGTAAGAGATCCTTGCCACTTGTTAGATGGTATGCTGAAAGTATCTTTACAATCTTCAGAGTTAATGAAGAATATTATTGACTTTTTATTCCATTCTGGTGCACTGTTTTGTTATGCGTGGGAACTAAAACGCAAATATTTCTAATTTTGTGCTTTGTGTGGTATCAAAGAAAGAGTCATCCCAACTTTGTCACTTAGCTGATGGTTCTCAGTCCAAGGGGCTGTGAATGCTATATTATCCATGTGGCAACCATTTACAGACTTTTTGCTGAGTGATGATGCCAAAGGCAAGAAATGGGAGGATCTTTGGTCGCATATTGATAGTCATGTGAAAAAAGTACGCTCTACTGCATTCTTGGATTTTTACAGGAAAACATAACTGCTGTAGTGGACATAATAAAAAAAACTAGAGTCTGAAAACGCCCTTGTCAGCCAAGTGTTCAGCATAAATGGTGTAGATGTGAAACATCTCCTTGAGAGCAGGCTGGGCAACACCTTTAGTGACTTTGGCACTGCAATATGTTCCATGTTAGAGTGGTTGCCACTTGGTAAGCAAAGCAATGTTGAAGAGCAATTCAGGAACTTTTATTTTACAATGTATGAGAAATGGCTTGCAATGAAGCACAGAAATGTCCCTTCACCAACCATGGCATTTGAAGTCAATGAAACCACACTGTGGTACTCTGTACAAGTTCTAGAACCCTTTCGTAAAGGGGAATTTTCTCAGTAGTTTTGAAAGTACTGCTTCATTTTTGACCGCTTCAATAACTCTGAGGGCATAAGCGCCCAATTTGACGCAAATATTGCAGAACCTGCCCAGAGAATCGCAATCTTCAAGTGTACCAGTATTGGTATGGAAAGCTATGTCAGTGGCCAGAGTTACCAAATTGTGTACTGGCTGTTTTGACGTTGCCGTCTCAAGTGCCAATGTTGGGCCCGATTCACAAAAGTAATCTGAGACAAAATCCTAACTTTACGACTTACGGTATTCACAGAAGGCATTTAGGAGTACTAAAGTTAGGATTTTGTCTCAGTCAATCTTAAGTTTTGGTCTTAAGTTAAATTTAAGACAAACTTAAGTTTAACTAAGACAAAATCCTAACTTTACGACTAGGATTTTGTCTCAGTTAAACTTAAGTTTGTCTTAAGTTTAACTTAAGACCAAAACTTAAGTTTAACTGAGACAAAATCCTAACTTTAGTACTTCTAAATGCCTTCTGTGAATACCGAAAGTCGTAAAGTTAGGATTTTGTCTCAGATTACTTTTGTGAATCGGGCCCATTGAGAGCACCTTTTCACAGAAAAAAAGTTTACATGGGAAGGAAAGAGCGAGCACACATGACCAAAGACTCACTGAAGAAGTATTGTATGGTGTACTACAATAAGTACTACAATAAGTTTGATTTAAAAAAATATATTTGGACCTCATATACACTGTACGTACACTGTCTATATACCATGCACTATCAGTGCAGAAAGCAAGCAATAATAAAAGCATAATGTTCCATAAACACCGGAAAAACACTGTTTCTGTTGTTTTTTAATGGTGAGAAAATGTGTAAACACTGATAACCACTGTTTTGTTAAGGTATTCAAATTACTTGAAAACACTGGAAAAAACCCCACCAGAATTGACCAAAAATAGAAACTGAAAACAGGAAAGCCTACCTATACTGCAGGACTACTTAGCAGGCACTTGTCTCCAGCAGGTGTGGCTTCTGGGCTAGGCTGAGAATGGTAGCTCCCTTGCCTGGTACACAAATGTTGGGCAGCGTAGTCTCAGCCCTGATGCATAAGCGCCAGGCAGCATGATGGTGCTTCTGGGTTTGATTTCTTTACAGAAACTGCACTGGGAGGTCCCTTTTACATGAGTACGCTCCAGCTTTGCTCCTGTTGAGATTCAGCAGCTTGTGGGTGTTTCTCATACCAGGAACAGCACTGGGCTTCTCCTCCTGGGCAGTCTCCCCACCTGTAAGGCCAGGTATTCCCCTTCACTCTCTGAGAAGGCCCAGGCATTCTCCTTTCTTCCGGGAGAAGGCAGGCTAACTTATAGCCTCTAAGCAGACCCTCAGCTTCCCCTCAAAGATATGCAAACTTCAGGTGATGCCCCCTTACCTCTGGGAGACTGACTGTAATGCAGACATCAGCCATAAATGCACAGAAGCTCTTTGAATAATCTTTGGAACACTTCCCTCCTTGATCAAGCAGAAGTTGCAATTGGAACAAAGTGGGAATGTTTGGGTCACTTTTTATATGTATTTGTCAGCCAGGGGATGTGGATCCACTCTCAAAGGTCCTAGAACTGGTTTGATGTTGGTGCATTTTTTACTGTAGTGCAGACACAGTCTTTGCGCAAGGTGATGTCTCTCGCAGCAGGTAGTGATGGGCCTGGTGCCAAGCCGGAGTATTGAAAACTAGGGTATAATGAATATTAATGTCACTGCACTTGGATGTCATCAGCCTTTCTGAAGCAGCAATCAGGGAAAAACAAAAAGGCTAGTCCTGCCTGAAACCTTCCTCACCTTTAACAACAGAATCTGCTGACTTAACCCCTCTAACAACCGTCACCAAATGTCAGTGCTCAGGAAAATCTAATCAGCAATCCCTTACTAAAAGGACCTTACTGAGTTTCTAAGGGTAACCCTGCCTCCATCCTTCCTCGCTTCAGTGTCTGGGTCTTCTCCCTCCAGCTACAGGAATTAAGTTAATACACTTCTACTGTCTGTGGGTGTTGTAAGCTCCCCTTCATCTTGTGCCATGCTAAGCCTGGATCCATTCAAAATAGAGCCTCTCTATGCCCAGCACTCATACTCTCCCCATGTATAGTTTGGTTACCATGCATGTGCTACAAATTCACCCTCCAAGCCCACACTAGGCCCACACACAAAATTACATTGCAGGGGTCTGTGGGTCACCCAGAAGCAGATCTTTATACAAGTGGGGTCAGTAGCCCACACTGCTCTCTGACACAGGAAAAAGGTCTCGACAAAACTGATAACTTTCAAAACTCAGTGTCAGTGCCACACTCCTCTCTATGTGTTTAACCCAAAATATGGACAGTAGTCCCATGTTGATCATTAGGGCATGCATGTTGCACCCTCCAGGTCACAGAACAGGTTTTGAACCTTGGCCTTATCATGGGTAGGCCTAGGTTGCAGTGCACACACTTGATTAGTGTGTTGACAGAGCCAATAAAAACTCAGGATAGCATATACACATGCAGTTGGGTCAGTCCAGGATTGGGTACGAGGCCCGAATTCCTTAAAGGGGACATTCCTGTCTCACCTCCTTCCATGACCCCCTTGCTTCCAGTACAATGCCTGGTCTTCCATGTTGCTCTGAATTGCAGAATCAGTGCTGTGGTGCATTTGTTTCATAGATGTTGGTGCTCCAGTCGATCAAAATTCCTGCACTACAAAGATTTCAGAAACCTTTCTTTGAAAACAAGAAAGAAATTATCCAGACAAGCTAAAAAAGACTAAATATGAATAAAGGGCTACTGGTAGAACTTGTAACACATGACGAAACTAATACAATTTCACCAACTCTACAAATGGCAGTTTATTAACAGCTTCAAAAAAATACCAACAGGACATATGTAGTGTGTCTTATTATAAAGCAAACACAAGGAGATTCAAGCTAGCCTGGCTGATGAGGGCTGTTAGCCCGAAACCGGTCCCAGGATGCTTGTTTCCGGTCCAGGGAAGACATGGCTTGGCAGTTCGGGCTGGACTGTTCCCATGAGGCACAGGGTCAAGACTGATTTGCATATAGCTTTGTCTGAACTGGTGTGGCGAAGTGAGCTAAAAAACGATGATGGATTCAACCCAGATCTATGACTGTGGGTGAGTGTCTGAAAAGTTTCAGCGCTCCGTCCATCATCTCCTTGTGTTTGCTTTGTTCGCCCTAAGTTGGCAGGGTATGCCCAGACGTGGGTCCCTTTCTCACTTTGCCACTGGATTCAAACTAGCCTGGCTGATGAGGGCTGTTAGCCCGAAACCGGTCCCAGGATGCTTGTTTCCGGTCCAGGGAAGACATGGCTTGGCAGTTCGGGCTGGACTGTTCCCATGAGGCAAAGGGTCAAGACTGATTTGCATATAGCTTTGTCTGAACTGGGGTGGCGAAGTGAGCTAAAGAACGATGATGGATTCAACCCAGATCTGTGACTGGGGGTGAGTGTCTGAAAAGTTTCAGCGCTCCGTCCATCATCTCCTTGTGTTTGCTTTGTTCGCCCTAAGTTGGCAGGGTATGCCCAGACGTGGGTCCCTTGCTCACTTTGCCACTGGATTCAAGCTAGCCTGGCTGATGAGGGCTGTTACCCCGAAACCGGTCCTAGGATGCTTGTTTCCGGTCCAGGAAAGACATGGCTTGGCAGTTCGGGCTGGACTGTTCCCATGAGGCACAGGGTCAAGACTGATTTGCATATAGCTTTGTCTGAACTGGGGTGGCGAAGTGAGCTAAAAAACGATGATGGATTCAACCCAGATCTGTGACTGGGGGTGAGTGTCTGAAAAGTTTCAGCGCCTCGTCCATCATCTCCTTGTGTTTGCTTTGTTCGCCCTAAGTTGCTGGGTATGCCCAGACGTGGGTCCCTTGCTCACTTTGCCACTGGATTCAAGCTAGCCTGGCTGATGAGGGCTGTTAGCCCGAAACCGGTCCCAGGATGCTTGTTTCCGGTCCAGGGAAGACATGGCTTGGCAGTTCGGGCTGGACTGTTCCCATGAGGCACAGGGTCAAGACTGATTTGCATATAGGTTTGTCTGAACTGGGGTGGCGAAGTGAGCTAAAGAACGATGATGGATTCAACCCAGATCTGTGACTGGGGGTGAGTGTCTGAAAAGTTTCAGCGCTCCTTCCATCATCTCCTTGTGTTTGTTTGGTGTGTCTTATTATAGTCATTATGATAGTTATTATAGTCATATCAATCATTATGGTAATACAGGATATAATTTTCTCAAAGATTGTGGTAAGTAAACCAGATTAGTAGGAAGTAATTCTGGTAATTGTGGGATGTCTGATCTTTCGTGCACATTCTCAATAGAAGATCACTTTTGGTGTAATTAGACAGAAATGTTTCATATCTCTGTGATGCTATTCTCACACATTATGGAAAAAGCCCCAAGTGCCATTTCTAACTTAATGATAGTTTAAAAGTCCCTTTCGAACTGAGACTAATCCGTTTCGTCACTTCACATGTGTATATCAAATTAGCTTGAATGCTCCCAACAAAGGTGAACATTCAGACATGCTTATTTACAGATGAACATCTGTAACAGTAGTAGCTCGGTGATATGCAGAATGGTCTTAGTATTTTCATAGACGGGGTTGCAACAACATTTTTAAGGGGTGAAAAAGGTCTACCTCGGATGGGTTAGTGTTCAAAGATCAGACATTAGTAATGGAAGCTTTTCCAGGTTAAGGTGATTATCTCATGAAAATTTAGCACATCCATGTGTCACAAGGGCACACATTTGCCAGATACTAAAATGTATTCCAAAGGCCTGGGTAGGTTACAAATATTTTTGGGCAGTTAATACCTTTGTATCGTTTTCAAAAATATGTTTATTAATTTCTTACCAATGTAATCATACACAAGTCATACAATGAACGAAAACAGTGCACAGTGTCAAGCATGTGGCACGTTAATTTCTGGTGTTAACACAACATGACAGGGTCAATTCTACATACTCTTCCAGTTCCACCCATCCGGGTCTAAGCTGGCCTGCATTTGGTGCTCTTTTCAGCCAAAGTGCCAATACACTATGGGGCCTATTCACAAACTGCATTTTGTAGTATGTTTTGTAGTACTACAATAATACTATAGATGTACTACAATATGCTAGTCACAAACCTATGTGCAGAATGTCTGCCTTCACCTCTCCTATCTTTTTTTGTGTTGAGACTGTGAAGTCTCCCACTTTAGTAAAGGTTTTAGTAGAAGGGACAGCGGGGAATGGCTGGAAAATAGAGAATATTTACGACTAAAAGGAGGAGATTAGGCAGGAGTAAGAAGGGGTTTAGTGAGGGTCAGGAAGGATCAGGGAACAGTTTAGGGAGCGACATCCACCTACCCACAAAAGAGTAAGCCCATCATATTCACAAACTGCACTTCTAAAGTTACGAGAGCCAAATAGGGATCCAAAACAGTAGTTCATTGTTTCAGCTTAGAACTGAAGTAAGTTCAGCATCACGCATAGCTAACCGCTGGTACTGCAACACCCTTCCATAGAAAATAATGGAGCTAGAGACCAAAATGTAAACCCTTTAGGAAATAATGCTAAATTAAATTATTTAAAATAGATACAAATATAAATAATTATAATTTAATGTTAAACAGTACATAAAAATAGTACAAATTTACTAATTAATTATAGCATATTTTAATAACTTTTTTAAATGTAAAAAAATTAATGTAACACTAGATTTTATTAAATTACAATTACATTAATTTTAATTAATTTTATACATCAGTGTTAATGATTATTGATACATAATTTAAAAAACTCTATAGGTGAAAATGTATTTTTCAATTTGACCTTCAGCAAAAATGTAATATGCTTTTGCACAGTCTTCTCAGAGAGCGCAGGGATGTCCCTCCCTCCCAAGCAACATACTAAGTCATGGTTTGGCTTAGTTAAAAAATATTTCAGTATCCCATATCACTGTTTTACATTATACAAACAATTCGGGAAAGGTTGACCATCTTCAAAAATGCTTGAGAGAGAGAGATTCTTTGAGCTCTGTTCATCCTCTCCAAACCTTAACGGTAGCCCATGTAGATTATGTTCCCTCAATTCCACCTTAGTCCTGCTGCTAATCCTGCCCATGTACCGAAACATACTATTTGCTACCTGAAACTGGCACTCTACCAGCAGCCTCATTCTATTATTGGAAATAAAACAGATTTTTTTCCTGGTTTAACTGTAAATTAAAGCATCTACCGTATTCACTAAAGATTTCTGGGTACAGAGATCGTGTGTGTACTGTGAGATCTTGTCTTTCTATTGTCTATTCCATCTCAACTCCTTGATGAGAGGATCACCGTGTAGCTAACAAGCCAGCAGCACATGTGCCTCATTTTGTTGCCCAGCAGGAGGGTCCAGGACAGTACTTTATCGGCCTTTACTCTTGCCCTTGGGCTGTTGCATCAAATATAAATTGTAGCTAGGTAACAGCGAATAATAGAGATTTTTTTCAAGGGGTTCTGAGAAAAATCAAATCGTTTCCAAGAGTGGAGCTTCTGAGGCGAAAAACATCTCCATTGTTCACTGTTACCCATCTGGAATGTTATCTTGGGCAAGCACAGTCCCCAAGTCATCTGCCCCTGCTTTCAATAGCTATGGATAGAGGATTAACAGGAAAGCCATACAGTGCATGGCCTCCCCTATCTTAGCCCTTTGCATGTGGTACAGCTGGTGTCTTGCCACCTACCTTCACCCTTCTTTGGCTATCCCTCCCCTCCTCCACTCAAAATGATTTAAATAACATCTGTCATCCTGCCACCCTCCCACTCCATCCTCAACGTTAACTTTCTCTTCCCCCCCTTAAATATAAAAATAATACCTGGTTTACTGCCAGCCTCCTCTGCCCCCTCTGCATATACCCTTCCACCCTACGCCCTATTTAAAAACAATACCTGACCTCCTGTCACCCACACTCCTCACACCACACCAACCTCCCTCTGTGGCTTCTATACCTTTCCAGTATTCATAACTGTGCTCAACACACTCACATTGATTGAAGACCTTGTGCCGCGCTGACAGTGACTCTGTGAGATGCTCATCTGCTTATCATGTTTTTCTCCATCAGCGCAGGTCAGGAAAGAGCCACAGCTGACAGAGAATGTGGCAGCTGGCACAGGCATCCTGACACACATTCTTCTGCTTCCCTAAGGTCTGTGGAGATCTGAGAGCCGAGGATGTAGGTGGGTGAGACCCCCAGTCGGCCTTCTGCTGCCACGCTCAGGTCTCCAGAGACCTAGGCAAGGTAGGGTTCATAGGAAAAGAAGTGCCTCCCCTTATGACATAGCAGCTGTGGGAACTAACTTTCCCAGTGTTGCTACATCATAACAGTGAATAACCAGATTTGGAATCTGGTTATTTCCTCTAATGGCTCACAATGAGAACCATCCAAAATGTCCTATATTCTAAGTACAATGGGCCAAATTTCATAAACTCCAATGCTTTGAAAACAAAAGATCACCCAACTGAGGCAAATTCCATTTTCCTGTATAATGTAAGATGGCCACAGGCTCCATTAAGTACTTAGCGCTGTCGAGATTATTCTATAGCACCCTGAGGTTTCCATGCTGTTCATCTTGGTCGAACTGTTTAGTAGAAACTCAAGCAGATCCATGTGAATTTGGCCTTTAACCACCCAGTAGAATAATAGGCAATATTTTTCCCAAATCCCTAAACTCTACATTCATCAGAGATGGGTCAGCACAATGAGCAGTCTTCTCTAGATTTGCTCCGTGTATAAGAGTTACGGTCACCATGTTGAAGTCCTCGAGGAAGGATGCCTCTCCCCTAGCGGTTTCAAATACATCCATATTATATCTTACCACCCAACTTATTTTTTTTTTGTCAAAATTCTTTTTATTGAGCATCATAGATCAAAAAGAATCACATTTTTACAGTAGAGTGCGCAGGCCCCGGGGTCGAAAGCATACCCCTAATCAAAGCTCAGATTCATATGTCCCAGGGACCATACAAGCCCCCACATACAATGTAAAAGATGCCTGTTTTGAAATGACATGTTTTTAGAGGAAGTTCTCAAACAAGAATGTAAAAACATAACCCCCAACTCCCTCCTCCCCTTCCCTGGTGGTGGTGGTGTTGCATGGTGTAGTATTGGGCAGCATAGGTCTCTCTATAGAATTGGGTAGTAAGAGCGGGGCGCAACCCATCAGTGTGGTGGAATATATCATCCAGTTTCACTGTGAAGCAGGTTAGAGTTGGAAAAGATGCATAGCCCTTATGGAAGGCGGACATACCGCGGAAGGTAGACCTCGGGAGAGATAGGTGACCAAGGAGCCCCATTTAAGTTCAAAAGTCTTGTAACCATCTCTGAAGATGTCTGCGAGGCGTTCCAATGAGAGGATTCTCCACAAACGGGCATGCCACAACGACGTCGCTGGTGTGTCTGACTTTTTCCAGGCGGCCGCTAAAGTAAGTTTCGCCGCCCCCAGACAAGCCCACATAATCGCCTTATCGGCTTTCGTTTGGTGTTCCAAAGCCGGGTCCCTGATACCCAATAGTGCCCCCTCAATGGTGGTCGGAATGGGGTACCCCAGCATATCTTTGATATGTGAAAGGATCTCCTCCCAGAAAGGCCGAATACCCGGCCAATCCCACCAGATGTGTTGGAAGTCTCCCCGCAACCCACACCCCTGCAAGCAGAGATCTGAGGTGTCAGGGAAAATCCGCCTTAGCTTGGTGGGGTAAAGATACCAATCTAGCAGTGTCTTGTAGTGTGCCTCCCTCAAAGCCACGGACTTGTTGTGTTTAGTGATGTCGCCCCAAACGTGTTTCCACTCCTCCTCGGTGACATCACGCCCAAGAACCTGTTCCCAAAAGGACATGTAGCGTGCCCAGGGGTTATGTAGTGTAGTCAATAACAGAGCATATAACGAGGAAATTGCACCTTTCATGGAGCCTGCCTTGGGAACTACCAGTCTTTCCATAGCCGTAAGCTTTCTAGTAGCAGCCTCTCTTATGTGCGGTAAGGAGACCCAGTGTTTGAGCTGGAGGTAGCGATAGTACTCGGTGTGGGGGACCAAAAACTCTCTTTTACAGCTTTCAAAGGTCAGGACGTCATAGTTATGGAACAGGTCGGAAAGTTTCAGGCAGCCTCCCTCCTTCCAACAATCAAAGGGCCCTTCACGCATCACCGGTGGGAATGCCGGATTGAAATGGATCGGGGTGTATGGGGAAGGAAATGTGGTCCAACCCTCCCTCCTCGTGATTTGATCCCAGATTGTCAAGGTGGTGCGTGTGGGGGTGCTTATGTAGGCGTTCGCCGGTCGATCTTTCTTTGGCTTCCACAGGACATCCCAAATGGATCGACCCACAATTGACCTGTCCATGTGGAGCCAGTGCTTGTCAGACTCCCTCGCTGAGCATTCTGTCACCACCCGTAATTGTGCCGCTTGGTAGTATAGTGCGAAGTCTGGTAACGCCACTCCCCCTCATTCCTAGGTCACCTCAGCACGTGAAAAGGGAGGCGAGCCCTACCCCCCTGCCATATGAATTTGGTAACCAGTGTACGCAGGCGCGGCAAGAGATCGCGGTCCAGTTCAATAGGTAAAGCTTGGAACAGATACAAGAGTTTGGGAAGAACTGTCATTTTAATAGCGTTGATCCGTCCGAGCCATGAGATGTAAAGAGGCTTCCATCTCTTAAAGTCCTGCTGAAGCTGAGCCACGAGCGGGGGGTAATTGGCCTTGTAAAGATCCCCAATCTTAGGAGTGAGGTGGACACCCAAGTATAAGAGGGAGTGTTTAGCCCATTGCAATGACGTCTGGCCTTTCAATCTGGTCGCCTCGGCGGTGGGGAGCGTGAGGTTAAGTATGGAGGATTTGGATAGGTTGACCTTGAACCCTGCCACTAATTCAAAGCGCCTCAGTTGCTCCTGTACTGCCTGGAGTGAGGAGGCCGGTTCCATGAGCGTAAGCAGGATATCATCTGCGAAGAGGGACGCTTTATGGTCAGTGCCGCTAAAACGTATTCCCCGGATCGCTTCGTTGGCCCGGAAACTTACTGCGAGGGGTTCGATGCTGAGAGCGAATAAGAGGGGGGAAAGTGGGCACCCCTGCTGTGTGCCTCTGCTAAGGACGAAGGGGGAGGATGCACTGCCATTGACCAATACTCAGGATTGCGGGCGTTGGTAGTTGGCCCTGACCATGTTGAGGAATGCTTCTCCAAAGCCAAATTTCCGCATGACGAATAAGAGGAACGACCAGTCCACCCTGTCAAAGGCTTTTTCGGCATCTAGACCCACCAGTATAGCAGGGAGATTAAATTTGGACACTTTCTCAATGAGGTGTATGGTGCGTCGGATGTTGTCATGTGTTTGCCGTCCCTTTATGAAGCCCGATTGATCAGGGTGGACTAGTGCGGGCATGAGGTCCTCCAGCCTGGCGGCTAAAATGGCGGAATAAAGCTTCGCGTCAAGATTAAGAAGGGCTATGGGCCTGTACGAGGCGCAGAGGTGGGGGTCTTTCCCCGGTTTGGGAATAACAGATATCACCGCCTCAGACTTGGACGTAGAAACCCTGGCATCTGCTGCAATCGCCCGGAATAGCTCAGTGAGGTGGGGAATGAGTTCGGAAGCAAAGCATCTATAAAACTGTGCCGTAAGGCCATCTGGTCCCGGGGCTTTGTGAAGTTTGAGGCTCGAGATGGCCTGTCTGACCTCCTCTGAGGTAATAGCCTCATCTAAGGATTCCGCAGTTGCTGGGGAAATGTGGGGGAGGTCCACCGAATCTAAATAGAGTTGTTGTATATCCGTGTCTGGAGGTGTACCACGGTAGAGTTGCCCATAGAAGTCGCCAAAGATGTTAGCCTTAATATCATCCGAGTGGGTGAGCTGGCCCTCCCTATCCAAGATACCTCCAATGAATTCGCGTTCCCTCTTCGCTCGGAGTTGGCGCGCTAAGTGGGGGCCTACCTTGTCGCCTTGGGCATATGATGTCTGGCGCAGCTTCAGCAGTGTATACTCAGCCCTATTATTATAAATGGCGCGTAGTTTGCCCTTTACCGCTGTGAGTTGTCGCTGCAGTGCCCGAGTGGGTGTCTCCTTATGTGCCTTTTCAACGACTTCGAGTTCCCCTTCGAGGACGATGCGTTCCCTTGCCCTCTGCTTGTTTAGGATCGAATTAAGTTGGATACATTTGCCCCTCAGCACCGCTTTAAAAGCGTCCCAGTTATTCTGTGGGGAAGTGGCCTGTAGGTTGTTAAGGGTAAAGTATTCGACGATGGAGGCCCTCAGTTCCTCGCGAAAGGTTTTGTCTCGTGTAATCGCTGCCGGGAAGTACCATCTCGAGGCGCCAGATTTAGGTCCATGCCAGGTCAGACTAATCGATACAAGGCTATGGTCTGAAACAGAAATCGGCAATATCTGCGCGGCCTGCAGGGGCCCCACTAGTGCCTGGCTAATGAAGATATAGTCAATCCTGGAGTAGGTCTGGTGAACATGCGAGAAGTATGTGTAGTCTTTGGTGGTGGGATGTAATGTCCGCCAGGCATCGCATAAGCCCAGGGTATGCATTTTCCTTTTGACCCCTTTGGAGAAGCTGTTGGCAGTCGCCCTCTGGGAATGTGAACTGTCCAAGGAGTCATGCCAAGTCAGATTGAAGTCTCCTAGTAGGATCACCGGCCCTTCCGCAAAGCCACTTATCAAGTCTAGTGCATTAGATAGGAATGTTGTCTGGCCTGAGTTGGGTGCATAGAGGTAAATAAATGTGCAGAGAGTGCCCCGCAGTCTCCCCCTGACCATTATGATTCTCCCCTCCCGATCTGTCTTGGTGGCTTCTGGTTGAAACTTGGAGGAGCTATGAAAGAGCAAGGCCACTCTGTTGTGTTTAGTACCAGCGGAGGACGTATAGATTAAGGGGTATGTTCTGTGGCGAAGCCTAGTGACCTCAGACTTTTTGAGGTGAGTCTCCTGGAGAGCTACCACCTCAAATCGATTGTCCGTAAGATACTTCCAGATTCTCTGGCGTTTTTGAGGTGAGTTCAGACCCTTGACGTTCCAGGACGCTATGGAGACCATTGGCATGCTGTACCTCCCTCCCTCCCCTTGTGGATCACAATCTCCCTGCGGGTGTAGTGGCCGCTATGTCTGTCAAACAAGCCCAGTACCCCTCCCTGAAACCTGCGTGTCACATTGTACCCCACACCTTTCATGTTGCATGTCGCAGTAGAAGCTTAAAACCCGTGAAGCCCCTACACCACCACCAGGAACCCTCCCCCCCCCAAAACAAAACCCCCAATAACCCCCAAAAAATGTGAGCCGTGCGGCCAACGGGCTTTCGGCTCGAGATTCTTCCAAAAAAGATAGAAGAATTCTGGGTGATACGGACAAGGCGCGTACCCCCCGACTGCCGTGCGTCGAGAAGCTAGAAAGCAGTTCAAAAGGAGGAAGAAAAACAAAAACCTCAGTGTCACTGATGAGCGTCTGCGGCGGCTCGTCACCCACTCAAAAGGGCATGTGCACCTCGACTCCCCAGGGTTCCAGTGGGTCACAGCCCAACGGGCAGTCTCTCAGTCCCGAGACCGCTAGGGCCTAATCAAATATCGAGAGTGTCCCATCAAGTATGATTATCTGGTAGCTTGTCTCGGCTTCGTAACCGTGCGCCAGGGCCGGGAGCCTCCCCGAGGCTGTTCTGGATCGGCTAGGGATCCTGTGGCGCCTTCATTTTCTGGAAGTGGGAGGCCCAAGACGCGGAGACCCTCAGTCAGATCGGACACATGGTGCGCCTTGTTCTTATAGTCAAAAGCAAGCCCAAAAGGGAATGTCCAATGATAGCGTATGTTTTCCTCTCGTAGCTTGGTGGTAACGGGTCTCAGCAGCTGTTGACGCGCCAAGGTGGAGGGTGCTAGATCTTGGAAAAGGGCGCACTTGTAGCCTTGGAAGGACGCTTCTTCTTTCTTCCTCACTGCATTCAGGATGGCCTCCTTCGTTTTAAAAGAGTGCAGCTTGACCAAGATGTCCCGTGTCCGTTTGCGATCTCCAGATTGTGGGGTCCCCACCCGGTGGACTCGGTCTATTTTAATCTTCAGCTGGCGAGGGGCTAGGAGCTCCGCGAAGAGGCCCAACACGATTGCCTCCAGGTCCGGTCCCTCCGCAACTTCTTCCAGGTCCCGGATGCGAAAGTTCTCCCTTCGGGATCTGTTCTCCAAGTCTTCTACTTTGAGGATCGCCTGCTGGAGCTGGGCCTGGAGGACTTGCTGGGATTCCTGTAGCTTGGTGGAGCGTACCTCCAGTTCTTGCGTCTGCTCCTCCACCTCCAATACTCTGGTGCCGACAGCGTCCACGTCTTGCCGAAGAGACGCCATTTTCTCGGTGAGGTCGACCTTAAATTGGTCCATGGAGGTCCACAGGTCTTGTTTTATTTCCAGGCACAGCTCAGCTTTAAAGTCTCGGAGGGTGGCCACCAGCTCCTCCCGGGTAAGTGCCATGCTTTTCGCTTGATCAGTCTCCGTGGGTAGTGAGCCCTTTTCTGGTACAGTAAAGTAGCGGGAGACTTTGTTTGTGGTTTTCTTAGGTGGCATAGGGACAGGGACAGCGCCAGGCACAGCGCAGGGACAGGCGCCGAGAACCAACCCCAGGGAGCGAAGTGAGGAGAACAGGTCTTGCACATGTGGGATTCTCTGCGTCGAGATCAGGCCTCTGCTGAGCAGCAAGGACAGTCAGCCATCTTGAGGTCAGGCACCACGTGGCTAATGATAGTGAGCAGTTGGGAGCCCCGGGAAGATCCACTCCCAGGCAGGTCAGTTCATGCAAAGGGAGGGGGTTTCACTCGTCGCCCTCCAGCCAGTGATCACAGCGGCGGCCGGAGCGCTCCCCCGTTGTGTGCATCAGCGCGTCAGCGCGGGCGCCATCTTGAAGTCAGGAAAGGCCTCTGAAGGTAAGCTCTCCCCGGCCCTTAGAGGTGCTGCAGACGCCGAAATTGAAGGAAACTGACCCGGCCAGGGAGATCCCACGGAGATGGTAGCGGACCGCCCGTCACCGCCGCCGGACGTTCACATTGCCCTCAGCGCTGCGACCAGGCCCTCACTGCATCACAGCAGCTTTCCCCGATCTGGCGCGACAAAAGGCTCCAGCAGCTCCGGTCCGGTGTGGGGTAAGTGCCGCCGCTGTGCCCCCGTAACACCAAGTAGGTAGGATGCATTGGGCGCTGTTTATGGTCCGCGCCCATCCCAGCATAAGTCCGTTGGCCCCTCGAGCCCGCGCTGTATGCGAGCCTACGCCATTTTGAGAGGGTCCCCGATACTCCAGTACGGCGGACCTGTGGTCCGTGAACGCAGCTTTCACTCGTCTACAGAGCCCGGTGTGAGGCTCCCGCGCCACACAAAACGCCGCTGAGTGCGGGCATTTGATCTGCTGCTCTCTGTAAGCGGTGTAAACAGCGTGTGGCAGTCGTAGGGGTCCGGAGCTGAGGCGGCTCACGTCCGCTCAGCCATCTTACTTGGCCAAGCCCCCCCCCAACTTATTTTTTAAACAATTCCACAAGGAGTCCATTAACACACAAAGACGTTCTGTTATGCATATGCTGGTGGGTTTTTGCAACGTCCTACTGGGCATCCAACCCCTCTGTCTCTCCGTGGCTGATAACATCGGGAGAACCACTTCTGCCATAAACTGATCTAGGATAACATTGTCTTTATCTGTTCTGGTAGCCTAAGATACCCTAGGTAATTCATGAAGCCTTGGAGTTATCATCTGATTACCAAAGACGTTGCTTCCAATGCAGTCTCTAACCAGACCCGCCCATCTACTTTCTACATCCAACTTCCTCAATAATACTATTACCTTGCCTGCCTTGTTGTCCACTTCAGGCAGTTGCTTCTTGAGTTCCCTAAAAAAGGACCCTAGCATCACTAGATAACAAAGTACTGTATTCTTCCCTATTAACTTTGAGTCAGCCATTAATCTAAATATTGTGGGGGGGTTTTCAGGTAGTCCCTCTAAAGAATCACCAGATCTTCTTTTAGGGCCATAGTAGTGTGGGTACAAGCCTTTCACACTGCTACCTCTCTGGAAATGACGAGTCTAAGAATAGCAAATTTAAAAAGGATTTGGATGCACTAGTTAGAAGTTCCATCATTTACTTGTTCTTAAGACCCCTGGCATCCATTCCCCTGGCCATGTAGTTTTCTACCACACCTGGACTTTATCTCCATCACCAAAGGAGTGTGGTTCAAAATACCCCTTTCCAGGTCCTCCAATTTGGTCAATCTGGTTAGGCATAGATTAGCAAGAAATCTAGGGGCATATTTATTAAGAAATCACACAGACCAGCGAGTCACCTTGCTGCGCTGCGTAATTGGGAAAGGGCAGGAATGCCCTGTACTAAACATTATACGGCAGGTTCCTATCATTTCCCAGCACTAGCGCACAATGTGCTGCCTAGCACCAATGCAGGCACCCTTGCACCATGGTGCAAGGGTGCCTGCCTTGTAATCAGGATTATTTTTGTGTGGGAAGTGACGCCTTCTTGCACAAAAACAAACCCCTAAGGTATTATTCTGCAGCACACATAGAAAGAGGAGCAATACAGATATTTCTCCTTGTTACACATCTCTTGGGAATGCATAGCATTTTGACACATTCAAAGCTCTACCAGTAATGGTAAATCTGTGAATGCGCCAAAATCCACTGGTGGTGCATGGGAACACCCACGCTCCACCCATGTAACACCTCCCTGGGGCAGAGTAACGCAACGCAGCAATTTGCTCTGCGTTGCTTTACTCTAAATTTATCAAGCCACGCAGGGCCATGCAAGATGCCCAGGGTTTCATTTATGAGGCCCTATCTGCACTTTTGCGCCCCCCGAACTTCACTTTTTTGACGTTCCGGTGGCGCAATGTGCCACCGCATATTGATAAGGCCACGTAAAGCCACTTTATGTGGCTTTTCATGGCCTTATAAATATGTGCCCCTTTCACGCACAAAACTGCATGAAAGGGGTATTCCATGGGTGTTGCTGTGGGTGTTCCCACGCAACACCCATGAAACCTGACACATTCCCAGATTTACGAGGCATCGTAAACCTGGGAATGCATCAGAACCTAACGCCAACCCAGGGGTGGCATTAGGGAGGCGCAACGAAGAGAAATTAAAACATTTCTCCTCGTGCTTTCATTTTACTATGTGTGCTGCATTCTGTAGCACACATAGAAAAAGAAAAGCACCTAAATGGATTGATTTTGTGCAGGAAGGGTCCCTTCCTGCCCAAAATCAATCATCCCCGCAATGCAGGCACCCTTGCACCATGGTGCAAAGGTGCCTGCGTTGGCGCACGGCAGCCCATTGTGCGCCGGCGCAGGGGAAAAGGACAGGAATGCGCCGTATCATATATAGAGCATTCCTGCCCTTTCCTTTTGCCGTAGGGCAGCGCAGCAGGGTGGCCTGCGGCGCTGCCCTCCGGCAAAAGCTCATAAATAAGGCCCCCTTTGTCTTTCAGCTATTGGCTTGTGACTTTGTCAACTAAGAGGAGTACGCTCTCCCATCTCATACTATTGCCTACCAAGGATATATATTTCTCCTTCCAATGTAATGGTTGCTTTCTCCCACCATTACTCTTTCATCTGTGTGTCGCTTCTCATTCCTCCTGCTTCTCTCATTTGTTCCATCCGCTTCTTCCCCGTGTATGTCTTTCCATGTTATTCCTACCTGCACCTCCCAATTATTTCTCCCTCCTCCCTCTCCCTCTTTTCCGTTTGTTGCTTTGTTACTGCTGCATCGCCTTCCTCCTTTCCATGTGTGTGACTCCTTGTTTTTCCTGTGTGTTGCTTCATGTTCCTCATGCACCTCCCTCTCATTTTTCACTCACTTCCTATTTTCCCTTTGTTTTACTTCTTTTTTTCCCCCACCCACCACTGCCTTCCAGGATCGTCTCTTAAGTGCCGCCAGGAAGAAAGCTGTAATGAAGCCTCCCTTGCCTTCATTACAATCCTGTTTTGATTATATGTGAAATGAATTTTGGGTGGCAACGGGGCCTTCATTATAGTGCTTTCATTTCTATGCTGTAGAAAGAAACAAAAGACAATAATGAAGGCTTCCTTGCCATCAGACCTTCATTTCCTGCAGAAATAAAAACAGAACTGTAAAATGTCTAGGGGGCTTTCAATATAGTTCTGTTTCGTTTGTGGCTTTAATGTGCTACTGCTGTGCTTTCATGCATAAGCACATTAAACCCATATGTGTTGGTTCTGACAATGCTTGTTCTATTCACATCGCTATTTTTCTCAAGCATCAGAAAATCGTGCAGGGTACTTACCAATAAAGCCCTTGCTTTCTCAAACACCATTTGTCACAGCTAGAGTAGGATTTAAAATGACAGTACCAGAACCTTCTGACCGTTACATATTCCCATTGCTGGCGCATACCAGCACAGGACGTCAATATGAATGTGCCAAATTTCATATGAAAATCTAGGGGTGGGTGGTAAACTCTGCTCTTCCGGTGGGGTTCCAGTTTTCCTACTCCACACTTAGCTTGGAGCACAGAGTTTCTGAAAACTCCGCCAACCTCCGCATGGCAGAGTTTTTTTCTTGCACACGGTTGCCAACATTAAGGCGGTCGCTACAACTTGCGTTGACAAAGCTGCCACTCGCGCTGAAAAAGTGCCCGCTTGAGTAGAAAATCTACTCAAGGGGCAGAAAGAAGCAGCGCCCTCTCCGGCGCCACGTTGTGCCGTTTGCAGACAAGCTCCTGGCACTAAAAATCAGTGCGAGCAGCGCGACGTACCAAACTCCGCCGCTCAGGGCACTCTGCGGAATCTTGCAGCTCTGCAAATTCTGCCCACCCCTATGTAAAACCAACCTTGAACCTTGGGAAGAACCAGCTTGTGCCAGTTGTTTGTGTTTCCATCTACCAAAGAAACTACACTCAATACTGTGCAAGAATATTTTTAAAAAAAGAAAACTAACCCCAAACAACCTCCATTGTATGACGTGACTTCAAACCCACCATAGAGAAATAAGAAAATACATTAAACTAACAAAAAAGTCTATGCAAACCCATATTCGTTGTTTCCCCCACAGAAACCCTTTGCACAATCAGTGTTATATTAAAGCCAATCAATACCATTTCAAGTGCTGAGGGATCTGATAGTAAAATCCTTCATTTGATATTTCCTCAACCATTTGTCTTACCACTGGTAGGTACTGGAGGTGCCACAACAGCTGCATTTCCACGCTTGAATTCAGGACTTTTCAGACACAGGTGCCCGTACTGCATGGTGTGCACAGTGTAGATACAAATCTGGGTGGTGTGGCCACTCTCTCCCCAAATATTCAGTCAGATTGTGTTGATGCGCCATAAGTCTTGGAGTGAATTTTCCATTGTCACGATGTCTCGCTTAGCAGTTTTTTTAGCCGGCTCGGTGGAGCTTGAGTCAATCGGTCAGGCACTGCTGCCATAACAGAGACCCCCGTGTCGTTTTTGTCTATCTCTCCTTGTAACAACCACAATCCTTTTTTGTTGCTATTGTTCATCTCTTAATAAGCCTCACCTCATAAAGTAAATTTGTTTAACCTGATATAACTCAAAGTTAGTATTAGCTTTCTGAGCTGTGCAGTCTAAAAATAAAGCACTAACTCTGAGAAATGTCATGTTAAATGTATTTACTTAGCGCCCTGCAGGCACATAAAAAAGGCTCTCGACTCTGAAAATACCATCATGATATGCCCCAGGGCCGGAGTGGCGTCACTAGCCACCGGGCGTTTTGCCCATGGACTGGAGAGAGAGGGCAATGGTGACCCGTGCACACAGGAAAGGGAGGTGTGAAGTGGGGGGATGGCGGAGTGAAAGGAAGACTTAGGAACTGATGTAGAGTAGAAGAGACAATATGGATGAACAGAGCAATATCAGAAGTCGGACATAGAAGAGAACAAGTGGCAATGTTGGAGGGAGAATGGGGCCGGGATAGCTCTGTCAAGGGGTGTAGCTACCAGTGGTGCAGCAGGTGCAGTGGCACCGGGGACCAGAGCCATGAGGGGCCCATTAAACTCTGCTAACTGCTGTATTTTACTACCCCAACAGCAGTCAAAGGAGCAATTTTTCTTGTTTGCGTTATGGCCCACACCACCAGCACTGCTATGCTACTGGCTCTGTCTAGCAAAAAGCTCAACAAAATGAAGGGTGCTGGAGAGTGAAGGTGAGCCATCGGCGAGCCAGGCTCCCAGGAAATGCAGGAGTGGAGGAGAGACAGGGAGATGGTAGGTGAGCCAGACACCCAAGAAAGGCAAGTGTGCTATGAAAGGGGAGAGAACAGGGTATAGCATACTCTGAAGTCATGAAACTATTAAAGGGTAAGGTGAGGATAAGAGAGGGAGCCCTCGGATGAACCAGACACTCACAAAAACGAAGGGTGCAGGGGGAAAAGAGTGAGCGAGAGAGCACTGGTAAGCCATTTATAAAGGAAAGGAAGGTGATGGGGTGAAGCATGGGCGGAGCGGTAGAAACAAAGCAAGGCTAAGATGCACAGTGGAAAATGGAGAGGATAAAATCAGAAGTGGGGCTGAAGGATCGAAGGCGAACAGTGGTGAGTGTGGTATTTCGTGGAGGAAACGGAGCGCAAAGGTTCTAAAGGCATCAAGGGAGGTGAGCGAATGGGTATGGAGGAGGGGTAAAGATCAGAAGTCATATCAAGGTATATCCGCTCCTTGGATGGAGAAGCTTTCTTAAAACAAATATATTTTCATTTTAACTTGTGCACCATCCCGATCGCTGTTACTTTCCGGTACAGTGTTTTTCTTCTGACTTGCATTTAATAACTTCACATTCGAACAGCTTCAAAGCACAAAGTTAATGATAAAAATATGACCTTAAAATAGACTTGTGGTGTGTATCTGGAGAAAACCTATGGTAAGGGTCTAGGAGAGCATGACATTATGGCAATTCCTCCCCGAGTTAGTAACATGGTACCCTTCCCAGAGTCTATCACAGTTTCTTTCCTATGGCCCAGTTTCTTTAATTTGCCCTTATAAAATCCCACAAGGATCTCTCTATCCCTCTGCAAATGAGCCCTTCACTCTTCAAACTCAAACTCTTCAGCTGATCTAATGATAGGTTGTCAAGCTCTACACCGAACCCCTTTGAATTTACCATTACAATATGCAGGTGATTTTCTGTTCAAGCTGTTCCAGCCTCTGCCTTTGTAAAGACAGAGGCTGGAAAAGGAGAACTCTCTACACCTTGAGAGGGAGAGGTTGAGATCAGCTTGCCAAAAACAAGAAATAAGGAGGTGGAAGAGACGAGAGGAACACGCCATATTTCTGGTGTGTGGAACACTTAGAAGGATCTGACATCAGTGGCGGCTCCTTCGCTAAGGCGGAGGAGCGTCGCCCCACTGCTTCAACTGCAAGCTGAATACTAAAAATAAAATGATAATAACGTTCGTTATTATCAGTTTGTTTTTTGTATTCAGCTTACAGCTGAAGCCAGGCGGGCGGGGCTGAGCTCCCCGCGTCACAGGGGGAGGAGTGGTGACAGCACCAAAAGTGCGCATGATGGTTTGGCCAGCGTACCGGGCCGGCCAAACCATCATGCGCACCCTACATGTTATCCACCAAGGATGTACTACAGCCTGGGTGGAGAACATGCACAGCCTGCCAGCCCCTGTCTGAGCCCCGAACCACGGCCCTCAGACCAATCACAATGCTGCTGTAAGTCAGCATTGTGATTGGTCAGGGGATTCTAGGAGGCTGTGTGCTTCCTGGCGAGTGCAGACAGGAGGACAGAGGAAGAAGAGGCGGCAGCCGGCGGTATAAAGGTAAGTGCTATTTATTTATTTTTTTATTATTTGCCACCCTCTTCCTCGACCCCGCCCCCGTTCGATTGCAGCCACCACTGCCTGACTTGTTTTTGCAAGTATGTTCGACACCAACCAAAGCTGAGAGGTTTTACTGCACTCCTTATATGGCTGACTTGCTGCACTGTGAGAAGCAACAACAACTCCAACTAACAGACCGCTGCCCAACATCTTTAACGTCTGCTGGGGGACTTGTGAGCAGCTGCAGAAAACCTGCAAATCCAGACAACATAGTCTGATAACTCCTAGCAATCCAGAGGCCATGACTACCAGAGAACAACCACTGACCCAGGCCTGCTGTACTGTATGTGCAGCAACATGGCTCAAGAGGCAGGGTCGCTGCCACACCCTTCTCCCACTGTCAGAGACGCTGCTGTGGGAGTGCAAATTGTGCATCAGAATCATTGTAGCACGAAGTCGTGCTCTGCATGGACAGGTACAACCACCTGCGAAAACCAAGTAGTGTACTCACATCTGAGCTGATTCTCGCCCTAGGTTTACTTACATTGTAAACTCATAGATGGGTGGGAGCTACAGCCACGGTGCTAGTCTGCTGTAGCAGGGCAGGAACAGCCACTCCCAAACTATGGGGCTTATTTACAAGGGGCTATTGCCACCAGAACGTCACTTTTAGTGATGTTCTGGTTGCAGATTCCCCTTCTCCTTATTTACAAAGCGGCATTAAGCCACTTAAATAAGGCCCCTTTTCACGCTTCACTTAGCATGAAAGGGGCATGCAATGGGTGTTCCAGTCGGCGTTCCGCAGCAACACCCATTGCTTTTTGATGCTGCCCTATATTTACAATGATGGGGCAGTGCCAAAAACTAAGGCCAGGTAAAACTGGTCTTAGAATGGTGACACAAGGAGAAAATATTAATTTCTCCTCGTATTTTGCTCTTTCTATGTGTGCTGCATTCCGCCATCTTTAAAGATTGTTTATGTGCAAGAAGGTGTCCCTTAAACAAACGCCCTTGCAGTGCAGGCACCTTTGCAACATGGTGCAAGGGTGCCTGCGCTGCTTTTTTAGCGCAGGCACTAGGGGAAACGCAGGGGTGCACGGTATTTTTGTAAATAATGCGCATCCCTGCATTTAAAAAATGTTGGAGCGTGGCGTTACCAATTTTGGAGTAACACCGCACCAACTTTTTATTGTAAATAACCTCCTATATATATGTGACCCGGAGTAGTGCGGTAGCTACACAAATTGGTTCTAGCCTGTAGTAGCAGAGACCCTGGAATGAGCCCCATTTCTATGTGTAGTATTACTTTTTGCTATGCTATGAAAGTGCTTCTATCCTTCTAAGACCAGCACTGGGTTGGACAATATATTATTGTCTTTGTTGGTTGACTGTTGAGTTCTGAGTTCCCGCTACCTACACTAAATCCCTGCTCGCCCTCGCTACCCTCAGAGTCAAGGGTGGAAAGGGTGTACTTGGCACAGTTTGCAGAGCCATGTTAGGACCGACCCCAGTACACTAGAGACAAACGACTCCAACCACTTTGGTTGTTACCCTGTAGCCCCTGTCTGCCCTGTGGCCTGCCAAATGGGATCTGACAAAATAGGTACTGCAGCCTTCAAACATCACATACAGGTAAGTTAATGTGACCATACTACAAGAAATGAAAAAACAAGCCAATGTGAGGTTGAAATGAATGAAGTCTAAAACTGTGTATTTGATGTTTCTCAACTGAATGTTTTCAGACAGATATCCAAAGTGTCCATTACCAATATGAAGAATATAAAAATATTAATGAGTTGTAGGTTGTCCCCCAGAAATGTAATAACATTTATATATTTCTTTCTCATTTCGATTTGCCGCTGTTCTTAAGGAAAGAGCCTTCCGAAGAAGAAGAAGTATATGGGGGTGCGAATGCTTCAGCTCTCCACCAAGTAAGGTTTTTGCACGTGTGGGTGTGTGTCTGTGTGAGTATGTGTGTGTGTGTTTGTGTGTATGTGTGTGTGTGTGTGTGTGTGTGTCTGTGTGTGTGTTTGTGTGTTTGTGTGTATGTGTGTATGTGTGTGTGTGTCTGTATGTATATGTGTCTGTGTGTGTGTATGTATGTTTGTGTGTATGTGTGTCTGTGTGTGTATGTGTGTTTGTGTGTGTGTCTGTGTGTGTATGTATGTTTGTGTGTATGTGTGTCTGTGTGTGTGTGTGGATATGTGTCTGTGTGTGTTAGTTACAATACTATGTCCAAAAAACATAGCACGATCTTTTACTCCTAAAAGTAGGAGAATGTGACTAGAAGCCAACATTTGAAATATGGATTATGTGGGGATTATGTGCAGATTTTAATATTTTTTTTAAATTGCTCTGGTATTCACGGAAATCTGTCAAATTGCAGACTGTAGAAAATATCTCTAGGGAGTTATATTTAAGTTTCACCAGCTCTTCAACTCCCTTGACGTAAACCAACGTGTGTGTGCTTCTTAAACCCACCCTTAATAGAAATCCGGCCTGCATGTATATAACCACCACCCTAGCACTTCATGGCCTCGCAGTGGCAGGTTTTAGTTAGGAGACGAAAGCAGAGCTCGCAGGCTCCTTTTCAGGACAAACCCTTCTACTCCATGTCCATAATGAAGAACACAGGCTTTCTTTGTTACAGGCGGCCAAATATGTGCTTATTGTTGCTGGAGAAATCTAATCCTCGCCAATACCTTTCATTCTTGCTGTACTGCCACATTATGTGACAAAGGGCCCCTGTCAAGTAGAGATTTTGGGTTTATGCCATTATGAAAAGCCTGGTAAGTTTAAACCCTTGACCTTTTGCACTAATTTCACACCAGCAATTATATTTTTCCTATAAAACAACACTACCAGCTCGTTTTTCTTTCTCTGAAAAATATATATTGCATACCAAATGAAAAAGAGAAAATTGGTTATAGGAGTGATTAGCAGTCAGTGGTCACAAAGCATTCTTATTTATACGTTAAATACAAATGCGGACATTGTAAGCATGTTTATGAAACATTGTAGTTAACACATACAAATAAAAGGATTTCTTTCGTGATAAAATTGGTGTGAATAATAATAAATAAATAAATAATCGGTTGCTTTAAAACTAATATTTAATCGATACAACCGTTTATTTTGCAATGGAGCTGTAGCTTATTGTGGTCATCGCTCCATATTCCGTTCAATTCCACACAGAGTGGACAGGTAGAGAAGCAGATGTGGGACAAAGCATAAGGAAAGACAAAGGGAACACATAGGGGATCACAGGGAAGGACAAAGATAGGGACAGGAGAGGGATGCAGAGCGGGGAATAGGAATGGACCCAGACACTTGTGAGGTGGGGCACAATAAGGGCTAAGATACAGGGTAGGAAATGACATAGGGGCTTATGTATAATAACTGTTGCGTCGCTGCGTGAAAACAGCATGTGACAGTTTTCACTGCACCCTCCTTGCGACATGATTGATGCGGCATATTTACTCTATAACGCATCATGTTGCATGGAATGACAGATACGTCAGTATTACAGATGTGTCCGTCGGCACAAAACTGACACATTGCTGGAGTAGTGTTGGAAGCGTGACTCAACTCCAGCAATGCATGGGGGAGGGCTATGTTTAGAGCACTGCGTCAGTCTTACGCCTGCTGTGAGGCAAAGTGATCTTTTTCCCATTCAAGTCAGCAGTCCATACCATGCATTAACTATGTCAGTTACAGTAGTGTGCAAATTGTACAGTAAACAACCTTTAGGCCCTTAAAAGTGTGTGCTTCTTATGTCTTGCACTGTGTGTGGCATGAACTTTGGAAGAAAAGGTTCTAACCAGGCTTGGGGAAGCACCTAGTGCTGCTGCCTGCAAGCAGTCATATAGAAATATGTGCACACAGGGCTTTAAGTTGGATGAAAAAAGTTGGATGAAAAAAGTGGGAGTCTGGAAAAGGAATGCGGCTTAAACATGTAAATTAAATTTCTGTGATTACCATAGTGTGCCACCCGACCAGTATTTTGGTTCCTCTCTGAACTTTCTGTTATTGCATACAGATATGTAACGCAACAAGTGATATACACTTAAAACCAGCCAGGACTATTAGCTTTGTCGATGGGTGTTATTTGTTTTAGATAAATGAGTAACAATAATGATTTTTATGTAAATAATTAATAGAGGAAATGTTTCAATTCTGAAATTGTGAGACTGTAAATTAAATATTACTGAGGCCTGTGGAAGGAGTATTGATCTGCAGAATGTCTTAGTCATACCCGTTATGGCCACTGTATGTTAGACATCTCTGCCCTTTTTCTCTCCACACCTCACCCATCTGCATATCTTACGACTCATCACTTTACAGTTAAACACCCTCTATTTACTTTCTTCTGAAAGCACTTTCTCGCATTCCGGTCACTCACTTCAGCAGCCCAAAGAACACACAGCGCACCCGCTCACCTGTAAGCACTGCATTTTCTTTTACTTTCACCTCGTCGTAATTTTGACAACTGTGTACCTCTTTCACACATATTTACACAGAAATGCAATTTCAACTGGAATATGTGTCCATTGCTCTGTACGCTCTGCAGAGAGTCCAAGGATTACATGACCATGTATCCTGAACACCTTTTGGACCCACTGGACAGGCACTGTGAGAAACACGAACTGCCTTCAGCCTCAACTCTAGAGCTCTCGATCATGGCCTTTATAAAGACTTGGCGGCGATTCAGTTCAGACTATGAGTAATATGCTACACCAAAAAAACACAAACAGAACATCCTGGAAATTGGAACGCTCTTAGGAGATGCAAAATTAAGTAAACGTGAGATGTAAATAGGAGCTAAATCGCTAACATGAATTGCCTAAACATTTTTAATGATCACTCTTCAGAAATCATCAGTGTTTTTGCCAGTAATCCACAGATGAGGCACCGTCGCTTGAAGTAATGCAGTAGCAAGGCGCCAAGGCTGGCTCAGGGGACAGTGATTTAGGATAGGTTCATGCAAGGCCGTGTTAGTTCTACCCTTCTGTTCAAAGTAGCAGCAACAGGTGTTGTACAATTAGACTGCACACTTCTGCTCACGTGCTTCGTGACTATTGAAGCAAACACAAGATGATGGATGGAGTGCTGAAACTTTTCAACGACTCCCCCCCAGTTAAGAGTTCTGGGTTAAATCCATCATTCTTTTGCTCACTGTCACCCCAGTTTTGACCCAGCCACATGTAAATCAGTCTTGACCCTGCTCCTCATGGGAACAGTCCAGCCCTAACTGCCAGGCCAGGTGCTCCCTGGACCGGAAACAAGCATCCTGGGACCGGTTTCGCGGCATCACCCCTCATTAGCCAGGCTAGCTTGAATTCAGTGGCATGGAGAGCACAGGAGCCATGTCTGGGCATACCCTTGGCCACATAGGGCGAACATAGCAAGCACAACAAGATGATTGACGGTGTGCTGAAACTTTTCAACTGCTCACCTTAGAGAAAGCCAACTTTTAGAAAGTTGCCACTCTGTTGCCCAGTTTATCTGGTTGCCTTTACAGTTTCTGACCACCAGACAGCCTTCTGCCCTCCTGGGGAGCAGTGGGAGACAGCCTTCTGCCCTCCTGGGGAGTAGTGGAAAGCAACTACTTCCCAGGAGCAGAAACAATAGAAGCCTGCTACAGAGGGAGGTGTTACCTCCCCCTTACAAGAAGCCAAACAGGATGTTGGCCAAAAAAGGGATCTTTAAAGGGAAAGCCTCCTTTGGTGGGCAAACGGCAATCACACTCGCGTAGGTCTCCCCCTTTGTTCAGGTAGGCAGGCTGGCAGCAGGAATGGATAGAACAGACCAGTGGGTAAACTGGTTTTCCCGCTGGTGTGTAGCCCACAGCTGAAGTAGCACATTCTAGCCAGTCAGTAGCCACTCACAAGGAATCTCCACTGACCGCCAACATGGTTCCAAGAAGACCTCCAACCCAAACTCAAAAGTTGCACCCATTTCTGCCAGATTCGGAAGAGTGGTCAAAGTGTGGATTGGTCACCAAAGAAATACACTAGCCTCACCAAAGACCAAAATATATTGCTGGACCCGCTGTGTCCGGAGATCGGTAGCCCAGCCACAGCTGGACTTCTACTGGCTCAAAGAGTAAATTGAGGGACTCTGAGTCCTGTGGCCAAAGTTGCCCCACCTTATCTGTGGACTGACCCCATCAACTGCACAGCACCCAGAGCATCTTTCAGCAGCCTCAGCATCCTGCATCACCAGCATCAGGACCATTCCATTGAAGTCTATGGCGGTCTTTTTGTAAAGTGTGGAACAGGACTTGAGGCTGCTTTGGTGGCTAAGTAACTGTCCACCTACTCCTTATTGGCCCCCCCTGACCTTCTCCCTGTAGAAATTGGTCATCAAACTCAGGTCGAAGTAGCCGAGCACAACTCTTTCAAACTTTTCAAATGTTTGTAAACTTTACAGTTACCAGTGCTTCTTTGCACTTTGGATTAAGTAGCTTAGATCTACGTTTTACTTAAAAATCTAAGGGGCTTATTTACAAGCCCCTTGCGCCACTTTTGTGTCATTTTTAACATGGGAAAAGTGAAGTACGGGTGGCGCAAGGGGCTTGTAAATAAGCCCCTAAATTTCTGGAACCCTCTGGTGGATTTTGTTCATCTTGGTGTCTAAAAATTCATTCAAATATAACCTATTTTTATAAAGTGGTGTCAGATTTATTTTGTGTTGTGAGACTTTCTTATTTCATTGTTTGGTGCTTCTAAATGCTCTACACTAGTTCCTTTGGTTAAGCCTTGCTGCTCTAAGCCACAGCTACTCAGGGATGAGCTAGAGGTTTTACAAATGAGCCTGACAGGACCCAAGATGGTGATCCAGCGCAATATTAGCCAACAACATTCATACACCATATACTCAACTTGGGCCCATACATTCATACTACCCTAATACTTACGCTGGGTGTCAGATGTACTCTTTTATCAAAATCCCTGCTACCAATTACCTTCTGATTGAAGAGTAATAACTTACCAATGGATCCTTTGCTAATTGGGAAATTTAAAATGAGTGACATTCAATATAGTTCATAATCCTGAAATAACCACTGAGTCAGGAAGTTTTAAAATGTTTATCTAAAGTTTTAGCAGAGTAAAATACAGAAAACACGGTACTTGATTGTAATACCCAAGAAAAAGCATAGAAATTATGTTGCTAATCAATGACGGTGTTTAAAGAAAGGGAGAGAATAGAGACAGCAGCGCAACTAAAGGTTGCAGTATAATTACCTAAATGCGAGAACCAAGCCCCTTGGCCAAGGAGTTGGAAAAGATAGGACCCAGGAAGGATGAAGAGCAAAGACTTCTTCCAGGATCAGGACAGGACCAGTGACCTCTCTATAACGACGCCTGCGCCGTTCCCCTCTCTGGTACTCGACTTCTCCTCGATTCTCCCGTTCTAATGGACTCTGCCGCCCCCTCCTCAGGACCTCTTCCGGACAGGAATTCAGTCAGCAACCGATCAGCTTGGCAGTCTGGAGCTAAGAGCGCTCTGGCAGTATGGACGCCTGTTCTTCGTGAACGCATGCTCTGACTAATTAACTAATGCTATATTCTATTATACCCTTCTACGCCCATGTACCTCCCCTTAATGTTGCTAACATTATGGGACCACTACTTCTGATTGGACAGGGACAGGGGGTGGATTCTCGCACCATGTCAAATTTGGCCTAAATTGTGAAGCCTATTGTTTTTAGCTTCCCGCCCCTTCAAATTAATACATTCACTTTATTTCCCACCCGTCTCACGACAAATGTTATACATTTTACAGGAGAAAAGTATAATTTTGTCCGCCGGAAACATAAAGTACATCATCTTCGGCCAATGGGTCATGGCCTTGGGAGACGTCCAAGTTGACTTCACTTGGCAGGCACACAGGATACATGCGCAGAACCATCTGTCTCTCGAGTTTCAAGTCACCAACCCAGGCCCAAGTTTACAAATTACTAAAAGTGCAAGAAGAAAATATTAAAATCACAAAATAAAATGTTTCACTGTATGCCCACTTTCCCTACTCTATTCCCAATTAATTATAATACTATCCTGCATTAGTAGCATTAAGAAAATGACAATTTAATAATGACATAAGAGCAAGCTTAATCATGTGAAAACATTTAGCGGCCATTTTAGTGCACACTGCGCAGAAGCAGAAGTTTCCCACCAAGCAAAGAAAGACGTCACACCATGTGATCAGGTTGCGACATGCGCAATGAAATTCCCGCGTTTTAGCGGACATTTTGGATTACAGACAAGCGTTATTCATTAGTAAAACACATAGGCAAGCTTCTGTCCCTCTTGTGTTTGTGAATGCAAAGGTTAGTTTTGACAATACAAGTTTAATAAATTAATACTATGAGGAGGATTGCGTACAAGCAAGTTTCAATTTTGAAAACTTGCTCCATCAATCCCCTCTCTGATGGCGTTTCTGAGCCATCAAAATACTACCCTCAATCAGATGCCAACTTCTAGCAATTCGTTTCATTCTCATTTTTACATTTTCTGTTTTTCACATCCCCTTTCAACTTTTTGTATAAATCACTTCTCCATTCTTCAAGTTCTATTTCATCTAGTTTTCTCTTCTTTCCTTTTCCTGTCACTTTATATGTTCCATTCTTTCTACAGCATTTGCACCATATTGTTATTGCCAATATTATTATGGCTATCCCTGCTAGGGGTACTAATATTTGACCTATAAGTCCTTTTCCTACATTAGCAAACCAGGTTCCAATTGACGAGATACTATTTGTCAATCTTTCCCATACACTATCAACTTCCAGTGGTTTAAGTTCTTTCTCAAGTTTAGTTATGTTCTGAATATACGTTCCAATTTCTGCACTCTTATCAGGAATATAAGTGCAACAATGTTTCGTCTTCAATAATTTACAGACTCCTCCTTCTTTTGCCAATAGAATGACAAGAGCAAGTCGATTTTGCATCACCATAGATCTAATCGCAACCATCTCCGCATTAATCATTAGAAAACCTCCAGCAGTATCCGTTGATAAACGATCAACTACTGTAGACAGTTTGCATATTTTCCTTGAGTTCAGAATTATTCCCACTGAAGGTATCAATGCACCAAATATATCACCTACAATTTCTGAAAAACTAGCTCTTTTACTACGTATTAATTCATTATTGTTTTCATGTGGTATATTTTTGGAAAAACTATTCCAAAATAACAACTTCCATACCATCGTGCAGGAAGCCTAAAGTGAGCCTTATTCCCGCATACATAATAAATTCCAGGAAAAACTGAATCAGTTCCTCCTTTGAGTCCCCAACCTCCAAGAATTAAAAAATTGTGTTCACATTCACTGGTACCAATGAAAACATTGTTATAATCAGTCTTTAACCTAAGAAGACAAATTTTCCCTGTCTTTACGTAATCCAGAGCCATTGCAGCTTGAGCTTTGCCAGGTGTATGACTCCCTTCTTTCTCCGCCCAAGGTGGCAACTGAGCCTTATGCTCTGAAGCTTTCTTTTGAAAATCATGTCTTCTATCTTCTACTAAATTCAAAAATATCTTTTCTTCTTCTAGTAAAGAACATGTTAGATTGTGTCTATGGGCATGTGTTATGTCTATCGATTTCATTGTTAAGAAAAACTCTCCCATAAACTGTGCGTCTTGACTACTAAGCACTGGGTTCATACTCTTGCGAATCGGAACCTCAGAAAATATCACATCTACGTTTGAATAATAATACTGCAGTCTACCTGTTCTATAAAATAAACTTGTTAATACACTACATGAGATGCCATATGTCAGTGGTAAATGATGGTATGTTAATCCTTCCGCTACTGATTCAGGTAGTTTCATACAGACATAACAATTACTAACCTCCATTGTGTCTACATATTGAAACAATAACTTTGTGAAAACATTTAAACTAGTGTCATTTTCAGCTACTTCATGATGAATTTCTGCCTCATCTTCTGCCATTAGTTCTACTCTATTACCCTTTATGTTTGCTGTTCTCCCTTTAGTTTCGTTATTAATCTTCTTATCTATTATCATAAGGTAAGGAACTGCTACAATCAGGACTAACCATACTATAAGCACCAATACTAGACTACATATGCAGATTGCACAGCATCTCCTACAACAATTTCGTTTTGGTCTCCCAGTAACTCTATCGTCAGGCATTTTTCGACAAGGAAGATTTCTCTTCTTATCTCTTCTTCTTTTCTTTAGAGGATTCTTTTGTTTAGTCAGGGTGGTTTTGTTTCTTCTTCGTATGTTAGTTCTGCACTTGTTCCTTCGCCACCACTGTCACTTGACTCTGAGCTTTCAAAATCTTCAAGAATAATATAAGTCCAGTCAGGACCCTTGAATTTGTTATTCACAAGTGTCAGTCTTTTACTTTTTCTTTTCCCTGACCTTTTCTCTTGTTCAGTTTGACTGGTCACTTCAGGGACTTGTTCTGGATTTTCACTTCTGGTTGTTATGTGGTACTTTACTCTTTTAATGACACTTGGCCAATGATCTCCTTTTCTTGTCCTCTTGGTTTGCACTGTTTCTCTGTTTTCGTCTTCAGATATCTCGTTATTTTCACTGCTCAATACTGTTTTGTTTTCTTTGATTACTGCTTCTTTTGTTTGTTCTTTTTCAGGTCTGATTGGTTTTTCTTCAGTAGCTCCACAATGACTTTCAAGATTTTGACCTTGTTCTTTTTTTATTTCTTTATGTTTATTTGTATTCACCCCTTTTTCTTTAGTGAATTCTTCTTGATCTAACTGCTTCTGATCAGGGCTTATTGCACTTTGAACTTCTGCAGCCTGACCGGATTCTTCTAAACCTGTCTGTCCCTGTGTAAAGTCTATTAAATCTTCACTGTTTTGTGTCCAATTTTCTTTCCCTATCTTATTTTGTTCAGGATCTTTTACTATCTTTTCTTCTTGATCCTGAACGGCTTCTTCTTCACCTATCTGATCTTCTTCAATTTCTTCCAATGTAGTTTGATTTCTCGTTCTGTAATATACTTCAGGAACTTCTACCACTGGTATCAAATCCTGACTTGTGCTCGGTTGTTCTCCGTCAGCTTCTCTCGAACCTCTAGCCTGAGATTCCTCAGCTGGCCAACCTTCAGCTTCTTCAGTGATTGGCGTTGTCTGTGGATTCTCTTCTTCAGGTTCTGGTACTCTCTTTGTGTGGCTTACGTGAATCCAATTAGGAAATCTTGCACACTTCACTGCTGTATTGGTGGTCAATATAACTTGACAAGGTCTGCTCCACCTGGGTGATAGACACGTTTCTCTGGTGTGATTCTTCACTACCACCCAATCACCAGGATTCAGATCATGTTCTAGTTCAGGCTGCCTGGAAACTGCGTCTTCTCCAACCTGATGAGAGACAGAACGCACTAGGTCAGCCAATCCTTTGCAATAATCCAGAACCATATCATCAGATATATTTACTAATTTGTTTGTGGGAACATGTGTTTGTCTCATTGCTCTTCCCATCATTATTTCATGGGGGCTCAATCCTGTCGTTCTGTCAGGTATGCTTCAGATTCCCATCAGGACAAGTGGCAATGCGTCTGGCCACTCTAATGATGTTGATGCACACATTTTTCCCAATCTTGACTTTATAGTGCCATTCAATTGTTCAACCACTCCAGAAGCCTCTGGGCGATATGCACAGTGCAATTTCTGTTTGATTTGAAATGCTTCACAGATTAGTTTGATTACTTCACTGTTAATGTGTTTTCCTCTATCTGATTCCAAAGATACTGGGAAACCAAACCTAGGTATGAGCTCACGTAACAACAGTTTTGCAACTGTAATACTGTCATTTCTCCTAGTAGGGTAAGCCTCCACCCACTTTGAAAACAGAGACACTATGACTAGTACATATTTTAGTCCTCTGCATGGTGGTAACAGTATGAAGTCGAACTGGAGTCTTATAAATGGGCCCTCTGCCTTTCCAATCTTTCCAAACCCAATTATCGTTTTCCTGCCTGGATTATGCATTTGGCAAGTTAGACATCTCTGGCAAAGACTCTCTGCAACAGCCCTGAATTTGGGATTGTACCAATTTTGTCTGAACAGCCTAATCATTGCATCTCTCCCTATGTGTGTGTCTCCATGATGCATTCTGGCCATTTGTGAGAGTAAACAGTCTGGCATGACTGGTCTGCCATCTGCACTGATCCACACTTCATCATCTCCTCTTTGGGAACAACCTACTTTAATCCACAAATTCTTCTCACTTTCCTCAACCTCATCTTGCAATTTCTTTACTTCATTCCAAGTTTCTGGTGGCATATACAGCATAAGTTGGCAGCTGATTCCAATTCTTTCCACCCTCTTATTTACTGACGTTCTGGTTTTGGCACAATGTTGAGCCACCAGGTCTGCATATCTGTTGCCGACTACCACCCAGTCATCTCCTGACTGGTGTGCGGCACATTTCACCACAGCCAATTCTTTTGGTGATTGTATTGCTTCTAGCAACTCCCTTACAAATTGTCCATTTTTAATAGGGGATCCTGAAGAAGTCATGAAATCCCTCTGCATCCATAGTTGGCCAAAATCATGCACAACCCCGTAACCATATTGACTATCAGTAAATATAGTTACTCTCTGATTCCTCCCAATTTTGCAAACTTTTATTAATGCAATCAATTCAGCTACTTGTGCAGATTTTACTCCTGGTAAATAGGATGCTTCGACTATTCCAGTTAATTCACATACCGCATAGGCAGCAGTTAGTTTACCATCTTCATGTCTTTGACATGAACCATCGACAAATAGCTCCCTGTCTGGCTTTTTAAGAGGCTGTTCCTCTATGTCTTGGCGTGGTTTTGTACATAATTCTGTAATCTGTACACAATCATGTTCATCTTCTTCGTCATCTTTATTTATTTCATGATATGGGTCCGGCAATAAGGTTGCTGGATTTATTATTCTACACCTTACCATGGTCACATTTTCAGCACCCATTATTATTCTTTCATATTTAGTCAGCCGACTAGGAGTAAGATGAGGAGTTCGGGTTCTTGTCAACAGAATCACAACTGCATGTGGAACATACACTTTTACAGGATGTCCCATCACAATTGACTCGCTTTGTTCAATGCTCAAACAAGTTGCTGCTACTGCTTTTAAACATCCTGGCAACGCGGCTGCTACTGGGTCCAATGTAGCAGAAAAATACGCTATAGGACGTCTGTCTAGTCCATGTCTCTGAGTTAGGACAGAAAGTGCACAATTTTCTCTCTCTTGACAGAATAATGCGAATTCTCTTTTATAATCAGGCATGCCTAAGGCAGGTGCTGAACAAAGTGCGTTTCTCAATTTTACAAAAGCTTCTACACTTTCATCCTCCCACTCAACAGGGTCCTTTGCTTTCTTTTTCGTCATGTTAATCAAGGGCTTAGCTAACATGGAAAAATTTGGTATCCATTGTCGACAGTAGCCTACTATTCCTAGGAACATTCGCACTTGTCTTTGGGTTACAGGCATTTGCATTCTCTTTATTAATTCTACTCTTTCAGAGGTTATTCTTCTTTTTCCCCTCTCAATTTGATGTCCCAGATATTTAACAGCTGTCCTGCAAAACTGTAACTTTTCAGGTGAGACTTTATGCCCTTCCTCAGCCAAGAGATTTAATAATGCTATGGAATCAACAACACAATCTTCTCTGGTGGTTGACGCCACCAATAAGTCGTCGATATATTGGACTAAGACTGAGCTTCCTGGCATCACTAATTTTTCCTAGGCACTTTTTCAGTATCTGGTTAAAAATAGAAGGACTTTCTGTGTACCCCTGAGGAACACGATTCCACACATAGACTTTATTCTCGAATTTGAATGAGAAAAGATACTGGCTGTCTGAATGCAATGGTATTGAAAAGAATGCTTGACATAAATCAATTACTGTGAACCATCCTGCATTCCAAGGGATCTGGTATAAAATTACTGCAGGGGGGCGTGTCCAAGATGGCGGTGCGGTAGGACGCAGAATCGAGTCCCTCCGGCGCCGCCGATCATAAGCATTGCCATATCGCCTGCTCCCCTGACCATCAGATTCCGCAAACACCAGGAGTGGCTTGGCATCAAGGTGGGGCATCGCTGGGCCGACGAACGCTATTGTCGGTGCGACGGCGGAGGTGCTAGGAACCCCCGAATAGCGTGGGCCCTGGAGGCCTAGTGGATAACGGCGGCGGAGACCCGCGCCCAAGCCGGGAGAGTGCCGCGGAGAGAGGTGCCGGAGGCGTAGCCTGGCGGCGGCGCTGGGTTGAGCGCCCGACAGTGGAGGTGCGCCCGGCTCCGGGTGCTGACGGGAGGCTGTGGGCGCCGATGCGCCTGATGTCGGTGGGGGCACACCGAGCTACCCGCGGTCCCCGACGAGCTGCGTAAGGCCCCGCGGCGCAGATCCCACTGAAGAGACCCGCAGTGGAACGCACAACAAGATCCTACCCTCGCACACCCAACGGAGGTGCATATCCTGGCCTAGGTGAGTGAGGTGGACTGCGGGGGAGGTCTGGAGACCCACTGAACGACGGACGCTGCGCCCGGCTCCGGGGCCCCCACAAGACTGCGTACCCCCGCTCCGCATGAGGCGGGGTCCTTGATGCTTGCTGGAGGCCTGCCCTTCCCGCCGCTCCGGTCCGATTAGCACTGGGAGAGTGTGGTTGGGCCCGATCATGCGAGGTGGGCCTCTGGTTGGGCCTAGCGGTCCGCGAGTAGGCGGACGGGGTGATTAGCCTGTGGGCCCTGTGAAGATCGGCGCGAGCTGCGGGGGACATCACTGGCTGACGCAGTACATGGAGTGAGGGGCACTACGCCCGCTGCTGGAACCGAGGTCCCCGGCCGCAAGTGGAGGACCGGAGGCTGGCCTGACCTCCCGGTGGGGCGGTTTGCTGGGGCACCACACGCCTGTGTAGAGCCGAGGCTCCTATCGGGGAGTGCTAAGTAGGAAAGGACCCCATCTTGGGCGACCCTGAGGGACAGCCTGCGCCCATTATACGCTGGCCCTCTTGGGGCTCCTCCACTGAAGGCACACCGTTGGGCCTCCCTGGATTAGTGTTGTCCCCGTCTCACTCGGATGCAGCAGGAACATAACGACCGGCACTGAGGGGCCCGTACATTCCACGCAGTCGCCGTTCCACTCTTGCCTTGGTGGCTGCAACGCCGGGGCCGGGACCGGAGACCCGGCGGAATTCAGACGGCGGCCTACGTCATGGCAGCAGCGCGTTCTAAAAGGGAGAAGTCGCTGAAAGAGCTTCTTTCTAAACAAACTGGGCAGGTCCCATCCACGGGCGAGAAAGCTCCGGAGCCGACGGAGGGGGACGACGCGCCGGCGACCAGGGGGTTTATGGTGGAGCTATTCGCAGCTATGAAAGAAGATATCCAGGACCTCAGGAACCAGCTCACAGCAGATCTAAAAGAAGTGCGCCGAGAGATGGACGACGTCGGGGAGAGGGTGGCGACCCTTGAGGAGCATGACGTGAGCAGGGACGAAGAAATCCACCACCTACAACAAGATGTCCTACGCCTACAAGAGCAGAACTTGGATCTCCAGGCCGCCGCAGAGGATTTGGAAAATCGGTCACGGCGGAACAATGTTCGGGTTAGAGGGGTGCTATGGAAAGAGGAGGGGGACGATCTCCGAGCCTATGTCGGGGCCCTATTCAAGCACATCTTGGGCGACGATGGCGAAGTTGACATACAGATGGACAGAGCTCACAGAGTGGGACTTCCACGTGGCAACAGGGCGCCCCCGCCCGACATTCTTGTGTGCGTCCATGATTACCAAGTGAAGGAGCGCATAATACGAAAGGCGAGAGAGGCCCAACCTCTACAGTTCCGCGGCCAACATCCCGCCATTTATCAGGACTTAGCTGCTTCCACACTCTCAAAGCGCCGAGAGTTCAAAGTGGTGACCACATACCTCCGAGAACAGAATATTCCCTATTCTTGGGGACACCCTTTTCGTCTCATTTTTAAGCATGGGGGAAAGCTGCTGCAGCTTCGCTCGCTCTCTGAGACGCTGGAGATCCTGGGCCTCGAGGATGCCGGCCCGGTGGAGGTGGGAGAACGACCCAGGGTGCCTCACCCACGGCGTAGCGAGGGTTGGCAGCGCGTGGGAAAGGCAAACCCAGTCAAGAAACCCGATCAAGCTACGAGGGATAAGGAGAGGGAGGTGGTCATTGCCACCCTTTCACAAGCTTCAGAGCGTCCAGCCACTCCGTGAGCAGTGCTAATGATGGTTCCGGTTTGGGCTTCCAAGAACGGTGCCGGGGGGACGGCACGAACCACTTATGGACCTCTTGGATGCCCTCCCTGCAGGTAGGCGGCCACATCTTGGTCCCGCCCCAGGCTGGACCGGTGGGCCGATCCCGTCCTGCTGGACTTCCTTCACTATGACAGACTTTGGTCATGTTTTCTCCTGGATGTTGGTTTTGTTTATTGGGTTGGGGTAGGTTCTCTCCTCGGTGCGTTTTTCATGGCTGCAGCGTACACTGGCGACTTGCACGCGGCCCCCTTCTATCCCTTTCGTAGCACAGGTCAGCGCGCGCTCCCACATAGCTCCTTGTCTTTTCTTCCGTCCCACTGGATCTTAAAATAGTTAGCCTCAATGCCCGAGGCCTTAATAATCCAGTCAAACGGAGGGCGGTCTTGTCCTTATTAGAGTACTCGGGAGGAGACATCTGCCTCATTCAAGAAACTCACCTCTTGCAGACCGACACCCACCGGATGAGGCATAGTCACTTCCCACTCCAGTTCTGGTCCTCTACAACTAACAAGAGGGGGGGAGTGGCCGTTCTGGTTGCCAAACATTTCAAGGGCTCGGTGGTGGGGACAGTCTCCGAGATTAAAGGGCGCCTATTAGCGTTGCGGCTGCGCGTAGGCTCTACTGCGTGTACGGTCGCTTCCATCTACTCCCCTAATGACCGTCCTGAGACGTTCTTGTTGGAGGCCTGTGCTGAGGTGCTGCATTCCCCGGACCCAGTGGTAATTATAGGAGGCGACTTGAACCTTGTGATGAATGGAGATCAGGATCGCTCTGGCTCTCGCGTGGGCAGCGCTGGCGCCCTATCTGCGAAAGGCGGAGACTGGCTGCGGGAGGTTGGGATTCGGGATGCCTGGCGCTGTCTGCACCCCACCGAAGTTGATTTTTCCTACTATTCGGCCGCACATAAAACGTATGCCCGTCTTGACTATTTCCTCGTTACGTCGTCTGCATGGGCCCTGGTCACGGACTCTTCCATCGAGCCACGGGGCCTTTCCGACCATGCACACATTACCCTAACGCTGCGCTTTCCCTCCGTAGGCTCGGCTTCTACACCGCGCTGGCGCCTGCGCGACGCCATGCTCCGATCCCCTGACGTAGTTACTGACATCCGGCGCTGCATCACGGACTATATGACGATTAATGACAGGCCGGATACTTCGCTTTCCTCAGTTTGGGAGGCTCTGAAGCTGGTGGTGCGTGGTGCCTTTATCGCAAAAGCCGCTTATGACAACAAGTCCAGACGGGCGAAGCGGGCAGAACTCGAGGCTTCCGTCAAGGAACTTGAGACAATCCATAAGCGTACAGGCGCCCATCGTATCTGGCGGGAGCTAGAGAGAGAACGCCTTCAACTGCGCCGTTTGGACCTCGATCGGGCTGAATATGCTATAATCCGATTGAAGCATAAGTACTTTGTCGGCACCAATAAAGGAGGTCGGATGTTGGCGCACTGTCTGCGCAGTCAACAAGAAGCGCACTCGGTCAAGTCACTGAGGGACACGCGTGGACTCCTCCTCACGGACGACGCCCACATAGTCTCGGCCTTCCGCTCTTTCTATCAATCACTGTATACGGCCGATCCCGCCATGTTGCCTGATCCTACAGAGTATCTGAGGGATGCGGCAGTCACGCCACTGCCTGAGGGAGAAGCTGCCGCCCTTGAAGCGCCCATCCGTATTGAGGAAGTTATTTCGGCAATCGCCCGATTGAAGTTACAAAAGGCTCCGGGCCCGGACGGTTTCGGTGCCCTTTTTTATAAAACCTATTGCCCCGAAATCGCTCCGCTACTCACCCGCTTATTTAATTCATTTGGGGACACCGGCTCGCTTGCCCCCTCTATGCTACAGGCGTCCATCTCGGTTATCCTCAAGCCGGGCAAGGACCCGGATCAATGTGGCTCATACCGGCCGATCTCCTTGTTGAATATTGACGCAAAGCTGTTTTCCAGTATATTGGCGCACAGGTTGAACCCTCATATGCCGGGCCTCGTGGACCCTGATCAATCGGGCTTTGTCCCGGGGCGCCAATGTGGGGACAATACTAAACGCCTTTGCCATCTCCTCGACAAGGTTCGACGGTCCGGAGAGGAGGCCCTCTTCCTGGCGATAGACGCGGAGAAGGCATTCGACCGGGTGCACTGGCCGTATCTCTTCGCCACTTTAGAGCGCTTTGGGATGGGCCCCCGGTTCAGAAGCTGGATCGCAAGCATTTACAGCTCCCCCAGAGCGGCGGTTAGAGTCAACGGCCTACTGTCTGAGCTCTTCGAGGTGGGGCGAGGGACGAGGCAGGGATGCCCCCTTTCCCCCCTGCTTTTCGCTCTATACATGGAGCCCCTGGCTCAGCGACTGCGTGACAACCCTCTTGCGCAGGGCATCCCTTTCGGATTAGACCGCCATCTCATTAATTTATATGCTGATGACATCATATTCTCGATCGCCCAACCCACAGCCTCTCTACCAGCCATTATGCAGGACCTCCAGACATTTAGCCAGTTTTCGGGGTTTAAAATCAATATGCAAAAATCCCAGGTGCTTAATGTTACCGCCAGCCCGTACACAGAGGCGACCCTTCGGCTCCGCTTCCCATTCGATTGGGTGTCTGGAGGATTGGAATACCTAGGCCTGACCCTTCACAAGAGTCTAACGCAAACAGCGGAAGTGAATTACGCTGCCCTGCTATCTCGGGTCCGTGCGGACCTACAGCGTTGGCGTCGTCTTCCCCTCTCATGGTCGGGGAGACTATCCGCGATTAAAATGAATATCTTACCCCGAGCCCTGTATTTATTTCAAACATTGCCGCTTGAACCCCCACCGCGCGTCCTTCAACAGATACAAGCGGCGATTGAGAGCTTTGTCTGGGGTCCGATCTCCCCGCGCATATCCAAGGCACAGCTGCAACGACCTAAGAAGTATGGAGGGGTAGCGTTCCCCAACATCACCCGATACTTCTATGCTTCCCTCTTACGCTACATTGTAGAATGGAACCGTCCAATGACGGAGAAATACTGGGTCTTCATGGACCAGACGGTCGCTGGTCATCATATCTGGCGGGACGCCTGGCTGCCCAGGTCTGCTCGTGCTTGGGGACTCTATTCCTCACCAGTTACTCGCCCCACGATGCTTGCCTGGGACAGAGTCTGCCAGAAGGCGAACCTGACTTCTTTCCCCTCCCCCCTGACCCCGCTATTTTCCAATCCTGCCTTTCCTCCAGGAATGGCCGTTAAGACGGCGGCACGCTGGACAACGGAGGGTTGCAAACGTATAGGGCACCTGTACGATATCCGGGGCCTTATACCTTTTAGGGACCTACAATCGGACTATCGTTTGCCTGACACGGACGTCTACCTGCACTCCCAACTGCTCCACTGGGTTACTGCACCGGGGACGCGTTCTCTGGCCTGCCGCCCTATGACGCCGTTCGAGAAATGGATCCTTAACAAAAAAGAGGATAAAGGCCTTATCTCCGAAATCTACTCCTTTCTCAATTCCGCACCCATAAGATCTCGTACCGCTGGGCAGAAGCGATGGGAGGTGGAGCTGGGGCGCACGCTATCAGACAAAGAATGGGAGGACATCTTTTCCGAGCACACCATACGGCATACTCCTCGAACCACACCGAGACAGCTTTTAAAATTGCTACCTATTGGTACTACACCCCAGAAAGGCTATCTAGATGGCAAACACAATGCAACGGTCTCTGCTGGCGGGGATGCGGCAATCCCGGGACACTTCTCCACTTACTTTGGCATTGCCCCAAATTAACTCGATACTGGGATCATATTTTAGACGATATCGACTTGGCCTTCAACACTACTCTCCCTAGACTTCCCGCCTACACGCTCTTGGGGCTACCTAATGCGCTGACCTTTCCCTTACGCTCGACTAGAGGGCGGCAGATTGCCCTGGCACTGAATGCAGCACATAGAGTATTATTGTCACGATGGAAATCTGACAAGATACCCGACCATACACACTGGCTACACCAACTATGGAATCTTTTGGCAATGGAGAGACTCTCCATGGTGGCAGCGGGTAAAGACAAGGACTATGCTAAAATCTGGGCCCCATTCCTGACTATTCTCTCCACTGAATTTCGTGAATTGACCTGCCCACAATATCTTCGCATTTTGAAACTGGTCCCGGATAACACTGCTGCCACCCCCTAATTATATATTTGGCTATCCTTAGCTCCCCGTAGGCCCCGCGGCCCACGTTACCACTGCACGGCCTTTGACCTGTTATATAGGCGTATAGTTGCTCTCAAGCACACCGAGGAGAGGGGGTGGGGGTGGGATTGGGGTGGTGGTTATTATTGTGTTTTGTTAACTTTTTGTTGTATTTTTGTTTAATTGTGGAACACCTCTAAGAACAGGCGGCCCTGTGGGGGACACCCTCTAGCGGACACGTTCTCTCTGCTTCCTGGGGGACTGGCACGCTACTCACGACTTCCACTACAAGGCATTTCCCCTGCCCCCCTTTCATTTAAACGCGGCCGGCCCAGATGGGTTGTAGGCGACATGCTGTGTTAATTGGGACTGTCTGCTTCGCACTGTGTCCTACCGCTATAACGTTGGACGGTGAGCCGGCCCGATGGGTTGTAGGCGCGTCATTACTGTATCTCTACTTGTGTTCCATCAATAAAAACAGATTTAATACTAAAATTACTGCAGGATTTGGTACTATGGGACAACATGGTTCCACAATCTTATTTATTTTACGCAGGTCCTGAACAATCCTATATTTTCCACTAGGTTTCTTTAGTCCCATGATTGGTGAATTACATGGGCTACTCATTACTTCTTTTAGGATGTTTTGTTCTACCATTCGATTTATTTCTTCAATGACTCCTGCTTTTACTTCTGCACTCATTTTGTACTGTCTGGTATTTGGGAAAATTGCACCTTCTTTTACCGTAATTTGAACTGGATCTATTTTTGCCATAAGTCCTACTTCTTTTCCGGTGAAATCCCATACTATGGGGTTTACTGTACCTTTTATTTCTTCTGGCAACTCATCTCTTGTTATTAACGAAAACATTTTGTCTGTTTCTGTACCTTGTTTTGCAACCATAATTTTATATACATGGTCCTCATCTGGTGTCTGAACTGCCACACCATCCGGCGTGCAGAAAATTGTACAGTTCATTTTACACAATAAATCCCTACCTAATAAGTTTACTGGGTTAGAATCGCACACTACAAATTGGTGCATTTCTCTGAAGTTTCCTATTTTGACTTCCATTGGTTCTGTAAGAGGTGTTCTAATTCTTTGATTAGCTACCCCTACTACTTGGATGTCTTCACCAGAGAGAGGAAGGTCTGGGATGTCTGCTGATCTCACAGTAGACCTGGTAGCACCAGTGTCCAAAAGGAAAGTAATATCATTACCTTTCACATTTCCTTCAACATATGGACCAGACTGATCTACCTGTAAGGATGCGCCAAGTACGCACTCCTTCTTCCCCTCTCCTAGGCACCGTCATGAGTTGAATTCACAGTAATTGTCCTGCAAAAGAAATTGTGATGTCATATAATCATTCTTACCACTCCCTCCTGGGTATCCAATGTCTGTACCGTGCTTTGCTCTGCTTACATTACCCTGAACAGGTGGAGGTGGTAATTGACTCTGGGGATTTACACCCTGCTGTGAGTCATTCTGCGTCTGTGGATTTAAGTTTTGATTTGGGCCATTATTATTCCGAATCTTTTTACATTCGTCCTTCCAATGCCCCAATTTTCCGCATCCATGACAAGGAAATTTCTTTTTAGCTTCTTCTCTACTCATTCGTCCTCTAAATTTTCCACCATTCCCCGTATCACCACTCGTTCCAGAATCTTTTCCTGGATTTTCACTCGGATTTTCCAAATTTATTCCCTGTTTCTCAGCCATTTTCACCTGTGCCCACATCACTTTTTCCTGCAATTTCTTGTGTCTATCCTCAATATCGTCTCCACAATATTTCGCATATTTCAGAATTTCATCTATGGGCTTTCCCTGCCAACACAGCATGTGTTGTTTAATCATCTGGCAAATCTCTGGCTTCAGACCGTAAACAAACCGATACACAAACTGACTCATGTTTTTGTCTCCAATGTCCTCAAATCCACTATACTGTTTAAACACCTGCAATAGGCGCTCATAGTAAGAATGTACTGTTTCACTGGCTTCTTGGGTGGTTCGATCTATTTTCACCCAATCTGTTTCTTTCAGTGGTATTTTCCCTTTCAGGTAAGTTATCACTTGCTGATACTTTTTCATTACATCATTTGACGGGGCACCTGTTTTCGGATCTCTGGGATACTCATCACTAGGCCAATCCACTGTGATCTTACAATCTGTCCATAAATCGGCGGGTACCACTATGTCAAACAGACCATCCAAATCCTTCAACAATACCTTTGACACCTTCACAAACCTTTCAACCTGCTTGTACCATTCAATTGGCTTTTCCCTCAGCTTTGGAAAATCATTCGTAAATGATAAAATATCCTGTCTGCTCCATGGGACATGTACATATCCTCCTCCCGCAACTTCTCGCATTGGATACATTTGATCAGCTTTTCCTGCTTCCTTCATCACATATTCAGATGCTGTTCTACTTGTTCGTGCCTCTTCCTTTTTCTTGGCCCACCTAGTTCTCCATTTATCTAGGTCTCCCCATTTTTGTAAAACTAACATTAATTCTCTTATTTGTAGTCTTTTTCCAGAGGCATTCATATTTTCTAAATCTTTGTCTGAAAATTCTGCTCTATAAGGTTTCTGTAGTACTTTTGATCTCCCTATTTCGATTCCCATTTGTAGTGCTAGATTGGACAATTTTTCATGAAATAACCTCACATTTCTAGTGATACTCCTGCACATGAACAATAATTCTTCTTCATCATAGGTATTTAATCGTTCTAGTCCTACATTTCCTGCTATTATTTCTTCTAATTCAACTTTTAATTTATGGATATCCAGTATTTTTGGAGGTGTGCACAGTTTGTCTGATCCGTGTACCCACCTTTCTAAATCTTCAGGTGTTACTATAGTGGCACTCTTTGCCCCCGATGAAGTTATTAAACTCACATCTTTTGAACATTCAGGTACCTCTTTTCTAGGAGTGCCCTTTACTGGACCTCTGATAGGCAAGTCCATGAGAGATATTGTGGAATCACAATCACTAAATTGATCTTCAATTATAACTGGAGCTTCAGGTCTGGTATTACTCACGGGAGTAGGTGCAAGTATCGGTGGAGGACAGCTTCCCTGAGTACCATATAATGGAACTACTGGACCAATTGTTACAGGAATAGTCAATGAATCAGGGTGTACTTTTATCTGATTTATTTTCCATACTAATTCTGCTCTGGTCTTTTCTAGAGCTTCCTTTTCTTTGTCATGAAGTATTCTAGTCGGGGTAAATTCATGCATTACTTGTGGTACCATTGGAGTTTGTGGTGGTGCACTAGGAGGGCATCCACTTGTCCCTTCCTGATATGGTGGGGTGTTTCTTAACATTTCTTCCATAAATTCGTCTTCTGAATCCTCATTTCTCATTAAATGTTTTGTCTTTTCTGTACATTTTCCTCCTGATTTTTCTCCTTCTGTGAATAATGGATACAGTCCCTCTGTAATCATTGCCCTTCTCCATTGTTTCATCTGACCTTCTCTCGACTCACGTAAATATCTGGGGAAAAATCCTGGGTAACTCCTATTACTTCTAGATCTATCCCGCTCAAATGCCTCGGTTTCCCATTCTTCTAGAGCTTCGTACTGGGTTAATCTAGGTCTGGGTTCTAAATCATTCATCCTCAATCTCAAGTTTTGAAGAATTCTTCCATTGAAGGTACCATTCTCGGGAAATGCTAATACTCCATCATTTTTGGTGTATTCTATCCAATTCTCCATCCATACACAAGTATGATAACCTCTCTCCATCATCATAAATGATGCTGGCGTTTTAGCTGGTGGAATAATAATTCCTTCTCTAGTTTTGATTAGTTTGTCCTTTTTAAAATAATTCTTAATCTTTTGTAAGAATGACATTTTTCTCCTTTCTCCGTACATTCTATCTAATCTTCTGTGTACAAAATTATATTCTGCAAAACCTAGGAATCTCCTATCCGGACGAGTTCCTGTTAAAGTTGGATCGCGTTTTAACATGCAATCCTTATCCACTAAGAATTTCGCTTCTATAATTTTGTCCAATCAAATGTCTGCTATCTTTTAATTCCGAGCCAATCCTTGCGCGGCCTTTTGGTGACGTTTCTCTGTCAACCCCTCCTTTACAATCTGCTCTTTTCTGTCCTCGTTGTTTTTAACCAATCCCAGCGCGGCACCTGTGACGTCAGTACTACTCCTGACTACTGACCCCTCCTTTACAAGAGTCTCTCCACACCCGCTATTTCAACCTATCACAGCGCGGCGTTTTGCGACGTCAGCTCCCTCTCCGGCAACTGACCCTCCCTTTACAAAAATTTACGCACTTATTTTCTCTATAAATCTTAATTAAATTTCAGTAACCACATAAAACATTCGCTATCGTGCCAGTTTCCACTAATTTCGAAAAAGATAGTTTCTTCCACCCTTTAGTAAAACCTTTCCGTTTACTAATACATACACTATGAGTAAAACACTTCCGTCTACTCTTCACACAAGCTCCAGAAGTACCTGTTACTTCTCCAATGTTACCCTTACTAGGTGATATAACATCAAATTTTTATCAGCGTGCCCTTTTTGCTATTACTCACACGCATAGAGTCCCTAACGAGTACTGAAAGTCCTGCTTAACTTCTCAGTACTATTTCTGCCTGACAGATAACCTCACTGCAGTATGGCTTCCACTTGCCACCCACTATTCTTTTTACCCCGGGGTATTCTGGACAACATATAACAAAACTCAAAAATAAGCGGATGTTAGTTCATAAAAATACAAATAGAATTCTCATTACCCAATTAACAAAGAGTAACCAAAACCGTCCTCTGCTTACCAGAAAACTGATCCAATATTAGCCAACAACATTCATACACCATATACTCACTTGGGCCCATACATTCATACTACACTAATACTTACGCTGGGTGTCAGATGTACTCTTTTATCAAAATCCCTGCTACCAATTACCTTCTGATTGAAGAGTAATAACTTACCAATGGATCCTTTGCTAATTGGGAAATTTAAAATGAGTGACATTCAATATAGTTCATAATCCTGAAATAACCACTGAGTCAGGAAGTTTTAAAATGTTTATCTAAAGTTTTAGCAGAGTAAAATACAGAAAACACGGTACTTGATTGTAATACCCAAGAAAAAGCATAGAAATGATTTTGCTAATCAATGACGGTGTTTAAAGAAAGGGAGAGAATAGAGACAGCAGCGCAACTAAAGGTTGCAGTATAATTACCTAAATGCGAGAACCAAGCCCCTTGGCCAAGGAGTTGGAAAAGATAGGACCCAGGAAGGATGAAGAGCAAAGACTTCTTCCAGGATCAGGACAGGACCAGTGACCTCTCTATAACGACACCTGCGCCGTTCCCCTCTCTGGTACTCGACTTCTCCTCGATTCTCCCGTTCTAATGGACTCTGCCGCCCCCTCCTCAGGACCTCTTCCGGACAGGAATTCAGTCAGCAACCGATCAGCTTGGCAGTCTGGAGCTAAGAGCGCTCTGGCAGTATGGACGCCTGTTCTTCGTGAACGCATGCTCTGACTAATTAACTAATGTTATATTCTATTATACCCTTCTACGCCCATGTACCTCCCTTAATGTTGCTAACATTATGGGACCACTACTTCTGATTGGACAGGGACAGGGGTGGATTCTCGCACCATGTCAAATTTGGCCTAAATTGTGAAGCCTATTGTTTTTAGCTTCCCGCCCCTTCAAATGAATACATTCACTTTATTTCCCACCCGTCTCACGACAAATGTTATACATTTTACAGGAGAAAAGTATAATTTTGTCCGCCGGAAACATAAAGTACATCATCTTCGGCCAATGGGTCATGGCCTTGGGAGACGTCCAAGTTGACTTCACTTGGCAGGCACACAGGATACATGCGCAGAACCATCTGTCGCTCGAGTTTCAAGTCACCAACCCAGGCCCAAGTTTACGAATTACTAAAAGTGCAAGAAGAAAATATTAAAATCACAAAATAAAATGTTTCACTGTATGCCCACTTTCCCTACTCTATTCCCAATTAATTATAATACTATCCTGCATTAGTAGCATTAAGAAAATGACAATTTAATAATGACATGAGAGCAAGCTTAAGCATGTGAAAACATTTAGCGGCCATTTTATTGCACACTGCGCAGAAGCAGAAGTTTCCCACCAAGCAAAGAAAGACGTCACACCATGTGATCAGGTTTCGACATGCGCAATGAAATTCCCGCGTTTTAGCGGACATTTTGGATTACAGACAAGCGTTATTCATTAGTAAAACACATAGGCAAGCTTCTGTCCCTCTTGTGTTTGTGAATGCAAAGGTTAGTTTTGACAATACAAGTTTAATAAATTAATACTATGAGGAGGTTTGCGTACACGCAAGTTTCAATTTTGAAACCTTGCTCCATCAATGGTTTTGTGTGTATTGCATGTTATGGTGGCACAACCATACCATATAATACACCACAATCCTCACAGTGATGTATATATTCTTTTTATGTAATTAAGTTCTATCATTTTTCGATTTATACATGTCATGTTTTGTAAAACATCAATGTTTCATTATTTGCGAAGTGCTTTAACACTGAAAATTTGACTGAATATTTTCAAGGAAATATACATGTTCTGCGCACGGTTTTAAATCAATGTGTGGTTGAATTAATGATTAATGACTGGCAAGTGGGGGCGTCCTTTTTTCATTTTGATTGTACTTGTACCCTCCTCCATGAGCCTAAACAGGATCAAACCTCGTCCTATGTAACACATTCTACTGAGGGCATCTTTCACTGTGAGGCTGGTTTGAATAATTTAGCCAGGGCTGAATTTGGTTTCCAGTCTGGGCCAATCCAAAGATTAGTGAACCAGGTGGGTAAGGTTGAAGAAGGTTGAAGAAAGTAGCTCACCCGGCCCTTGTCAGACTTCAGCATTTGACTTTCATAGAACGCTTAAGATGCGTCCAATATTGGTCAGTTTTTGCCCGCAAACGAAGCATTCTAATTGGCTGATCTGAACTTTATAATCTGGTAATCAAAAAGGATAAAAATGTTATATTCAACACAGAGGTTCATTTCAAACAGAAAACTGAAATATAATTATATTGTATTTTGGGCTTTAAGATTGTAAATGTGTCTCTGTTTTTTACAGTCTCATCCGTGAACTTAAAATTCGTGATAAGGATTTCCCCGACGTGAACTCTGGTGTTTATGTATTTGAAGTGATACCAGGAACTGCGGCAGCGGGGTAAGAACCTGAAGGCACTAAGCACGTGAAGGAAACATATATTTAACAAGTTCACAAACTCATTTGTGCTTCATAATGGTTAAAGAGTAAATCAATGATTTTACCATTCACTGCTAATACACTTGCACTTCAGTGCGAGAAAATTATCCACGGGTTAGTTAGCGAACATAGTTAGTTTAATTGAATGCCATAAAAGCTGCAATGCACTTTGTACTTTCATTAGAGCAGGAACAATGTGAAACAACTGGCATGACCTGTGTATGTTACTGTTTATATTAGTAGCACCTGTGGAAACTCATGAGAAATTGCCACCATCACTTCCATTCCAAGGGGGCATCAAACATACACCCAGGTATCACACATACAGTTTAGCTACTCATGACCGTGCTGATAAATGCCTGGATGGCCTATTGGTAATCTTCATGAATGAAAAAAAAAATTGCACTTATCTGGGTAATGCCGCCGCCTCTGCTCCTCCGTCCTTCTTCTTAGACTCTACTGGCCAGTCAAGATGCTGCTGGCACCAGCATGACAGCAGCGTCGTGATCGGTCTGAGCGCCATGATTCGGCGCTCAGACAGGGACTGGGAGCCCATGCATGTTCTCGCTGAGTGCGCATGACTGTTTGGCAGGCCCAAGACAGCCATCCAAACTGCCATGCGCACTTAAGAGAGTGTCCACCCATCCTCCCCCTGCTCTGGACAACCCAGGCCTGCCCCGCCCCGCCCCTAGAACTGAGCCAGTACGGAAAAATAAAATAACATCACCTTATTATCATTTTATTTATTTATTCTTTCTGAACTGCTCTGAGAGCTGGAGTCCCTATGGCATAGGCTGCTTGGGGCCCAGGTCTGGGCACATTCGTCCCACGACGGACACTGTCATAGCCAGTAAAATGATGGATGGAAATGCTTGAGTCAATCTAAGGCCACTATCTGCGCCAACAACCAAACTAAGCCCATTCTAGTTCCACTGTATTTCTCTGTATTTTAGCTTGCATCTGTGCCATTACAGACAGGACCCATCTGGACATAAATCAGCCTTGACTCCACCGCAAAAGAAATATTCTGGTCTGAATTATTGACCATGTCACTTCTGAACTAGAACAGTAATGAATGGAAATGCTAAAGTTGGTCTCATTTTATGTGCATTTCATTCTATTTAATTTTACCATTACTGACAGTGACCAACAATAAGCAGCCTTGCCTTAGCTCTGTCCTGGCAAGTGGAGTCCACCCCTAACTTATAGGCCATGTCTCCTCTGCATGGTATCACAAGCAACCAGAGACCGGTTTCAGCCTTGGACCTCATCAGAGAGATGCATCTTGACTTCCATTTTGGAACCCATATGGGGGCATACAATCCTACTTGGAAGACTTATTTAGACAGCAAAAAGTGATGGATGGATGGAAATAATAAATCTCAGTTTGATCCATTGGTAATACTCTGGGTGCATTTTTGTTCAGCAATATTTCAGCTGCCCTGTGCTAGAGATAAAACACATGAAAACTAACACTGTTATTTCTCATTGGAAATCGAGGCCTCTTTTAACCTTTGCAGTACCTTATGGTCTCCCTTAGGCAAAAGTGCACCGAATCTAGAAAGTCAAATCTTGTATGTCATCGTCATACCACTGTATATCTAACACTGGCTTGACAGGTTTTAGATGCATCCTCTTGGGTGAAACAGATGTTCTTTTTCTTGCGCTTAAACAGAAGTGTCAGGAGTAGTCAAGAGAAACCAAGATATTCATGAGATCATGATGGCCACATCATTTACTTTAGTCATGCTTCTCCAACGAGTAGCTCGTGAGCTACTGGTAGCTCCCAAGGTACCTGTAAGTAGCTCTCCTGTGTGCAACCCAGACTACTAAATCAGAAGCTTTTACTTAGTTGAATTAATATGGTTGTATGATAGAGGCACGCGTGGTTTAACCATGAGTGCTTCTATCACGCAGCCCAAACCACAAATGCGTCTTAACCACGCATTCCTTTACCACGCATGTTTTTACCACGCAATTTCGTGGCCTAGGCATGAACGGTAAAGAGGTATGTGTGGCTAAGGTCGCCACTACCCCGACCACCCCCTCACCCCTGCGCTGTTCCTAAAACCCTGTCCCTTTACTAATGGTACCCCAAACCCCCCCCACCCCCATGCTGACTCTACCCATTCCCCCTGCCCTAAGGCCTAAAACCCTGCCCCTTTATTTACACTACCCGCCACCCCCACGTGCTGTCCCTTAAACTACCCCAACCCCTTCCACTGCCCTGAAACCTACCCCGTCCCCCAGCCCTGAAAACTACCCCGACTACCCATTCCTCTCCCACTGCCCTAAGGCCTAAAACCCTGCCCCTTTACTTACACTACCCCAACACCCCATCCCGCGCTGTCCCTTAAACTAGCCCAACCCCTTCCACTGTCCTGAAACCTACCCCAACCCTAAAAACTACCCCGACTACCCATTCCCCTCCCACTGCCCTAAGGCCTAAAACCCTGCCCCTTTACTTACATTACCCCGACCCCTCACAACCCTGCGCTGTCCCTTAAACTACCACTGCCCTGAAACCCTCCCCGACCCCCCTCCCTCCCCCCGCCAGCCCCACTCACCTCACCGTCTTCCTGCTTCCATCTTCACTGTCTTCCATCTAGCCAGCAGCTAGACTGCGCACTGCCTTAACCATGCATATGCATGGTTTAGGCCAGGCTTCTCCAACGAGTAGCTCATAAGCTACTGGTAGCTCTCCAACTACCCGTGAGTACCTCTTCTGTGTGCAGCCCAGCCTACTGAATAAGAGGCTTTTGCTTGGCTTAATTATTATATGTGTACCAAAAATGAAAAGCATGCATTCAAGATCAAAATGTGTGTATTTTCAGAACTTTTTTCGGAAACTTATGTTTGGAGAAAAATGATTGAATTAGCAAAATATATTTAAAGCTGATATTTGAGTGATAAATCATATAGCGGGTGGGGGTGGGACTTATTGCTCATGTTATTATCTTGGTACCGATACCATTGTAGTAATGGCAGTTATGTATTACCCACAGAGGAAATCCAACTTGATAAAGCCTTGTTCACATTACTGCTGGCAGCCCTGCCTGATGCAATGAGGTGATCACTACTGACCATTTTGTATGGGGTGGCCACTAGTGTAATCATGACTGATATGGTCACTATTACAACACAAAAAGTTTTAGTAGTTCAGGATGATTTTTATTGAACAGAGGTAGCTCTTAATAGAAGGATCGCCTTAATGAGGCGTTGTTTGGCCACTACACATTCTTTATTAAACCAATAATTAGATCGTCTAATTTCAGCCTTACAATTGGATTGCCCTGATTGTGGTTTAGTTAGATAAGGTCTTATTTCTTCTATCAGCTTTTGATGAATCTGTGTTATAATAACATCTTCAAAACCCAAATCTAAGTAAGGAGCCAAAAGGTCGCTAAAAACATTATATATTTTAGTTAGGGGTTCAACTTGGTCAACTAGGGAAGGCCATTTTACTGTTCTTCTGTTATTGCTTACTAAGGGCGCAATGACCTCATCACATGTTTCAAGTTGAGGCGACAAGTGTTTCAAAACCATTTTCCCGCCAGGTCTAAGCACAATGGGAAATGGTCACTTTCTCTTCTTTCATCAATTTTAAAATCTTTTGCATAAGCCCAATGAGCTACACTTATCATAATGTAGTCTATTCGAGACACCGAGTTACCTCTTGAAAAAGTATTTGCACATTCAAGATCTGAAGAAAATCTTCCATTACAAGATCTTAGGCCTTTCTCTATGGTGAAATGAAATATCTGCATAGCAGAAACAGAACATCCCCCCATTTTTTCCACTTGAAGTGGCGGGATCCCCATAGTAAGGTCTTCTTCTTCAAGAATGGTATCTAAGCCTAATAATGGTTCGTAGCAGCAATTAAAATCTCCCCCAATTATAATGGGCCCATTTAGTGCAATAGAATCGAGAATTTCATCCAATTTTTGGATTATTGGCGATTCCTTCGAACGCTCCCTTGGTCTTATGTATATATTAAAAATAAGCATTTGTGACCTATTTGAAAAACTCAATTTTAGGCCCAGGATATCGTTCGAATTAGTTGGTACCAATTCTATAACTGCATTTATATGATTTTTTACCCAAATTAGTAGCCCGCCTGATGGTCTACCTTTGCCTAGCTGACTTGCTGCAATGCTAAAAGTTCTATAGCCCACTTTATATAATGGCTCCTCGCCCATGTCTCCTGGAAAAGACAGAAATCAAAATTGTTAATATAATCCTGCCAATCCGGTTCAAAAAGTTTTTTAGGGAGTCCTGCTATATTCCATGAAACCATCCTCACATCTCCTGTTACTGATGTACTTGAGATGTGAGGCGGGAATTAACAATAGTAACGTGCTCCATCACTTGAGGCCCCGGGAAGTTGATTGCTTTGCTTTCCACATGTTCCTTTATTTCTTGGTGTGAATCCCGGATAGATTGTGCTTCTGGGTTTATTAAATGTCGGTCCCCATGTGTCAAGCTAGAAGACCCCTCCTTTTTAGAGTTCGATCTTGCCAACAAATTCAGTCAATCTACCGCTTCAAGATTTTTTGAGCCCTCCCTTGCTTTTATAGCAAAGTTACAACTACCTGGGCTGGCTCTATTCCGCCTAATATTCATATTAGAAGCAAATAAAGAATGGGTACGAAGATTCATGGTAATTAAATTTTCGGCAATCATTTTTGAATGCAGCGTTAGTTTTATATCGTCCAAATCCCCCTCCTCCTGGTGTAATCGCTCTGCCTTGAATATGTCAGATCTTATCACGGAGAGGCACTGCCGATCATTTCTGATCCAGTGAGTTGCCTTATTTATGAGGGAGTCGTTGTCTTCCCTAACACCCAGTTTTAATCTTGGAGCATTAGTTAAAAAAACATTATAGCCGGTCATCTCCCCCCCATTTACACAGCGATTTATTTGATAAGCTTCCTGGTTCCATTGGGGGTCCCCATTCTTCTGCCCATAATTTAGACACCTCTTTAGATTACCTTGCGTGGCTTGTGGCTGCCTCTTATCTGGTTGGACTTCCAAGTAATCGAATTTGTTTTGTGCATGTTGGTAGAGATAGCTGTGATTAGACAGGAAAGAAATGTATATAATAAAACATTGAAGATAGCCCGAAGAAACTGGGAAGATGCTAGCTGGGAGGATTTGATAGTAGCAGCAAAGGCTGGTGACCAGGCCATGTTTTGGCGGATTATAGCCCATGGTAGCAAAACAAACACTCCGGCCCATGATCATTACCTAGATCCCTATACATGGGAAAGTCACTTTGCAAATTTGTATGCACTTCCAAAACTGGTAAATAGAGCAATAGTAGCAAGCGCCGAGGGATTGTTGACCCTAAAGGAAGCTGGGCATTTGCACTTTAGTATAGAAGATACCACACTAGCGATAGCGGCTATCAAGCCATCTAAAGCTCCAGGACCCGACAAGATACCAGGGGATCTTTTTAAACATGAACCTGAGGTGTGGGTGCCATATATAAATCATCTATGTAATGCAATTGCTAGGGGTCAACCAATCCCAGAATCCTGGAAGGGTGCGGAAATCGTTCCGATTTTTAAGAAGGGCAGCAGAGATGATCCCGCTAATTATAGACCCATAAGTCTGATTGACATATTACAAAAAGTTTATGCCAAACAAATTTTGGAAAAATTGAATGATTGGATGAATGATAATGAGGTTCTCTCACCTTGCCAGGCGGGCTTTAGGAAGAAAACTAGCACGATAGATCAAGTGTTTAGATTTGTAACCATAGCGTGGAAATATACAAAGTTGAGACCTGGTCATCTATATGTCGCCTTTGTCGACCTAAAGGCCGCTTTTGATTCAATTCCTAGAGACCTATTATGGTCAAATTTGCTGCAGCAGGGAGTACCCAAGGAGATTCTGACCCAATTGATTAGGCTCCACGAGGGTAATTTTGCAAAAGTCCGTTGGGGCAAAAGGGGGAACTTACGAAGGAGATACCTGTCAAGAGAGGGGTGCGCCAAGGATGTGTCCTGGCGCCAACCTTGTTTCTTTTATATGTTAATGACATGGTCCAGTTCCTCCAAAAATCACAACATGATTCCCCAAAGTTGGGAAGGGCCCACATCTGCGCTCTCACCTTCGCGGATGATACTATTCTTTTATCCCAAACCCCAAAGGGCCTGCAAAACCTTTTAAACTCACTAAACGAATATTGTTCATTAAAAGGCATGGAAATTAACCCCGTTAAAACAAAATATATGGCTATAAAACCCCACAAATGTTTTAAAAATAATATAGTACTGAACGGAGTGGTTATAGAGCGTGTCTCTAATTTCATTTATCTCGGGGTAACTATTGACTCAAAACTTTCATGGAACCCCCAGATAATGAAATCAAAATCAATTTTATTGCAAAATTCTGCTCCAATTATAAAAAACAGCATGCAACCATGAATAAGGCAGTAACACCAGCCTTGGAAGTTTACAAGTCCAGAGCACAAACCGCAGCCCTATATGGTTCAGAGTTGTGGGGTGGGGAAAATCTTTCCGCTTTAACTGTGGGGGAAAATAAGGTTCTAAGAAGATTTGTGGCACTTTCCCAAAATACCCCTCTGATTCCATTAATATATGACCTGGGTATTAAACGGCTTGAATATAAGGCAATCTGGATGACTTTGTCATACTGGATTAGAATCTGGACTACTGATGAACTAGTGATATACAGACAAGCATTGAGCGAACTATTGGCACTTGACACTCATACTACTTTTCCATGGTTGATACATATTCGTAAGTGGCTCTCTAATTTAGGCCTGAGCAGATTTTGGGAAAGCCCAGGCCTGTTGAGACCTGACTCAAAGCGGGAAATTAAAATTATTTATTGGAACTTCATTTGGCACAGTGTCACTTTAAATGGTACATCAGGAACACTTACAACTCAATTCCTGATGTTTAAAACAAACCCTCACTTTGAATCATTTTTGGATGACATCGAACCCCAACTAGCAAAAATTTTATACCTGAAATTCAGGTATGGTACTCTTCAGATAAAAGCTTTCACATCAAAATGGGGGCATGTTCAGAATAGAGATAGAGATGAAGATTCTAAATGTACATTGTGCCATTTGGGCGCCAGAGAGGATATTGCCCATGTGTTATTTTTCTGTCCTAAATATATAAACCCTAGAGGAAAATGGATAAAACCTATAGGCAGAACCTTGAATGTTAGAAAATTTGATGACATGTTACGCATACTAAAAACTGATTCTTCAAAACTTTTTGTCTTCGCGGTTAGCAGATTTTTATTGACTACAAATTTTATAAGAAGGAAAGAAGGTCTAAAATTTTAAAGACACTTTTATTATTCTTTTTAAATAGGGGTTCTCTTGGGTACTATGACTTTGGTATTATGATGTGTATTTTAAACTGTGGTTTGTCGAATGTACATTTTTGTTGAGTTTTAATCACGACTAATTACTCAGCATTTCTGAAGTACTGTCTATATTTTTTAGTTTGTACTCATTAATAAGCAGCATACGCAAGTTTGCACATGATATATAGTGAAACATCTTAAAGGTTAACCAAAGTTTCCTAATTGCGTATAGGCGGTATGTTATATGTTATATAATTGTATCATGATAGAGTGTATATAATGTAAATAATATGATGAAATGTGTTTAATAGCTGTTTTTAATAAGGTCGAACAAACTTGCACTTGACATTTCAAAGAGTTTTTACTATACATTATATATAATGAATCGAACAAAAATCCTTGTGACTAAAGTAACTAAAAATTCCCAAATATATGAAGTATACCGATACATGGTTTTGCTGCTGCTAATTGTAAATATTATCAGGATCAATGCATTTTAGGTGTTTGATTTATTAATGTTTTCTAACGTGTTTTAATTATGCTTTAATGATTCTGTGAATCGAATAAAGTTTTTGTTGACTTGACTTGACTTGACTTAATAGAAGGTTGGAGACCCCTGGTTTATTCATATGCGAGGTTAAGGCAAGCATGGTTACGCTTGTGTAGTCGAAACACACGTGGGTAAGACCACGGTGTTCCGACTGTTCCCCAATTAATATACGTATACTAAAATTTGGAGTGTATGGCAGAGACAAATGTTTTTATTTTCAGAACTCATAAGTTGATATCTGGTTTAAAATGGGTGAATTTCCAAAATATATTTAAAGCTGATATTTGAGTAATAATTAATGTGGCATTGGAAAGACCTTTTACAAATGTTATTACCTTGGTGCCGGAGGCATTTCAGCGATGGCTGTTTTGTATTACCCATATCGAGGCTTTCCATATTGACAAAGGGCCAGATGCATCAAGCATTTTTCTGCTCGCAAACGAGCCGATTCGCAGAATCAGCCCGTTTGCGATCGCAAAAAATGCTTTTGCGGTGCATCAAATCCAATTTTGCGATTCGGTAACCTGTTACCGAATCGCAAAATGGGTTTGCAATTTGCTATTAGGAAGGGGCGTGTTTAGGGCGTCCCTTCCTAATACCCAATCGCATCGGTATGCATGGATGTTTTGCGACCGAAATGCGGTCGCAAAACATTAGCATTTTACCACCTACTTCAAGTAGGTGGTAACCAATTCGCAAATGGGAAGGGGTCCCAAAGGGAACCCTTCCCCTTTGTGAATGTCAGCAAATGTATTTTCTCAGAGCAGACAGTGGTCCCATGGACCACTGCCTGCTCTTGGAAAATGAAAGGAAAAGTTTTCATTTTCTCTTTTGTAAAGCATCCCATTTTCCTTTAAGGAAAACGGGCTGCTTTACAAAAAAAAAGATCGCTTTATTAAAAAGCAATCACAGACATGGTGGTCTGCAAGCCACCATCCCCGTGATTTTTGCGATTCCTAGGGGGTCGCAAATTGCGACCTACCTCATGAATATTCATGAGGTAGGTCATTTGCGACCCCTTAGGAATCGCAGAAAGTGTTAAACACACTTTCATACATTCCGTTTTGAGATTCCCTAATTGCGAATCGCAAAGATTCGCAATTAGGGAATCGCAAAATATTTTTTTGATGCATCTGGCCCAAAGTCTTTTATACATTACTGCTTGCAACCATGCCTGATGCACTGAGGTTATCACCGGTAGTGACTTTGCATAGGGTGGTCACTAATGTAGTCTTGTCTGATGTAGTCACTATTACAACACTAATGATATTAGTAGCTCTCGATCGGTTCCATTGAACATAAGTAGTAATAGTTATTACAGAAACAGTTGGAGACCCCTGGTGTAGAAAATGGCATGTCGTCAGCTGCTCCATGGAGTTAATGTTTCTTGCTTGTGTAGAGTGTAAGATCAGGAGCCTGATCATGACTGAGAGGAGTTGGGAGTTTTTCAATCACCACTGGTGCTAATTTTTTCCACTATGGCTACTTTGGTTGAGTTGCTCTGTAAAGCAGTCTTTGCTGCATCTCAATGATTGTTGCTTTCAGAGTAGGGGGCAATTTGTTTATTGAGGAATAGATGTTCTTATTGTATTTCTTTTACGTAGAAATGTGAGTAATGTGTTTAAGATTTGCATGGATTAGTGGGATGTGGACTTTAGAGCTTCATGAGTTTTTTTTTCGGAAATATTTTCCAGATCTTGGGAGAACAATGCGATGCAGTTGAACACGTTTTATGCTGAAGATAATCAAACCATTCAAGCTTGATGAGTTGATAAGTTGATGACATCAGTGATGACTGAATCTAGTGTTTCCTCCTCTCCCTCTCTTTCCCTGTTTAAGGATAGGGTAATTTAAAGAAAAGAGAGATTAAAAAATCAGAGCACTACAAGAACTCATCCAGGAACATCATCTTGTTGTTTTTATTTGCAGGTGCCTCCTAGGCCCCACCTAGGACTTACTTGAGCCTGGTCCTCCAACCAGACAAGGCCCTTTCGGACACTGCTTCAGTGTATGTGAGGCTCCCTGGCTCACTCTCTCCGGCTGCTCTCCCCTTTCGCTCTCTCTCTCACCTCTCTCCCTCTTGCTCCACTTTCTGTTCTGTTATTTTTCATTGCGGGTTGTTTTTATCTCTGTTTATCTTGTTTTCTCCCTCTCTGCCTTGTTTACAATCGTGTTTGCTTGCCATGTTTGTTGCCTCTGTTTTTCTGCCATTATGCTGTTTTTCTGTCTTTATTGCTTAGTTTTTTCACTGTTTCACTATGCTCTTTTTCTCTCCTCTCTCTGCCCACTCACTCTTCTCACTCTCATCTTTCCTGCTTTTAAGTTTTGTTTTTCTCTCGCTTTTTCCTCATATCTTTTCTTAAACTCTTACTGCTCTTCTTGCACTTTTTACCACTCTTTTTTTGTCTGCATGACACTCTTTTTCTCCCTTTTCTATGCCTTTTGTTGCTCTTTGTCCCCTCTTTTGGCCTTGCCACACTCCTTCCCTTTCCCGCCTTCCACCTGCCACGCTCTATCAGTCTCCCGCCTCCTGATCTCTTCCTCGATAAAATCTGGCTGACTCCCGAGTTGGCCCCCAACATCGTTATGGCCATCCCCACAGTTTAAAAAATTGCCACAAAATGAAAATGAAATAAGCCCAAAGGTGGAATCACCACCATTTTCAAGGACTCCATCAGCTGCACCACCACTTCAGAAGCGACCCCCAGCAACATGGAGTACCTGACCTCCATGCTCTACATAACCATAACCCTGAGGTGCACCCTCACCTACCGACCATTGGGACCATGCACTGACTCCGCTAGCACCATTGTGGACTTTGTGTCATCCTTCATTCTCCAATTAAGCACCTTCATCTTCCTCAGAGACCTAAATTTTCACCTGGGACACCACACACCCCAAACACCACCACCCTGCTCAAAGACCTGGGAAACCTTGACCTCATCCAATAGGACACCTACTGGACCCTATATTTACCACCTTCAGGGACATCTAGATAGACAAGCTGACACCAATCATCTGGATCAAACACACCCTCATCAAACTTGCCATTCCCATCCCACATCATCGGAGAACTAACGCTGCCAAACACACTCGCAAAGACTGGAACAAGGTCTCAGAAGAAGCCGAACTCCTGGAACACTGACCCACACACAGCAACTCCCTACCAGACTCCTTGAAACCTTGAAATTGAACAAAATTACAAGATCTAGACTACGAGCAATCTGGTACACTCAGGGTGACTAAACAACTCTACAAATAAGATGGAGGATGACCCAGAACAGGAACACCTTCAAAGTCGACCTCAGACGCTACCAGCAGCAGTTCCAAGCCTCCAAGCACTCCATGCTCACAGACCGCATTGATGCCAGCACCAACAGCAGAAAGAGATCTTTGCCATCTTTAAAGATTTTATCTCCTTGGCTAGAAGCTCCTCCAGCATCACTCCCTCGCAGAACTTCTTCACCAAACTGTGCCAGCTCTTCTGTAACAAGATAACCAGAATGTATAACAACTTCGACTCCCAACCGGACCCCGCCGACCTTCCTACATGCCTCCCCATATTGACCACAGAAACCATACTAACGACTTGGCCCGCCATCTCCATGCAAATCCATCCAAAACAAAAACCCATTCAGATCCTTTCCCCACCACACCTTCGTCAAAGGACTGTACCCCATCAGCTTAGTGCTTACACCAGTCTTGAATTCCTCCATCACAACAGCCACCAACAAGACACCTGGAAACTCGCCATAGTTCTCTCCCTCCTCAAGAAGCCCTCCTTATACCTTTAACCAATTAGAGACCCATCTCCTTACTACCCTCCCCAACCAGAGTCCTGGAGAAATTGATCAACAATTGTCAAGCTAACCACCTCAATGAAAACCATCTCCTCAATGCCACTCGATCTGGGTTCAGACCAAACCACTGCATGGAAGCAGCCCTTATCGCTGCAACAGGCAACATCTGCATGATCATGGATAGAGAAGACACTGCAGCCCTCGTCCCACTTGACCTCTCTGCGGTCTCTGTATCCTACCTCATTCTCATCAAATAACTACATGAAACTGGTATCCAAGGAACGGCACCTTCTGGATATGCTCCTTTTTGACTGGTTATGCCCAGTCAGTCAGCCTAGCTCCTACAGCTTGGACACCCACAACATCATCTGTGGCGTACCGCAAGGCTCATCACTCCAGCTGACCCTCTTTAACACTTGCATGATTCCGCCCACCAGCATTATCTGTGCCCATGATATCAACATCCTAACCCACACTGGTAACATACAGCTGATACTCTCCCTATCTGACATAATACTTAACACCTGGGCCAATTTCGCTGCCTGCCTCAAACTGAATGCCCACAAGACTGCAGTTGTGATATCTGGCATAAAACCATCACCATAGGACTGCACCCGGTGGTGAGCAGAACTTGGACCTACCCCTAACACCCACGCCAAGAAACTCGGTGTTGGCATCGACAATCATCTCACCATGACTGCCAAAGTCAACGCTGTAACCGCCTCCTGCTTCCACACCCTGAAGATACTAAAGAAAATCCTCATATGGCTCCCCACCAGCACCCTCACTTCAAGGCCTAACAGAACATGGGTCCAGCCTACCTCAATAACCACATCACACCCACCAGACTCCTCTGCTAGGCTCAACGCCTGCTCGCACACTTTCTCCGCATACGCTGATCCTGATCCGTCGGTCGGCCTTCTCCTACATCACTCCTAAAGCTTGGAATGAGCTGCCACTGTACACAAGGGTCGCCTCTTCTATTCAAATTTTCTGCTATTAGCTGAAGATGTGACTTTTTGAAATGGTCCCACCAGCCTAGCCCTAGGCCAGAGGATGTTTGCTCCTGCCTAAGCACCTGGATACCCTCACGGGTGATAGAGCGCTTTACAAATACAAATACACATAACATAACATTATTTAACAAGTCAGAATTGAAACTTCCAAGAAATATATTTTTAGGGGAGAGTACTTACAGCGAAGTATTAAATTAAGTAATAAAGGAAGTAATCACTCAAAGCAGCTCTTTTTATAGGAGTATGTTAGATGATAAAAATGTACATTGTTTGACGAGTGAAATCTGGAGGGAATTTTGAGAGATTCTGTGAGAAATTGAGTTGTTGGTTGAGGGGCGTGTGAGCCCTTCTAAAACAACACCCACAATCCTTGCTTGTCAGGGTGAACCACAAAAAGCCACTAAATTAACCTCTGCTTAGCCCTCTGGAAGCTTGGCACAAAAGCAGTCAGGCTTCATTAGGAAGCCCATCTGGACCCGCTGCCTTCCCTTCCTTGCCCTTATCTATTGTCCGCTGGAATTCTCCCTGCGTAATCACCTGGTCTAAGCTTTCTTTCTCATTTACTGACTGCTTAACTATTGGAAGCCTCTCCAACCACTCATTAACCTGCTCCTCCGTGGTATTCATGTCCTCTGTATATAGGGAGCCAAAAAACACAAACAATGCTTGTTCCACCTCCCAGCTATTTGTTAGGAGTTTCCCAGTGACCCTACATTTGACGTCCCTCACCTCACTCCTAACTAAGTCTGCCCTGGTTTTCCAAGCTAAAAGTTGCCCTGCATTTTCACTATATTCGAAATGTGCTAACTTGCTCACCTCCCACCTAGCCCTTACTCTAGACTCCAGGACTGCGGCCAAACTGAGCTTCCGATCCTGAATCTCCTTAAGTAGTGCCTTGCTAGGGTCCTCTAATTGTTGTTGGTCCCAGAGTTTTATTTCTAGAAAGACGATCTCCTGTTCTAACTCCACAATTGCCTTCTTAATTAAACTGTCTGTTCTTCGGGGCAAAAATGCTGGTCAGGGTACCCCTCATAAAAGCCTCGAAGGCATCCCAGACTAAGTGCTGAGGTGCTGAATTAATATTTGTCTCTAAGAAGTCTGTAGCCTTCCCTTTTAGTCTGTCTAAACCTCTTGATCTGTTAACAAAGTACGATCTAGAGTCCACCTCCTTGTAATTTGACCTGACTCAATTTTAAATTCTAAAACAACCGCTGCATGATAAAACAAGTGGGCTGCTATATGTCTTACACTCAGAATGTTTTACTTAATTGCCTGGTCCACCAAAAAGTGATCTATTCCTGATGAATGCTTATATTTTTTATTATGATAAGTATACCCTCGCTCTGCTCCTGCTCTCCAAATATCACACAGGCCAAACTGTTTTATCAGACACTTGACATAAGTTTGCATTTTAGAGCGGTTCTAGACCTATTATTACCCGACTTGTCCAGGGTGTTGTCTAAAGCGGCATTAAAGTCACCTGTCAGTATTATCCAGTGGGGGTCTCTACAAGCTCTAAGCACAGGTTTTGGAGGGGTTCCATATCACCCACATTCGGGCCATACTATCCCACCAGGGTGTAGCGATTATCAACTATCCTCAACTTTACGATGACCCACCTACCCCTCTTGTCCGACTTATACTCCTGAATTAAAATTGCCGCCTGTTTTTTTTAATCAAAATAACCACCCCTTTTGTATGACAGGATTGACCCGTACATGCTACCTGCTGAACCTGGGACCTGAAAACCTCCAAACACTCTACTTCAGACAGGTGGGATTCCTGTAAAACAAGTATCTGAGCTGGTGACTCCCTCAAATATTGGAGTATGTGGGCTATTCTATTCTTTACATGGAACCTATTAACATTCCAAGATAAAATGTGCATTCTATTAGCGTCTACCCCCATTTCTGATTCTACCTTGTGGTGTTTATACCCACCAGGCCAATTTCTCAGAGATCATGTGATACCTGAGGGCAATTTTTTTATTTAATTTTTCCCCTCTATGCTCCCCATCCAGTGCTCCCTACCCCTAAATTCTACAAGATCTTCTCCCTGGAGAACCCTCCTATGAACCTTCATGGCTAAATAAGCCCTATTTGGTATACGCCAGGATGTAGGTGATGATAACTAGAACGGAAAATAACAAAGGAACAGTGAAAGACAGCAAAAGTAGCAACAGAAAAAGAAAACAAAACCTAGAGGGTATATTCAAAATCTGACAGGACACGTTATCAGCCCCACAACTAGCTAAATGTCCTGATTAGCTCTGAACTGTCTTAACAGATGATCAGCCTCTTCATGATGCCTGAAGCTTTACATTTTATTATTCAACTTCTCTCTAAGAATGGACGGGAACCTCAGCTGGGCCGTGGCCCCTAGTTTCCTGAATTCTTCAATTCTTTTTCCCAGCTCCCATTGCCTGTTCAGGGTAAAGCAGGAGATGTTAGATCTAATTTCAAAGGAGAAATAATTTCCTTCCAGGGAGTTCATTTTCAACACCTTGTTCAGGATGCACTCTGTGACAGAGTAAGTAAGAAAGTTCACCGGAATTTTACACGGTTTACTCTTACTTTTTTTTAAAGGATCCCGATGAGCCCTCTGGATATCCGTAACCAACATTTCCTCCGTCCTTTCCCAAACACCTCTAGCCTTTAACAGGGCCACTATGAAAGCCTTTATGTACTCCCTCTCACTCCCCTCTGGCACATTTAATAATCTTATGTTATTTCTTCTGGCGTTGTTCTCCAATGATTTCAGTTTATCTTGGCTCTCTTTATATCTCTTTTTCAACATGCCAATATCCTCCCTATCTAGGGCCGAATTTGCTTTTAATTCCGCAACAGATTCTTCCAGTGCCTGTATCCTTTGTGTCAAGGAGTCTAGTTTTTGGTCCAACCCTGCGCTTGCTCCCTGTATGTCCCTTTGATATGCTTGGGAGGTGGAAAAACCATCTCCAACCTCTTCGGAGTAAATGTTCCAAAGTGTTTGTGGGGGATTAACTTAGAGGCAATGAGTAACGTATCTATGCAGCACACAAACCGTAATAAAGTGAAAACACAACACAAGAAAAATCCTACACAAATTTAGGAAAATAGAGTAAAATATAATAAATTATTTGAGACCAAAACAATAAAAATCCAATCAGTAGAACTGGAGTTATGCAATTTTAAAGACACAGATAAAAGTAGCTCCAAAAGGTACAACGTGCCAACTGAGGGTATCAGGTCACATGGGAAAGGGACAAAGTCACAGTTCAGGCTGACAGCGATGGAGCAAGTTTAACCTGTTGAGGGTTTAACCTTATGTCCTTGGTATGTGGTCTGCGTGGCGTTGCTTTGCAAGGCTTTGCATTGTCCAGTATCAATTCTGATGAGGAATTGTGAGGGCTGTGATGCGAGGTCCTGCGTCAAGTTTTGTTGCGCTGTTTTGCTTCCAATGAGGAGCTTTGAGGTGCTGCGAGACTTTGCGGGACTTCACGATGTTCTGAATCAGTTCCGATGAAGCTGCCTTTGCAGGGCTTTGCATCGCTCGACGTCGATTCCGATGAGGCTGGTAGCTGTGGGGCAAGGCTTTTGCGGGGCTTCACATCACCCCCCATTGGGGCTTCACGTCGCTTCAAGCCGGATTTGGTGGAACCTCCAGTTAGGCCAGGAGGAGCTCTCTCTCTGATACCATCCAATGGTCTTGGACCTGGTGAAGCACCCCTTGGGGGATCAAGAATTCACTCCAGAAGAGGCTAGCATGGCTGAGGCAGGTCCAGTTGCAGGTCCAACGCTGCAGGTCAGCTAGTCAGTTGTAGGGAGGCCTCTGGTGCTTGTTATGTCCCTGTAGCTCAGAACAGGAGGTCAGCCTGCTGACCCTTGGAGTCACTCAGCCTGGGTTAAAAGGAGAATGTCCAGTCTTCCTTCTCAGCAAGCAGGGGAGCAGGACAGCAGGGTGTTCTTCTTCTGTAATATCCACAGGTCCAGGAGTGTATTGAAGGGTGGGTCTGAGAGTCCCCTTTTTAGGTCTCGCCTAGCGACGCAGCGCGAAGCGCTGTCGCTAGCGAGACTTATTGTCGTCGACTTGCTTCGGAAGGGGGACAGGAGATGTGCACGCGCAGGACGGACTGCAATTGTGAACGCGCCCGTGAACGTGAACACGCACGTACAGACACGCGATGTGCACATCTCCTGTCCCCCTTCCGTCCTCGTTAGATCTCGCCTAGCGATGCCTAAGCTCTGCCTCTGCCCAGGCATGGAAGCGCGTGCTGCCCTGCTTCACAGCCTTTTAGGTACTCCTCCAGGCAACCTTCTCCCCCACCCCAAATCTCCCGTCACTTCCCCAACACTCACGAACTTGCTGGCGGTGGTGCTGATGTTCAGGGCAGTTCCGCTTTTAGCTGCCCTGCTCCCCGGGGCTCACCGTTGGCGGGCACGGGCCTGGTGCCCCCTTGGTCGGTGGTGTCTGCTTCGCAAGACTGCCCCTGCCGCTCCCAGCTGTTGTGGTTCGGGTCCTCCATGGTCTCGTCGTCCATACTTGCTTCCTCCATGCTGCCTCTCAGCCAGAAGACAGGACATGTGCACGTGTACGGCTGAAGACGTTAGCATAAAAGACAGCAGGCGTGCGAGGACAGGAGATGTGCACGTGCGTACGGCTCGCCGCTCCCTCCCTCTCTGCGCGCACGCAGGACAGGAGATATGCACGCGTTCAGCTGGCAATGTCCTCACCCTTCAGCTCTGCCTCTGCCCAGGCATGGAAGCGCGTGCTGCCCTGCTTCACAGCCTTTCAGGTACTCCAGGCAACCTTCTCCGCCACCCCAAATCTCCCGTTACTTCCCCAACACTCACGGAACTCCTGGTCATTTAAAGCACTGATTAAGGGTTTACAGGGCAGCTGAGGATGTCAAAGGGTTGGTAAATAAGCGGAGGTGCCAGGCGCGTGCCACTCAAGCCTCCCCATGCTGCACACTGCGCAGCAGGCTCCCCCTCCTCGCCTCAGAGCCGCCCCCCTGCAGAAAACAGGTAAACAGACCTCTCCTCCATCGGCACGGGCGGCCATGAGTTGCTACACGCGCCACGGGCTGGGTAAATAAACACACCACCGGTGGAACAGACCTCGCATTTACCAGGGGCGGAGAAAGTTTCACAACAGGGGCATTGTGCGAAGAATTCAAACACAAAAACAGCTGGCGCGCCGAGCACCCACTACAGCCATGCATGCCGTCCAACACTTCCCACTTACACCAGCCAACACGCCCACACTGTTCCCACCAAGCAGGGACGTCACCCAACCGCCCAACACGGAACATATCTAAGCAAGACCACCCCACATCTCCTCATGCTTAAACGCAGCCTTAAGTTCCCCACAGCACGTTTAGGGAGCCCCTCTTAAAAAACACGCACGACACTGTGATATGCGTGTTAGACTATGACTAATCATCCTAATTAGTAACAAGCATTTGCAATGCACTAGGTCTCACATGTTTGAGCTATTAGCATTGTAAATGACAATGCCTTTTATTTATGTATTGTTTTTTTGTAACATAAATAAAAGGCATCGTCATTAACAATGCCAATAGCTTAAACACTTGCAACTGCGAGACCTATTGCATTGCAAATGCTTGTTATATCTGGTGATCAATTTGAAGTGGGAGAAGCTTCTGGAGTTTCCTCCTACAGAGGTGTCTGAAATTTCTTGCCTTCATGACCAGTTTCCAGTCTGTCTGATGGGACAATAAGCTAGTGTGAAATCGTTTTTGTGTAAGCTGAGCCAGTCCCTTTGAAGTGCAAGTACAGAAGGTGACTGCTCCACCCCCCCACCCTGCCAGAGATGGCCCATCCTGCCAACATCCAGACCCTCTATTGTGATGCTGTCTGGGACAAATACACAAAGGCCAACTGCACCTAGTCATGTGACCCAGGAACAGGCTGCAGACACCAAATGGTTAGGACAAGTAAATGACAACTTTCTAAAAGTATGAAATGAAAACAGCCTAATGCACTCGTATATATCAAAAAGTTATACCAAATCAACAATGTAAACCACAGTACAGTAATGCTGGGTGCACCTGCAGAGGAGGGTCCGCCCAGTCCTCCTAATTCAAATGACAACAAACAAAGCATAGGACCAAGTCCTGGCCTGCTTGTGCACTACAAAAAACACTCAGAGTGTAAAAACAATGTAATCATCACTTATAACAACAATAAAATAACTTAAACTATTGTAAACGTAATGTTAAATGTCCATATTAATAATGATCCCATCTTCAAGGAGAATAAACCAAATTCCGCCTGTAGCTCGTCAAGTGTGTTTATTGAATAAACGAGGCAATCAACTTTCTTGCATAAATGAAGTGTTCATCCCAATGCATTTCGGGCTCAAAACAATAGCCCTTCTTCAGGGGAATCTGTGAACAATGAAATATATGTCTCAATACATTCAGTGCAATGCATAATTACATAAGTTTCAGCAGACGTGCCAAAAGCTGAAGCTCAAAGAACCAAAAGTGCATGCTAACATGGACAATAGCTGTGAAAATAGCCAAAATATACAAGACTCCGTAGGTAAAAAAAAAAGAGGTCTGATAGAGGCAATACTGTGTGTGCATTAACAACAAGTCAAACACATCTCCAAGATTCATGCTAGGATCAAAAAAAAGAATCAGAGCCAAAAGTAAGAAATAAATGTAATTGTCCAATTTGTGCAATGAAGATGATGTGAACCAGAATGGAAATCAGAAAATCGGAAGTGCGTCCATTTTAATACAACATGCATAAATCGTGTGACATGCAAAACAGGCAGACTCAAGGAGAGTGCTGTCGAGGCGAAAGTAACGAATACCTTCTAGCAAGAGAACATGCAATGTAGACAAAACAACTCGAGCGGATGACCGCGGGGACTCCGTTCTACATAAAGAAACCATAAGTGAGTAAACAGCGCTATTGAAAACAGAAAGGAAAGACGAAGGCTATGCATAGCCTAGACTTACCCGCTCCAAACGAAGAGCAGCGGGCCGATTAGGACAGAAACCAATGACCCACAAACAGCCTAACAAACCCCGAAGTGCTCGTAAATATACATGCCGGAATGGCGCGCATGCGCTATATGCAGCGTGTGAGGTTTAAGCAGGAAGTGGAAGTGTGTGAACTCAACCGGGTCAATGGAAGGCTATATATATATATATTAGCAGCCTATATATATATTAGCAGCCTTCGGATCTCTTTGCACGGACCACCCTTTTTTAGTCTGTTTTCTTCACCACTTTCACCCTTGTTGCAAGGAGTTGTCTATTTCCACTGACCCGGCCTCGACAGCACTCTCTTTGAGTCTGCCTGTTTTGCATGTCACACGGTTTATGCATGTTGGATTAAAATGGACGCACTTCCGATTCTCTGATTTCCATTCTGGTTTACATTATCTTCATTGCACAAATTAGACAATGACATTTATTTCTTACTTTTGGCTCTGATTCTTTTTTTTTTATCCTAGCATGAATCTTGGAGATGTGTTTGACTTGTTGTTAATGCGCACACAGTATTGCCTCTATCAGACCTCTTTTTTACCTACGGAGTCTTATATATTTTGGCTATTTTCACAGCTATTGTCCAGGTTAGCATGCACTTTTGGTTCTTTGAGCTTCAGCTTTTGGCACGTCTGCTGAAACTTATGTAATTATGCAATGCGCTGAATGTATTGAGACATATATTTCATTGTTCACAGATTCCCCTGAAGAAGGGCTATTGTTTTAAGCCCGAAATGCATTGGGATGAACACTTCATTTATGCAAGAAAGTTGATTGCCTCGTTTATTCAATAAACACACTTGACGAGCTACAGGCGGAGTTTGGTTTCTTCTCCTTGAAGATGGGATCATTATGAATATGGACATTTAACATTACGTTTACAATAGTTTAAGTTATTTTATTGTTGTTATAAGTGATGATTACATTGTGTTTACAATCTTTGAGTGTTTTTTGTAGTGCACAAGCAGGCCAGGACTTGGTCCTAGGCTTTGTTTGTTCAACTTTCTAAAAGTGGCATTTTCTGAATTATGACTTAGAATCCGACTTTACCATGAAAGAGGATGAAACATGGCTTTCCTACCTGCTCCCAATCGAAAGTTATCACTTATTAAATGTAATAAGGTAACCCAATGTTATACTATGGGACAGGTAGGCCTTCAATTGGTGAAAAACGAATTTCGGAGTTGTTCATTACCAGGACATATAAAACTTCAAAGCACATGTCCAGCTTTCTAAATGATCAATGCCATAGGAAATGTTACAACAAAGGAAGTAGGACTAATTTATTTATTGTGAAAAGTGTATGTTAAATCCTGTAGGCATTTAAGTGTGGATTGCTGTTACACTGTGTTAAAACCTTTGGAGGGGTATTTTCTTGCATGAAATCCTACAACCTATCGTAATAGGGAGGGGGTTTGTCTTGATTCCCCCCATCAAACAACAGGGGTAGAATATTTACACTGTTATAATCCTCATGACGCCTTATTACAAAGGACTGTATTTTGTTTTACCAACTGTAGTTTTGTATATATTTGTAGTTTTATGACTGCATGCCTGGCAGTTGCCTTCTGGGAAGACTTATGCGCAATAAAGTAGACCTGAGTGGGTTATAGTGGCAAGCCAATTATATATGCACAGGCCAGATTGTTTCACTGGAGAACACTGTGTCCAGTGCCATAGGTCTGGTCTATTAATTTTGGAAAATTATGACAAATGCAGTAGGCCTGAATTATAGTGAAAAGCAATAGTTAAAGCCAATAGGCTTTTAAGGGTGGATCGTTATTACTCTGTGTTAAAGAATTTGGGGCCTGATTTATATTTCTGCGGCCAGCCCGTTTTTCCGCCAAAGGGACGGAGTAGATTACTCCATCCCCCTAGTGGAGGGACCCCTTGCCAATTTTATAAATGACTGCCAAGCTGGCAGTCATTTCTAAAGCATTGACAGGAACTGCTGTCGCTGTGGTTCCTGTCAATGGTCTTCAGTGTTTGGTGCAGGGCTCCGGCTACATGACAGAGCCCTGCACTAAACAGTTAAAAAAAAAAGAAATCCGGTTTAGGGATTTATCTTTTTGAAAATAAAAGAGAAAATGCCACTCTCGCCATGGGAGTCATCTCACATGGCGAGGGCGGCATTTTTTTTTTTACCGTCCCTTGCCACCAGGGTTTGCTTGGCGGTGACGAACAATAAAAAAAAATGGCTATATGTCCGCCCATCCTAATTTGGTGGGTGGACATATAGCCTTTTCTCCAAAGGCCCTTACTTCATAGGGTTGTCGGAAAATATTGGCTATGGCGGTGACAGAGTAGTGACCACCACAGCCATACCTATGGTCTGCTCAATCGAAATCATGTGGGTGGGACATTATCTTGATGGTAAGCATGCCGTTAGACATGTATTTTGTTGCATAAAGTCTCACAAAATGCCATAGTAGGCATGGGTTTTGATGTTGGTTATCCTCTCTGACAAACCCTAAGGATAGAAGATTTGCACTTTGATCATTCTTGTTAGGCCTCTTTAGGAATGATTTCACATTGTTTTGCCAACTATAATTTTTTATAAACTTATAATTTCATAATTGCTGCCTGGTGGGAAATCTTACACGTAATACAGTATACTAGGTTGAATAGGGTGAGAAGACGATAAAAGCTGTATGCCTGATTGGTTTATTGGAATACATTATACAGATGGAATGATTTATGTATTACGAAAACCTACGACAAAGGAATTACCCGTGACTTATTTAATGTGAAAAACCTATGTTAAAGCCAATGGACCTTTGACGTTGGGTGTTAATATTCTGTGTTAAAGCATGTCCACAAATATATATGGAATCTATCAATTTACTGTTGTAGGCAATGGTTTGGTGTTGATTACTCTCTCTAACAAATCCAGGATGTAGACGATTTACACCGTGAGAATCCTTGCTAGGCCCTCTTTGGAAGGATTGTATATTGTTTTGGCAACTATACGTTTTTAAAATTTTGGTTAAGAGTATATACGTGATGATTTCCTTGTGAGAAAGCTTATGCTCAATACAGTAGGAGTGATTTGGTTATGTTGACAAGCCAATAATAAAGGTTATTAGCTTGAATTTATTGCAGATGTCATAGGTCTAATATGTTTATTGTGAAAAGGTATGTCAAAAGCAGTATGCCTGAGGTATTTATTGTGAAAAGCATATGTTCAAGCCAACAGGCCTTTAAAGGTGGATTAATAATATTCTGTGGTAAAGCACAAAGACACATAACTCGTTCCATGGAAACATTCAGATTCCTGTTTTAAGTAAGGGTTTTCATGTTGACAAACCTTAGGGTAGAAGATTTGCACAGTGATTAGCCTTGTTAGGCACTTTTAGGAAGGATTGTATATTGCCTGATGGTTGCCTGGTAGAAAGGTGTATGCTCAGTATAGTTGATCAGAGTGAGTTATGGTGGCAAGTTAATGTTATATGGTACAGGTCTGATTGGTTCGTTGGGGAAAGTTATGTCTGATGCCATAGACTTGATCCCTTTATTATGAAAAGTTATGAATAAGTCAGTAAACCTGACTTATTCTTTATAGAAAGCATCTGTTAAAGCCAATAGTTATTTAAGGTTGGATTGTTATTACATGATGTTAAAGCCTGTAGACAGGTTCACAGATTGCCTTAGAAGCCACGGATTTGGGTGATTACCTCATTTGACAAACCCAGGAGTAGAATATTTGCACTGTGATAATCAGAGGTAGACGTATTACAAGGGCATGGAAGGCTATCTGCCAAGGTCTTACAATACAAATACTCATTAAAAATAAATGTACACATATAAAAATACATTAACATACATTAAAGGGCTTTGGGTCAGGCCCCATTGCCACTAGTCTGTATGCTGTCAGTCACACTTCGTTGTCCATTTTATCCCTTTAAAGATCCCCTTTCATTTCTTTCCTTCTCTTTTCTTTTTACCTTGTATTTTTTAGGGTGTACAGCAGGTCCCAGATAGTGTTACCAGGCTGCTCACTTGGCGCTCATTTCATCTGCAGTGCGCCATATCTTGTGCGGCCACTACTTCCAAACCAGGCAGCCATCTTGTGAAAGTTATTGTACAGTGTGTCTTTATTTTGCTGTTCCAAGAATGTGAATACATTGCTTCTAAACATGGTAGCCTTGTTGGAACTTGAAAACAACACATTGTACAATACTATCACAAGATGGCCGCCTGCTGCAATGTTTCATTACTTTAATCCAAGCATAAGCCTGCTAGGTTTAAGTCGCAGCATGTTTTCTTTTTCTACTTTTATTCTTTTAATTTTTCTTGCCTATGTTTGTCGAGTTTTTGTGTGTTTTCTTGTGCATTGGTTAGTGTGTCAATGCATAATTGTGTCAGTGTGTGGATAAATGGACGCTTGAGTGCAAGATGAATGACAGATCACTTGTAGGAATTATTTATTAAGTTCCTTGTTGGGACGTAAATGTCCCTTTCATGTCAATGGACATGTAGCCCTGTCCTGAGTGCCGCCAACTACAATGACGTCTGGATCCCTGGTTCTGATTTCTGTTGTCATGGGTGAACATGGATCATGCTTGTACGCCATGGCGCAGTCCTGACTCACGGATTGTAGTCCGTTTGGACCAGTAGGGGCACCCCAAGTGCTACTCTTATAGTGGTGAAAGGCTACTGCCTTTGCCAGGAGTTAAGCAACACGAGCATGGTGGTGATAGCATACCGTGTAGTGATCAGTAGAACTGAACTGGTCCTTTTTCTTCTGTCACTGGAGTGAGGCCTACAGGATCACTCATGTAAAGTTCTGCTCCTGTGTGCTTAACTCACCCTTGGCCTACATCAGGTCAGCATGTAGTGCAGTGCAGTGCAGTACATGTGTGTTATATGCATGTGCTAGGTGTATCTGTGCCTGTGAATGGTACTATACATGGAAGATTCTGGGTTCAATTTTGGGAGATTCAGGTGTTATTGGAAGAGCATGAGGTGGTAGAGGAATCCCCCCCCCCCGACAGATTTGTAGATTGCTGCATTCCTGTGAGCTCAGTGGGACACACTGGAGGAAGGGAGAGCCAGGCTCTTAAGTATACTTCAAAGGGTGTTCTTTGATTCAGAGAGATTTCACTGGAAAGGGGCTTTGGCATATCTCAGGAAGGAGATGGGCTGAGAAAGGAATCATGAAGAGTGGGGCTGAGGCCCTGGGTAACCTTTTGATACACATATTGCTGTGGCTGACATCCAGGTACCAAGCACTACATTATTTATCTCATAGATGCTTTATATACAGAGGAGCCTTGTTTTTTTGTTTTTTTTCACTATAGCAGGCAATTGTAATGTTTTAGAAAGGTCTCAAAATGGAAACCAGACCTATTGATTTGCTAATGCTTGTTGAGTTTGGAGACAGCTAAGGAAAATGCCCACTTTGATCTTGTGTTGATGTCAGCAGCCTAACTTCCGGTAATGCTAGGTTGTTTGTATGCAGCATTAGCGTTTGTAAGGGTAACAGTGAAGGCATCCTTGCAAGTTTCACATACCCCTTGCCACAAACAGTGTGTCATTGGTGTAGTTTCTATTGATTTATTTTTTCATAACATACTTTATTGATTTTTTACACTATGCAGTGAAAAAGAAATAGATTTTACAATAAGCAGTGAAAAGGAAAAAATACCTAAAATGAAAACTGTGTTTACACTCGGTTCACGGGCAATGAAAAACATTGTAAGCATATTCTGTAATACCCACTTCCCTCCAATGGCAAACCACATTGATTCACTTATATACAGCAAAGGTAAACATTTTAGTGTCCAAAGACCAGTGCCCCTGTCCGGTTGGCTCCACTAAGATCCCCCTATATTGACTCCAGTCTGTCCATATTTGAAGGCATTTCTGTGGGCACCATGTGGCCAAATAAATGAGCCTTTCCAACATCATGCAAGGGTTCCATTCCCTTCCTCCAGCCCTCCACCGAGGGTGGGGAGGAGAGAAGGGGCACTTCCTGGCTTTGGCAATGTCTCTCTTTGCAACCATGAGGCACAACCAAAATAAAGCCATTCTGTACCAGTTACTATTGAGATGCACATTTATCTGTATGAGAGTCATTTTCTAATCTCGGGGGAGCCGCCAACCCAGCACCTCGCCCAGTGATTGAAGTACACCCCCACCCCTAGAATGGGGCAATCACCCCCCAACTCTAGACTGTGTGAATAAGGTCTTGATTTTGTGTCAAGCATCTTAAATAGAGCGGCGAATCCACCACTCCCATCTTCCACAATCATCCAAGGTGAAATATGCTTGATGGAAGTGTTTCAGTTGGGCGAGTTAAAATTGTGAAGCTATAGCTGACTCCCAGGGGGAGGCATGGGCAGTGCTTAATTTGAGTTGGTGGTTTCCGGTGCTGGGCACGGGCACCTGATGCCACATGGTGGCACTGCCAGTCTGTGTTACAGATAAGCACAACAGTAGTTGTTCATTAATTCAGTATACATTAAAATGACTAATACCTGCCACCCAAACCACTCTTAAAGCTTTAGGGGTGTGGAATAGTCTGAACTGTCACACTTATAAGGAGTGTGATTGTTAATAGTTGTGTTGGTACTGTCATTGACAGTGCTGGCAGGGGGAATGGGTGGAGCAAGCTGCAATGGCCTCCTGACAATGGCCCTGGCACTTATTGTTTTGCAAATTAAACACTGGGCCTGTGCCTCCCTCGAAGCATCTTATGTGTGAGGGAGCCCAGGTCTCCCTCCCATACCTCCGGCAAATGGGGGAAGGAGTCCAGGACATTAACCACCAGGACCAAAAAAACCTGCATTATTTTGTGATCTCCCAGCTCCTCATCCAGGGCCTCGGCCTCCACCGGGCTTAAGTCAGGCAGTTCTAGCACATCCTTCACATAAGGTATGAATGCATGGCGAAGCTGCAAGTATCTGAAAAACTGACTTTGGTTTAGATGATATTCGTCTTAAGGTCTGTGAATGATTTCATCACCATGCTGGTAATATTATCTCCCAGACGGGAGATGCCAGTTAGCTCCCACTGTACACACGCCACCATCCCGTCCACAATGGAGTTTCTTTCATGAGTTTTTGTGTCCATCTCAGAGCTCTATTTGCATCTGTTCAAACCCTGGGATACTACTCTAGTTGCCACTAGGAAAGGAAGACAGGTTGCCTCCCCATATAGGAGATGGAATAATTAGGTCCCCAGCCATGCCCACTTTTCAGACGTGAAGGCCAGATCTCCCTCTGTGTTGTACCACCACTCGTTAAGGATTACCAAGGGTGCTGCTCCATACATAACTTCAGGTTATTTTAGCTGCCACAATGCCCCTTTCATATCTGGGTTTGAAACATTTTGGCAAGGTAACTCTGGCTGCCTCGTAGTTCCATAGTAGCCCCTGAAAATAGAATTAACATCCTGAGAATAGAATTAACCTTTGTGAAGGGGGAATAGGGAATGTGATTACTTGTAAGTGTAAAAGCAGGTGAGGCAAAGCCGCCATCTTACAGATTGCAGAAAGTCCCATCAATGAGAAGCGGAGAACAGTCCAAAATGTAACCTACCCCTACAGCCTATCTCTAGTTTGTATTAATTGAGATATGCTTTTGCTTTTTGCTGGTATAGTAAGTTCCTTTTAGGGCCCACTTAGTTCTCCCCTATTTTAGCCTAACTGCACGTTGTAGGCTGCATTGCTTTGCTTACGTTACAAAATAACACAGCTGTTTTTGTGCCATGATATTATTTTAGAAATATGCTGTACATGTTTTTGTTATTCAGTACTTCTTCCTGGGTGTCAGTCTGAACATTTCGTACAAGGTCAAACAACACCGTGCTCTGTTTTTCTGTGGTCGGTCAGCAACATATTCTAACATTTAGACACACAACAGAGTTGCAGCTGCTATTTTTTAACAAGACACTTCTTATCATATAAACCGAGATTTGCCTTTTGAAAACAGAGAGCAGGATTTCTAGCAGAGGGAAAGGTCCTGGAACGGGCACACCAGCTTTGCGCAACCTTAGATGCAGACCACCTTACTACAAATGCCAGGTATGGGGTCCAGTTCTAATCCCAGAGATCACTGATATATCTGCCTAAGCCTATCCTCACTACGTGAGCACAGTGATATATCATTCGCCAAGGTAGGGCTTTTCATTGTATATAGTTTGCTCTTAATGCCGATTACTTTGCTCAGTTGTATATGTTTTCTAATTGCAGCACAGTTGCTTCATGATAGAGCACGATAGTTTAAATAAATATTGTAAACTTTCCTTGTATCTTTCTTTTGTTCATTATGGACATGCATGAGTGAGAAGACGAAAGATGACAATCTGTTTCCACAGTTCCCCTGGGGACTACAGAGTTGTGTTCTGGGTTGCCAATTTCCCTGTTACTCTGGGAAGATTAGGAGGGCAGGTAAGAAACTATGAGCTAGCGAGATTTGGGCCTATAGGTACTGATGCAGTATGGTGACTTAGTCCCTACATTCTGACGTCCTGTGATCCCAGGCCTAGTTCTGTTTCCAAACAGAATCCCTGCAACCCTGGCTATTCACCAAACCCGAAAAAAATAATAACATTACTCCTGATTATTAACGATAAGTAGTAGTTTTCTTACTTCAGTAGGAAATAGGTTTGTTTCATTTCATGGTATGTTCCAAATGTTTGTCAGCAACTTAGTCACTGTAAAATATTCTTGGTATGTCCCTTTTCTTCAAGGGATTTGTTAGTGCAGAATCTGACGAGCGTCTCTGGGATAAAGTAGAATTAAACATTGCACAGTTACAAACCAATATTTTCACAAGACAAGGATCCTGTGTATGATCAGCAGATTCATCGTGAGGACATCCAGATGACTATTGTGCCCATTTACATAAATGTTTTTGTTTTTTGTTTCTAGCTCTGGCATGCGAGACCATGACGTCATTATCAGCATCAACGGGAAAACAGTCACCACTACTGAAGAAGTGAGTGAAGCTGTGAAGAGAAGTGATACTCTGTCCATCGTCGTCCGCCGAGGAAATGAAGATGTGATCCTGAACATCACTCCAGATGAAATAAACTAAGAGCCACGACGACCTACAGACAACAGCAACTGCCTATCAGTGTGATTTTGGTAGAAGCAAATTCTGCCGACAGAGGCTATTGCTTTCCTATTGTTGCCTTTTTTTGTGCCACCTTCCAAGAAGAGCAATTTATGCTTTTTTCATGACTGATGAATTAACTGCTCAGAACAGCTCACCTAGAGATGGTGCACTGAATAATGTACGTCAGAGAAGGACAGGACGGGCTCTACATTGAAACTCCCAAAAAGGCTACAAGTGTTATTTTTTTTTAGGGCTAGCATTACTCAAGAGCTTTTGATGTTACTAAAATCAGATTATATATGTACTTATTAGGGCTATCAACAAGCCCTCTTCATCCATTGGTCTGTTGCTGTGTCATTCACATTTTTCTTCCACCCACTAAAGCATGGGGGCCTTCATCAGCCTGCTTAAGTCATTCGCTAACTTGACTGTGAGGGACATTTTTACAAAGAGTACATTCACACACAAAGTAGTACCCTTCAGTGCCATGGGCTACTATGCAAATCGGTGCTTTTTGAGGCCAAAAAAGATGTTTTCTTTTAGACAATGTTTTTATATATTGGTGAGGGCCCTGTAGCTCCCCCAACAATAAAGTTTTACAAAGCCATGACAATCTAAACAGGCATTGGCAAATGCCAAAATGCTGGCAGGAAGTGCAGACCTTTTTGTTCTGCCAATGCTTGTTTTATAAAATGTAACCTTACCAGGCATTTTTTTATAGATATGCGTGTCTGCAAATATTTTGAAATGCTCTGCTACCATATGGTACCTTATACTCTCTAATAATCATGTAGAAAACAGCCTCTACTATTGTAGATCACACCTTGAATGGAGGAGCTGCAAAGTAGCTTCAATGCTGAATTATGAGGTGATGTATTTCAAATAAATATAACTTATGCATTATAGGATTTGAAAAAAACTGTCAAAAGTTAAGCTTTACCATTTTGTGAACTGATTGGTGAATTGGACAATAAAAGATGCTATGGTTCTTAGAGCTTCAATTTGAATTTGGTACAGGAAATATGGTTCAAACGTTAATTGCGCCAAAGGTAAAATGATTTCATATTTAAACAGTGGCAGATTTAGCAGTAAAATGTAGAACGCACAAACAGCGAGCATTATTGTCACCTTTTTTGTAAAGAGTTGGTGCCGACAGCACTAATCATGCAACTTGCATCATCTGGACATATTTCATGGGGTAGTGAAGCTTATCAGATGGTGGTTGTGGGAGACAATTGAGTGGCTAGAGGGGAAACCAGGACTAGGCTCTGTCTAGCAGTTTGTGTTATACATTTTGAAGATGTGGTTTACTGGTGAACCTGACAACTGTGATTGGGCAGCTTCAGAGTTAATGCAGGATTGATCATCTGTCATTCACTATTCTCCTTCCCGCCCCAATTTCTTCAGCTTAAGCTTTTTGCTTGTCCTCTGGCTCTTTCCTTGACTCCTTGTTCTGATTGCCGCCCTATCCCGCTTACTTACCTCGTCTATTTTCCTCCTGGCCTCTTCTCTGTTGGTTTTGTACCAGAACTAGAAGGGGGCGAAATTGCAGTACTGTATTGGAAACGTGGGAAGTTCGCCTGTGTTTTTTCACACCTGCGAAGAGAAAATGCAGCTGGCCTGCTACTCAATGGAATAAAACAATACTCAAAGACAAAAACTGGTTTCTTTCGAAGCACTGTGAGGGGCAGGGAAATTATTTAACTTAATAATAACTACATTAAGGTAAATCCATTGCCTGGACACTCAAGCTCACACTCTGCTTCCCCAACACTGATGTGTATGTACCATCCTGCCTGCATGGTCCTCCTGGCGCCCTATCAGGCAGGTGCCACACTCAAGCTCACACTCCACTTCCCCAGCACGGATGTCTGTGTACCATACTGCCTGCATGGTCCTCCTGGCGCCCTATCAGGCAGGCGCCAGACTCAACTTCCCCAACACTTATGTCTGTGTACCATCCTGCCTGCATGGTCCTCCTGGCGCCCTATCAGGCAGGGGCCACACTCAAGCTCACACTCACCTTTCCCAGCACGGATGTCTGTGTACCATCCTGCCTGCATGGTCCTCCTGGCGCCCTATCAGGCAGGTGCCACACTCAAGCTCACACTCCACTTCCCCAGCACGGATGTCTGTGTACCATCCTGCCTGCATGGTCCTCCTGGCACCCTATCAGGCAGGAGCCACCCTCAAACTCACACTCCACTTCCCCAGCACGGATGTCTGTGTACCATACTGCCTGCATGGTCCTCCTGGCGCCCTATCAGGCAGGCGCCAGACTCAACTTCCCCAACACTTATGTCTGTGTACCATCCTGCCTGCATGGTCCTCCTGGCGCCCTATCAGGCAGGGGCCACACTCAAGCTCACACTCATCTTCCCCAGCACAGATGTCTGTGTACCATCCTGCCTGCATGGTCCTCCTGGCGCCCTATCAGGCAGGTGCCACACTCAAGCTCACACTCATCTTCCCGAGCACGGATGTCCGTGTACCATACTGCCTGCATGGTCCTCCTGGCGCCCTATCAGGCAGGCGCCACACTCAAGCTCACACTCAAGCTCCCTTGCTCAGAAAGTTGGTTTGAAGAGCACTGTCAGCGACTATACTGTGTAATTGCCTTAATGTAATTATCATCAAGGTAATTTACAATGCGTGGCCTCTAACAAGAATAGAGGCATAAGAATTCCAGTTCTGTAAATTCCCCACTTCGTGGAATGAGGAACTCTTGTTTTGTAGGGGATTTTGCCTGCATTCCTGCATTTTTCAATCCACAGCAGCATACGTCAAAGGCAGCATTGCCCACAGTGCTGCATCATCTTACTGTGGATTGAAAAAAGTACATCGACCCATCCCTATTGGCGATCAGGCAGGACCACGTGGGGATGGAGTAGGCAGTACATTATAGAACACAGGATTAGGCGGCGTGGCTATCTGTGTCAGATCTCCTTACTGAGCATGGGAATATCCCTTTTAATAACCCCCCCCCTCCCCAAGACCGACAACTAGGGCCATATTTATCAAAATGTAACGCAGCGCAGCAGGTTACCTTGCTGCTCTACGTTACCGGAAAAGTGCAGGAACGTGCCATCTTTATCACAATTTGGCACATTCCTGCCTTTTCCTAGCGCTGGCACACACTGTGCTGACCTAGCGCCAATGCAGGCACTCTTGCACCATGGTGCAAGGGTGCCTGCGTTGCAAGCAGGATTTTTTGTGTGCAAGAAGGGGCACCTTCCTGCATAAAAACAATGCCCTGAGGCATTTTCCTCTTCTTATGTGTGCTGCAAATTGCAGCACACATATAAAGAGGAAAAAACGAGTAGAAATAAACATATTTCTCCTCGTTATGCCGATCCTGGGAAAACATAACTTTTTGCCGCATTCCCAGTGCAACCAGTAACGGTAAATCTGGGAATACATTAAAATCCCTGGGTGTTGCATGGTGACACCCACACACCACCCATGGACTACCTCCCTGGAGCAGAGAAATGCAACACAAGATTTGCGCTGTGTTGCATTACTCTGGATTTATCAAGTCACTCAGGGCCACACAAGAGGGGCATTGCGTGGCTTGATAAATTGCATCTTAGGGGTTGCGCAGCTTATGCACTACGTTGCGTGGTGCAAAAGCAATGCAACCCCTTGATAACTATACCCCCTAATGCTTTAGTAGTGTATGTGTGTGCCTGGGTTTGTGTGTCCTGGAACCTCAAGAGCAATGAAACAAGTATTCAGGGCACACAGAAACAAAGGAAATGCTACGATGTGAAAAGTCCAACAAGCACAAGATGGACAGGAGTCTCCCCAGAAATCACATTACAAAGTCCGGGGAGTACTTCTAGGTGTGGGGTGTTAGTGGTATAGGAAGAATTGGCGCCTAGCTGTATCTACGTGTAGTGTGTTGATTTCCTAATTAGTACGGTGCAAAAGGAAGGGGAAACACCCTATAACCCCCAAGTGTGTGAAGGCAAAAACCTGCACACTGATTCTGAGCTAGAGTCCTATGCACATGTTATGGTATTTCTCTTGTTAACAGTACATCCAGTGATAAGAACACAAACGTCAATAGAGTCCAAAGTTTATATTGTTGGTCCTTTAATTGATTATTCTTAAAGAACATCCAGCCAACACGTGTTTCGTCATAGAGGGAAATGTCCCTCGACTTCCTCAGGGCTGGGAATGATACAATAAGTAAAGTAAAACATTTTGGATAATCACTCTAAGACGTATTGTGGCAGGGAAAATCAATTCCCTATGGCAAGTGAGCACGATTCACCTTGTACGTGGAAACCCTAAACATGTTGTAGACCGAAATTGTGACAAGTCAAGTGCAAGATTCAAAAGAGTAAAAACAGGATCTAGTGCAAACATAACCAAGCACGCGAGGGTGAAGTGTGTGTTACCTCGCGTGAAGTGTGTGATAACTAAACAACTTGCATCATATAGACTCGCATCGACATTTAAAAAACACGCATTGTAGTAAATGCATCACCATACATACTGTTTTGGAGAGCAAGAAACGCTACCTGTATTCAGTTTGTGTATTTCTATCCAATTATCTAGAAAAACAATAATTGTGAGAAAAAATACCATAGTTAGGGGAGTGAACGTTAAAAAGAAAGTAAGGAGGAGCTGCAGTCTATTTTTATATTCAAAAAGGTCAAAAAAATGCCCTCACCACTCCGCCGGTTTTAATTCCGACCCGGCTGGTCAATTGAAATAAAATCTTGGTATTTTCAATCCAAAGTGTAAGGTAAGTTCCAGAGTGAAGGGAAACACCTAAATGGGTAACGAGGTACTTTAATATACAAAACCCCATTTTGTTTTGAACACAAGTTTATGAACGGAAACCTCATTAGGCTCCTCACAAGCAAAATCGGACCCTTACCTATATATAGGTGCTCCGAAGCGGGACCGTGCCGATTCGCGGGGGTAGCGTGTGTATGAGTGCAGATTAACTCCCTCGACCTGTGAAATAGAGCACTCTGTGATTAAAACCTTGCCAAGTTAAAACTATACTTAGGGCCCTGATAAAATTATAGGAATACTTGGCAATCGAATTGCTTACCTATAGCGAGTACGCTGAAGTCTGGATCGGCATCGGGTGTGTCGTCTCAGTTCCGGGTACAGACGTAGACACAACCCGGAAGTGGTTTTATGTACTGGAGGTCATCATGAAACAACTAGAGCGCGTACCTCTGTCTTTTCGGATTCAAGTAGGGGAAACTTTATCTACTATGGGTATTTCTACGTGTGCTACGTATTTAATGCACATACGTACAATTTCAAAAGGAATTCCATTAAAATGGCTCGATCTTTGGTTCACATTAAGAACTTCATTCTTACCGTCCCTATTGATTCGACACTGTACTACGAGGGCATAATCTAAAGGTAGAAAACAAAAGGGATTTGGGAGACATTAATTAGCCTCTAGTGTTGGGAAAATGCAACATCTATGGTTAATTGGACCGATAAAAATTTGGGTATTTACTCCCGATTATCCATATTAATCTATAGAGTATCAGATGAGTATTCTAGACTCGAAACCTGTACATAGTAGGACAAACAACGCACCCTACCGCCGAACCAATGCCCGCCACCACCACCCTCTGCAACTGGACCCCGATCAACACCGAAGACACCACCCGCACGATGAACTCCATCCACTCCGGATCACCAACCGACCCCTGCCCACACCACGTCTTCAACAAAGCCGACGCCACCATCGCACCCCATCTCCGGGACATCATCAACTCCTCCTTCCACACCGCCACCTTCCCGGAGAGCTGGAAGCACGCCGAGCTTACCGCCCTCCTGAAGAAACCAACGGCGGACCCCACCGACCTCAAGAACTACCGCCCCATCTCGCTCCTTCCGTTTCCGGCCAAAGTCATCGAGAAGACCGTCAACAGACAGCTTGCCGCCTTCCTCAAGACGAATGGATCCCTCGACCCCTCGCAGTCCGGGTTTCGGGCCAACCACAGCACCGAGACCGCCCTTATCGCAGCCACCGACGACATCAGAACCCTAACCGACAACGGGGAAACAGCTGCCCTCATCCTCCTGGACCTCTCCGCGGCGTTCGACACCGTCTGCCACCGCACCCTAGTGAAGCGCCTCAGCAACATCGGAATCCGAGAGAAAGCACTGGAATGGATCATCTCGTTCCTCGCCGGAAGAACCCAGAGAGTCCGCCTCTCCCCGTTCAGATCCGAAGCCACCGAAGTCATCTGCGGCGTTCCACAAGGATCCTCACTCAGCCCGACCCTCTTCAACGTCTACATGAGCCCCCTCGCAGCCATCGCACGCCGACACAACCTCAACATCATCTCCTACGCCGACGACACCCAGCTGATCCTCTCCCTCACCAACGACCCCACCACCGCCAGAGCCAACCTGCACGACGGGATGAGAGACGTCGCCGACTGGATGAGGAACAGCCGCCTTAAACTGAACTCAGACAAGACGGAAGTCCTCATCCTGGGCTCATCACCCTCCGCCTGGGACGACTCCTGGTGGCCCCCGGCCCTGGGCACCGCACCCAAGCCAACGGACCACGCACGCAACCTGGGCTTCATCCTGGACTCCTCCCTGTCGATGACCAGACAAGTCAACGCCGTCTCATCTTCATGCTTCAACACCCTGCGCATGCTCCGCAAGATCTTCAGATGGATCCCCACTGAAACCAGGAAGACCGTCACCCAGGCACTCGTCACCAGCCGACTGGACTATGGGAACACCCTCTACGCCGGAACCACAGCCAAACTTCAAAAGAGACTCCAGCGCATCCAGAACGCCTCCGCACGACTCATCCTGGACATCCCCCGACACAGCCACATCACCGTACACCTGAAAGACCTGCACTGGCTCCCCGTCAGCAAGAGAATCACGTTCAGACTCCTCACCCACGCACACAAGGCCCTCCACGACCTGGGCCCAAAGTACCTCAACGACCGCATGTCCTTCTACACGCCCACACGCCAGCTACGATCAACCAGCCACGCCCTCGCCACCGTACCACGCATCCGCAGAACCACCGCCGGAGGAAGATCCTTCTCCTACCTGGCGGCCAAGACCTGGAACTCCCTCCCCACTCACCTTCGGCGAACCCAGGACCATCTCGCCTTCAGGAAGCAGCTCAAGACCTGGCTGTTCGAGCAGTAACTTACCCCCTCCCCCAGCGCCTTGAGACCCTCCCGGGTGAGTAGCGCGCTCTATAAATGCCGTGATTGATTGATTGATTGAAACATCTTGTGCATAATTAAAACATTCTCAGGTCAGACTGTAGTGCCTCTTATTTGAAGCCCTGTGGAGCCTCAATATATTACTATTACCTCGCCAGTGGGTATTCATCATGAGATATATTCATGCGATCCTCTAGCACCTTTAGTTTAGGTACAAGCATATGTACATTTCTCATTCATTATGAGACATATTCATGCGATCCTCTAGCACCTAAATCGTAGGGAGATTCACATAATGGTTTTGTTACTGTGTAGATGAGCTGCAATACATAGGTAAACTCTGATCTTATTTTATTGTCCAATAGTCCAGTGGGTCCAGTTGTCTTGGTCTTAATTTCCCAAAAAGTATTGCATCTCGTGGTCGGTTTTTAGTCCTTGTTCCATGGTCCGAAGGCGCATGATCCATGTTGCCTCTGTGCGTCTGAGTTTCAGTTCTCGGCACGGTCCCGCTTCGGAGCACCTATATATAGGTAAGGGTCCGATTTTGCTTGTGAGGAGCCTAATCAGGTTTCCGTTCATAAACTTGTGTTCAAAACAAAATGGGGTTTTGTATATTAAAGTACCTCGTTACCCATTTAGGTGTTTCCCTTCACTCTGGAACTTACCTTACACTTGGATTGAAAATACCAAGATTTTATTTCAATTGACCAGCCGGGTCGGAATTAAAACCGGCGGAGTGGTGAGGGCATTTTTTTGACCATTTTGAATATAAAAATAGACTGCAGCTCCTCCTTACTTTCTTTTTAACGTTCACTCCCCTAACTAGGGTATTTTTTCTCACAATTATTGTTTTTCTAGATAATTGGATAGAAATACACAAACTGAATACAGGTAGAGTTTCTTGCTCTCCAAAACAGTATGTATGGTGATGCATTTACTACAATGAGTGTTTCTTAAATGTCGATGCGAGTCTATATGATGCAAGTTGTTTAGTTATCACACACTTCACTCGAGGTAACACACACTTCACCCTCGCGTGCTTAGTTATGTTTGCACTAGATCCTGTTTTTACTCTTTTGAATCTTGTACTTGACTTGTCACAATTTTGGTCTACAACATGTTTAGAGTTTCCACGTACAAGGTGAATCGTGCTCACTTGCCATAGGGAATTGATTTTCCCTGCCACAATACGTCTTAGAGTGATTATCCAAAATGTTTTACTTTACTTGTTGTATCATTCCCAGCCCTGAGGAAGTCGAGGGACATTTCCCACTACGACGAAACACGTGTTGGCTGGATGCTCTTTAAGAATAATCAATTGAAGGACCAACAATATAAACTTTGGACTCTATTGACATTTGTGTTCTTATCACTGGATGTACTGTTAACAAGAGAAATACCATAACGTGTGCATAGGACTCTAGCTCAGAATCAGTGTGCAGGATTTTGCCTTCACACACTTGGGGGTTATAGGGTGTTTCCCCTTCCTTTTGCACTGTACTAATTAGGAAATCAACACACTACACGTAGATACAGCTAGGCGCCAATTCTTCCTATTCCACTAACACCCCACACCTAGAAGCATTTAACTGTTTAGGAAGGGCGGCCGCAGCGTGAGACACTACTAAATATTCGCTGTTTTCACTCGTTTCACACTCACAATGAACAGAGACCAAATAGCAGAAGAACTTTTTGAAAATTTAGCTAGGGGCACAACAACTATCACTACCTCAACTATTGGAAACCCACAACGCAGAGAGGGTCTTAGAGAAAAATTCCTGAGACTGGAAAGACTCAAGAAAAATGAAAATTCTAAGTGGTGGGACGGGGCCACCCTTAAACAGTACCTGAGACTAAATAGGGTCCCACGAGGTCTCAGGTCACAGATCTTTCCCACTTATGACGATCTCAATGAGGAAATTCTAAAGAAATGGGAAGAAGCCCTGACGTCCAATTCTAACACATTAATGACCATACTCATAGAAAACTCAGAGCGTAAAGTTGCTAAACTGCAAATAGAGATAGTAACCCTAGAAAGAGAAATCAGGGAATTAGACATTAAGGAGGCAACTGAAAAGAATTATGTCATCCTTAATGACATTTTACAGAAACACCAGGATGATATTAAAGAAAGGAAAAACAAGAAAGCTTAAACGAGACGAGATTGACTACAGGGAGGGTAGGATTTTTATGTTCGCGAGAAAATACGATCAGCTTATACAAACAGGCCAAGACAGAAACCGATCTACTAGACTTGAAACCATTTCAATTTCTTCTAGCTCTACTTCACTCAGTGCTCCCCAGACCAGTGATAGTGAGGCTGATAACAGTACAGGCACAATGAGTGAGACCAGACAGACCAACTCCTCTTTTTTAAGAGAGGTACAGAGGATACGAAAAGGGAACAGAATACAGCCCAAACGAGGAGATCAGGATATAAGACCTGCAGAGGCAAAAGGTCAGGACAAGGAAGATTACAGAAAGAAGCTGAGATCAGGAGACGGGAAGAACAAGTAAACATCACGGAAAAAGAGGTACAGGTTATCAATCTCTCCTCCAAACCACTTACTGAAGACATGATTTCCCTGCTTAGCAGGGGTTTGAGTTTCAATCCACAAGAACAAGGGGACATTTGTAGACTTAAAATAGATCTATTTAAATTTGTTAGGGGTCTAAAGCTAAAGAAGCATTTCAGCTGTAACCCTACACCTAATAAAAGCATTAAAAACATCCCGAGTGCTAAAGTGTCTGATGCACTCACTATACAAGATGTACATGACACACAACTACTTTTGTCATTAACAGACCTGGAACAGTCACCGCAGAACATGGAGAGACTCTTAGAGGAACTCGATGTCGATACAGACTACACTATAGCTAGTGGTCTGAAAAATAAATCCAAGTGGACCCCCGCTCTCCCTGGTGGAAATTCCATAGATACTTTTTACAGACTGGTACTTGAGGACATTGACAAACACGACAATAAGAGAGTGAATCATAGACACAAACACAGTGACAATTTAATCAGAGGAGAGCGCCTGGCACTAAAAACTTTGAGCACAGATGGGGACATTTTAATTAGAGAAGCAGACAAAGGGGGCAATGTCGTGGTCATGAACCGAGACGATTATAACAATGAGATCCTGACACAGTTAAGAGATGAAACCTGCTATGAAAGACTCACACATAACCCAATAGGACCCTTGACTATCAAGATCAACAAACATCTAGACGAATGGCAGATGTCAGGCCTTATAGACAATGACGAACATATATACATGAAGGTTTTCAGACCCACCTTTCCGTGTCTGTACACCTTACCGAAGGTACATAAACACCTGCCTTTTCCGCCCGGCAGACCTATTGTCTCGGGCATAGGGGGTCCCACCAAGAGACTTGCTGAATATGTTGATCTATTCCTTGGACCCCTTGTACAAAATCTTCCTTTCTTCATCTGTGACACTAAGCATATCCTTAGTATTTTGACAGATCTACAGTGGCAACCAGATATGATCCTAGTGACACTAGATGTAGTGTCACTATACACAAGCATTAAACCAGACTTAGGTCTACAGGCAATACAACACACCTACATAACAGACCAGCGACACAATGGCAACATACCAAAATGCTTGTCACTATGATGGAGTTGATTCTACAGAACAATTTCTTTCTCTTTGAAAGAGAATGGTACAGACAGAAAAGAGGGGTAGCTATGGGCTCAAAATTTTCGCCCTCTTTTGCGAATCTCTTTACGGACAGTTTGGAGGAGGAGTGGATCTGGGGACGGAGAGGGGCACAATGGATAGATTCCATTGTGTATTGGGGTCGCTACATTGACGACTGCCTCCTACTCTGGTCAGGCACCCAGGACAAACTGAAACAGTTTTGTACCTATTTAAACACGAACACATTTGAGATGAAATTCACGGAAGAACACAGCAAGTCCAGCATCACCTTTCTGGACGTAGAGCTCTACATCAGAGAATATAAACTACACAGTCGGCTTTTCCGCAAGGATACTTCCTGCAACTCGATTTTACATGCAGGCAGTGCACACCCGACACATCAAATACAAGCTATCCCTTTTGGGGAATTCATGAGGGCAAGAAGAAACTGTAGCGAGGAGACAGAGTTCAACAAGTGCCTTTCAGAAATGAAGTCAAGATTCATGTCAAGAGGATACCCACCACAGACAATTGGGAGGGCTGAGAGTAGCATTAAAAAGATGCAAAGAGAAGAGCCACTGAAAGACAAAAAGCGGACACAACCACACAACCAACCAGTAAGATTAGTAACTGACTTCAATGACATGAGTAATGTCGTAATGAAAAGCCTGACGAAACATTGGGGGATTTTAAAAGCAGACAAGTCACTCAATTACCATATTGCCTCTAAACCACAAATCACTTATAGAAGGGGCAGGACACTGAGAAACCGACTTAGCCCCACAGTCCCACGGGCCCGTGGTGACTCCTCATGGCTCACCCCCCAAACTATAGGTTTTTATAAATGTGGATCCTGCGGTATTTGCAGATGGGCCAAACATAACACCAAGGAATTCACGAGTCAAGACAAAAGGAAATACAACATAAGATACAATATCAATTGTAACACTAGATATGTGGTATATATCATTGAGTGTGAGTGCAGGAAACAATACGTGGGTAGCACCATCAGACCCCTTAGAGAAAGGATTGGGGAACATGTGAGGGCACTACAACAACAAGATGCCAGATACCCTACGGCGTTACACGCCTTCGTCTGTCCCTCTCAAGGATTACGTAAACGCTTCACATTTTATGGTATCGACATTGTGGAACCAAATCTGAGGGGCGGCAACAGAGAACTGAAACTCAGACGCAGGGAGGCAACATGGATCATGCGCCTTCGGACCGTGGAACAAGGACTAAAAACCGACCACGAGATGCAATACTTTTTGGGAAATTAAGACCAAGACAACTGGACCCACTGGACTATTGGACAATAAAATAAGATCAGAGTTTCCCTGTGTATTGCAGCTCATCTACACAGTAACAGAACCATTATGTGAATCTCCCTACGATTTAGGTGCTAGAGGATCGCATGAATATGTCTCAAAATGAATGAGAAATGTACATATGCTTCTACCTAAACTAAAGGTGCTAGAGGATCGCATGAATTTATCTCATGATGAATACCCACTGGAAAGGTAATAGTAATATATTGAGGCTCCACAGGGCTTCAAATAAGAGGCACTACAGTCTGACCGGAGAATGTTTTAATTATGCACAAGATGTTTTTCCTACTATGTACAGGTTTCGAGTCTAGAATACTCATATTATACTCTATAGATTAATATGGATAATCGGGAGTAAATACCCAAATTTTTATCGGTCCAATTAACCATAGATATCGCATTTTCCCAACACTAGAGGCTAATTAATGTCTCCCAAATCCCTTTTGTTTTCTACCTTCAGATTATGCCCTCATAGTCCAGTGTCGAATCAATAGGGACGGTAAGAATGAAGTTCTTAATGTGAACCAAAGATCGAGCCATTTTAATGGAATTCCTTTTGAAATTGTACGTATGTGCATTAAATACATAGCACACGTAGAAATACCCATAGCAGATAAGGTTTTCACAACTTGAATCCGAAAAGACAGAGGTACGCGCTCTAGTTGTTTCATGATGACCTCCAGTATATAAAACCACTCCCGGGTTGTGTCTCCGTCCGTACCCGGAACTGAGACGACACACCCGATGCCGATCCAGACTTCAGCGTACTTGCTATAGGTAAGCAATGCGATTGCCAAGTATTCTTATAATTTTATCAGGGCTCTAAGTATAGTTTTAACTTGGCAAGGTTTTAATCACAGAGTGCTCTATTTCACAGGTCGAGGGAGTTAATCTCCACTCATACACACGCTACCCCCGCGAATCGGCACGATCCCGCTTCGGAGCACCTATATATAGGTAAGGGTCCGATTTTGCTTGTGAGGAGCCTAATCAGGTTTCCGTTCATAAACTTGTGTTCAAAACAAAATGGGGTTTTGTATATTAAAGTACCTCATTACCCATTTAGGTGTTTCCCTTCACTCTGAAACTTACCTTACACTTTGGATTGAAAATACCAAGATTTTATTTCAATTGACCAGCCGGGTCGGAATTAAAACCGGCGGAGTGGTGAGGGCATTTTTTTGACCTTTTTGAATATAAAAATAGACTGCAGCTCCTCCTTACTTTCTTTTTAACGTTCACTCCCCTAACTATGGTATTTTTTCTCACAATTATTGTTTTTCTAGATAATTGGATAGAAATACACAAACTGAATACAGGTAGTGTTTCTTGCTCTCCAAAACAGTATGTATGGTGATGCATTTACTACAATGAGTGTTTCTTAAATGTCGATGCGAGTCTATATGATGCAAGATGTTTAGTTATCACACACTTCACGCGAGGTAACACACACTTCGCCCTCGCGTGCTTGGTTATGTTTGCACTAGATCCTGTTTTTACTCTTTTGAATCTTGTCCTTGACTTGTCACAACTTTGGTCTACAACATGTTTAGGGTTTCCACGTACAAGGTGAATCGTGCTCACTTGCCATAGGGAATTGATTTTCCCTGCCACAATACGTCTTAGAGTGACTATCCAAAATGTTTTACTTTACTTATTGTATCATTCCCAGCCCTGATGAAGTCGAGGGACATTTCCCACTACGACGAAACACGTGTTGGCTGGATGCTCTTTAAGAATAATCAATTAAAGGACCAGCAATATAAACTTTGGACTCTATTGACATTTGTGTTCTTATCACTGGATGTACTGTTAACAAGAGAAATACCATAACGTGTGCATAGGACTCTCATAGTGACATTGTCATGCAGTGCAGCAAATCACCTTGCTGCGCTGCACTTCATGACAAGGAAAGTATTTTAATGAATACATATGTTAAGGAATATGGCGCATTTCATCCTTTTGCTCTGCGCCGGTGCCATTTTGGCTGCCTGGCGCCAACGCAGGCACCCTTGCACCATGGTGCAAGGGTGTCTGTGTTGCAGGCAAGATTATTTTTGTGCAGGAAGGGGAACCTTCCTGCAGAAAAACAATCCTGAGAGGCATATTCCTCGCACACATATAAAAATGAAGTAATAAGGAGAAATAAAGATATTTCTCCTCATTAAGCCAAAGTCCGCCCTAAGCGGTGGTTGCATGAAACGATGGCAACTCGTCTAAATGGGAGAGCTGCCGAAGTCCGCCTCACAGAGCAGATGTCGTCACCTCTGTGAGGCTGACTTCGACGGCGCTCACATTTAGACAAGTTGCCGTCATTTCAGGCAACCGCAGCATAGGGCGGACTTCGGTAGCCCACGCCTTTATTTTTCACGAAGGTGTCTCACCCATAGACAGAAGATCTGTCTCATCTGATTAGACAGCAGCCTCACTATCAGATGGCAACCTTCGCGTGTTTGTGTCTTAAGCATCTTTCTGTCCATAACGTGGCCCACTTGGCACGCTACTACTTTTTGCCAGATTGAATCCCCATCTATCCCTCCCCTCACTGGGCGCCCGGCTGGGCCCTATGTGAGTATAATACCCCTTTTACTCACTTTATTGGTGTGCACTCCACCACTTATGGCTTATGATTGTGACTCATCAGGCGTCCCTCATTTCTAGGTCCTGATTAGACCCTTATTGTTTGTGGGCTCGAAACATCATCGGCTTGCATTTCAAACGAACCATTTCAGGCCTCTCTAAAATAATACAGAGGCTGCTATGAGTGATTGTTTTCTTTAAAAAAAATTGTCGTTTTCAGCATTAAGAAATCTATGTTGTATATCGTAATTGGTCACTAATGTTATGTTATGTGGTTTCTATTTTTCACTTGGGAAACAAAGCACAGTTTATATGTTTTTTTAAATACAGAAGCTATCTTGTGCAAACAGTATTTTGTTTCCCGAGTATGCTTTTTCTTTCGACTTCCTATTTCCAGTGTTAACTGTTACTATGCTTCTTTATTATTCACTATTCATACATTGTCCGCAAGAACCATTGTTACCCTATATATACTGTATGCCCTAATTCCTTGTGAGTAGGGTTGCCCCTTTTCTTAGACACGGCAATACCAATGTGACACATCCATGTTCTTAGTAGATAAGCACCACTCCTATTCTACAGCGACAAAAGTCACTAGTAATTCAGTGTGTCTTTGCAGAGTCAACCTTACATTGTCTCCCCTACTGTGCATTTTTGTATCAATCCTTGCTCTCAGTCAGCATTCTTTTTAATGAGTTATCTCAGGTTTGCAGGAGTTGGCAGTTGGGGGATGAAACAAGTGGAGTAGGAGGCCATGCCCTGGAAGCTGCGGGCTTGAGACACACTCTGTTGACGAGCAGCAGACTTGAAGGGGCAGATTTACAAGAAAGTGCTGCAGCGCGGCACCGCAAGCCCTTTGGCTGAGCCACGCTACGGCACTTTCAGAGCACAGGAATGCGACATATTTACAATGATATGGTGCATTCCTGAGCTCTCCCCTGCGCTGGCGCACAAACAGCTGCCATGCGCCGGCACAGGCACCCTTGCACCATGGTGCAAGGATGCCTGCGTCATGGGGAGATTGTTTTTGTGCAGGAAGGGGCACCTTCCTGCACGAAAACAATCACTACAGGCATTTTTCTCTTTCAATGCGTGCTGTAGTATGCAGCACGCATTGAAAGAGGAAAAAAACGAGGAGAAATTAAAACATTTCTCCTCGTTGCGCCTCGCTACGCCACCCCCAGGTTTACGATTCCTCGTAAATCTGGAAATGTGTCTGGTTCCATGGGTGTTGCTTTGGGTGTTCCCACGCAACACCCATGGAACGTCCCTTTCACGCAAAATGCTGCGTGTAAAAGGGTCGTATTTACAAGGACAGGAGGCAGGGTGGCTTTTCCTGTCCTTGTAAATATGGGGCAGAGAAATGCGCTGCCAGTGCGTCACAAAAAGTGACGTACTGGTAGCGCAAGCGGCTTGTAAATCTGCCCAGAGGTTTTGAACCTTTTGAGGGTCTGCGTGAATGCCTTCTGCTGAGAAGAAATCTTGAAAAATACTACAGGTGGGTTTTGAGAAACACATACTTGTAGTAAGGGAAGGTCTATGCTCTTGTAGCCACTTGAGAGTCACCAGAACCTTTGATGGTTCTCCTGTGTAGGGTTGGTGTATGTCAATCTATTTCTGATGAAACTTACGTAACCCCCAAACCTCCCACCTCACCCCACTGCAAACTCCACAGGTGTCCTGCCAGGACCTCCTGGATAGTAGTTTGGAATAATTCCAGGGTTGAGGATATACCAAACCTGAGCTAACAATGGCAAAGCCAAGTCAGCTATGGCTGAGTATGCCCACAAGGATATGGAAGGAGCTCCAGCTTTTGCTGGTATCTTATGTTAAAGATTAGTTTAGAACACCACTGTACTCCACTGAGGTCATTCAGAATGCTATCTACTCTAGGCTTTTTATGCTTTTCTAATCACATAGCTTTGTTTGATAGCATCATGTCCACAAGATGCAGACTGGCCAGGATTTTTGCCCTTTTTAGTCACCACTGTTGTTGAGACTGAGAGGGTTGGCGCCTGGACAGTTTCCATTTACCTGGACCTCTGCAGCTTCTGAGCTATTTATTGCTCCACTTGCTGCACAATGTGGAACAGGATGCATCTGTTTCTCAGGGGTGCTAGTTGCCTGGGGGGACCAGTATTTAGGTTCATCATACTTTTTAGGTGTTTGAGGTGTGTCTGTATAACAATTTTGCTAAAGAAATGGTCTCTCAGCAGGTGACTCTGAGGTCAAACTATTTCAGTTGCAACTCCTTCTATGGGATGCAGTTCATCAGAATCTCTGTCTCCATGACCGATGCCTATGCTTGTACTATGTTCGTCGTATGGTTGAGGGTGTCTCAGAAATAGCCACAAAGAGTTAATGGTTCAAGGTCTCCCCAGGTGACGATGCGAGGGCAAGTCTGCAAATGTGGCAGCCAGGATCCCAAGTGTCAATATTGTACCCATACCATAATCTTTGTGGTGGCTTTCAAGTCAATTGATGCTTTGTTCTTGTGGCCCTGGATCAACACCTGCCCTGTGTGACTGTTTTCCTTTGTCTTTTTGTGAGAGGAGTTGTGTTTCTTCATCCATTTCTTCCTCCATTTCTCTGTCCTACGGCCTTTCCGCCATTTGCAGTCGCAACTGGAGCACTGCACCCCCTTTCATGGAAAACTCATTCTTGTAGAGCATGTAACCACTGTAGAAGACTTTGAAAAACCTCTAGCCTGGGGGAGTTTCCTCTCGGCCTAGCCTTGATAGCATGTCTCAAACGTTCCTCCTTAACTGTATTTGAAGCAAACACTGCATCACTGTGAGCTGCCCATGGTTGGGACAATACTGAGGTCCTCGCCACTGGAAGCACGTCTTGTAGTTTAATTCTGGGCTCCTTCAAAAATTGTTGACATTGATTGTTGGAGCAAAATGTTACTATTCTCTGCAATCTGCACACATTTTCCTCCTTAGGGTCTGCCACGCTGCAGGTGTCTACCATCTCACCCAGCATCACATGATGCACATGAGGTGTCCAGTGAATCACCCACATACTGACAAAGAATTTTCCATAGGATGCATTGACCACCCCTGGGACAAAGTGCGAGTTTGGGCATTCAGCACTGGCTTTTGTCTTCATTAGCCCATGTGGTATGTGAACGTGCACCCTCCCCCACACCACACCAAATGCGCTTTTTATTACAGCAGTAGTACTTTTGAAGAAAGCTAATGGATAGCCCAGTCCCAAACCTTCCATTGTGGTGACGTATGACATGGCTTTTGATGTGTTTTTATAACGTGACAAACTATACATACTTTGCTGCATGTCACTATGGTCACTTTTCATGCATTGAATGCATTAGAGCGCATGATGGTAACATATGGCCTAGAAGACAGGCTTACTGATTTTCTAACAGCTGTTCAAATTGTGCAAACTAATAAAATATGTACTTGATTGTTATGTATTCTGATTCTCGCGATAAACGTGCAGAGAGAGGACATTTTCCATTCTCTGAAGCTTTTTAATAAAGATGGCAGTTGAGATATGGCTAGAAGGAACAGATGACCTTTCAGAGTTCTTCCTTGAAGGAAAAACAGGAGATATCATAAAAGTAGTCTTCTGCGTACTACCTCTAATTTAAACATGAGTGCTGTTCAATGTGCTGCATGACAAAACAGGCTGACCCCTCTTCTTGCCATAGGACAACAGTTGCTTAAGTGATGGTAAAATGCAGAGCGATGGCTTTAGGCCCAATGACATAATAAGGTACACAGGGGGGGGGCTTCACATGATTTGGAATATATATAAACAAACTAGTACAACTCTGCTGCTGGACAGCAGGATATGATGTAGGTAGGGATTAGACTAATTAATCAGGGATGTGTGATGAAATATTATTGGGGCATATTTAATCTTTGCCCAGATTATTATTATTTGCTGAGCTGTTCATATAATATTTAAAACCATCTTATTCGCATTCTGTGTTAACGAATAGTGTATAATAAATAATCATATAGTACAAAATACCAGTAGTTGTTTGTGTGCACTGATTTTGGGGTTTGGGGCAAGGCTTTGAGAAAGCTCGGGCCCAATTAAACATCCCTACTCAACTAGATGGTCTTTGTAGCTGCTTGAGAGGTAAGAGGAAGAAACAATGACGGTTAAAATCTCAATACAGCGTAACCAATTGGGTTACACAATAACTACTCGATAACTAAGTTTTAGATAGTAAGATTTAATTAGAAGTTAAAAAATAGATTTATATAAACCAGTCTCAGCATTACAGTATAGAAATATAGGACAAACAGAATGAGTCCAAATCTCCTAAAGAGATTTACCCTATATAACAAAAAGCATACAACTAATTTGGTTAGGACAATGCAAGTAGTAAGGAAAAAGAATTGAATGTTAAATTGCATAAATTGATTATCAAAGGTAAGCATGCTATCGCTCCCTACACTACCTTAAAGGGACAACCCTAAACTAAGAAACATGAATAAGAATGAAAAATATAAAGGTGTCAGAGTCTTCAGTAGAAGAAACCCCCACCAAGAGTCATGTGGCATGAAGCCAAGAAGAGGTCTGCGCCTCATGAAGTCCTAAGATGTCTCTCTGAACCTCACTATGTAACAGCATAAGATATTAGTCTGCATTCAAGGTAAATCACGTGATCTGCTTCTGTAACTTTCCATGATCTAGGCACCAATTGACTACTGGTCACCATCTTTCCCACATTGATAAGTTGCTACTTCATTCGTCCTTGGCCATTCTTCTCCTCCTCCATGGGAACTCGTCTCCTTGCTCGTTACCCCATTTCTCCTTGCCAAAATCCATCTTCTCATACCTGGCTATCTTACTAAAACACAAGCTCTTCTTTTCTAACTAATGAGGCTTTGTCCGCACCTGCAGTGGAAACAAAAATGCAAGCAAACACATTCTACATTGAAGGTTAAATGCAAATCAGTGTTAGACTTTAACCGTGAGCTTGTGCTGAAAGCTGTGCTTGAGGCCTCAAAATCATGTCAACTTAATAGTGCACAAGGTTACAAATGTGTGCACATTTCTAAACAGATATGAAATGCAGTTTCTTAACGAATGAATAAATTGCACATTATAAACATAACGGATGTCATTTTAGGATACATCCGTATGACTATAATTCCTTGCTACATTTATAAAAGTCTAAACATTAGTCTACACATAATGTCATCAGTTTCACATGAGACAGGTTTATATGCTTAGCTATCTCTTAACATGTTAATATATAAGTATTGTAGGAATTTCTACTAATTACATTTCTAGGCACACAATTTATAAATCTCAGTTTTCACATGGAGTACTTTAAATATACAATACTCCATCTTTTCTTAGCAACATCAATCACACAGAATCTATCAGAGTGCTGACTGCACATGATTATGATGCACTCCTACAGTATCTTAAGGTGAAATCAAAATTACGCTGCTCTAGCTTTCATTTATCACCTGCAGATAAGAGATTCCCAGACAGGTTTTGTCTGACACCTAACACTCTTGCCTGTATGACTGTAACTAAGTAGGGAGGGATGAGAGTCACCTGCCAGTTTTCCTTTTCTATGACAAGGTTGCAACTTCCTTTTGTGGCTTATGAAATCTACAGGGTGTGACACCAGTAATATGGGGATAATACGACATGGCACCCCTGAGGGTCCAGAGCACCAAAAATAAGTTGCACACACAAACTGAACCATAGATGTCTGGAGGTATTTTATATTCCTCCCACTCAGTGCTGAGAATTGTGTTCTCTTGCCCAATTAAGGTTTGATAAATGATTGCCAGTTCCAAAGGATATATCCAAGTCGCTAGTAATGATTAGTGAGTCTTTGTAAACAATAGCAGGAGAAACAGAGAAGTAAGAACTAGAAACAGTGGATATAGAAAATGCCTGCTCCACCCTTACTGCCGGTATGAGAGCAAGAGGAATTTTTTTTAACCTTCTTCTCACCTCCTTATCCTCCTCGTTTCCTTTTGTGTGCATGGCCAACAGTGTGCCTGCATCACCAGTGCCTCATCCTCAGCTGTTGGGTCCTTTGTCAATTCCTGGAATGGCCCATGTGTGGGAGGGGCACAATGCAGCATGGAAGACACAATCAAAAACAAATTAATCACATGTTGGATAAGCTTAGGGATAGTAGTGATGAAAATAATGAAAATTGTACTCACAATGGGGCCCAGGTATGCCTTGTATTATTTCTTCAACCATAAATTCAGGAATTAAAGTTACAAGAAAAAGTGGGAGAAGTACAATGATCACGAAATAAATGTCTAGAGCTCTACTCAATTTTGCATCAACTATGCAAAGGCAGCATAGCTTTTCCTAATAAAAGGCACATCAAAAAAATCTTTGGGTGTTATTTTACGTTTGGGGTGTAACCCATCAACTATCCAGGTCAGATGGGACTCTGGACTCTACTTCTGTGGCAGAGGAATGGTTACCATAATAAGAGATCCCCCACCTGTTGACGGGGATCTTTAGCCTTCAGTGTACCTCCTGATACAGCGGATGCACTAAAAGCACAGATGAATGCCGAGTGTGCACCTGGTTTGTTTAACCTAATGAGCAATCTTTTTTGTTTTTCTAAACAAATTTCCAAAGTAGAAAAGCAAAAAACAGGTGGCGCTATAGCTACTGTGACCAGACAGCCCCTTGGAAGATGGACTGATAGTTCAAAGGTTTCCAACAGCAGACCCAGCTAAGGCTTAATCATTGCAAATCAAGCAGTTATCCCAACTCTAAATAAGTTTTAGGATCCACAGGTTTAGGTAAAGCACCAATTTATGGTGGCACTCCCACTCTGCCAAACTCTATGTCAGTCTGACTGTAGTCAGTAACAAAGTTATGACTAACAAAGGAACCCGAGGGTTATCTGGTACCTTGGATAAACTTAAGCAGAGAAACACTGGTCCCATTGACCGATAATATCACAGCCATTTTTAATACACCAAACCATACTTTTATTAATGATATAGTTTACTTTTAAAACGTCATTGGTGATGCAGTGGCTGTGTAGTGAAAAATGTGCTCAGTGCTCTTATAAATATGATACACACGTGACAATCAGTGACAAAGAGTGTATATCAAAAAACTAGAACAACACAGCCCTTTTCTTCTATATGCAATCATGAAAGGGTCCCTAATAGTAGTCAGCTTTTCAATCCCCTAGACGAGAATGGAAATCATCATCAGAACCCTTGATCTAAGTGAGGACGAGACAACAAGAAAATGAACTAAAATAGAAACACATAAAACATCCATAGTTAGAATAGGGATAGGATTGGAATAAAGTGCAAGGTTCCGACATAAAACTTTAGACATTTTCACAGAGCAAAAATTAGGGTATGCTTCTGTGAAAGGATGGATAGACCACACCTAAAAAAGGGGGGATAAAATTGAGAGCAGGCACTGGAATGGGGGATTTAGGCTGTGAATAGAAACAGGAGGGAAGCCCAACAAGACCTTGGAGAACCTTTAGAGATGCAGGATGTAAAGAGTCAAGTAAAGTCCTCTCACTCCCAGGCAAGAAACAGCAGGCTAACACAGCAAAGCAAGCAGCAAAGTAGCAGTCCCTACTGGCAGCACAACAGCTCTTCTTCCTTGCAGAATGTCCTCAGTTCCAGAACTGTTCTGAAAACATGGTGTCAGAGGTTCAGTACTTATACTCATTTCAGCCTTTGAAGTAGGGAGACTTTAAAGAAAGGTCTTTGTAGTGCACAAGCCCTTGCCCTTCCTTGCCCTTGCTCCAGACACTACAGGGGGGGTATGCAACTCTTTGTGTGGGGACAGGCACAGCCCTATTCAGGTGAAAGTGTCAGTTCCTCCCTCTCACTCTAGCTCAGGAAACCCATCAGCTTGGCGAGGGACCATCAGGATATGCAATGCACACCTCAGCTCCGTTAGTGTGTGACTGTCCAGAGGGAGCGCACAAAACACAGCTGTCACCCAACTCAGATGTGTATTCCAGAGATAGGCAGAGGCACAGAGTGGTTAAAGTAAGAAGCTGCCAACTTTCTAAAAGTGGCATTTTCAGACTTGCAATTTAAAAACCAACTTCACTAAAAGATGTGTTTTTAGCTTGTGAGCTGAGAGACACCAAACTTATGCTTCATATCTTTTCCTAATTGGAAGTTACACTTGTAAAGTGTTACAAGGCAGCTCCAATGCTAGCCTATGGGGGAGACAGGCCTTGCGGTAGTGAAAAACTAATTTAGCAGTTTTTCACTACCAGGACATGTAAGACTCCAAAGTACATGTCCTACCTTTTAAATGCACTGCACCCTGCCCATGGGGCTATGTAGGGCCTACCTTAAGAGTGACTTAAATGTAATAAAAAATCGGGTTTGGGCCTAGCAAGTAGGTGAACTTGCCAGGTCGAAATGGCAGTTTAAAACTACACCCACAGCCTCTGCCGTGGCTGGCTTAAGACATGTTTTAAAGGGCTACTCATGTGGGTGGCACAATCAACGCTGCAGGCCCACTAGTAGCATTTAATTTACAGGCCCTGGGCACCTATAGTGCACTGTACTAGGGACTTATCTGTAAATCAAATATGTCACTCATGGAGAAACCAAATGTCATTACATTTTAGACACAGAGCACATGCACTTTAGCACTGGGCAGCAGTGAAAAAGTGCAGAGTCCTAAAGCCACCAAAAACGCCAAAAGATGCCAGGTCTAACACTTGTCCCCCCAATGGAAAGTGGGGAGAACCTCCCAAACCCTTGGGAGTTCTCTTAGCTAAGGCGGAAGAACCTGGAAAGACCATCAGCATTGGCATGTTCTGTTCCAGGATGGTGTTCTAGCACGAAGTCCACTCCCTGTAGGGAGATGGACCATCTCAACAGTTTAGGATTCTCACCACTCATGTGTATTAACCATCTGATGGGCCTGTGGTCTGTCTGAACTCAAAAGTGAGTCCCAAACAAGTAGGGTCAGTGCCAAGACTACAGTAAAAGCTTCCCCTTATATTGCGCTCCACCTCTGTTCCCTGAGTAGTAACCTCCTATTAATGAAGGTTACAGGTTGATCTTGGCCTCTTCGATTAGCTGTGAAAACACGGCCCCCATGCCATGCTCTGAGGCATCAGTCTGCACCACATAATCTTGGGAGAAGTCAGAAGCCTTGAGCACCGCTCCGTGCACATGGCCTCCTTCAGGGTGGCAAAACCGGTCTGACATGCCTCTGTCAAAATACCCTGATGTGGCTGCTTCTTGGAAGTCAGCTCTGCCAAGGGGGCAACAACGGTGCCATATCCCTTGACAAATCTCCTGTAATAGCCAGTGAGGCCTAAGAAGGCTCTCACTTCTGTCTGGGTCTTAGGGGTGTCCAAGTCAGAATGGCATCAATATTTGGTAGAAGGGGCTGCACTTTGTCGTCCTACTACTTGGTGTCTCAAGGAAACCACAGAACCCTACCCTATCTGACACTTACTGGCCAAGATAGTTAGGCCTGCACTCTGCCGAGCCCGCAGCACTTCCTCGAGGTGGTACAAATGGTCCTCCCAACTGAAGCTGAAGTCTGCAATATCATGAAGATATGCAACACTGAAGGTCTACAACCCAGCCAGGACCTGGTTGACCAACTTTTGGAAGGTGGCAGGGGCATTCTTCAATCCAAAAGGCTTGTCCCGGAACTGGTAGTGCTCTTCTGGTTTTGAGAACGCTGACCTCTCTTGTGCCCGCTCGGTCAAGGCAATCTGCACATACCCAGGGGATTATTTACAAGCCCCTTGCGCAGCCGGTGCGTCACTTTTAACATGGGGAAAAAGTGGCATATCAGCGACGCAAGGGGCTTGTAAATAAGCCCCCCAAACGTTAAATCAAATGTGCTGAGGAACTTGGCAGCTCCAAGCCGATCAATGAGCTCATCAGCTCTCGGGATGGGGTGTGCATCAATCTTGGGGACTGCATTGAACCACACAGAACCAGAGTTTAGGTGTTTGGGTGTGACACCGGGCGGAGCAGCCTTGGGGACCAAAGCCACTGGGCTGGATCAAGGACTGTTGGAGAGCTCTATACGCCCAAACTCCAGCATCTTAGAGACTTCCTCCTTGATACTGACCCTCAACCTGTAAGTTTTGTCCTTAACAGGCAGGCTGTCCCCAGTGTCAATGTCATGAGTGCACCAATGGGTGACTCCTGGGATGAGAGAGAACAGAGCGGCAAACTGTCACAGCAACTGGCGACAGTCTCTCTGCTGCTCTAGAGTCAAAGTAGGGGAGAGGCTCCCACCCTCTACTGACCCATCCTGCTCTTTGGAAGATAGGAGGTTGGGGGGAGGTTCACTCTCCTCTTCCAGCCCATCATCTGTGACCAAGAGCATGGTCAACCCAGACCTCTCAAAGTGTGGCTTGAGGCAGTTCATTTGCAGGAACCTCAAAGGGTTCCTAGAAGTCTGCAAGTCCACCAGGTAGGTGACGTCACTCTTGCGCTCCTTTCCCTCAAATGGGCCAGACCAGCGGTCTTGCAGGACACAGTGCTAAACAGGCGCCATTACCCACACCTTTTGACCAGGCTGAAACTCAACCAGAGTGGTATTCTGGGTCACGCCATTATTTCATGTCCTCTAAGCTAGCTTCCAGGTTCTCCTGGGCTTGTTTCCAGAAGCGGGTTGTCTATTTGCAGAAGGCCATCATGTAGCTGAATGCATCCTGAGGTGGCTTTCCGGGAACTTGCTCCCAGCCCTCCCTCACCAAACTGAGATGTCCTCTCACAGGGTGCCTGTAAAGAAGTTCAAAAGGGCTGAAGCCAACCTCCTTCTGCAGTATGTCCCTGAAGGCAAATAAAAGACATGTCAGGAAGACGTCCCACTTATGCCTCATGGGTTCGGGTAGACCCATTATCATGCCTTTGAAGGGTACAGATGAATCTCTCAGCCAACTCACTGGTTTGTGGGTGGTAAGGAGTAGAGAACTTATAGGTTACCGCACACTACTTCCACAAGGCCTTCATGTAAAGGGACATGAAGCTGTTACCACAGTCAGATACCACCTCCTTGGGGAAACCCACTTGGGTAAAGATCCCCATCAGTGCCCTGGCCACTGCGGGCACAGTTACTGTCCTCAGAGGGATAGCTTCCGGGTACCAGGTGGACTGGTCCACCAAGGCCAGGACGAACCTGTTTCCCATGGCTTTTTTGGGGTCTAGAAGCCCCACAATGTCAATGCCCACCCGCACTAAAGGGGTGCTCACGACAGGGAATGGTTGCAGGGGGGCTTTGCACTTCCCACTTGCCTGGCAGGTAGGACAGGACCTGTAGAACGCTTCTGAATGCTTCCTCATTTGAGGCCAATAAAAGTGGGTGACAAGCCTATCAAAAGTCTTGTCTTGCCCCAAATGACCTGCCATTGGCACATCATGAGCCAGACCCCGTAGGAAGGTTATGTAGCACTGGGGTACCACCAGCACAAAGGCTGCACCAGGCTGAGGAACCTTAGGTTCACTATACAGACCATTCTCCCAATAAATCCAATAAAGGTTTGCCAGAGAAGTCACCACCTGCCAGGGCCTCAGCCTGTCGCCGAAGACCCACAAGAGTAGGGCACTCCTTTTGCATCGCACAGAACTCCTCCCTGGAGGGACTTCTGTCCTGCTGCCAATGGGTCAGCTCAGGCAGGTTCCCCAGTTCAGTCACTTCTTCCCCTCTAGGTTACGGAGCATCCCCCTCCGGGACAGCCTCCTCCCAGACCGTGGGAATTTCAAGAGCGGATTTCCCACACCCCTTATCCTTCCTCTTCTTGGCAGGCACCTAGGCCATTCTTTCAGGCTCCATGTCCTTCTGACCACCCTCACATGCTGTTATGGACAGTGTGGTCAGGCACACCCACTCAGGCAACCCAAACATCTCCAAGTGTGACCTGAGCTCCACCTCCTTCCAGGTGGTAGGCTCCAGGTCAATGCCCAGCAGACAATCCACAGGCATGGACAGACTCACCGCTACTCTCAAGGAACCGGAGACCACTCAATTCAAAGGGATCCTGAATCACTAAACATTGACTCTCTTGGTGTCTACAGCAACCACTTGGTGAACCACATTAGGGACTACCTACTCTGAAGACAACAGATGACACCGGATGATTGTCATGATGGTTCCTGCATCTCTCTGAGCCTCTACCCTTTGCCTATTAATGATAATTGCTGGACCTGGCCCTTTTTTCAGGGTTATCCCCAAACCTTTTGCCTTCTTCCTCCTTTATTTCTGGTTTTAGGAATCTGGGCACTTTACCACTGCTAATCAGTGCTAAAGTGCATGTGCTCTCTTCTCTAAAGCATGGTATGATTGGTTTACATGTACGTGGCATATTTAATTTATTTCTAAATCCCTTATAGAGTGGTATCCCAAAAGCCTGTACATTAAATGCTATTAGTGGGTCTGATTCTCGAAACACAAAGCCTACCCTACTCAAAACGAACCAGGGCTATACATCATTATTTTTTCACAGTGCGTCCTTTTGGAAAAATATATGTATACTTAAATCAACACAATCACAATCTCATAAATCAAATTATAGTAGGATGCAATTTAAGGAAGACTCGGAGCACACATAAGTAATGATTCACAACATAAAGGCACTTGTGATAGTATTTAGCGTAAATAATCCAAAAACAATATAACATGTCTCATGTGAAACGGAGGGGTTGTTGTTGATTACAATAGGTAGCATGGCAACTGTAGACTGAAAGATATAGGCCTGAGCCTAGATGATCTGATAGCTACGGGCTGTTTTTCTTGACATGTTCCTTACTGTATTTTGGAAGGGTCCGACTGTTAGATTTTGCAGCAATAAGGGAATCTAATCAAGAATAATAACCCGAGTACTGATGATACTGTGATTGCGGAAATATTCATAGAAAGTATTGTATGGATGTTTGGAAAAATCAATAAAAAATATATTAAAAAAATTAAAAACATGCCTCATGTGAAACAGAACGCAAAGGTGACGCATACAAAGTTCACTTTACAAAATTAAACAAAAACGAAAAACAGCTTTCCAACACCAAAAACAAACTACCTGAATTTGGTTTACACAGGAGTTTCAAAACAATCCTTCCGTGCAAAGGATTTAAATGACCAGTTCGTTTGGTATTTGTCGATGTCGTTTCAACCCACTATAGGATATGGGGTCTCATCAGGACCATACAATATGAGGGACACCTGATAAAACCAGAACGTACACCAAAAGTGCACACTATCCAAACGTGATTAAAAACTTTTTTACCTACATGGAGAACCAAAAACGAACCCGATGCAGGGAAGCCCAGAAATGATAGGTCAGGATTCGCAGGCCACCATACTACATGCTGTCACAGGATATGCGTTAATTAACAAGCATTTGCAATGCAATCGGTCTCGCCTTTGGGACCTTATATGTATTTCGCTATGCAGCACATTAGTCTGGGTGCTGAAACATCTACTGTTCTTTAACATGGAGGGAAAATAAGTACCAAACTGCGTGACACGCCAGGTATGGGAACACATGGAGAGAAATATTGCCTTTCAGCGGGAAATGGTATATTCTGTTTTTAATATAAAATATAAAATTTTAATATAAAATTCATTTTTAATATAAAATCAGGGCCTTCGGTGGTCATATCACTGAAAATACAAGATTTGAAAAAAATATTATTGTCTATGGGTGCTCGTGGAAGACAATTTCTATGGACTGGAATATAGAGAATGCTAAAGTGATTCTGGTATTTTATTGACCTCTGCTGGTCGTTTTCTATCAAGAAAGTTAAATAGAGGCAGTTGCCAGAAAATTTTAAAAAGAAAGTCCCTCAGCAGAAAGCAATTCTGGTATTTTACTGACCTCTACTGGTCGTTTTCGATCAAGACAGTTAAATAGAGGCAGTTGAACAAGCAGAAAGCAATTCTGGTATTTTTCCGACCTCTACTGGTCGTTTTCTATCAAGACAGTTAAATAGAGGCAGTTGAACAGAAAAAAAAGTCCCTAAGCGGAAGCAGACAAATCCTAGGGCTGATCTCCAGAGCCCACAAGGTACATACACATATAAGTATATACTAAAGTATATACAAGAGGTCTTGAATGCTCAACCTAAAAATGAGAAAGAGGGGGCAATGAGACCTCATATTAAAACTACTGCGGTAGAAAAGTGAATCCTGATGGTAAAAAACAAAATCATGATGATAAAAGGAGACTTACCCCAGTGAGAGGAAGGACAGTCTTGGTGTGTGCTATGTACAATAACCAGCATCCATTTTCATAAAACCGACAATCTGTGTGGTAGATAGGTATTTAGGCATGAATGAACATGACAGTGCGTGTAGGTTAGGCGTGTTTGTGCAAAAATAATAAATACCAATGTAGCCAAGGATGCATGTCAAGAATTATAAACAGAAAATAATTCAGGGCTGAGTGTGCCACACCCGCTCTTACTGTGTTAGGCAGCGATGATGACCGCAGGATGAAAACACAACCGCGTGCACAGCTACGCGTCAGAAAAGAGAGAACCGCACGAGTCTGTCTCCTCGGTGGAGTATAAATGGCGTACTTGCCCACCAAAAGACCGGAAAAAACGGCGGACCACACTTGCGAAAGCTGCCGGTCGCATCCTCTCTCTTATCTGGGATCACAGGGGTGCCTACATCGATCTCGGGGACGATACGATGTAAAGACATGCCGTAACTATTGAAAGTAATGAAAGGGCATGTGCATGGCAAAAGACTAATTATGGAATTGGTTCAAAAACAATATAGATGAAAAACGATAAAAAATATAAAAAATTAAAAAACGATAGAAAAACGGAGGATGTTTTCCATCTCTATTGCCGGTCAGGAAACCTTAACCCGGTATTGAGTTATGTCTTCACTATGATTAAACGGCCTCATTATTGCAGCCGATGTGGCAGAGAGGTCATCAGCCAGTGCCACATTAGAAAGTAGCAATTAATAGAGTGTAATGTCAGCAACCAGATGGTTCCACCCAAACCACGGCAATTCGATTAGGAATTGCCAGTGTGACTATACATACAATATTAACTGGATAACATGAAGTGAAGCAACCAGGAGTGTTCCTGGGGACCATTAGGTCTAGCCGGTATTATGCCCATATACACGGATACAAAAGTGTCCAGTGGCACCATGTTCTTGGTGAGATACTGTGGACTGTCATTGCAGAGTGACCAATGTGTTGGGCTCCATATGGTCACGGAGTGCATCAGTGGTTTCAGGAGAAAGGTCACAAAAAGGGGAGAAGTCATACTGATAGCAATACTTATTAAGGAGGGATAGTCCTGAAATTTGATTAATGACAACAAATGTAAAAATCTTTTACAAAACAATGCAAGCAGGTGAATGGATGCAAGTGTAACAAAATGAGGCATGTAACCATCCTTTCCTAAACCATCCCGGCCACAGTACTTCTATATACAGTATACATGTAAGCTCAGTTTCATATTGCCACAGAGTGGAATCATTGTTCCGTTAGAAAGAGTGGCCACAAAGCCACGCCATTCTTCCACTGTATTCAGTCCTTCAATGATAGAATTAGTCCTTTCTATCCACTAACATTCCAGTCTCTGCAAGATCTGTGATAGGTCACCTCCTCTTTCTGGGACAGTTGCTTTATCAATGGCCTGCCATTTCATTTCATCCGCTGTGTGGTTCTTTTCCATGTAATGAGATACCAAAGGGGCAGTTTGCACCGAACATCTTATTCTGCTTCTGTGTTGACCAATGCGTGCTTTGATGGGTTGCGACCTTTGTCCAATGTATGGTAGATTACATGGGCACCATATACAATACAGCCTGGTGGGGAATATGCAAAGTGTGCATGACTGCTTGGCCGGCCGAAACGGCCTCCCACCCTGAGCCACCAGCCCAGTCCTGCCCTAACCCAGCCCGCAGCAACCAAAAATAAAAACATTGTTATTATCGTTTTATTTTTCCCCTTTTCACTGCTCTAAAAGCAGTGGGGCGACGCTCCTCCGCCTTAGTGGAGAAGCCGCCACTGCCTAGTTCTCTATCCAGTGTAGGGAAGCTCCAACCACTCCCTCTCAGGATAAGGCCTTTCAAGGCAGCACACATTGGATTGGATTGGATTGGATTGGATTGGATTGGACTGGCCATAGCGGACACCAGATGTTTTCCCATGGGCTACCATGGTGGTGACTTGTGACTGGTCTTACTTCTGGTAGGGGCCAGTTTTGTTTCTGGGGGTTCAGTCAGCCAAAGTTCCTGCCTGCAACACTTTAGTGCTTTACAGACAAACAATGCACAACAAATAGTTTTAAATCGTTGCTAGTCTCACCAATCTCGCTTCAAAAGCATTTGATTTGCATTTGTTTGGTTCCTGTCTTCTATAGGGTTGTCATGAGCAGCACAGATCTTCAGGGATTCAGTAAGAAAGGGGCGGGAAGGGTCTGCTGTTGCTTATCTCAGAGAGTCTAGTACATATATAAAGATTCTTCAAAATTAAAGCGTATGCCTTTAAAATGTGATTGTTGCAACACTTTCAGTTTAGTTAATTTAATTATATCATTACATTGAGTGAAAATTGTTCTAATCATGAACTTAGAATCATTCACACCCCTCAGCCACTGCCCTGACGACAATTCTGTTAGTGAAGGAAGAAGGAAGAGGGAAGTCAGTTGTCTTTTTGTCTTTTGCCCCCATCTGTGGCCTAGGGTGTTATTATAGACCTTATTACAGTCCTTTTTTGTGCAAAGCAAACTCTGAAGTGATGCATTTAAAGGTGCTCTCCTGTAATGATGAAGGAAGAGGAGGCACTGTGAAAAAAGTTAATTGCCCAGGATCACACAATGTGTTCATATAAAAGTTGGACTGATCCACGTTTTCTTGGTTTTACGTTGTGCAATTTTGCCACTACATGGTTATTTCGTTCTCTCTCCCATTTCAGATCAAAGCTTAATTTTTTGTTTTCAATTCTTTGAGGCGCTTGTGCAGCGCACTGTGTTAAATACATCCGGGCTATGCATGTTTCACCAGGATTGGTGGTGGTAGCGTTTGGGAAGGGTGAAGTTTCAGTGCAGAAGCAAAACTGAAATCCGCAGCACCCACCCTTGGTCATTATATTGAGAACATGTTTCCACGCAGCTAAAGGTCTTTAACAAGACCACTTTTAAGTTTTAATAAAGTGTATCCTTGCATGTGGCACGTGGTTTGAGTAGAAACAAACTTCTTTGTACAAATGCAGATGAATTCCATCCAATGTCCACCTCCCTTCAGACGTCAGTACTGGGACCATCGTCGTTCAGCACATCCTCTTCACCTTTATGGACATAACTGGGCCGAGAACGGGATTCATTGTACACTTCAAGTCACACGTGTACCAGCTCTACGGGGATGCTGCAAACACAGCCCTAGAGCAGGGCTCAGAACGTTTGCAGATCAAGCCTACAATTTACAGGCTGACGTCACCAGCCACATCTACCTTATGGGGCTGAATAAAGGGCGTCAGGAAGAAATAGGCTCTTTTATAAAAAGATAGTTAACCAGTCTGTACCTTGAACTAGGGCAGACCTGCAATGTTCGCGTGTAGCTCTGACAGTCGGTTGTCACTTACCTGTTACACCTGGTGTCACCAACAATGGCGGTACAAAAGGTCGGGCGTTATACATTTAAGCACAAGCAAAGAAAGCTGGTTGGGGCACATACTGCTTAAACGGCAGACGGGGTTACAAGACAGCCTCTGATGGCGGCTCAAAGGCACATTAACCTAGAGTGGCAATAAAACTGGGTTTGTTGAAACAGCAAATGACAAACAAGTAACCTTAACAGATTGTATAAATACCTTACATTATTTCATTATAAATTGTGCCTTTTATAGGGCAACATATGTACAATTCGGTACCTCAAAGCTCGCCTACTCTTTGTGTGGACATATTTGTGGCTTCGCATATTTACGTCAGTCCATCAAGAGTGGACCGTAGACTCTATAAATTGGAATATTCCCACTTCAAAAGCAATTAATGCCCGTACGAGCAGTACTTGAACATTTGGTGCATTGGTTTAAGTGTAGCCTGTTGTCACATCCTTTGCTCTTAATAAATGTTCAAGGCACATGACGGGGGGTTCGCTTCGGTTTGTGCAGTTTCAGTAACGTGTTTCCGTTTCAGGCGGGGCCGGAATGCCTGTGTTTGAAACATTTCATCGCCGGAATCCATAAACAAATACGGGTGGCTCGGCTATTTCACTTGCAAACTATTTCCTTTCTCCTTTGTGTGCTAATGACAGAGCTGGTTCCCGTAACCCGTGATCCTTTCTTCCACACACTCGGCGACAGTCGGGTTACAGAGTCACGCTGCGCGTGAACAATGTGCCAGGATCTAGCCCAGGGCATGCAGGCGCATATGATTGACAGATTCATTCCTTGATGCGATCACTCTTGCAGAGTACTCAGTCAACCTGTGTCCAAATAAAACAAGCATTGGCAATGCAATAGGACTTGCATTTACGCAAGACCTATTGCATTGCAAATAGCAATGCGTGCGGGCGACGAGGCACGAGGGGGGGCGGCAGGAAGGCATCGGACTGCTGGAGGGGGGCACGGGAAGAAAGTAGTCTGTGCTGTGAAGGGGCCAGTAGCCATGGAAGAATACATATGACTGACATGGCTGTCATGGGGAGGGACTAACAAGCTTAAAACCAATCGGAAGGCAGCATTTATAACCTAAGCCAATGAAGAAGATGGGCCGGAGAGTGGGCGGAGCTTTCACGAAGCTTCCACACTATAGTGTATACTGCATGCCTCGCAAAGCGATGGCAGCGCATTTGCGCAGCAACGCTAGGTGAGACCTAAAATGGGACCAAAGTGAATAACGGAACTGAATTAAACAAACATTAAAACTTTACAATGGGTAAACGCTAAAAATGATGCATTAACCCCTTCTATGCTCATGACGAGCTCAGCTCGTCATGCTGCGCAGTGCTCGTGTGCGCATGACGAGCTGAGCTCGTCATGAACCCGCCCACTCAATGAAACGCCCCGCACAGGGCGAAAATCGGCCGCGCACCGAAGGGGTTAATAAAGGATTTAAATGAAACATACAAGCCACATGAGTTGTACAAGTGGGCCCTCTGTTGGAGGTAAGTGGCTTAACTAGCTGGAACCAGTGCAGAAAGGAGTGCAACTATAGATACAATGAGGTAGTGCTCTACTTGAAGTACAGATTTAAAGTGCTTCTAAAGTGCAAAACATGTGAGATAATCAAATAACCCCCATTAGATAGAGGGTGGCTTAGCAAACTGCAACTAGTGGAGGGAGGCATACAACTGCGAGGGCAGTCGGCTAATAATCTGCTTAATATGCCCGCTCAGTGCCCTCTTACTAATTAAATAAAATACCAGGCAAATGAGTCTTTAAGAGGAGCTGAAGGCCCCTTTCACACTTTCCCCTGAGTCACCTGGGATTAAAACTGCACTGGGAGCTGGGGAACCCAAAGCCTACGTGGCTGCCTGGAGAACTGAGAAAGCGACTTTTAGGATTTCAGGAAGCGCACAGACAACCGAGTGTATTCCCCTTTCAAGCAACATTGCAGTACCTTCTTTAAAGTGTGAATATTCAAAGACTTCAGAATTTTCTGTGCGGTAGTAGCGTTTTACAAATGCAGATTATATGAATAAGGAACTCCACTTCCATTGCATATAGTAGCCTGCACTGTGCCTCCTTTTCGCTCCCTCTCCTGCCTTACCAATAGGTCTTTAGGGGAATCAACCCAAACTTTAGTCTCATCAGCAATTTCTTTGGACTCTTGGCGAGGGGCTGGGACAGATGAATTGGAAGCACAATGGGTCATAAAGGAGCTACCATGGAATTTTTCCTTCAGAGCCTTCCTGTCACAGTCTGCAGAGATAATTCCTTCAAGAGCCCCCTACATTTACTAGGAGCACATGGAAAGGGGCCAGAGCCTCGACCAAATCAAGCATTTGCAATGCAAAAAGGTCTTGCATTTGTGAACTTTAGAGCTTCTTGTGTTGAAAATGCTGAAAAGCCGCTGCGGTATGTGCTGTTGGTGGTCTTTGCAGCAGGATGTAAGTCAGATGTATTTAAAGGCGCAGGCAGTGGCTAATTGGAGGAGCGGGCCGGGAGGACAGCATGCATATTAAAGGGACGGTGATCTGCTGAATAGGTGCACGGGCGCCTTTGTTAAAGTTAAAGCACGGCATGGCGCGCTGTTGACAAAAGAAAAAATAATTTTTAAAAGTTGATTTAGGCGAGCCGCGCAGCACAAAAGAAAGGCACACGGCCACCATGTTAAATGTGAAGCGCGATGTGGCGCATTGTAAAAATAAACAATTAAAGTTAAAGCACGATGTCGCGGAGGGCAGCGAGTGCTTTTTGTAAATATAAAGCAGCCAGACAAGAGGTGTTTCCATTATATGTTCAGTTAAAGAGCAACATCATGGCTTGCAGTGAGCACTTTTTGTAAATATAAAGCATCAAATAAAGCGCGACCTCCAAAGCAGCTATAGTCAAGGCGGGGGAGCGAGAGTTAAACCAAAAAAAAGAGTGCTCACACACTAATAAATAACATGACGAGTAACACCACATGTAAGATGGGCAGTCCTTATGGGAGGATACAAAAGTAAAAAAGGAAGGACTAGTGACCATATTAATCAATGAAAAGCAGCCGTTTACAAAGGACAATAAAGGAAGACAATTAGAAAGATGGGTGTTGCTTAATGCCCATATCCTGAATACAGCATGTCTCGAAGACACAGCGCAAGCGGTGCCTAGGTTAGACCTAAAAAATAAGGATCAGGTTTCCATTTCAGTTAGTGCCACAAATGCCTCCAGATATCCTACTATGACCATGGGCGAATTGACAATCAGGGAACACATGCCCGGGAAGGGCAGAACATGCACAGCCTATCAGCCAAAATTAGGGACTGGGCTTGGCTCGGCTCTCAGGGGCCTTAATCCAGCAGCCTTAGACAACGCCACTGTAATCGCTTGGATCCCAACGTAGTATGCCCATGGAAAATAGGTTTGTTAGTTGTGGAGTGGAAAAAGAGGAAATACTAAACTTAAGAACGATAGACACTGTATCCTTACAAGAAACTTTGGCACTTGATTCGTCTTCCTGGCCCGATTACACAGCATATGAATCCCCCTTCCATTTAATCAAAGGTGGCTAGATATCCCTCTGGCGGCGTTTCAATTTATGTGAAAAATAAACTTAGCGCAGTGGCCACCATAATTGCTCTGGGAAATGGCGACTATATTAGCAAATTAATTTGGTATACCAATCTAACAATGATAGCCCACTATCCTTGATAGTCTGTAGCATTTACTTGCACCCTGCAAAAGCTAAAAGAGGTGAGACACTGGCTTAAAATGAACCACTCAAAGCTATATGGCTAATTATGGGTGATTTCAATGCCAGTTCTTGAATATCCATCCACTTCATATGCAATACCAAACACTGGACAGGCACGGTCAAGAAGCGAGCTTTGTACTGATTGATACTGGGCTGGGCTTACTGAATGGCAGATTTAAGGCAGACACCTTGTCGGCTTACAACAATTTCTCTCCTAACAGGATGGACACCCTTGACTATAGGTGGATATCAATAGCACACTTCCATTTTATAAATATATTCGGGGGCTTACCTTCTCTGGTGAGCGATAACGCCCTGCTGAAATGTGAACTGTATGCCCCGAGTGCCCGTCGCCCTAAGCAGCGCCCCATTGGCAGCTAAGAGAATCTAGATCCCATGAAGCAAATCAGTTGGTCTATGGAAGATCAAGACAGACTAATTCCCCCATCTTGAGCAGCTTCTAGAGGCATTTGCTAGCAAGGCCTCAGGGAATTTAACAAGCGAGGAGCCATGGGCCGCCCTATTTATTCACCTTCAGGAGGCAGCTGAGGCAGTTGGGGTAGCATTGAACCCCCGTCACAGCTTTAATCAGCATGGCCCGCTTAAAGAGGAAATAAGTCGCCTGAAGACAAAACTAAACATAGTTTTCAGAGTTCAATGTTACAGCAAAGAAGGCAACATGCTCATCAAAAATGAAACCAAAACTTTAATAACAGCCTACAGGAGATTGATACAAGTCAATAAAAAGAAAGAAGATGAAATCAAATGGCCACAGCTCCACGAACCAATAAAATCAAAGGACTCAAGGAAGTTTTGATCAATAGTTTGGGAGCAGTCAAATCCCATTCAGCTGCGGCCATGCCCGCTGGGAAGAATACATTAAGAAATCATACGTTGATGTCCCCACTATTAGATTCTCGCCAGCCTTGTATGGCCCAAAGAAAATGGTTTTAACATTGAAGTCATTAGGAAACACGCGGAGAAGGAGATTCGCCTTATGCGCTCCAATGGTGTCCCAGGGCCAAATGTCCTGCCGGCCTCAGTAAACAAACTGGCTCCCGTGAAGTGGGTAAATACTTTGGCCCCATTATTGCACTCCTACATAATAAGTCAGTTGCTGATAGCTGGAGAAGTTCCTGCTAGTCCCCATTATAAAAAGAGGACGTCTCATCTTCAGTGAACTTTAGGCTAATCGCCCTTTTTGACATCGAGGGCAAATGCTATGTGAGCCTTTTAAATCAGGAGTTGGAAGAAGGGGAAAATCAATTAATCCCCCATTTTCAAATAGGCTTTCAAAGGGACTGTATTATGGAGGACAACTTGATCTTTCTTACTCGTTTGATAGATGATACTATGACGAACAAAGATTGTCTAATGCATGTGGAATTCATTGACTTCTCGAACGCCTTTGATAGCGTGTCAACAGGCAAACTATGGGCTAAATTAAACAAATGGGGCATTCCACCACCTTTGCTAAATGCCATAATAGCTTTGCACATGGATACATGGGTAGAAATAAAGGTCAGCTCTAGTTGGACTACATCCACCAATATTAAGACCAATAAAGTGTTGAAACAAGGAAGTATCTTTGCCCCCAAGATAGCCGGCAATAACATTCTAGTGCTCCAATATGAGAACAACACTGCTAATTGACCAGAAGCAAACTGGCCTACAGAGATTATTGGATGCCTTGGCTAAATACTGCCAGTTAAACAATCTATCTAATAATGTGACCTAGATTACAAAGGACATGATCTTCGGCAGTTAATTGATAAAAGTGGGCCCTGGTTCATTCAAGGGAGTCCTATTGAAAAGGTGGCACCTTATAAGTATCTAGGGGTATGGCTGGATGAACAAGGCTGAATCTCGCCACAAGTTCAAGCCCAGCAAGCTTCGGCCAACTCCCTGACCTGGGTCTTCTGTACATTGAAAGATTAAGCAAGAATATGCAGTTCCTTGTGAAGATAGAGGGGATGGAGTGTCTAGGAACAGGTTGTTTGAGGGGGGGAGGTGCTCCGATAGAAGCAAGCGCCTTCACACACCCAAATGGTTGTCATGCTTCATCACTGGGCTAGCTTCTCGTTGGGTTGGCGCAGCAATGCCCAACAGGCACCCACAAGGAGGCACTTTGTTGGAGCGCATCCCCCCTCTAACTCCTATAACTGGGGAAGGGAGGCCGCCCCCCCTTCTCGCTGCCTTCCCTCCATTTCCCCCTTTTGTGTCCCTGGAGGGTTGAACACTGCTTGGCCCCTCGCCCAGGGGGATGTGAACACTGCTGCCAGTGTGTCCCATTGTATTGGCACTCCTGTAACTGGGGAGGGGAGGCCTCCCCCCTTCTCGCTGCCTCCCCTCCGTTTCCACCCCCCCCTTTTGTGGCTCTGGAGGGTTGAACACTGCTTGGCCCGGGTGGCCCCCTCCCGCCTTCCTTCCCTTCTTCTTTAGCCCGCAAGATGCACATTTTGAGTGGGCCCCAGTAGATCACTTGTTTGGAGACGACTACATGATGACGGGGTGCCTGCCTGCCTGCCTGAGTCCCTTCCCCTCTCTGCGACGTATTTGATCAGGAGACGTGTTAGGAGATAATATTGATTGAGGTGTGGAGCCTTTACTCTTGGTTCCCTCCGCTGTCCCTTTTGCACCTGGTTTAGGAGTTTTGGGATTCTAATAAACAGGGACATCCCGGCTATTGTCGTTTAGGAGGTACGTTCTGCAGGGGCCTATTCCTAACTTCCCCTCCCACATTGCCCCCTGCTGTTGATTATGACATGGTAGTGGATGCTACAGTAAGTGCCTTGTTTGACTCGCCACGATGGCAAAGGATAAGAACCCTAAACTGCCTCGCCAGGGCAAAATTAACAGCTACACTAAGGGGGTTGACCCTCCCCAGATGACTCAGCAGCCCCTTCATTGCCTGATAATGCAGCCTACTAGCAGCCATTCAAACATCTAGGACGGCCCTGGAATCCAGGACTGGTGAGGTCTGTTCTGAGGTGTCACTTTTGAGGCAAGATCTTCGAAACGATGCATATCGTGCGACAGCCGCTGAGGATAGGTGTCCGAACTTGAAGACACAACACATTCCCTTGGGAAGGAGCTGGCAGAGGTGAAGGCAATCACTAAGGACCTGGTGTAGAAGGTCAAAAACGCTGAAAACCGGGCAAGGTGCAACAATTTGAGTCTGGTGGGATTCACGGAGAGGGTTGAGGGGTCTAATATGGTTGACTTCCTGGGGCAGTGGCTCCGTTCTACCTTCATGGCTGATAACCTACTTTGTTATTGAATGGACACACAGAGCGCACTCTGGTCGGCCGCAGCATGGTGCCCCTCAGCATCAGTTAATTGCACGCTTCTTGAATTTTCAGGAGCGGGATGTGATCTTTAGAGAGGCAAGACAAAAAACAGAGATCAAATATGTTGCATCCACCATTATGGTGTTCCTCGACTACTTCATGGAGGTGCAGAAGCAGCAAAAGACAATCGACGCAGTGAAGGCCAAAGTGCAGTCCATGCATTTTCAGTACATGTTGATTTTCCCTGCAAAACCGGAAGTATTGTTTCAGGACAAGGCCCATTTCTTCCCCTCACGCCTGGCATTGGCTCAAGGAGAGGCCCCAGCTTCGGCCGTCACAGGGTCAGCCACGTGAGACTACTGGCCAAGGAGGGTTAGGGGCCAGAGCAGGTCCAGGATCTGCTCTCTTTCAGGAAACAGTTAAAAACTTGGCTGTCCCAGCAGTAACAGTCTACAGTGCTTGTCTGATACTGGCTGGTCTTCTGTCGTGTGGTCCTTAACACCGGGACACTCTGTGGAGTAGCCGTGCGCTCTACAAGTACCCATTTACATTACATTACAGACCTACACTTTGGTCTTCGATACAAAAGAAAATGGCCAGGACTGGGATAGGTGGGGCGGGGGGAGGGGTCTACCATTAGGAGGTGCTGCTGGTGGCCGAGTCAGAGGCGAGAGGTCCACGGACTCGGAGGGAAAGGTGCTCCTATGGGGAAGCCAGCCTTCTTTGACAGGTTGCGATGATCGGACTGCCCGGCCGACCATGGAGCATAATCTGGCCAGTGGCTCGGATGATGCAGCATCTAATCCTGAATTGGTGCACATAGAGATCAGCAATCCTGTGGACTCCTGATATTAATGGGATCTGGTAGGGCCCGATGGAGCGCTTTGCTATGGACCAACAGAACTATGAAGTTTTGGTGTGTGGTTGCGGCCTGCGAGAGGGGCCTCTGTCCTGTTTGGTGCAATTGTTGTGTTCGGTGTGTGTGCTAGGAGAGAAGGTAATGTGATTGTAGACTATAGGTTCTTTTTGTAGTATATGGCGGTGGTGGTGGGGTCGGCGACAGACCACTCGGTATTTGATTGAGAGTAGTTATGTTTGGTTTGCTGGGGTAGATGCCCACAGTGACTGGTGGGAGGTGGGGGGGTTTGTTATTTTTTTGTTGTTTTATTGGTTGGGAGCGACATTTACAGTATTGTAGAGTGCAGTCCTAGTGTGCAACATCCACCAGGATTTAGACACAATGACATCCACAATGTAGGGTAGACCCTCTTGTGACACACAATTTTCTGTATTGTCCTGGAATGTCAATGGTCTGGGCAACAAGGTCAAGCGGGGAATAAGTGAATCAAAACATACGTAGACTTAGGGCTGATGTAGTCTTCCTTCAAAAAACGCATTTGAGCGGGACTCACCGTCCATTTCTTAGTAGAGGTGCATACACCACTTTGGCACATGCGGGCTTCACTTCTGGATCCAGAGAGGTGCTGAATTGATATGAAAGACCCTCTGTTTCAGGTTACCCAGGCGTGGAAGCATCCTAATGGCACATAATTAGGGGTTCAAGGGATGTGGGGAAGGACTGACATTACCCTATCGTTTATGCCCCCCCTTGATTGCAGGCTCCCACACTGGATAAGGTGGCCATCATACTTATGGATACGTCCTCCTGGGTGTATATTAAAGGAGGGGACTTCAATGACGTCATGGCCCCTGACTTGGATTGTTCTAGGCAGGTGGCGGCACGAACCTGTGATACACCTGTGGCATGCTTTGCAGCTACATTGGGGCTATCTGATCTTTGGCTGCGCTGTCACCCAAGCGTGAGGAGATACTTGTATTTTGTGCATGGGGGTTTTTCTAGACTCAATTAAGTCTTCGAACTGGCAGGAGACGTGGGGGTGATAACCAGGGTAGAATACGTAGCATGGAGATTATCAGATCACTCCCCGCTGTGCATCTCCTTGGGACAGAGTAGGAGAGTAGGGTTGCCAGGATGGAAATTGAACACCTGGGACCTGAGAGATGCAGAGGTGACAAGACAAATACAAATTGACACAGAAGTGTACTTTTCCAAAAACATGGACTCGGTGGAGTCCGCCCTGACACTATGGGAGGCTTATAAAACGGTTATTCGGGCCGAGCACAGAATATACTCGCACAAAAAAAAAGGAGAGGAACTTGAACGCCAGTTGCAGACCCTAGAAGCCACACACTGTGGTCTTCCTGCTCCACAAATTCTCCAACAGCTTGAGGTGCTGCGAACAGGATATCGGGAACTAGCTCAAGAAGAGGCGAGGCAGAATCAACTGGCCACCAGTCATCGTCTGTATGATACTGGTGATAAGGCGTGGCTCAGCAAACAGGAGTCAGAGGCACACTGGGTGGATATTATCACGGTTGCCAAGAGACAGTCCTGTACGACTGACACGCAAACAGTGGAGGAGTTTGCCGGCTATGAGGAGTTTTATGCAGCACGTCCGCTGCCAGGAGCTGACCAAATCTGGGCTTTTCTTGCTGCAGTGGCCACCTCGGTTTTCTCCGCGGAGGACCTCATGGATCTCGAGGGGGAAATGGACTTCACTGAGGTACAGGGAGCCATTGTGAGGCTTAAGCCCGGGAAGACCTCTGGGCCAAACGGTCTCCCAGCTGAATTTTTCAAATGAGACGTTGGCACACTGGGACCCCATCTCCTGAACATTTTTCGTGAGGCAAGAGACCAATAGGGTCTGCCGCCAGACGTCCAATGTGCAACCATAACGGCAATGTACAAGGAGGGTAGCCCCAGAACCAGCTGTGATTCATATCGCCCAATTTCACTGAGATGTAGAGGCTAAGGCATTGACCACGATCCTGTAGACTAGGTTGCTCAAAGTCTTAGCCCCGCTCGGGGCGTGGCTGACCGCCGCACATAGCGGACGCAGCTTAGCGGAGCTCCGGAGCCCGGGATACAAAATCCTGTAATATTACCATCAACCGGGACGCATCAGGGCCGCACCTCCAGGCCAATACTGCGGCGCACGCAGGGCGCACCCGATGATCGATTGAGCAGCCGGAGCCGCCATCGGGGAGCGCAAGACTCGAAGTGAGGCCTACGCGGCGGACCCCCATGCGGGCCGAGTGCGGCCTGTGACCGTGAAATACTGACAAGTGCCGCCTGGCGAGGAGTTGTGGGCCTGCCGTGCGCAGTGGGGTGTGGCTGCTTCCTTGACACCCCTGTTGCCCGCGTGAAGCCTGAGTGCCTGGACTGACGAGCACACCGGAGGCAGGGCCCAGACGCATACACTCATACGCCACGAGTTCCAGGTGCGTCACGACCGAGGGCCTCCCCTACCTGGCACTAGTGGGGACCGAATACTGCTCCCCTGCATGCAGAGTTGCCCCCCGAGGCGGCTGCTGGCGAAGGAGTACTGCACACGGGACAAGCCGCACTGGTGAACGGCCGGGCCTACATTGCTGATGGCGGCAGGACTGCAGAGGGTCTGGCTGGCCTACGCTCTCGCCTGCCGCGAGGAGGCTGATCGGACACCCCCTGAGCGCTGCAGTCCAGCAGATGAGAGCGGCCGCGGTAGGGCACGAACCGCTTCGCCCTCACCCTTCCTGCTAATCCACCGTATGCGGGGCTGACATGACGAGCGCGCCTGAGGCAGAGGGCCGGATGAGGACTTAAAACCTGCCAGCTTCCACAACTGAAGTGGGCGGCCTCTACATGGGCCTTACCGTCCGGATCACCTTCCCTCCGCCTTCGCACTACAGCGCAGAGACTCCCATAGATTGGGGACTGTTTGGGCGAGATCTGGAACGTGCCACGCAGTGAGCTGTGACCCCCCGAACGGCCTACCTTTGGCTTCACGCGGCAGCGATCCGAGTGGTGCCCCCCTGCGAAGTACAAGAAGCCTGCCCAGGGGAAAGCGTCCCGGTGAGGGAGTAGCGACAAATGCCACCTGCTTTGGCGCAAGAAACGGTACTGGGCTGTGCAACGAGTCGGGAGCAGAGAATGGCATCCTTGTCTGAGGCTTGATGAGCGGCATTGCAAATGGCACCTGAATGTGATTGCCTGATAGGCTACCTACATCGCAGTGCCTAGGGGTCAGGAACATCGAACACAGGCCTAGGGCGCACAAGCACAGTTAGACACAGCAGGGAGTGGCAGGGACCTGTTCGCTCTCTGTGCTCTCTGTGTGGTTCTGGGCCTACGAAACATTGGGACACTCAGAGGGGACCTGGTTAATAGAGCCCTGAAGTAATCCAGCCAATCGCACTGCCATGATTGGCTGGGGTGTGCATAGTCCCAGCAGCAACACAGTTAACTGTCGAACCGCCACCCATACATCGGCAGCTGTCGATAAGGAGGAGGCCGCGTGTATCATGGGACGGACCAAAGGGAAAATGCCGGAGGCCACCCCCATCATTACGCAGCCTGCAGAGGACCCTGAACTCTCTACATGTCCGCTCTCGCCCAACTTCATACCGCCCACGAATGCAGAGGCACCCCCGGACAAGTTAGATTTAATACTCCAGGAGGTCAGGGAGTCCCGAAAGACCATAGAGCAGCAGATTGGTTCGCTCACGACTGGCTTCACGTTACTCAAGGCTGACCACAACAAGCTAGCAACTACAGTGAAGTCTCTCAGCCTGACTTTGGAGGAGATCCTGCCTCAGCATAAGGAACATGCGTCCCAAATTCAGCAACTACGACGGCCTACAGGACAGAAGAGGAGATGCAGAAGGCAGAGCCCGTCGGAACAACGTGCGAGTCATTGGACTTCCGGAACGCAGCGAGGGCTCCAACGCCGCCAGCTTTATGGAGCAGTGGTTCCGCGAATATATAGCCCCAGACGGGCTATCGGACTTCTTCTGCGTAGAAAGGGCCCACAGAATCCCCAGTGGCAGACCTAAGGTGGGCGCTCTACCATGGCCATTGATAGCCAGGATCCTAAACTATAGGGATCGCGACGTATTGCTCCAGAAGGCGCGGGAGCGGGCTCAGATACAGTACAAAACCACCGGGTGTCACTATACCCGGACTACAACCTCATGGTCCAACGCCGAAGATCCTCTTTTCTAACAGTCAAGAAAAAACTGCGAGCAATGGACCTCAAGTATGCACTCTTGTTCCCAGCCCGCTTAAAAATTATACATGAACAGAAAACATACTTCTTCGACAGCCCAGAGGAGGCAGAGGAATGGATAGAGGTCATGGATCGGGCCTCGATCTCCGGCACTGCTTCCCAGAGTCTGCCAAGCATCCCCAAACGAACGCAGGGACGGCGATCGCACCGCAATGCGAAAACTGCCAATAAAACACAAGTACTCAGCCCTACCCACGAGCAGGCCCAACGCAGCAAAGAAGAGGCACTGGCTGCAGCACACATCTTCAGAGAATGTGGCCTACGCACAGCATCTGAATCCTCGGAGGGAAGTACTGTGCACTCTGACTCTGAGAACAGCCTTGCATTGTTTCCTACAGTGACGCCTCAGACAGCAGATGATCTACTGGGCTAGTGTGGCCTGATTGGGGCGGCTACGCCAATCACATGGGCGCACTGCACAGCGAAGCTGGCACATGCTCCTACGGTCATGCATATCCTTTTAAGTGGCAAAGTTGGTAACTGATAACGTGACACTACTAATGTGAATCCCGGGCTCTGTAGGGACTGTAGAGCTAGTACATGTGGGTAAGACACCATGGATGGCATAAGTAACAACCCCCTACTTGCGTTTGCACTACATAAACGTAGCAATGTTTGCTCAGTTGTGTTATTAGTTTGGACCAGCATAGTTCAACGGCTGGACCTCGTATTCATAGTTCAGAGGGGGTTCTGGCACACAGCAGCCGACATGTCCTACATCGAGGTGCTCGACAACCATTTCGAAACTACATACACCTACTACTATCATCCACACATGCTTGGCTCCTATACCTTAATCACTTGGAATGTGTGGGGACTAGGCTCGGTGCAAAAGCGACACAGGGTGCATGCGCAACTGATTAGGCGAAAAGCGCAGATAGTGTTCCTGCAGGAATCACACCTCACAGAATCGGAAGCGGGGAAAATTCGCAGGAAATGGAAGGGTCAGGTATTCTCCACCAATTACTCGGCCTTTGCCAGAGGGGTGACCATCTGGATCAGGCAAGGGGTACCGTTTGTAGAACTCGAAAGACGCATTGATGTGCAGGGCAGATACATATTTTTACGTGGGACCCTCGATGGCACACATGTGGTGCTAGGTCATTTGTACGCCCCAAACTTTGATCAGGACAAGTTCTTTAAGGGTTTGAACACTGTGCTAGCGGATTGGGAGGCATACCCGTGGATATTAGGGGGAGACTGCAATGCGGTCATGGATACATTATTGGACCGGTCGCACCCCCCTCTCCACGGAGCGGGAACTGTCAAGCAAACTGAGGCCCTCTGTAGCTGGGTGGGCGCTGGGTGATGTATGGAGAATGAAGAATTTGGTAGGCAAGGAATATTCCTTTTATTCCCCAGTCCATCAATTGCATACACGAATGGACAGAATACTATGCTCCCTCCCCATTGTCGCTCACGTGACCCATGCCACATACCTAGCAAAAACCTTCTCAGATCACAACCCCTTGGAGATCACTATTGCTTGGGGCAGAATCCCTACACCTGTTCCCACGTGGAAGTTATGGCCCCAAATGTTGGAAGACACTGGCTTCCGAAACACCTTGTCCAAGACTGTCACCAACTACTTCACAGAGAATGGGAACACTGCGTCCTCGATCCTAGTCGAATGGGACGTGCTCAAGGCAGTCATAAGAGGCACAGCGATTAGCGCCATAGTGGGCGCAAGGCAGGGAGTCCGCAAACGTTTACAAGTGGTAGAAAATAGCATGAATGTGCTAGAACAGGAGGCGGCGAGTGACCCCGCAAAAAAGGTTCCTCTACAGGAGGCGCGCATACAGCATGCTGAGCTACTGGAGACCCTCAGGGTCATTGACCATAGGGAATACACTCGGATGAAACACACAGATGCAGATAAGTCGGGTACACTCTTAGCCAAAATACTGAGGGACGACCCACCGGTCACTGTAATTTGCAACATTACCACGCTGGAGGGGGATACAGTTCAGTCACAACAGGACATAAATGAAGCCTTCTGCACATACTATGGCACATTATACAGTAAGCCACCTCCAATAGACACCACACTCAGACGCATTCCTGGATGGCCTGCCCTATCCCCACCACACTACAGACGCGCAAGAAAGCCTGGCAGGCCCCATCACGAGAGCCGAAATAAGGGCTGCTATCAAAGGGCTTCCACGCAACAAAGCGCCGGGACTGGACAGACTGCCGGTTGAATTTTTTGACGCATACTCCGAGACCTTAATGCCCCAATTAGAGGAACTGTACAATAGGTCACTAGCGCTGGGACACCTTCCCCATACCACCATGCAGGCATTAGTGGACTCGCTTCCCAAGCCGGGGAGGGATAGGACAGACTTGGCGGGGTATCACCCATTATCACTCCTGGCAACAGAATATAAAATCCTAAGTAAAATACTGGCAAGCAGACTTCTCCCCTACTTAACCACACTAATACACAGGGATCAATGTGGATTTATACCAGCACAGAGCAAGTCGTTAAATATTAGACGGCTACACCACATAATAGCAACTACTCCAGCGAACTATGTAAATGCCGGTTGCATTGCACTAGATCTGCGGCAGGCATTTGATACCCTTACGTGGGAGTACATGTTTTAGGCCATAGAGAAGTTTGGCTTACCTCCTGAGTACCTCAAGTGGATACGGCTACTGTATGAAGTCCCTACTGCGCGAGTACGTACTGGAGGGCACATATCCCAAGAGTATCCAGTAAACAGGGGTACGAGACAGGGATGCTCCTTGTCCCCACTATTATTCGTACTCACTCTGGAGCCATTAGCACTTAGACTGCGGCAGGAGGCGGGCCAACTCGAGATCCCACTGGGAAATACAACACACCTGATATCAGCCTATGCAGACGACATTATCGTGTATGCGCACGATCTTACTGGAGAGCTGGAACCAATCCCTAGTATCTTTTCCAAGTTCGAGCACATATCGGGCCTCACCATTAACAAGGTAAAATCGAATGCCTTCTTTTTCCAAGATAGCGCCCGCCCAGAGGAGATCAGCTTTGGGCAGTACACCTTACCGGTAGCGTGCCATACTTTTAAGTATCTAGGTATACATATATACAGGACACATGCGGACATCCTTGAAGGTAACCTTACATGAGCGATACGATCAAAAGTAGCCTTCTGGGCATCGCTGCCTTTGTCGGCAATGGGCCGGGTGGCAGTGTCCAAAATGGTGGTCCTCCCCCGTCTTTTATATTACTTCGCCAATCTGCCAATAATGATCCTGCCACAAATCTTCCGAACACTGGACACTATACTCCTAGACCTGATATGGGGGGCTGGAAGGCAAAGGGTGAGTCTTAAAAAACTACAGCTTGAGACAAGTAAAGGGGGGCTAGGGGCACCGGATTTCAGAGCATACTATTTCGCGAGCCAACTACAATGGCTATCTTACTGGGTTGCGGGCCGCAATTTACAAGAGATAGGATACACCGTGCAAGACATAAGCCAGGGGACCCTGCACACATTACTACTACCAAACAGTAAACTCCCCCCAGATACACCACCATTGCTGCGAACAGAGCTACTGTGCTAGAAAAAAGCACTACAGTACACGTCCCGCTGCCTTCCATATGCCGATAACATTCCACTATTGGGGATCCCAATACCCAGTGCGAGGCTCACGAGGCGAAAGATATAGGCTTGGTCTCATGAAGGGGTGGACACAGTAGGAGCATTATTTAATAATGGAATTCTTCTAGACCATGAAAATTTTGTACGGGAAACCGGGGTGCCAAACTATTTATATATGACACATGCGGCGATATCGCAATATGTAAGAATACACTGGGCCCCTCAGCGAGAAGAACCCCCGCCACATGAATTGGTTCGTTCACTATACTACATGGGAGAGGGACGCCATCTCATCAAATGGCTATATGTCGGTACCCAGGCGCACGCAGTGGTGCCCCTCACCGACCTACGAGCCAAATGGTCGGGTGACGTGGGGCGGGAACTGTCCAACAAGGAATGGACTGCTAGCCTCGAACATCCCAAAAAAGTGACCCGCAATGCAAAATGTAAATTTATACAATGCATGGTTCTCCATCGGGCCTACCTAACGCCACGCCGCTTACAGCGGATGTTCCCAAATACACAGCATTGCTGTCCTCCATGCAAGCTGGAAGAGGCAGACTTAATCCACATGTTATGGTCATGCCCGTGCCTCAGAGGGTTTTGGGAAGAGGTTTGGCGCGCCACAGAGTCAATCACATACCTGCACATTGGATATTCCATGGCGGAATGCCTGCTAGGCCTCCGTAAATGCACAGCTCCCCAGAAAGTCCAACGCCGATTCCTTGATCTCGCTTTCATACTAGCAAAACGGTCCATAACCATGAGGAGGGAGTCAGTAAAACCCCTGCGGTCTACACCTGGCACAGCGAGGTGGTGCAATGGGGAGGGGCTGAAAGCGCAGCAATAAGGCGAGAGGAGGCCCGGGGTCTGCGTAAAAAACAGATATCCATGGAATGGGATGTTATGCTAGAGGCCTTCAAAGCCATAGACCCCGACCCTCTACCCAGTGCCCCGAACACACAGTAGACCATGTTGACTAGCCGCAGCACCCAGAGATGCAGTCCATAGTAAGACTAGTTAGGACACACGAGCACCAGCATTAAGCGCAGTACTCAAGTTAGCCTAGGTCGCAACACCACAACTGATTATGAACATGTTGGACCAGAACGGGGGATGGAGGGGGTTGGGGGTAGGGGTAGTTGTTACCAATTGGTAAAATCATTTTCAATGTTCATGTTTGGCCAATTAATGCGATTCACTGCACGTATGCAGGACAACATGTTGATGGCAACGATTTAAATATTGGAAATGTGTTACATGCGACTAAATACTGCAAAATTCACAGATTGTTAAAAATGTAAGGTGTAAATGTTTCCACCGATTGCACTGGCTATAACAAAAAAAAAAACAATAAAGTATGTTTTTAAAAAGAAAGTCTTGGCCCCACTAATATATGGAGACCAATCTAGCTTAATGCCAGGTAGATCCACCCGACCTAACTTGAGACGACTGCACAACGGGCTAGCAGAGGTTCGCGGTAGGAGGACATCCCATCTCTTTCTTTCATTGGATGCAGAGAAAGCATGCAATGCTATTCATTGGCCCTATTTACGGCAAACGCTTGAGAGATTTGGTTTCGGTCCTCAATATAGGCATTGGGTGGCATTACTATATCAAACCCCGATGGCCGAGGTAAGAGTGAACGGGGTCCTCACGAAGATGTTCCCGATTGAGCAAGAAACGTGACGGGGTGCCCGCTTTCCCCTCTCCTCTTTGCTCTTACGCTGAAACCGCTGGCATGAATGATCCGCGCTCACCTTGATATTCAGGGATCCCAAGTTTCGGAATCCAGCCCGCTGAAAGAGAAAATCTCGCTCTACGTGGACGATATTCTCCTTTATGTCACGTAACCCGATGCCACAATTCCAGTAATCTTTCAGACGATAGAGTTGATTGGTGGCTACTCTGGATACAAAACAAAAGTGGGGGAAATCTGTACTTTTCAAACCTTATGGCCCCTGTGACACTGTTGCTCTGCCGGGTAGACTGCGAGTTGAAACACTCGCATTCAGGTCACACCTGATAAAGATCTATGTCTGGATGCCAAACTAGGGGAGATGCAGAGCACTGGCATGGGCTGCCCATGACTATTCAGGGGAGGGCCGCCATCTTCAAGATGATTACACTCCCCAAGCTGCTCTATAGCCTCCAAAATACATATTATACAATCCTGGAGGAGATGTTTAACAAAAAATAGACAGAGAGGTGAAGATGTTACCGTGGGGGTGGTGGGAGACCCCCACGGGTGGCACTAAGGATGCTACAGTGAAACTCGTACAATGGGGGGATATCCCTTCTGGATGTCGGGCCTACTATTGGGCTGCACACCTGATACCTATCAACGATTGACTATTTGCACCACGGAACCACCCAACTTATGTGTTGGAGAAGGCTCGGCTACTGCCGAACTCCCCTCTACATTATATATTGGACAGTGCTGGTTCGGGCAGGTTACTGCCGGCGACGCAGGTGATGTTGGGAGTATGACACAGAGTCTCCAAGATGATGGGCTGGGCGTCTAAGGTCACCAGGTAAACACTGCTTTGGGAAGTGGGCATGATGAAAGAATTGGGGAAATTATGAGGGTTTGAGTCCTGGGACTTGATTGGCATCTCCAAAATCGGTCATGCCTGGATGGCTGAGGGTTTAGATGCAGTTGATATGCCTGAATAAGCCCCACTTGAGGGAAGGTTGCTTATGGAGGAGCTGGGAGTGAGGCCATTTGATACACCGACAATTGGGTACACTGCAAGAGAGAGGGGTGACTGACATTGGGGAGATTGAGGACACTGATTGGGTGGCGGCTTTGCTGCATCCCTGGGAAGTTGCAATAAAGTCAAGGCTCCGACTAATAGTTTAAGGTGCTCAGGTATACTATGACCGTGCTAGGTTACACAGGATTGGGAGGGCGGCCTTCCCGGAGTGTTTGAGATGTATGGGGGCCAAAGGAGACTTCTTACACACACTTTGGAGTTGTCTCATCATCCAGATTTATTAGACTGAGGTTGTCCTGGAACTCCAGGCCATCTTGGAGGTAGATGTCCCTCTTGACCTGAAATACGTCCTTCTGGGAATCCCGACTGAGATTGATGTCCCGAGTGCTCAACTCCTGTTCTGTAATCTGGGTTTGATTGTAGCGAAAAGATATGTAGCCAAATACTGGCATGTACAGGAGGCCCCCTCACTGTGTGAATGGAAGACTGGTATGGATATGTAAATGGCCATTGAGCAAGTTACATGCAAGAGCAGGGAATGTCCCCGCAAATTTAGCAAAGTATAGCATCCCGGCCTACGCTACTATGATCTGGCACCTGAGGCGGATGAGAGTGGAAATTTGGGACCAGAAAGTATGGATGGTGTGTCCAGGGTTTCTGGCTAGAGTTGTACCTCGGGTGGAATGCCCGGTGGTGCTTTATTTGCCTTATTGGGGGGCACTTTGTGTCATGGTCACAGATGGGATGGCTGCCATGGGATACTTTCCTCCCAACTTCTGATGTTTCAATGCTGGGTCCAAGCATGGGTGACATGGTGAGCAAAAAAACTATGGATTTAACCCACATCTATGACTAGGGGTGTATGTTCGACAATGTTAAGCATTCCGTCCATCATCTTTTTGTGTTGCTATAGTTGCCCTAAGTGGGAAGAGTATGCCCAGACGTGGGTCCCGTGCTCACTATGCCACTGGATTGAAGCTATCCTGATGTGGGGTGATACCCCGAAACCGGTCCCAGGATGCTTGTTTTCCAGTCCAGGAACAACCTGGCCTTGTAGTTCGGGCTGGACTGTTCCCATGGGAAGCAGGGTCAAGACTAATTTGCATACAGCTGGGTCCAAACTAGGGTGGCATGGTGAGCACAAAAAGATGGATTTAACCCAGATCTGTGACTGGGGGGTGTATGTTTGACAATGTTCAGCATTCCGCCCATCATCTTTTTGTGTGGCTATAGCTGCCCTAAGTGGAAAGGGTATGCCCAGACGTGGGTCCTGTGCTCACTATGCCACTGGGTTCAAGCTAGCCTGGCTGATGGTGATATTCCGAAACCGGTCCCAGAATGCTCGTTTTCCAGTCCAGGGAGGACCTCGCCTGGCAGTTCGGGCTGGACTGTTGCCATGGGGAGCAGGGTCGAGATTGATTTGCATATGGCTGGGTGCAAACTGGGGTGGCATGGTGAGCAAAAAACAAAACCAATGGACTTAACCCCTTCGATGCTTATGACGAGCTGGACTCGTCATGGCACACAGTGGTCGTGTGCTCATGACGAGTCCAGCTCGTCATAAGACTACCCACGGGGAAGCGCTGGCGCTCCCCCGTGGGAATCCGATCGTTGGTTTTTTTGGGGGAGGCAGGGGAAGGGCTTTCTCCTGCCTCCCCCGCCCCCCATCAATGACGTCAGCACGCGAGGCACGCTGACGTCATTGAGGGTTTCCTTTCTTCCCAACGCGCTGGAAGCCATTTGCTTCCAGCGCGTCGGGAAATCAGGTGAGTTTTGGCTCGGGGAGGGGGGTTTGAATCAAAAGAGGCATCGAGGGAAAGGAAAGGGTTTTCCTTTCCCCCCGATGCCTCTTTTGTGCATTCCTGCTGCACGATCATGTGATCGTGCAGCAGGAATGCCCACTAGGCACCAGGGATGTTTTGTTTTTTAGAGAGAGAGAGAGAGAGAGAGAGAGAGAGAGAGAGAGAGAGAGCGAGAGCGAGAGAGAGAGAGAGTGTGTGTGTGTGTGTGTGTGTGTGTGTGTAGTTACGTGTTTATGAAAAGGCGAACATGCTAATATTTCCAATCAGCGACACATACAGTTCAGAAATTCTTTAACACAACAACATGTAGTTTTGCAACGCTATTAACAAAATAAAATAACCGTTTCCTGCTGCTCTAGCAGGATGTGCGGGGAATAGGTTGAAGCACAACACTGTCATGCTTCGGATACTGCATCTGTTATGGAAATCAGTAGGAGGGGGCCTTTTGTTCAGGCTGAATCATACCAACAGGGATTTGGGGAAGTAAATTTGCTTGTTATTAAACATGATTTCTTGCTAGCAAAGAACAGATGTTTGCTAACAACGCAGAGTTAATAGCCAGTCTTGAAGTGTTCAGAAAACTGTGTGAAAAGTACTGTCTGAGAAAGTCCTTACAATTTGAAGATAACATGTTCCAGCCAGTGTCCATTCTGCACATGAATGATGTTAGAACCCAGGGCTATATGTGCTGTTCCTGTTAGCCTCTCTGCTAGAACAATTATCCCTTTTTTCTATCTCATCAAAATGTTTGGTAACTAAAAACACAAAGCTTATTTCACAATTGTCACGTACACTTTTACAGTTTTTAACGAGAGATGTAGATGCAGCCATTCAGCGTGGATTTGGCAATAAGGCTACTTAATTAAACCTGGGGAAAAAAACTTGCAGTTCATTTTTTTTCTCCTCTAGAAAATCGTTTTTTCTTGAAATATTTTTGACAACGCACGTGTTCCGCAGACCTCTTTGGTGGAGTGACTCGCGAACACCATTACAAATAAAAGCGCACCATACATCAGAAGCAATTCTTTCATCATTGAGCTAATGCTTGAGCAGATATTTTAGGTCAGTTTCCAGGAAGCGACAAAGGAACACAAAACAATTTTCTGAAATGAATGAATCAGAACGGAAACCATACGAAGGCACATGCAACCATTCAATTTAAGCACTTGGATGAGCATGACGCATTGCTGTTGCACAACATTTTCTGCCGCAAGCAGGCAGGCCTATTCTTTTTAACTTGAGATTTTTGGGGAAAAGATTCTACACGAGTAGGCACTGTAAAACCCAACGGTAGTTTACACACGTTTTCAAACACCACTAATTACCAAAAAAGCAGTGCTCTACCAAGCAGGGTGATCATATTGATTGATGCGACAAATTGTCCTCAAGGTGACTTCAGCGATTAGCAAACCCAGCCATGACAAACTACCCTCAAGAGGAGGTGCAGCCAGCACTTAGACAGTGAAGAAATAGAGGCTACGAGACCGACTAAGAGTGGCTTGGCACAGAGGGCTAGGCAGGCCCGGTTCCGGAAGGTGGGCCAGGTCTCACCCAAACATGACCTTTGGCCAACCCAGTCACAGCAGAAGAGACCATGGAGAAGGCACCTGTGAAGTGCTTCCTCCATCTCAAGGTCTGCACGTTGTCATGTTTTTTTCGCTTTCTTTAAAACTGCAATTGGGCGGTGTGTGTTGGGGTAGTGCTGGGTGAGCCAACAAATTAACAGAGAGAGCCACAGCCGAGCTAAGGGTCTGGTTGGACTCTTGTCGCGCACTGAACATGTTTACTATGTAAAACATAGAACAAACATAATATAAAATATGATAAACTCTGTTCAAAATTGAAAAAAGTATATTTCTTTAACCCCTTCGATGCTTATGACGAGCTGGACTCGTCATGGCACACAGTGGTCGTGTGCTCATGACGAGTCCAGCTCGTCATAAGACCACCCACGGGGGAAGCGCTGGCGCTCCCCCGTGGGAATCCGATCATTGGTTTTTTTGGGGGGAGGCAGGGGAAGGGCTTCCCCTGCCTCCCCCCGCCCTCCCCATCAATGACGTCAGCGCGCGAGGACGTCATTGAGGGTTTCCTTTCTTCCCGACGCGCTGGAAGCCATTTGCTTCCAGCGCGTCGGGGAAATCAGGTGAGTTTTGGCTCGGGGAGGGGGGTTTGAATCAAAGAGGCATCGAGGGAAAGGAAAGGGTTTTCCTTTCCCCCGATGCCTCTTTTGTTATGTGATCGTGCAGCAGGAATGCCCACTAGGCACGAGGGAGGGAGGGGGGGGTGGGGGGTGTGTGTGTGTGTGTGTGTGTGTGTATGTATGTGTGTGTGTGTGTATGTGTGTATATGTGTGTATGTGTGTATGTATGTGTATATATATATATGTAGGTAGAAGGGTACACAAACATAAAATCCAGCACGCAAGGGTGAGGAATGTACAGGAAAAAGTACAAATTTACAATGAAGAGCGAACTTCCTAAAGGGGGCTGAGAGTGAAAGTATTAGTTCTGAAAGTGTCTTTGGAAGAGAAGAGATTTGAGGTCAGCTTTGAAGATCCGGGTAGAGGAGGTGGCATGGAGCAATGGGGGAAGCGAGTTCCAGATTCTCACCGCATTTCCTGAGAAGGATTGCGCCATCGATCTTTCCCTTTTTGAAGACGGGGGGCTCAAGCAGAAGCTTTTCCGCATTGCGAGAAGGGCAAGAGCCACCGGACAATTTCAATTTATTTGCCAGGTAACGAGGGGAGGAGGTGTGTAAGGCTTTGTGTGTGATGCAGGCAGTTTTGTAAATCGATCTTGCCTCGATCGGAAGCCATCGAAGAGAGGATAGGAGTGACGTGGTCGATTCGTTTAGACCCTGAAATGAGGCGAGCTGCTGAATGGAGGATGGATTTGAGAGGGGAGAGGTGGGATTTGGGTAGGCCCGTCAGAAGAGAATTGCAATAATCCAGTCTTGAGAGAACCAGAGATTGTACCAAGGTTTTTAAGTCTTTCTCCGGGAAGAACCGATGGATCCCCCGTAGAAGGCGCAACTGGTAACGTGCGTTCTTAGCAATAGAGTTGATGTGGGAGATTAGGTTGAGTCTTTTGTCAAGAATGACACCTAGGGATTTAGCGCTGTCGACAATGATGGGTTTGTTGTTGAGTAGGTTCAGCTGATCCATCCAAGATTGAACAGGAGGAGGTGAGAGAGAGGTAGAGAGGAGGAGGAATTCAGTTTTGGCGGGATTCAGAATGAGTTGGTGAGCTAACATCCAGTTGTGAATAGAGTTGAGAGTAGAGTTGAGTAGTGAGAGATCGTGTGCGGAAGATAAAGGTATCTTCCCACTAGTCCACCAGGCATTTATTTGTGGAGAGTGACCCCTTGGGTGGCAGAATAGCAGTATGTTTTTAAGCCCATCTGCCCCCAAGGAGGGCAGAAGCCACTAGACACCAGGTTTTTTTTTTTTTTTTGTGTTGGGGAGTGGCCAAAAGGGCAAGGGTTGCTCCCCTTTTACGGGGGTGAATATTTTATTTATACTGTTAGGCCCACCTACCCCTTAGCTTGGCTGGTGGATTGTGTGTGGACTGGTGCATTATTTGCATATGTGATTGTAATGTTTTTTTTCTTTTTATTCTAGTGTAAAGCTTTTGATTCCGGTTTGCGGTTTCGGCAGTGGTTGTTCTGCAGTTTTGCGTAATTGCATTTATTTGGTAAGAAAAATATTTTTGTTGTGTGTACTCCAAATGAGTATTATTGTCATGCATGAATGAATTTTTTTGTAAGTGGTGTCATAATGGCAGCATATTTGTTAGTGTTCAGAGCATGAAATTCTTTGCGATGTTTTGCATTGTCTTATGTGTAATTTTTTTCTTCTTCTTTTTAGTGGGATATTGATGATCCTTACTGTGTCTGTGCAGAGTAGGTGGTGGTGAGTCTAGCTGCTTCTGTCACGTGAGTGGTATAGTGTTGGAGTATATAGGTCTTTGTGATAAAGCTACATTTTGTTTATTTCTTTTTTTTTACAAAGGGTTTGTTGTTGTTGACTTGTTTGACAAGTAACCTTTATTAGTAAGCATTATGGCTAGCCGTAGAATGACTGCTCAGCAGGTGGTTGGTTTGCTTCTTGAATCTTCCTCTGAGCAGGATTATGAGACTGACAGTGCGTCTGAGGGAGAGGAGGGAGGTGAAGATTCAGGCAGTGAGTTTTCTCTCCACATGGAATCATCGGATGATGAAGGTACTCTCAGTGCAGATGAAGTGCCTGTTTTAGAGGAGGATACTACTGTGCCGATGGTGCAAGAGGCATCTGGATTGCAGCCTGGGGCTGCTAGGCTTCCAACTGGAAGTGCTGGACTCTGGGTTGATCCAAACATGGTGCAGCCGGTGTTGCCTGCCTTTAGTGGTTATGCAGGTTGTAGAGTGGATTGTGAACATTATTTGCCTATACAGTATTTTCAGTTGTTTATGGATGATGTATTTTTGGGTGAGATTGTTGAGCAGACTAATTTGTATGCTGAACAGTTTTTGAGGGACAACAGTGCCAGACTTAGGCCCCATTCTAGAGCTACCCGGTGGAGTCCCACAAATCTGGAAGAGATGAAGAAGTTTTTGGGTTTGACTTTTTTGATGGGTTTGATAAGGAAGCCGTCCATGGATTCATATTGGTCTACCAGTCCCTTGATGGCAACGGCCATATTTCCTGCAGTTATGACTCGTGATCGGTATTTACTTTTGCTTCGGATGCTGCATTTTGTTGATAATGGTTTGGCGTTGCCACGAGATCACCCTGAATGTGACCGTCTTTTTAAGATTCGGCCCGTTCTTGATCACTTTGTAGATCGATTTTCAGAGATCTATACTCCAGAGAAAGAAATATCTATTGATGAGTCTTTGGTCCTGTTCAAGGGCCGTTTGGTTTTTAGGCAGTACATTCCTAGCAAGAGGGCACGCTATGGAATTAAGCTGTATATGTTATCTGAGAGTAGGACAGGATATGTTTTTAATTTGCGTGTGTACACTGGTAGGGATTCCACTATTGACCCCCTGGTTGTCCGTCCACTTTTGGAGTTTCAGAGAAAATTGTGTGGGATCTTGCTAGAGGACTGTTTAACAGAGGCCACCATTTGTACCTTGATAACTTCTACACTGCTGTGCAATTGTTTAAGGAATTGTTCAAAGTGGACACTTTTGCTTGTGGCACAATCCGCTCTAACCGTAAAGGTTATCCAAAAGAGCTTGTTTGCAAAAAACTTCAGAGGGGACAGTGCAGTGCCTTGCGTAGTGAGGAACTGCTAGCTGTGAAATTTGTGGACAGGAGGGATGTGTACATGCTGACTACCATCCATGATGAGAGTACTTCACCTGTGGCTGTTTGGGGTCAGATTGCTGAAGTGCGCAAACCTGTGTGCATTTTAGACTACAATAAGCACATGGGTGGTGTTGATAGAGTAGATCAGAGGTTGGAACCTTACACTGCTATTCGTAAGTCTTACATTTCGTATAAGAAGTTGGCCATCCATCTCTTCAATTTAGCAACTTTCAATGCTTTTGTTGTGTTCAAGGAGTGTTCTCCTGCATCAAAGTTGACTTTTGTTCAGTTTCAGCAGTCTGTCATAGGCAGCCTTGTTGTTGTGGAACAGGCAAGTGTTCCTAGAGTTGGAGTGGTGGAGGATGTGGCTCGATTGAAAGATCGCCACTTTCCTGATCACATTCCTCCTACACCCTCAAAAGACTTTCCCACTAGGAGATGTAGAGTCTGTTGGCGAAGAGGTACGCGGAAGGAGACTCGTATGTACTGCCCTGAGTGTCCTTCTAACCCTGGGCTGTGTGTGCCTGCTTGTTATAGAGCATACCAAAAGCAAAATAATTATTGGGAGCAACCATCAGTGGTAAAGTGAACTGCCTGGTCTGTAATGTTTAAGAATTGTTGTTCTGTTTCAAGGTTGGCATTAGTGCAATGTATTTAGTTTCTGATTTTGTGTTAGTAGATTTGTATCTATTTGCAATTTGTTTGTGTTTTCTTTTTTGTATAAAAAAATCCTTAATGTGATGGTGGTGTGTGTAGGCTGGTGCTTGGCTGGCGGTGTGCGTGGAGTGGCGCTTGGCTGGCGGTGTGCGTGGAGTGGCGCTTGGCTGGCGGTGTGCGTGGAGTGGCGCTAGGCTGGCGGTGTGCGTGGAGTGGCGCTAGGCTGGCGGTGTGCGTGAGTGGCGCTTGGCTGGCGGTGTGCGTGGAGTGGCGCTAGGCTGGCGGTGTGCGTGGAGTGGCGCTAGGTTGGCGGTGTGCGTGGAGTGGCGCTAGGCTGGTGGTGTGCGTGGAGTGGCGCTTGGCTGGCGGTGTGCGTGGAGTGGCGCTTGGCTGGCGGTGTGCGTGGACTGGCGCTCGGCTGGCAGTGTGTGAGTAGTGACTTGCTGCTGGTCACTACACACACTGCTAGCCGAGCGACACTCCACGCAATCCATCAGCTTGTGTGGTTGCTGTGTTAGGAATGTGGGCGTGTGAAAGTGATGGGCCCTTGAATGGCGCTGTCTGCTGGTGTGAGTGTTGTAATGTGATGGGCCCGCGGCTGGTGGTGTGAATGGTTTTGTATTTGTCACACGTATGAAAGGTGTATGAATGGCCTGTAAAGAGGTTGGTGCCTTGTCGTGGCTTTACAGCTCACGAGCTGTGAGTCAATGGTTCAGTTTCTCGTCCTTTCAATTATTAACAGTGCATTTCATTTTTGTGAAATCACTTGTTAATACAATTGTATATACTGAACCATCACTCACCCTCGTGCCAAATCCAACCAGTATGTGTGTGCTTGAGGATTAGATGGCTGTGCAGTAATATTTTTTTTTTGTCTTTCTCAAGCAGGGTGTACCTTGTCCCTTTTTGTGAATGTTGTAATGTGTTTGTTTCGTGCCTGGTGGTGTGAATGGTCTTGTGTGTATCACGTATGAAAGGTGTGTGAATGGCCTGTAAAGCGGTTGGGGCCTTGACGTGGCTTTACAGCTCACGAGCTGCGAGTCACTGGTTCCGTTTTTGTCCTTTCAATTATTGACAGTGCATTTCATTTTTGTGAAATCTCTTGTTAATAAAATTGTATATACTGAACCATCACTTGCCCTCGTGCCAAATCCAACCAGTATGTGTGTGTGCTTGAGGAATAGATGGCTGTGCAGTAATCTTTGTCTTTTTAGTCTGTCTGCCAAGGTGTACATTCCGTCTAAGAATAACCTACCAACTGTAGATATTGTCGTAAACGAAACACCCATGGGAGTACATGGTGATATCTCTCTTGTGGATCCCAACAAGTTATGGTACCCACAATGTCCTGCAAACCTCAAAATGTCTGTCACATTTTCCTTGCAATATTGTGCCAAAATTTTCACGCTGCAGAAATAAACAACACATTATCTCAAAATGACCTGGTTTTGCAAGGGGTCACCTGGGTTTTGGCCCGGGGCTCGGCGGCCATCTAGGGAAACCTACCAAACCCACACATTTCTGAAAAGTAGACACCCAGGAGCTCCAGGGAGGTATGGCTTGCGTGGATCCCCCAACGTATCCTTACCCAGAATCCCTGCAAACCTCAATTTTAGCTGAAAAAATCACTTTTTTCACACATTTTGTGTGGGAAAGTGTGGCATCACTGGCCTCACACAAATTTCCTACCACCCAGCGTTCCCCAGGTCTCCCGATAAAAATGGTGCCTCACTTGTGTGGGAGGCCCAAGTACCCGCGACAGGCAAGGGCCCAAAACATTTTTTGATAGGCAATGTTGATGTTGCCTCAAAACGTTTTGTGTCCTCGCATGTCGCGGGTACTTGGGCCTCCCGCACAAGTGAGGCACCATTTTTATCGGGAGACCTGGGGGAACGCTGGGTGGTAGGAAATTTGTGTGAGGCCAATGATGCCCCACTTTCCCACACAAAAATGTGTGAAAAAAGTGATTTTTTCAGCTAAAATTGAGGTTTGCAGGGGATTCTGGGTAAGGAAACGTTGGGGGATCCACGCAAGCCATACCTCCCTGGAAGCCCCCGGGTGTCTACTTTTCAGAAATGTGTGTGTTTGGTAGGTTTCCCTAGGTGCCGGCAGAGCTAGGGTTCACAAACTACAGCTAGGCACTTTGCCAAAAAAGGGTCATTTTTCACTGCGAAATTGAGGTGTGACCACGTTGCGTTTTGCACCGTTTCCTGTCGCAGGCACTAGGCCGACCCACACAAGTGAGGTACCATTTTTCTCGTAAGACTTTAGGGAACGCAGGGTGGGTGGAAATTTGTGGATCCACGCAGATTCCAGAACTTTCCACCACAGAAATGTGGGGAAAATGTGTTTTTTTGGACAATTTTTTATGTTTGCAAGGGATTCTGGGTAACAGAACCTGGTGGGAGGCAGTCAAGTCACCCCATCCTGGATTCCCCTGGGTGTCTAGTTTTCAAAAATGTATAGGTTTGCTAGGTTTCCCTAGGTGCCGGCAGAGCTAGGGTTAAAAAACTACAGCTAGGCACTTTGCCAAAAAAGGGTCATTTTTCACTGCGAAATTGAGGTGTGACCACGTTGCGTTTTGCGCCGTTTCCTGTCGCGGGCACTAGGCCGACCCACACAAGTGAGGTACCATTTTTCTCAGAAGACTTTGGGGAACGCGGGGTGGGTGGAAATTTGTGGATCCACGCAGATTCCAGAACTTTCCACCACAGAAATGTGGGGAAAATGTGGTTTTTTTGACAATTTGTTAGGTTTGCGAGGAATTCTGGGTAACGGAACCTGGTGGGAGGCAGTCAAGTCACCCCATCCTGGATTCCCCTGGGTGTCTAGTTTCCAAAAATGTATAGGTTTGCTAGGTTTCCCTAGGTGCCGGCAGAGCTAAGGTTCAAAAACTACAGCTAAGCACTTTGCAAAAAAAGTGTCATTTTTCACTGTGAAAATGTGGTGCGTCCACGTTGCGTTTTGCGCTGCTTCCTGTCGCGGGCACTAGGCCTACCCACACAAGTGAGGTACCATTGTTTTTGGAAGACCTTGGGTAACGCGGGGTGGGTAGAATTTTGTGGATCCGCGCAGATTCCAGAACTTTCCACCACAGAAAAGTGAGGAAAATGTGTTTTTTTTTACCAATTTTTTAGGTTTGCAAGGGATTCTGGGTAACAGAACCTGGTGAGAGCCAGTCAAGTCACCCCGTCCTGAATTCCCCTGGGTGTCTAGTTTTCAAAAATGTGTAGGTTTGCTAGGTTTCCCTAAGTGCCCGCAGAGCTCGGGTTCAAAAACTACAGCTAGGCACTTTGCAAAAAAAGGGTAATTTTTCATTGTGAAAATGTGGTACGTCCACGTTGCATTTTGAGCCATTTCTTGTTGTGGGCACAAGGCCTACCCACACAAGTGAGGTACCATTTTTATCGGGAGACTTAGGGTAACACAGAATTGTAGAGCAACTGTTATTACCTATTGACTTTCGATGCATTTCTGCATTCCAAATGAAAGACAATGTGTAAAAAATAAGTCATTTTGAAAAATGACCTATAATTCTCATGCTAGTATGGGTACTCCCAATTTCGGAAATGTACAAATATCTACTGTTTCTAAAATCTACATTTTGTTCCCATTTCAGAAATACATAGGTGTCTTTCATAACAATTTTTCCATATATACATTTTCCCAAAATAATTGCCATATACCCGGTACATAATAAAAAACCATTGCAAGATGCTGCTCAGTTATTGGCTCTGGGTTGTCGGGTTCTTGGTGAACCTACAAGTCCTATATATCCCCACAACCAGAAAGGTCCAGCGGATGTAACGGTATATTGCTTTCAAATAGCTGTCATAATTAGAAGAAGTTACAGGTGAAAACGTTGACACAAATGGCAGTTTTTTTCAACTACTTTTCAATTTTTCCTTCATTTAACTGTTAGTTTCTATAAGGAAAACTTTAAGGATCTACACAAATGACACCTTGCTGAATTCAGAATTTTGTCTACTTTTCAGAAATGTATGGCTTTTCAGGATCCATTATTGGTTTCATACCCATTTCTACCATTAACTGGAAGGAGGTTGAAAGCACAAAAAATAGCAAAAATAGGCTATGTCCCAGAAAAATGCCAAAACTGTGTAAAAAAGTTGGTTTTCTGACAAAAGTCTGCTTGTCCCTGAAAGCTGGGAAGATGGTGATTTCAGCACCACAACCCCTTTTTGATGCCATTTGCAGGGAAAAACAAGACGCTTTCATCTGTAGCCCTTTTTCGCATTTTTCCCAAAAAAACAAAATTTTGCTGTATTTTGGCTAATTTCTGGGTCCCCTCCAGGGGAATCCACAAACCCTGGGTACCTTTACAATCCCCATGATGTTAGAAAAAAAGGACGCAAATTTGGCGTGGATACCTTATGTGGTCAAAAAGTTACAGGGGCCTAAGCGCGCACTACCCCAAATAGCCCAAAAAAGGCTTAGCACAGGGGGGGAAAAGGCCTAGCAGCGAAGGGGTTAACCCAGATCTCTGACTGGGCGTGAATGTTCGGCAATGTTCAGCATTTCTTCCATCATCTTTTTGTGTTGCCTCAATGCCATGGACTTTCCACGCTTGATGCTTTAAAAACAAAATACAACCTTTGGAAGCACCATTTTGGACACTCAAAGTAGCTTTCTTTTATTATTTAGTGATTTTGAAAAACTCAATAAAGATATTTCACAAAAAAATTGAAAAGGGTGCAGGTTAGGACTTTAGAACAACTTTTGTGGCCTGCATTAGAACAGGAGCACTCCCCATGGCAAGATTACTTGAATAGCTCTCTGAATGCCTTAGACCCACACGATTTCTGGTCCGCCAATCTCCCTCTGAAGCGGACTTCGAGATTACTATTAAAATAAGCAAAAATTATCTCGACAAACTGTGACAGGAAGGCTCTGAAAGAGAAATGCCATGGGAGCTGGGCCATCAACCTTTATAACCCTTGTGCTTCCAATTTATCTGTTATTAACAGCAGGATCCAGGTGATGAGCCATAGTCTGGTATTATTGGGGCACGGCTTGTTTCTGAAGTTATTTAAGAATTATCATGGCCATATGGGGGCCTTTTTTGGATCTTGCCCAACAGACAGCTTTTAGCTCTTGCGGGACATACAAAAAACTTACAGCGAGCTTAAAGCCTGCAGCTCACTGCTGGCTGGCTTCATTGTCACTCTTTTTTATGTGAGTCTTATACAATGGTTTGCCTTCCTCTTCTTGTGTTTGTCCCTCCCCTAGTACATAGTCTTTTTACTGTCCTTTTGATTGGATGACCGGTTTCCTTCCATTGCTCACATTCTGGGCGCTACTTTTCCCCCCATTCCATGTTGCTCCATTCGCTGCCCCCCCCCCCCACCCCCACCCACCCATTGCTTCCTCCCCTTGGCTTTTTTTTATATTGTTTTATAAATTATTTACCTCCCCACTTCCCTAGCCATTGCTCTCACCACTCTATTACTTCCCCCTACCCTCTCCTTCATTGATCCCCAGTCACTACTGGTCATTAAATAAATGTTATATATTAAAGTATAAATATATATTTCCTGAAGGACCCAGCAACTGCGATTTGCTGCTGGCCCGCTCCTCTTTTAAAAAAGCAATTTCATGTAGGTATTTTTTTATTTACCGATACAGGCATCCTCCACCATTTTGGATCAGTGAATAACAAAGAAAATGGCAGTCGCAGCAAGTAGTAGGTGTGTGCATGAGTGCCTCCGTCATCAAGCGTGCATGCAGCTACTGAATGACGCAGCACTAGTAGGGTCATGACGTATATGCACGTGTTGCTTTATGACGCTTTTTTTGCTAATGCTGAAACCATTGGCAAAAAACCTTAGGTTTTTATCAATGCCGTGCAGCGTCTCCAAAAAGCACTGGCAATCCAACAGATAACAAATGTGAGACCAGTTAGCTTTGGAAATACTGGTTTTCTTTGTTAGGTGAGCAGAAAACAAAATCTGAAATAAAGGAAAATATTTGTGATGTTTTAATAATCAGAAACCAAAAATTGGACTGAGCTGTCTCCAGGAGAGTTTTCTTACATTAATTTGAGACAGTCTTCTGCCAGAAACAACCCTTCAACTGTGTGCAAGCTCATCGTTCACACTTTACTCCCATGATGATACCATCAAGCCCACTACTCTGTCAAAAGACACAGGGGACCCACCTGAACGAAAGTCTTTTGCGGTTGTAAAGCCTGCAAGTCGCACAAGCACAGGCTTTGCAACTACAAAATAGTGTTTTGAAACATACAAAAGTTACCCTGCAAGTCAGAAAAGTCTTCCAACCTGCAATAAGTTGTGTGACCCTTTCCAAATCGCTTATAGGAAGGGGCATCATATTTGCAATTAGTGACGTAGTTAAGAGGGTTGGGGGCGGTTCACCGTGGGTTTTACTTTTTTGGGGGGTGGCCCTTTTGGGGGAGGGGGGGCAGTAATTCACATGAGATGAACAAGCGCAAGGTAAGTGGTTTTATTTTTTTTAATTTAATTTCCCTCGTCGTCGTCTGTCGACTCCAGCTCCCCCTCCTCCCCTGCTCCCCTCCTCCCAAACCCCACTCTTACCTGCACTGGTCGTCACTGGGCGCCAAACTCAAGGACTGCCCCGGGCAGCAAAAGCTGTAGCTACACCACTGAATGCAATGTATCAGTGGTTTGCGACTACAACTGCAGTCTGCACCACGGATCAGTTCCCCTCCCCCTTTCCCGAGTTGGGATGGTAACTGATTCGCAAAGGGGGCCTTACCCCTTGATAAGCTTGACCTTTGGGAATCGTGGTGGGCAGCCTCAGGGGGAGCACACAGTGGTTTGCATCCTGCCTCCACTGTCATTCATTCAAGTGAACATATTCTTTTAAAGCAGCACGAGTTCCTTTAAGGTTTCAAACCAGTCGGAGTTCAATTTGCACATGCTGGGCTTTGTATTGCATTATTTAATAACACACTAACTGAAAAATGGAGGAGCATCTCATAGAGACAAAAAGACATACAAAAAGAATGGCAAAACTAAAAACAACCAGCTCAAAGATTAATAGATGGGGGATATAGGGCAGTTCAGAACGAAGAATTACTGGATATTGTGAGAAACTGCAACTTTGATTTCCTGATCCTTTTCAGACTGAGGAAATGATAAGGCACAATACTTAATATCCATAGTACTTGGAAAGTTTAACCTATGTCCCATGCATTGTTGTTACAATATACTAGAACTAGGGAGAAGGCCATATGCATGTATCCTATCCAGTCTAGGTATTAGTGGAGGAATGTAGGAATGTCTGGAGTTTGAGATATAGGATTTTCAGGGCTCTAGGATTATTAAGGTTTCCTGGTATTTGACAGACTGGAAGGAAGATGTTCCAAGGAACTAGTCTTGAAGGTCCTTTGATTTAAGTGTGCATACAGACAGAATCGCACAACTGTTTCTTTTTTGCTTGGATTTTTCGGGGCGGGTGGGGGGGGGGGCCATGGCGACTAGCTAAGCAGCAGGTCAGTAGCTCTCTCCTTAGGCAATAGAATTATAATGTGATTTTCCTTTTGCCTACAGGGTCATCATTGCGAAGTGCAGCAGTGTTGCAAAGTCATCCTGGGCACCCCCCAACTTTTTGCTGAGTGGTACTGGTGGTAACTGACTCGGACTGACCCTGGGCTCTGCCTAACCAGGCCCAGGGCCAGTGCTATGCTGAAAACACTTAGAATACAGTGAAAACACCTACATACACTAGGGTACACTAAGGGTTGGGGTACCCCTGTGATTGGCATGACCTACCCCATAGGGCCATAGTATATATTAGGGCAGGGGGATTGAAACTACCCATCAGTCCCTAGTATAAATAGGGCATGGCAGTTTAGAGGCCAGCAGACCTTTCTGCACTTGCATGTGTACACTGCTAGCCTGAGGTATTTTTAAAAGTGGCTCTGTGTGGGAGGACTGCTTTTAAAAAGTAAATTGTGCCCAAACTCGACTTTTGTGTTTCGGGCACTTAAAAATGGTTAACCTACAATGTTTGGGCATATTAGGTACCGCCAGGGTCTTCCCTAGGTGTCCCAGGGGTGGGGGGTCAGGTATCTATAAGGTAGACCCTTATAAAAGGAGTTTTATATGCCCTGGGTTAAGTGAAATTGCACATTTCACTCCCCACATTGTGATAAAGTGCTGCCCAAAATTGACTTTGGTGGTAGGAGCACTGTGGAGGGAGGATCTGCAATATTTTTACATATTCAGAACCCCTAAAGTCTCACCTACGTGTTCCTGGGGTGGGGGTCCTGTAGATATATGTAGCGTACTTATAAAATATGTTTTTATAAGCACTGGTGCTGGAAAAATGGCCCAAGTCACTTTTCCCATTGCAAATCCCATGCCATAGGTTGACACTGGAAAAGGTTATTAGTTAATAACTGGAGAAAGAGAAGCCATAAAACTAGGATTAAAGGACTCAGTAGAATGGTAATGATAAATCCAACAATATGGTATTGTTGAATTTATTGTAAAATGTACAGACAAGAAGTTAAGACTTTTTTTTGTCTGCAAGCCAAAATTCAACCCTGTCCTGCTCTGCCCTGATTGGTCAGAGATACGTGGGTGAGCCTGGCTGCTTTGAAGGTGATAAATGACCCCTGGGGTTAGGAAGCCTCTTGGGGAGGAGAGGTTGCTGGGCATAGGAATGCCAGAGCAGGGGGAGGATTCGTAAACCATGGACTTCAAGCGAAGGGGAGGACCCCTGTTCACCTCTAGCCTGATGCTAGGATTAAGGAAGGAATGATCAGATGCCAGGGGGAGGGAATATGGAGAATAGCCATCCTAGGGGTGTGTCTAGCCAGGTCTTCTCTGCCTGCTGAAAATTCTGACATATTGAATTTTGGAAGAATAGTGGTTTCTGGGTTAGCATTTTGCCACACTCTGCAGGAAGTTGTCAGATCTTTGGGTGGAACCCTGCAGCTCATTGGACAGGAGTGACCTCCTGCCTGACCCCAGAGAACACTGAATAGCTATCTGAGAAGGGCAGAGCCCCTCAGATCTGCTGATTGAAACTTAAGAGAATCAGAAGGGTCTGCGCTGAAGAGTTTGATGTACATTTCCAAAGGCCTGAACTCTGAAGATTGCGCCTTTTTTGCACCATTTGAAACTACAGCCCTGTGGATCAAACCTGCTTCAAAAGGACTAAAGAGTGGACTCCCTGCAAGCTACAGGTTAACAGAGCTCACCTGGACATCACCACAAAGAATCCCCAGCCTGGAGTACTACCAGTGGTTTTGTAAGGGTTTTGTTCAAGTGGATTGCAGGAATTGAAGTCTCACGCTTTCAAGGACCCTCTTGGAGATTCCAGAACCTTGGATTGTGTGTTGGATACTTTGGGACCCGCAAGAAGAACTTCAGGAAGAAGTTCTAACTGGACCCAGCCTGCTGGAGGTGGCTGCACAACAGTGGTGAGAAATCCTCCAGAACAATTGCTAAAGGTGAATGTGTCCCTGTCAGAACAAACAAAATGACTAAAAGGGGCACTGTTGGTTTCTAAGCACTAGAGAGTGACTAATCTTTAAAAATTCACATCTCTGGTTCCCTACAGTGTTTTTTTTCGTTTTGGTGTCATTTAAAAGATACAAATATTTCCTATTTTTATAAATTGGTGTTGGATTTTTATTTTGTGTTGTGTCTTAATTATTTACTGAATTGGTGTTTTTAAATGCTTTACATACCGGTCTTTGAAGTTAAGCCTGCCTGCTTGCAGCAACGTTACCAAGGGTTGAGCATAGGAATAGTTTTCCAAGACCTATTCTGAGCCCTATACTGTGTTAGTGGCCTTATTGCCAGTGGCAGACCTACATTTGCCTCTACCAATAATCCACTTTCCAACAAGCAGAAACAGGAACGGCAAGAGAAGGATAATAGAAATTTCCCCCAAAGTGGTCTACTCCAACACAGAGCATTTCACACAGAGTTGGGGTAGAGCAGCGCTAGAATGGAAACACAAACAGCGTGCAGTAACACACATTACCCTGCAGGGGAACAGTGGTACAGTCAGCACAGGCACATGGTGCATTTGTAGTCAAAGTAGTCTTTCTATGAGAAGCGAGGAACAATTTGCGGCGAGTCGGATGTCGTTGGCATCAACCCTTGGCCAAAAGCAAGGAGGGAACACTTGTCTCGTGAAATAAGAGAAGCAAGGCACAGCACACCAGACAGTAAGTGAAGATGCAGGACTTTTAACAAAGGGGGCAGGATATATCAAAGATAATGCCGACAGGGGTGCAAAAGGGATTATCTCTTGAGAAGTGCCAAAACAGTGGAAGTGCGGGGCAAGGGTAAAGTAGTAAAAGAATAACAAATTTCAAGCAAAAAAAGTATTTATCCACCATGTGAGGGGATCGCGAAGAAAAAGTGACTTTGTAAGTCTGGAAAAAATTTGGAATGAGACCTTAACGAGAAATACCGCTCCTAAGGAGGGTCAAGAGGAAGTGAGAACAAGTCTAAAACTAAAAATTAAACCCAAAAAAACACCCTCTTAAAAAACCTTTTGTTTAAGGGTCAATTACAGAAGGTGACTGAGCCTAGAGAAGAACAGCACACTAAAATGGCAGGAGTGGATCCGTGTGCTGGGACTAGGGTCCCTCGGAAAGGGGACCTTAAACCTAAATCAAACTGAGGACAGTTTGTTTCCTTGATGGAGGAGAGAATTATAGGGCTAGACATAGAGAAGAGATATAAGATACTCGCGGGAGAAACAGGGGGAACTTGTAAATTAAGAAGCAGTACTTAAGGAATCTAATGAGGAGTAGAGAATGTTTTGCAAACAAGGAAGGTAATGGATGAGTCGAGAGAGTTGGGAGATGCTCCCAAGGGAAATATCAAGGAGATGTACAAAAAATGTTGTTAGCACTGACCACTGAGATCAAGACAAGGTGTACCAAATCAGAAGATAATCAGAAGGAAATACATGAGGTATGTGAGACATTGGAAAATAAGTTACAGAGCTAACCACAAGGGACTTACAGATCTGAGATGTAGAAGCGAAATGTTAACATTCTGAAAGGGCACAACAGAGTGTTCTGGTATAATATAATGTGAAGACCATAAGCATCACATTGCAGTGAACCTAAGGTTGGGAAACCATCACTGATTATGAATCCAGAGATTAACGCCTTGCAACATGGAAACACCTAGTGAGTTGGTCCATTCCCATTGCGGAGAGTTTGTTACTGTTTAAGACAGCAGTTTCCTAAGACAAAAGGTCTCTTTTTGATCTTAATGTTAGCTCTGAAAGAACCTTTAACTGAAGTATGAGTCTTTTACTCCTTGTGTCGGTCATTCGTAGGTTGCTTCAGGGTCACTTGCACTACCGTCTCTGTGGCTACTTAAAACAGCACTGAATGAAAACTGAAGCTGCAGCTTAGTAGTAACTGCTCACTGCCCCTCCTAAGTGACTCCAAGAGCAAATAGGCAAGACTTAAGACATTTTCTGAAAGCAAGATTTGATTGGTCTTGGAAGTACAGCAGGTGAGCACTCTCATGTGTAATACTTAAGATAGGTAAAGGGACGGCCTTCATGTGACATTTTGTGAATCCTGGGGGTCAATAGCAGGTCTAGAGTTCTAGAAGGGTCAGAAAAGTTTGTGCTGAAAAATAGGGCCTCTCCAGAGATAAAAATACGACAAACACACAGGCACTTAGAAAGTGATCGCTAGACGACAGGGAGCCAAAATAAATTTTACTAAATGGTTAGAAATGCAAGATCACAAATTAGCCTTAACAGTAAATGAGCAGCAGAATTTTGTTTGATCTGCAAACAGTTGATTAAATAAGTAGACAGCACTTTCAAGAAACAAACCAATGTTCAAGACTTTATTTACCCGAGGAGCTAGAGATCACGATGCATTGAAAAGTAATGTTGAAGTTTTTAGCTGTTTCAACCACTGACCGTGGATGTCTAGATCAGCTAGCTTCAAAAGATCAGGCTAGATGGAGGGCTGACCTCCTGTAAATAAACCCATTTCTGGTTTGAATTCAGTTCCAAGGTACAGTTGTTCGTCCAATTTAGTACTGCTCAAATGTATTTTTAAAGCTTGGCCTAAGGAAGATGTTGTCAAGTCTCAAGTTAACATCATCCCTATAGATCATAAATGATTATCCAAAGGAATGAATAAGAAAAGCCAGTGGAACACCATATAAATTGAGTGAGATTAAGAGAGGAGCCCTGTGGGACTACTCAGGACACAGATCTGAGCTTTGACTGATACTGAGGGGGAGGGAGAGTGGGAAGCAGCAGTTGGAGAGACATTAAATATTCCAAGCCGAGGCTTTAGATCTACCCTGCATCATAAAGCAAAGAATAGAGAAGTGAAGGATCCCAAAGGTTTTTCTCTAGAAGCCCACCTCTGGCACTGCTGAATGCAGGAGTTGCAAAATACCAAGTCTGTCTATTCTTGAATCTACAAAACTATAACTCCCGTCTCTTCATCTCACTCTTCCAGATTTCTTTTTCATCCCTGGTTTCTCCCTTTGTCACAGTGTTCGTATCTATATCTTCTTCTCACCGTTCTTTTCAGTCTTTCTCTGTGTCAAAGTCTGATAAAAAAAATTAAGCCCCAGTCCCCAAAAATGAGTGTGAATGGTCACCAACAGCAACCACCAGAGCAAATGAAACACCATCTCTTTTCCAAGTTTACAGGCATTAAGAAGGTCATTATTACCCAGATGCATATTTAAAGCATTTTTAGCAGAGCAGGGATCAAGAGGGGAACTACATTTTATGGAGATGTGATGCATTCATCTGAAAAAGCCTAAGAATGACGAGAACATTATATATCTATATAGGTTTCCAGGACGTAATCCATAATATCTTCGCACATCAGAGGTATTTTATTTAATAAGGCTGGAGTAAATCTAATGTTATTTTACTATGTTAAAAACTTCTGTGGAAGAGGTATTAGCAGATGCTCTTAGATCCAACTAAAATAGGACACAGAATTGTTTATGGGCTTTACATATGATGAGATAGCCATTCTTAAAAGGTGTTTGAACAGTCATGGTGTCAGGCTCTCTCAAAAGATTAGAAGACATGGTTCATTTCTGCCAGTTCCTTGCATATTCTAGTATCCACATCACAAGCCAGTGTGAAGGCCTGTGGGTTGTCAGAGAGGACAGAGAGGACAGATTCAAATTATTTGCCTTAGAACAGCATCAGGAAGTGATGAAACTGGCCACAGTAGTGGGCTTAGAGCATGCAATGGACCATGGAATTTAAAATAATATAGCCGAGTGGTCAGTCCAAGACATCATAATGATGACAGCGATCGTAGTATGTGTGAAAGAAGAAGACAGGAGCTAAACTACAAATCCTACTGTATGAGTCGGGGTACTGCCTAGTTATACGAGGCCAACAGCAGTACTAGAATTGATTTGATTCTGGTGCTGGAAGATCAGAGGTCTCTTCCTATATGTTGAAAATTCAAGAATTAGTTATTTAATGGCATACAGAACTAAGGGAGGAAAAATGTCCACTAGTCTTTCCAAAATCATCAATATTCCCTGCAGTTTAGGAGACCAGAACTCACGTTCACGAGTTTGGGGTTGAACTTGGGAGAGTGAAATCCACCAGTTTCATTTGGCTAAAGTATAACCTGTGAAGGAGATACAGATTCCTTTATCATAACTGCTAATCTACCTCCGGTTTTATCTTTCTGGTCAAAAGAGGTTTTTAAAGGACCGAGGACAAAAATGATTATATCGTAAAAAAGATGAATCCCTCAACCAGGTTTCAACAAGAAAAAAAATCCCTTAGGCAGGTTTCAGTGAGAAGAAAAATGTCAAGGTGTTATCTAAATTTAATTCAGGGACCTTGCGTTTGTGCTTCCAGAAGGACGTAATATGAAGTAGGGCAACCTTGATGCAACTGGGTGACTGGAAACAGTTGACATAAGGATGGCCTATGCAATACTGAAAACAGTCTCACCTATTACCAGATGATTCATGTTGAGAAGCTAGGTTCTGGAGTAGGTAATAGGAGAGGTCACGCTCTGGTTAGGGTAAGCCAGGCACGGTGGTTGATACTCGGCATAGCTGGGACGTGGGAAGGCTGGTCTTTAACAATCTAGCCGCTCATCTACATCAGAGGCCCCATTAATAGCGTTGACATACTAGCTATAATGGCAGGAAGGATCGGTGAGGAGTGAAGAAAATTAGGACAGATAATTAAAATAACAAGCATTGGCATAGCCAATAGGTCTCGCCTTTGGGACCTTATAAGTGTTTAGCCATGCAACAGTTGGTGTTGTTGCACTAAGGATATTGTGCTGCATACCTAAATACTTATAAGCTCCCAAAAGCGAGACCTGTTGGCTATGCCAATGCTTGTTTTGTATTTATTATACGCAGCATTTACTACAATCTAGTTTCAAACCACATGAGAGAAGAAGACAATTGAAGGGGAAAGAATTGCAAAGTACATATGCAGGGAGAGACATTGTAAAGGAGAGAAAATTACGAACTGATGAGGAGTTAATTTGGCATCATGAGAGGGCTGTCTCATGTTGGAGTCAGGGGAGTTTTCTGCACAAGGGAGGCAGTTTGTTCTAAAATTCTGTAAGTGAAGTGGCGAGTTGTTTCCCTCCTAGTCTTTTCCTTCTTCATTTAGTGATGGAAAGCGAGATATCTTTTTATGGAGCATAGGTTTCATCCAGACTGGGTCTGTATTCATTTATCTGGGAGATATTTGGAAGCTTTATGGTCGTTGCTTTCCAGATATTGCAGAGGGTGTTTAATATAACTTGTTGTTTGATGGGCTGCCAGTTGAGTTTGGAATGACAGGCGGTTATGTGATTGTGGTTTTTCAGATCAAAGATGATTCTTATGCCTCTGTTTTGGACCAATTGTAATTTTGTCAGAGCCTTTAATGTGGCATTGAAGGAAACTGGTGAGCTGTAGAATAATCTGGACAGGACTAGAGTTTGAATGAGGAGGATCCATTGAGTTATGCCAAGCATGAGGCAGATTTTGGAGATGTGCAGGAGGTGATGTTAAGTATTAGTTTTCGCTTGACCTTGTGGAGTGAAAGATAGATATAACATAATTGAATGTCCAATAAGTGGAGCATGGCACGGAACAATGCCAAGTTGAAGTCTATATCCGAAACATTGAACAACTTTGATCACACACCATGAAACCATGCAGGAATTTAGGAGGGATATAGAGGCCTGATACACTCAATCAAGGAACACCTAGTCTGCCATATTGGGGTAAAAAAGTAGTAGAGGCAAGTCACACGGAGGGCTCGAGGCAAGCACATACGTAGTGGAGAGCATTGACTTTTGAGTTTCACCCACAACTGCATGGTATGAGCTAGGAAGCAGGCACCTGGAGGCGCAGCTCATGTGTATAACACTGCACAGTGAGGGGTTCTTTGCCGTGGAGCTCAGTAGAAGGTAGTTCTAATTGGAAAGGCACAATGGCCATGACATCAAGTCCTAAATCCCCATGAAAACCAAACAGGGCAAAATAAACGCTTTCTCCAGCAGCAGACCTCCGTGATGAGCGACAAGCACAGAAAAGGTGAGGGAGAGTCACTTGAAATCAGACACTTCTTGTGCTTTGCAGACATCTTCGTTTAAACTGTCCTATTACTACCCATTGCTTGTGAACTTCGAAAATTTGATTTGAGAGAGTTCTGGTGATAACTGCCTTAATGTAGAAGATTATTTCTGTCAGAGGATTTGGTTACACCCTGATGAAGATAACTTGCTTTCATGAGGTACTTTGACATTCAAAAAGGGTAGGCTTTCTATTTGAAAGTTGGATGCCAAGACAATTCCCTCATGTTTCTATTGCAATTCTTTCTTTTATGTTTAAGTATCAGTTTGGGGGGGGCGTGGCCAGGATGGTGAGCGGGTAGGACGCGTCCCGCTTGTCTCCCCGCTCCCATCGGCCCACCGAGTGGTTCCCCGGCGCTACAATGAGCTGCAGACCCCCGACTGCGACGGGGAAGGTGCGGCGCTCTGGGAGAAAGCCCTAGGACTCCCGACGACAGCGGGGGCGGCCCGAAATTCCTGATCAGGCGGAGCTGATTCGGCGGCGCAAAATGGCGGCTGAGGCCGAGACGGAGAACTGAGGGCGGTGCCTGGTGGGAGCCTGCTGGCGTGGGCCTGAACGAATCGGGGCGGGTCCCGACTGGGCCCTGAGCGGTGTTGGAGCTGCGGAGGAGTGTGCTTTGTCGGAGGCCTGGCGGACGGTGCCCCCGACACCGGAGAGGAAGGAGGAGTGGCCGGGCGTCTCAACGCCGATCCACCACGAGGGCCGTGGGAGGCCTGGCCTGAACACCTGCGGCTGGCGTGAATGGGGAATGTGCAGCCGGGGGGCCCCCTGGGAGCTGCGCACCTGGAGGTGAGGGGTCCGGTGACCCGTGGTGGGCTTGCAGAGATTGGGGGCCCCCAGGGACTGCCGCCAGGCGGCGTACTGCAATCTGGGCTGAACCCCTGACACCCGGAGCGGCCTGCGACCCGGGAGCAGAGGGGGCCTGGGCCGGGAGCCCACCAGCCGCCTGGATCTCGGAGTGGTGGCCTGGAGTGGGGGACATAGGGGACCGAAACGGGGATTGCCCAGGAGTCGGTGCCTTCTGAGGAGCCTACCCCGCGACTGAGGCCTTGGGTCCAGGGACACTTCGTGCTGCAGGGCAGAGGCGGGCGGAGGACGGGCTCCCTGACCGGGGGCGAATTTGAGGCGCGCGGCCACACCTCTGTTTGGGCTAGGTGGGGCCCTTCTTGAAATCGGTGCCCCTCACATGGCCCTACAATAGACTGACCTGGCGAGCTCTGCACGGGGGGGTACGGAATGGCCAGCAGCGGCCTGCGGCGTGGACCGCGCGCAAGGAGCCATCGACCGGGTCCCCGTTGGGAGCCGACGAGGAGCCCACTGGCATTGGGAGCGCTCTCCCCCCCAGCCGGGACACAGACATGTCCACCACACGGGGCAGAAAAGACAAGGAGAAGGGGAGAGAAGATCGGACGGTGAAGGACCTGTTCACCAAGATGGCGACTTCGGCGAGCGGAGGGGGCCGGGTCTCCCCAGCACTATCTGAGAGACAGGAGACTGACCAAGCGGATGAGCCGGTCACACGTGCCTTCCTCACCCAGCTATTCTCGGCCCTGCGGGATGACCTCCATGCCCTTAAAAGAGAGTTTGCAGATGAACTGAAGGAGGTGCGTAGAGATGTAGACGCGGTGGGCGAGCGGGTGTCGACGATGGAAGACCATGAACACTCCCGGGATGAGGAAGTTGAACTTCTCCAGCAAGAGGTGATCCGCCTGAGGGACCAACAGCTAGATCTCCAGGCCCACGCGGAGGACCTGGAGATCCGCTCCCGCAGGAATAACATAAGGGTACGGGGTGTGCCGCCCAAAGACGAGGACCCTGACGTCACCGGGTATCTCCAGGTGCTGTTCCGCCACGTACTACAGGAGCCCCAGGACTTTGCCATCAAGATTGATAGGGCCCACAGAGTCGGATTTCAACGCAAGGCCCCAGCACCCCCCCTCCCCCCCAGATATACTGGCTTTCCTGCCGGACTATCAGCTTAAGGAACTCATCCTACGTAAGGCGCGAGAGTCCCAACCCCTGGTTTTTAAAGGCCATACCATTGCACTGTACCAAGACCTGGCGGCCTCGACCCTCCAGAAACGCAGGGACTTCAGGCCGCGGTCACGACCTATCTTCGCAACCAGGGGGTCTCCTACTCGTGGGGACACCCGTTTCGAATTATTTTCAAGTGGGACGGCAGGCTGCGGCAGCTGCGCTCCCTTTCGGAGGCATGTCAGCTTCTGGATATTGAAAGGGACACGGCGGAGGAAGCCCTTCGACCAGAAAGGAAGGACCGACGAGATCGCTGGCAGAGAGTGGGGGGCAAGTGCAGGTCTGGGACGTCCCCGGGACCGAGCCCTGAGACGATGGCAAAGGAGCGCCAAGCAGTGCTGGCCTCCCGGACGGCAGATTCTGGCACCGGGGCTGATGCCTGAACAGCAAAAGGGGACAGATAAGTGTGATTGAGCAATGCCGGGGGGGCGGGCGGGGGCGGGTGGGACGTTGCTGGCCACGGATGCACTCCACTGACTATCTCACTGAGGAGACGCGGTTTAGAACCGCGGCTTCTGGACAATATGTTCGATTTTGTTTGATGGGTTTGTTGGGGTTAGGGTGGGGGGGGTCGTCCGATATCCAGGTTCCATGGCAATATGTTTTTCCTCTGGGGCCCACTGAGGTGGTTGAGCTTCTACCGGCCTGTTGCCCCTGGGGTTCCCTGCATATTCACGCTGGCCTCCTTGGTTTGGGGGGGGTCCCCACTAGGAGCTCCTCTTCAGCAGCACAGTATGTTATTCCCATTGATATGAAGCCTGTGAAGATCCTAACCCTTAACGTGAAAGCACTTAACAATCCAGTGAAGAGGCGGGCGGTACTATCGTATCTGGAGAATGCGGAGGCAGATGTGTGTCTTCTGCAGGAGACGCACCTTCTGGCCAAGGATGTCCATCGTATGCGCTCTGGGGCGTTCCCCTCCCAATATTTTTCATCCCTAGGGGAAAAAAGGGCGGGGGTGGCCATACTTGTTTCTAGACGATGCCAAGGGGTGGTGCAGGGGAAGGTAGCGGAGCTTCGGGGGAGATTGCTGGCATACACCTTCAAATTTGGAACTCCCTCCGTGGTGCTGGGTTCTATATACGCCCCTAACTCCGGGCAGGAGCCCTTCCTCCGGGCTGCCCTCACTGATTTATTGGCGCCACAGAGCCGCATGACACTAGTTGGGGGGGACCTCAATATCGTCATGGACTCCGGGATGGATCGGTCCCACTCTACCTATTCCCAGGGGGGGGGAAACTCTCCAGCACCGGGAGGGACTGGTTGCGGGAGGTGGGCCTGACGGATATTTGGAGGGCGGCACACCCCACATCCAGACAATACACGTTCTATTCCCATGCCCACAAGTCTTACGCCCGGCTGGACCACTTCTTGGGGACTGGGGAGGTCAATGCAGCGGTGCGGGAGGTGTGCATAGAGCCTATGGCACTTTCGGACCACGATGCGCTCTCGGTCCAGGTTATGCTGACTCAAACCACATACAGGGCAGGCAGCTGGCGCCTTAAGCAAAGCATGCTCCATAATGCAGAGGTGGAGCGGCAGCTCCTTACATGCATTAAAGACTACCTCACTATAAATGACACACCTGACGTTGCCACCACAACACTGTGGGAAGCTTTAAAGGCGGTGGTGAGGGGTGAGATTATTGGGATTGCAGCGGCACATAACAGAGAGCGCAGGGAGACGAGGGCCTTAATGACGTCCCAGGTGGCGGAGTTAGAGAGGATCCACAGTCGGACTGGGGCCCCTAGGATTTGGCGTCAGCTCAAGGCGGCGAGGGCCCAGCTGGCCGCCCTTGACCTAGACAGGGCGGAATACGCAGCGGTTCGCCTGAAACATTCCTACTATGTGGGGGGCGACCGCACGGGCCGGCTCCTGGCGAATCGGCTCCGGGTCCAGAGGCAACGGGCGCAGGTCTCTTCACTACGGTCTGAGAGAGGGGGGGGGGAACAATCAAGGGCGATACGGAGATAGCGCAGGAATTTCGGGACTTTTACCAATCCCTGTACTCCGCAGAACCTCGATCGGGCTCTGATGCAAAGGCATACTTGCAGTCATTCTCCATGTCTGAGCTCTCCCCCATGCAGGCGGAATCTCTGGAGGCCCCTATCCGGGTGGAAGAGGTTATCAAAGCGATTTCGCGCCTGAAGTTGCTTAAATCTCCGGGCCCGGACGGCTTTCCCTCACTATTCTATAAGAAGTTCTGCCATACTCTGGCACCGATATTGACCAGGCTCTTTAACTCCTTCGGGAGCTCAAATCGGACCCCGGACTCCATGCTGGCGGCGGCAATTGTGGTGCTGCCTAAACCTGGTAAGGATAGGCAGCAATGTGGCTCATATCGCCCGATTTCTCTACTGAATGTAGATCTTAAGATTTTTACGGGCATTCTCGCGTCACGCCTGGGTTCCTGTATGCCATCCCTGATCGGATCAGGCAGGGTTTATACAATCCCGCCAATGTGGTGACAATACGAAACGAATGCTTCACTTAGTGGATAAGGCTCACCAGACGCGCATGGACGCGCTTCTCCTCACGATCGACGCGGAGAAAGCGTTTGACCGTGTGGACTGGGGGTTCCTGGGGTCTACCATGGAAAAATTTGGCTTGGGAGAACGGTTCCGGGAGTGGGTGGGCTGCTGTTACACCGGACCCACGGCTCGCATTCGGGTTAATGGCATCTCCTCACCACCATTTGCCATTGAGCGGGGGACCAGACAGGGGTGGCCGCTGTCGCCGCTCCTATTTGCGCTGTATATCGAGCCTTTAGCGCAGCGGGTACGGGACAACCAGAGTATTGAGGGGATCCCGTTTGGAGGAGAGACATATCCGATAAGCCTTTACGCTGATGATGTGCTGGCAGCCCTGGCGGTGCCCCGGACCTCTCTCCCGGCTTTTCTATCAGAATTAGATGCCTTCGGCCGGGTCTCTGGCTTCCGGGTCAATGTAGGCAAGTCACAGGCCTTACTCCTTGGTTCGGCCGTGTCCCCGGCACAGATCCCACAGACACCTGCGGCCGATTGGCTGACGAATATTAAGGTGACAGAGACGATCCCATACCTGGGTCTAGAAGTGGCTGCGACGGTCCAGAGGACGGCCCAGCTAAATTACGATAAACTACTGCGTCAAGCAGTAAAGGATCTTGGAGCAAGCACCAGTTGTCTCTCCTGGGCCGGGTGGCCGCAGTTAAAATGTCCCTGCTGCCTCGGGCACTTTACTTATTTCAGACTCTACCTGTTCAGCCCCCTGTGGGCGCGCTCACTTCGCTACAGCGCCACATCAACCACTTTGTTTGGGCTGGGAAAAGCTACTTGAAGCCTGATCATGGAGGACTTGGGATCCCTGACCTCCTTACTTATTATAAAGCGGCCCAATTACGTTACTTAGTGGAGTGGGCGAGGCCGGAGTCTGAGAAGCGGTGGCTTTTTCAAGACAGGGCGCTGGCGGGCATTCCCCTCTGGAAGGTCCCTTTTCTCCGGCGAGTGCAGCGACCGAGCGGACTTTTGGGCTCTCCGATTACTAAATCGGTATTAAAGACCTGGGACGGGGTGGCGACCTCCAAGCGCCTCACGACATTCCCTTCGCCACTGACCCCCCTCTTTGGCAACAGCGATTTTACCCCCAGGATGCCGGACAGTGCGTTTCGGCCTGGAGGGACGCTTCATGCCGCTCGGTGGGCCATTTGTTTGATCGCGAGGGGGTGATTCCGTTTCATCAACTAACACAGGACTACGGGATTCCGGACACGGATAGAATGGGGTATATGCAGGTACGACACTGGGTCCTTCAGCCTGGAGTGCGCGAACAGGGCAGTCGTAAACTGACTCAATATGAGAAATGGTTGATCACAAAAACGACTGATAAGGGACTAATCTCCGACCTTTATGGTATGCTTCGTGGCGGCCCAGGTGTACAGGCAACTCCGAGCCAGAAGAGATGGGGATTAGAATTGGGGGGGGGGGGACTTGTCTGCAAGGGATTGGGAGGGTATTTACTACAGAGCAAAGCATACGGCCAGGAACGTCGCTAGCGTTGAGACCGCTATGAAGATAGCGACCTACTGGTATCTCACCCGGCCCGCCTTCACAGGGGGAACCCCCAGCGGAGTCCCGCATGCTGGCGAGGTTGCGACCAGGTGGGCACATTGCTTCATATTCTCTGGGAGTGCCCCATGGTGACCGCCTACTGGTCAAGGGTTCTGGATGAGGTGGACGACTTGTTCGAGACTGAGATCCCGAGACTCCCGGTGTATGTGGTCCTGGGCCTCCCCAATCCTGTTACATTCCCCCTGAAAAGTCTGAAAGGGAGACAGATGGGGTTAGCACTAGGGGCCGCCTTACAGAATGTCCTGATGCACTGGGGGACGACCACCCCTCCCTCCCATGTGGGTTGGCTGCACCGTCTTTGGCATATTATTGGGATGGAGCGCATTTCAGCCACATTGAGTGGCTCGGTGGCATCGTTTCAAAAGATATGGAGACCCTTCCTGACACTGCTTTTAGCAGAATTTAACGAAATCACACAACCCAGGTACCTCAGGGTGCTGCGATTACCCGAGTTAGGGGCAGATCAGGCGCAGGTTGCCAGTGGATGAGGGGCCATTGGGAGCCAAAGGGATTGTTTGGGCCACACAGGGGCAGATGGCTATCGGACGGGGTTGTTTTGGGGTGGGGGAGAGGGGGGGGGATTTAAGTTCCGGGTTGCCATATTAACGATTCTTTTTGCAATGTGCTTCTTCCTTGTGCCGGCAGGGTACAAACAGCGAGACTTTTCTTCTGTACAATATACACCTGCCACACTGCTGATTTGGTTGTGTAACATCGCCTATGGCACGCTATTGATTTGGATGCTGGTATGTGTTTCGTTTTTGAAATGGTTAATAAAAACATTTAAACATAAGTATCAGTTTGGTGCCTGCCCATATGATGTCATTGATAAACCTTTGAAACATCTTCAAAAATATGTATGATTTTGAATTTGCCTATGAGCAAATTGGCAAAACATTGGACCTCTGACGAAACCACTGAAGTTACATCTAATAGTAACTAAAACTCCTGGCTACCTTGGTACAAAACACAAGCAGCAGTGTGAAAAAACTGAGAGAACGAGGATATCCTGAAACAATGTTCAAACAAGTTAAAGACACTGTTGCCAAAAGAAACAGAAATGATCTCTTGCAATTTGAAAAGTGATCCACCAAAAACAGTGTGATTTTCATTTAGAAAACACACGAAGTGCCAGTATCAATAACATTTTCCTCAAACATTGGCAAATCTTACACGTTGAACCGAATTTTAGAGAAATATTCAAATAAAGGCCTCCACTTTGCCTAGCAACACAGCTGTGACATTAAGGAACTGATATGCAGGAAATCTGAAATCCTGAAACAAAGTACACTGGTAAACAAGCAGCGACGTGCCGAAAGCATTAAAAAAAACAAGCCGCGCGGCCGCGAGACGCACTCTGTGGTGGGGGAGGGGGGAGGAGCGTTGAAGCGCAAGCAAGACGGAGAGGCGAGAGCGAGGCGCGCTTGTGCGCGTAACCGCACGCTCTATGCCTCACAAAAAGCTGTGGTCGGCTTTTTTGAAGCCCACTAACTAAAAGTCTCGCCAGAGCAGCGCATGCGCTGGCTCAGGCGAGACCTAAAAAACCAAGCCTAGCCACTCTCCCCTTAGAAAATCTTGTGGGTGGAGGTACCAGGAAAGAAAATCAAATGTAAAATAAAGGGATTAATACGGAGGTAAAACAATCAAGTAACATAAAACGAACATAAAGCAAAATGTGATCTGAATTATCAGAATTAAAAGAATAAAATAAAAATAGTGCGTAGGGCCAGGTCCCCAGTCACAAGTGGCCACACAAAACTTAAAGTTGGAATGCTCATACTGATGTGGAGGACTACTATCATTGTTCTTTGTGGTAATGTTCATGGCAAGCCAGCAACAATGGGTAGACACGATACCCTTGCCCTTCAGCTTTGTTACAATCTGAAATGCCTGCATCTGTGTCCATATTTTACCATTTTAAGACATAGCTCTTTACTATGTATTTTCTATTACCTGCAATGCTTACAGATGTGGGTATCCAAGCACTTTGTTTACCTTTTTTGTAGGGTCAATTTAGGGTGGTTTTGTTGTTCTTTTATTTATTTTGTAATTTGTAAAAAATATGCACTTTTAGGAACGTCAGCTTCCCAGAAAGGCTGGTTTATTTAGCAAGAGGTGGCTACTTTTTCTTGTTTTGCCAAATGTATTGGGCCTAGAGAGTGGGTAGATGGTTGTTAAAGAAGAATATGTCCTGGGGAGGATCTATTTTATATCATTTCATCTTGAGGCCATTTCGTTATAAGAGAGTCTGGCAAGTACACAATATAACAGCAAGTTTCTATTTTGCACCGGGTGGTCCTCTGGAGTCACCATTTGTGGCGCTCCTCGACCACACAGATCAAAGGGAGAGTCTTTAGAATTCTGGCCTGGCCCTTCATTGAGGTGGAAGAGTGGACACAGTATGATCAAGATATTGGTCCTGGGAGAAGGTACTTTTAGCGTTCTGCTTGAAGGTGAAAGGCTCTGCAGGAATGTCGCGATAGTGTGCAGGAAATCACAGACCAAGTATCCTGCACTGCAAGTTTTGCCATGAAAAATCAAACTGGAATGAAGCTGTATATTTGGTAGGTGCTACTCGTCCGTGTAGCTTAAAATTTTTGAATCCATCATTAGGCAATATAGTTCTGAGAATGCAAGATATATAATCTTTAAGGATTAGACTTCAGATGCTGCATTTGTAGTCTACCGACACAGGCACACTGACTCTTGCTTGGTCTATGGTGGCCATCTTAATTTGCAATAGTAATCTGTGCAATTTTGTAAACTTACTAGCCTTTTTCAAACACCTGTTTAATGTGGTTCTCTACAGCAAATCTAGATGGAGTCAGGACCAAAGCACTAGGATAACTGGCGTGTATGATGCTGCATATTTAGCGATGGTCAGTTTTGATGCATCATCGGAATTTCTGTTTTTCCCCTATTCGGACTGTGATAATCGTTGGCTATCCTTTTATGCAAGAGAAGCTGTTCAGGTGATCATTTGAAAAGGGTGAAAACCAGCCCAGTTGTTTTACCCATGTGACAGCAGATTGTTTTTACCTACTGGTAAGCATCCTTGCATCCAGTCAAAGTAGATATAGAGAGAATATAGTAAGGAAAACATTCCTTTCTGAAATTTGAACATAACTTCCAGATCACGTTAACATCTTGGAGGTATCACTCTTGAAGACAATAGCAGAGGTACCAAAGAGATAGATGGATAACAATTATTTTGCATGGCTACAATACAACATTGGTAGCTAACGTAAGTTCAATCAATATAGGACTCCCAGGAAACTAAAAGTAATGTATCCTGGCTTGGATAGGAATTGTTCACAAAAGGTGTGGAATGCGAGGACACTAAATACATATATGGTGGTCATGCCCTAAACTACAGATTCTCTGGCTAGAGGTTCTGATCCATATTAAGAATGTGCCGGGTTATCCAAACCTTGAGGACCCCAGTACTCTAATACTGGGGCTGCCACTACACTCCTTGACAGGTAAGTCCAAAATGGATTTGATACTCAATGCGTATAGGTTATTAGCAGTGAACCAGGAAATTGCAATTGTGGAGAAATTAAAGAAAAACCCCACGCACAAGTAGTGCCGATTGATCATGAAGAATATGGACATGAATGACGATGATGGAAATACTCACGTGGGATTTAAGTAACAAAACCTATAAAACTGCTCAGCACATTTGTTTTGCCCCAAAACCTTAAGAGCACTAACCATATGCTGGGATCGATAAATTTGAAGTGAAAATAGGCAAATGTAAATAGATGGAAGTTCATCCAGTAGAGTTAATAAAATGGGTTGTAAAATGGATCAATTTTATTTCTAAGCAACATCGACCCATTTTTATTTAATACTTCAACAGGATAGATTGGTTCCGGGTGGGTGGGAGGGGTTTAGGACTGTATAGTTAAGTAACAAAAACGTACCGGGTCAGCATGAGTATCACCAGCTACACTTTAAATGGCAGGTTGTTTGGTTAAAAAAAATTAAAAACAGGGCTAGCAAGAGCTATGTAAAACTAAGTTATATTTTTCTTCAAATTCGGAGACAGAACTAGGAAGTAAAGGCTTGCAGCATCACTTTTTTCCAAGGAGAGTAGCTGCGTATATTAGAGTGTTTGAAGTCTCTTTTCTAGGGCTGATGTCTAAACGTTCTATTTGATGTAGTGGGTGAAGCCTAGGGTGGCTAATTCAACAAGGATTTCTTTTTTTATAAAGATTACATTTTACACTTTCCTGTAATATAGAGTAAGTCTCTCTTTAATTGTGGGTTTTTTTCGGGAAATTGTTATGGAGCTACTGGAAAAGGAGTCATCAGAACTATGTTGGTTTGTGTTGGGATGTCAGAAAATCCCATCATTGGCACACGAAACGCTGGTGCGGAGGAATTACCTTGAACAAATACTTTCAATGAACCAGCAGATGACATACTCGGACTCTGGGTCTGCCCTATTGGGTATTCTATATATAATGCTAAAGCAGCCACGTGATACGCTACAAGTTAAGCTTTCAAACTATTAAAACACAGGATAATTTCTAATAAATGCATCGGATTTCGGGGGGGGAGGGGGAGTCCATGTGTTAGTGAATATAGGAACGCTAATTGATAGAAACAGATTCTGTACATCTGCTTTTAGTGGTTTCAGCAATGTAGACACATGCATGACGTTCACCTTATTAAAGGCAAAAGTGTATATTTCCCAGATAAAAAATTTGTAGGTTTCTAAAATAAATGATTGCCAAGCTAATACCGAATGGCAAATTTGACACATAAAGGAGGCCATCGCCAAAACTACCCCAAGCGTCTGGATGCTCTCTCGGGTAATTAGTGCGTTATACAAATCAACAATTTGACAAAATCCTTATGAGAATTAAAAACTCGATGGCTAACATTGTAACTCCTCTGTCACAACATCAATCTCTATCAACTTCAGTGAAACCCCTAGGCGCTGCCACCATCACTACCTCCTACGTGACATCTTCCTCCCCCACCAGAGATCAGGCTTGGGATAACGTAGGGAATACTCATGGGAAATCTCAGCCTTACGCTAACAATCATTTCAGACTTAATAGGGTTACCGATCACCTGACTGATACAGACTTTCAGTACTTTTACAATCCTACAATTCCATCCATTCTGTTTCTGCTCCCTCTACTTTCAATATACAAACTATTTCCTCCAATCCATTTAGAGAACCCAGTGTCAACCTCGGATCTAAGAACATGGAAAACTTACTTCCGATCCAAACCTCACACCTCGAAAGCGTTGTCACCAAATCTCACATCAAATCGATGCTATCTAAGTGCAGATCAGCAGCAAGACACGCAGCGGATATAGCAGACATGATCCTCTCACATGACCTAAACCTCCTGATCCTAACGGAAACTTGGCTCAAAGAAACCTCTACACCAATCCTGGACATTCTAGTTCCCCCAGACTACAACATAAATTACAATGGACAGACTAGTTAAAACTGGAGGTGGAGTTGCTTGCATCCATCGATCTAGTCTCTGCTTGCGCCAGATTCACTCGGCTCCGATGTCCTCATACGAACACCTGGAACTCGAAATCTGGAACAATAACAAAATAATTTGTACACTCCACTCTATCTACCACCCCCTGGATATAACCTTGTATTCACTGAACAAATGAATGCGGACCAATCTCACAACCATATCTTCCTTGGGGTCTTCAACTTGCATTGGAACAATGAAAATGATCCATTAGTAAACACCTTCAAGACCTTCCTACTCGACATGAATCTTACCCAATGCTGCAACAAGCCTACGCATATCAAAGGTTCCACCAGACCTTATCATAGCGAAAGATAACATTTAACTTGACGATATAGCACCTTGCGACTGGTCAGTTCACCTCTTAATCTCATTTTGCATCATGGAAAAAATATTGATCAGACAAGGTCGACCTCGAAAAACAAACAATGGTCTAGAGATCTGAGAAACATCAACGCAAATGATCTTACCACTATGAGCAATATTCTTCTTCAGCCGCCCCACAACATGACAAACTTGGATGATCTCACTGACCACTACACTCATTCCATGACGGATATCTTCAATGCACTTGCTCCTCTACATCTCAAAAGAATCCCTAACGAGCATTCTCAACCTTGGTTCAACAGCTCCCTTAACGAGCAATGACGTAATTTTAGGCTCGCTGAAAGATCATGGAGAACTTCTACTTCCCTAGCTAACCTCAAACTACTAAGGAAAACTCGAAATGCCTATAAGAAACATATATGGAGCTCTAAAGCTGATCACTTTAGATCGCAACTGAACATGGCCAAAAATAGACCTAAAAAACTTTTCGAAATCATCAAACAATTGAACTAACCCTCTAATCAACTCTTGACACTTAAAGACTCAATCCCAAGCAGTGAGGAGTTCTCGGCCCATTTCACTGAAAAAACAAGAAAGATCGAATTAGATCTGCAACTCTCCTTACCAGACTTACAGAATCAAGCTCTCCACTCCCCGGTCTCTGGTTCACCATGGATGAGCTCTCCTATGATCGCTCTGGCTGCCTTCACTCAAAAAAAGTGATGCTTTGTGGAATACCTTCAGACTTCCGGATGATCTTGAGCTGCTTAACATATTAACTACTTTAAAACCATCAAATCACCTCAACGATCCTAGGCCCACTAAACTCTTTGAAGAGCTTACCTCATCCCTTTTCCCGCTCTGGTCGAAGATTGTACATGAATCCTTGACGCAAGGCATCATTCCAGATTGCCTCAAAATTGGTCAAGTCATCCCCTTACCAAAGACACCTAAGGCAGATTTATTTGAGCCTAACAACTGCAGACCTATTTCTACGATCATGACTCTATCCAAACTTCTCAAGAAATATGTACGGACTCAAATCTGTAATCACATTGATCATTTTCAACTCCTCGACCAATACCAGTCTGGCTTCAGATCGGGTCACAGTACAGAAACCGCCTTTACACACATTGTAGACTATGCCCTAAGACTACTAGACCAGAATGAACCTTGCCTTCTTATACTATTGGATCTCTCCTCAGCATTTGATACGGTCAAACACAACAAATTAATTGACCTACTTGAAACAAGGATGGGATTATCAGGTACAGTGTTAAATTGGTTTAGCTCGTTCCTTTAATGTAGAACTCAAAGATTCAAAGTAAACAATGACCTTTCCAACAGTATTCCTGTTTCAACTGGAGTCCCACAAGGATCCGCACTATCACCTACTCTTTTCAACCTAGATCTGGAGCCCCTCACCGAAATTCTGAAATGATTTAACATTCAATACCATATGTACGCTGATGATACCCAACTGTATATGAAAATGTCTTCACCGGAAGACATTGCTACTCTCAACACTTGCACTCTTATAAACCCAACAATGGTTATCGCACAACCACCTTTTGCTAAATTCACTCAAAACAGAATTCCTCTTGCTCGTCCCACACAATCATACTGCGCCCATTCAGGACTGGCTCAAACAGCTAACAGCCCTCAACTGCACCCCACATGTAGTGAACTCCTCTAGATCACTAGGCCTAATTCTGGACAAATGGCTAAATATGCAGGATCACATCAGTGCTACAACAAGAGGAGCCAATTACCAACTCTGCACATTAAGGAAAATCAAAAAGTTCCTCCCACCCTCTGACCTGCAACAAGCTGTCCAGTTCTTCTGATCTCCCGTTTAGAATACGGAATAGCGACCTTGGCTGGACTCCCCAAAACCAACCTGGCACCTTTAAGAAATACTCTGAACTCTGCTGCCAGACTCATCATCGGCTCAAGAAAGCGTGACCACATCACACCTGATCTATGCCAACTGAACTGGCTGTCAATTGACGCAAGGATCAAGAATAAGATAGCTTGCTTGGCTCAACGCACTGCACCATAACACGCCCACTTACCTAGCAAATAAACTAGAACTATCGGATGGGAATCGGGCACTAAGAAGTACAAACACTCTACTGCTGAAACCCCCAAAGTTCAAAAAGAAGAGAACTTTGGGGGTAAGAACCAGCACTTCTCCCTTTTAGGAAAAAATTAAAAACCATCCTCTTCATAGAAGCCTGGGGCACAATCTTGGCCTAAGCTAGGGCGCACTACTCAGTAGAGTCGCTATGGTGCCTTCTCTCACAGCGCTTAGAGACCAGTTGGTGATATGCGCTTTAGAAGCTCCAATTAACATCAACATTAACATGAACTTACAACCACGCTTTTTCTGCCCTTGCTCCAAGAATATGAAATGCTCTCCTGCCAGAAATTAGAACAGTCCCTTCGTCCTCCTCTTTTAAAAAAGTCAAACGCCTGCTCATGAATAGCCACTGGAGACAATAGTTCTGTAACTTCTTAAACATTTTGAAACGGCCCTACATCCTTGTCCTCTCCTACCTCGAGGCAATCCGCTCACTGTTCAAGATGCTGATGTTCATAACCATTTGCCTTATTATGCTTTTAATGTTTTTGCATAGTTTTCTATGGTTTTCCGCCTGCTCAAGATCAACCAGCAGACGACGTTGTACATTGCTCTGTTACCGGCCAGATCAGTAAACATAGGCTCGCTCATGAATAGACATGCGAGTCAATAGTTCTGTAACCTCACATACTATTTGAAATGACCTCACAACTTTGACCTACCCGACCTTCGTTGCAATCTACCTAGTGCTCAAAATGCTGATGTCTATTTGCCTTTGTCTGTAATCTGCTTTTACTGTTTATACGTTGATTGCAATTATACCTTCCCGCTCAAGCTTAACAAGCGGACGACTATGTACAGGGCTCTGATACCCAGCCTGGTCATGTTCGCGCTTTATAAAACGTTTAAAATAAATAAAATAAATAAATATAACATAACCCATCCATCGTCTGCAGAAGAGAATGACAACTGGATAATGGTAGGAAACGAAAAGAAAAGGTTAAAAGTCAAGCCCACCAAGTAGTAAAGACTGGATGGAAGAGTGTAAAGCATTACCTATTGAAAACAATGGTATCCTGTTACTGCTTTGCATTAAAAGCAGATAAAAAAAAAACATACCTCATCAACAATCTGTTTTCTGACATTCTTCCCCTAATGTTAATTGTTGCAAAAATGTAAAGTTTTGGCGGGCAAAAGAAAGATACTATGTTCAGATGGATACTCCTGTCTTGACAAGTTTCGAATGTCCTAGAAGGAACCAGACACATGCAATAGTGTTATTTTCTATTTTCAATTTCGAACATTTACATTAGTTGTGGAATTACATACAGTGCAAACAAAGTCCATAAAACAACCCCGCTTAGTCCAATTGAGAATCTGAAGGTTTGGCGATGAATGTCCCCAATTCTCTTCCACCAAGGTCCAGCTCTGGTGCAGAGAACACGTACACAAGCTGCTTAATGTCACCAGCTACTGTCCACAAAACACTGATCCTTTATGTAGGTATTGCATTGGCTTTCAGTAATAGGTGCACCAGTTACTGCCATCAATGGGCATCAGTCCTCCAGTGATCAGAAGAATGAGGTCGACAAACCACCAGATTCCCAGTCCTCCGAGGGTCAATAGCTTCCCCACCGCAGTCCCAGTGTGTCCAAGACAGAAACGGTCCACTCCAAAGCAGCCCAGGAAGAAGGAATAGAACACGGTTGTAATGAAATAATGTCCGGTATATCTGCAGAAACCATGGAATAAAAATAAAAAACATAATATTTAGTGGCCTAGGTGTAAATGGAAACAGAAAACATGTCATCGCATATAGTAATTCGTAAATCTAGATGCAAGATAAAAATGTCCCTTGTGTACATTTTTCACAGGTTTCTGGAATAGGAGTTTTTATTCCTGAGGCCTTTAAATGACAGTCAAACATTGCTAAGATGGCGTATTTCTTTCTTGCTTAACCTCACAGGGCTTCACAGTTTAATTTCCTTATTTTAAATTAACAAACCCCATACACTAAAACACACATTACTTAAAAAAACTTCATAAAGAAAATAACCTAATAGGTCTGGGTTATTAATGTGGTACTGCTAGCAGTGTTAGCACATTCGAGCTAGACACTTGAAAGGGAGCCAGCAGGAGCTGACAGAGAGGGCTATAGTTGTAAACTAGCCCCTGATGCATTTCAATACAGGAACTGATGTGGTGGGGGCAAGCCACCAGCATTAGGTAAGAGAGGATTACTCCACCAGACTGAGCCAGAATGCGATTGACAGTCTCCAGACGAAGACTGGTCGAAGAAAGCCAGTAGTGGAAAGGAGCGGACTCTATAAATATTGTTCGCAACAGGACTATTTGAGAGTTGCGCTGTCAAATCCCTGACCGAAAAAATATTTAAGGGAGGCGTTAAAAAGGAAAATAATTCTAGAGCAATCCAATTTGGACAGTTATGTGAATTTGAAAGCATTACATCTGTTTAGGTTCTGCTGCATAAGACTGCAAAATATGTACATTTAACAACTCACCACTGCAACAGACCAGAGAACAGCAATTAAAATCAGGGTATTACACTGAGCTTTAGTAAATGGTCATTAACACACCGTGCAAAGTAGGACTTAGTCAAATCACGCCCTCTGCTGCCATAGAAAATCCAAATAATACATCCTTTAGTCTAAACAGTGCTAATGTACTACTAGCTATCAATAGGCACAAACCTTCCTATACACCCATACAAAATGGCAGGTTTTGCTTCTCCTTCAAAACAACTGTCCAATCACCCATCTAGCATCCTTGAGCAAGGTCAAAGAAAAATAGAACTTACACCTTAACTTTCCACTTGGGTACAAAGAGCATGAACCCATATGCACGAAAATCCGAAATTGCGATTCACAACTAGCGAATCCATAGAACTCGCTAATGGGAATCGCAAAATGGAATATATGTAACCTACAATTTCCTAATAGAAATTCCTGCAAATTTTCATTCGCTATTAGGAAATCACAAAAGTGTGATTTCCTAACAGGAAGTCACAAAATTAACACAAATGGGCCAACTCTGTTTCGGTGAGAATATGATGTCTGCTAGTGAACTTAGAATGATGTTAAAAAGTGAGGGAGTAATGATAGATCCTTGGAATACTTCTGCTGTTGTTCTGAATGGTTTAGAGCTAAATGGAAGAAATATGACAAGCATCCAGGCCACAAGATATTATGTAATCAATTTCAGGATGGACCTTGAATCCCTGAGTCATTAGGCTGCATATCCTACAAGAAACTCAGCTGGCAGTGCACTACAGGGGCAGAACAGCAGTCAGCTCACTACACCTTCAGGCTGGAATCCTGCTCCCTGATGTTGCTTCTAGTGCTCTGCTGGTGTTGTTCAGACCTTCCGGCACAACTTCTCTTCTTCAAGCAGTTGATATGAGAGTCCCTTTTCTAGGCTGTTCCTCACTGTAGGGATACTTACAACAGCCCTCTCCCCTCAGTGATAGCTTCTTCCATCAATCCTACACCTATGTCCTACTAGCAGTATTGTTGCAGGACCTTCATATTTGTTTTTGATGATAAATGGTGCCTATCTGCTAAAGATACAATCCCTGGAACTCACATCTACCTCATTCCACTGCTGTGGATTGTGGACCACCTGGCACCAGTTACTGAGAAGTCCCTGGCACACTGACTGACGTGGCTCCTGAGCCCCTCTCTGTTGTTTGTTACATCTAATTTCAGGGGAATGGCTTTCCCTTCACTTTTACACTAGATACTCAGGAACTTAAATTTGTTCTGCAGATCTGACAGATAGAAGGTAGATGGTGGGTATTCCCTACCAGGCCCTTGTAAGACAAATGGCACACAAAGACCTTAACTTCCCTCACCCTACCATATATAGATATTGTCGTGTAGTTCCTATAAAACCTATATAGGATCTGCACGTTTAGACAACATACACTGTAGGATTGGTGTCAGACTGATTCTAGACACCCCCACCGGGTATGTTGGCCTGTGTACCAGCTAGCTCACAGTGCCACTAGAGACTCCTCTTACCAAGCAGAGAATAGTTCTTGGCAACTATCGAACAGGACAACCCTGATCCCTCAGGACCGTGGAAACAGTGTACTACTTTTCGCTCAGTCACTCGTGCTCACTTAGTCTCAAGAAGATACACAGAATAAACAGTATGGACGTTTTTCAATAAGCATTTATTGAACAGTCGTTATTCTAGTATAAAATAGGTGTGCTGAAACAACCATTAGACAGTAACCGATATAAATTATTAGAAGCACTAAGAAAGTAAAAGGATGGTAGATTTCTACCATTTTGCTATAACCATGAATAAAGGCAAGTATATAAAATACATGACAATAAAATGCGTACTCCTACGATGCTACCCTAACTGGATGTACCTAAGTGTACCTAGCATGTATGTAGGTGTTAAGCCAAGAATCCCTCTAGGATAAAGTCAACCCCATTACCTGAAGTGAGAGACTGTGGGAGCTCGTCTTGGTCTCGAGTTGGACACCCCGCAAGGGATGTTAGACCACGGCGAGCTGGAGTATCTGCATGCAGGAGCCTCAGCGTCTCGCGTCAGTGTGTCGGCAGGGAAGTCCTTATCTCCTCTGTTTGTCTCAGCAAGATTTGATGTTTATATACCCAAAGGTCTCCCCGGGGGTTCTACCTTGCTGTGCCACTTGTCGGACTTAGGATGACGTCGGGAATGAACTTTATACATAGTTATTATACAGGAGATGGTAGTCCTGCTGAGTTTCCAAGAATCCTCATGCATAACGTATGAGGCTTTTACCAGGGAAAATCCCGCGTTCTGTGTGCAGTGTCGTATCTAGGTAAAAGGTCAGTTCCCAAGAACCGATATGTGTGTAATGTAGGGGAGAGTATAGGTGAAAGGTTACGATGTTGCCTGAGCCTATATTGGGTTACCTATATGGAATATAACAATATGGTCTCTGCATACTTTCGGGGAAGCCTGGAGCACGAAGAGGACAGAGCGTACCTAAAATTTCCACTGGTGTTCTCTCTTCCTCCTTCCTTTCACAGGAGCATGGTCCACTTCAAAGGACTTTCAGGAATGCTCTAGCTGTTACCCACATGTATCCAGCCCCCATTTCGTGAAATCTCTTACAGATGAAATCCAAAATGGATTCCTTTGTTCCTGCAGTCATACAAAGGCCACATCTTGCACTCTCACTCTTCTACACAATCTCAGTTTAAACATGCATGCACCTTCAGTGCCTCGCAGGGACAGAACGGAGAAAGTGGATAAAAGTAACTGGCAGAAACCTTTTTAGCAGGAATGGCTGGGAGGACACTCCTCATGCAGGCAACAGGAAAATGGCCCACTAAGGAATCTATAATCAACTGCTGCAACCTGGAGAGAGGACAGTAGTCACTCTCAACAAGTAGGATTGCACTTGGTAGGCTCCTCCAGGCTACAGAACCCCACTCTATGACTCCGTCCTTGTCACAGGCTCTGAGCACACATGCATAATTCTTGCAGAGGTAAAAAATAAACTAAAAGATTGAGATATTTGCCATGGGGAAATTAGATCAGAGCCACACACGCCACCAGTTATGCAGGAAAGTCTCTTGTCCCAACCCATAATCAACTTCCCATATCCAAGGAAAATCGTAGGAACGGAGCTGTTGCAATAATAAGCGGGTCAAAAAATTCACTTCCAACAACTCAATTTAATCCACACTTATGAATTAAAGTAAGCGGCCTTGACCAACCTCTCAGGACCAATGACATAGTGAACATGTTACTACTAAACTCACTAATAGTGTAGCAGGGATAATAATAATCTAGTATACTTTAGTTATTGAGATTTTTGTATTAGGTGACTTTGTAATATTCACATAAAGGGTGCCATCAAAAGTGCCACTGGGGTCCTCTCTTCACTCCTCTACAACATCTGTAAGCACCTAAAGACAGATGCTAGAGCAACACCACCTTCGCAAATTATGCTTAAATTTACATAGGATTAGAGAATCAACCAGCGAGTAAGAAAACTTCACAAAATGGTTTGACTACATAGGTCAGTTCCACTGGTCATAATGGTCAGGCTCTACAAATTTCCAGTTGACATGGATCAGTCCCAGGTCCTAAAAAAAAAAAAAAGTGAAAACAAATGTAAGAGGGCAGGGTAGAGATTCCCTGACCCACTGGGCCTGGTGTCCCAGGGGACCCCGCCTGGGGCCCAAAAAGTTTTTGTTTTCATTTTCGATGCAAATTCGCACCGGATTCGCAAATCTGTTGCAAAATCTTTTTTTTTTTTTTTAAAACCCTACAACAAAAAATGTTATTAATGGAGGGGACAAAAAGTTGGGCCAGGCTCAAGAGGATACAGTGACTTTAAAAAAAAATCTTTTTTTTTTTTTCTCATCACAGACAAGCAGTGCGTAAAGCATAAAATAGGTCTACCAACCCCGCTGGCTGGGCATACAGATACATAGAATATTTTGAGTGAGTGTCTGACTTAAGTTGTTGAACACTCAGTTTCGTAGATGCCGTATTTCCACTCACGAAGCCCAGGTCTCCCTGAAACACCCCTCCCCTCGAAGCTCTCCGCGGCCGCCGGGCCCACCCCCCCAAATCATCAATGCCATAGGAATCCTCTCCATCACTCTCCCTCTGCCTCAGACCAACGGTCCCACACCTTTGCAAGCTTCCAAGGGCAGCCCCTTGACCAGTATATAGAGTCCTTTGCCTGCATCACTCCATATTGGATACCTAGTCTCAGTGTTGGGCTCTGTGTGCAGTCTCAATATCTTATCACGTCACTCTGTGACACCACTAGTGCTATACTGTAGAGAAGGAGTGCGTACCTGTCTATGGTCACCGCCCCCTAGATACTCAGGAAGATCAGCCTAGGACTAAGCTCCAGGGCCTTCCCAGAACCCCGAGAGCCTGCGTTGAAACCCCCACCCAGAAGGCCCTCACTCTCGGCACTCCCAGAGCATGTGGAGCAGCATTCCCCCACGGTCCACATCCACATCCACTCAGGCACCGGTCCGTGTCAATTATCTCCATAGTGTGGAGCCTCATGCATGTAAAGTATGCTTGGTGTAGCAAATTTAGCCAGAACCATGCCTGGAAGGCAACCTCCCCGGGGTACTTACAGGCCGCCCCCTATTAATCATCCTCCAACCTATCCAGGTCTCCTTCCTGAGTAACTTCTGTAACAGGGCCTGGCTATTGCTGAGGAGCGTGGAGTACAGCTGGGAGATACCATGTCTGCAGAGTAGGCGGCCTTTGCCGGTACTCCAATGGGCTCTCAGCCTCCAGATCTTGAGGGCAGGGGGTCCGCCAAATCAACAGTGCATTACATTTACAAGGAGGGTGCATGCACCCCCTTACCCCCAAGCCTCTACGAGGCCCTGAGGATCCCATTCCCCAGGGCTGAGTTCATAATAAGGGGAGGGGGGCATGCGGCCCCTCTCCACGTGCCTCAAAGATTACCTGGGAACCTTATGCCCCTAGGACCGAATATTTAATGAAGGAAGGGAGTGGGCACGCAGCCCCCCTTCCCTGAGCCTCCTTAAATCCCGTGGGCCCCATCCCTTGGGCCCAAATTTCCTTTTAAAGGGTAGGAGGGGCCAAGTGCCCACCTCCGAAAGTCTATTTCGGTCTCGGGGATCCCATTCTCTGGGGCATGATATTTCACAGTGTCTTGGGGAGGCCATTCCCGGGAAACAGTGGTTCCAGACTGAGGAGTGTGAACATATCTTGGCCGCACTCTCCCGAACAGGGAATTCCAATTTGCTTCTGCCCGGTGGGAGCAGTTTAAAAATGACACTCCGCCAGAGCGGGAGCAAATAAAAGATGCTGGCTCCCTCTAGCGCCCACTACGGTGCTGGCTGGGAAACCCGATGGGGCCTTGGTGCGCCCTCCCCAGCCCCTACCAAAGGCAAGAGTGCGGGCACCGGAGCACCCACTGAAAATTTAAAAACATTGCCCACCTCCCGCCTCAATGGTGGCTAGGAAGCCGGCCAGGGTCACGTGGGCCCTAGGATATGTCTCCTGGAAGCAGAGGATAGAGAATCCCTCTTCGGAGGTAACCCAGTCTTGGTTATTAAGTTTACCCTTGAGACTGGCCACACTCCAAGGCATAATTCTTATCCTGTTAACCAGTTTCAACAGGGCATCTGTCGATAATGCTTTTTGCTCCTGCCCCTATGTTTGCTTCTCCCGAAGACTTGGATGGTAAGTCAAAGCCTGCGAAGTCATTCCCGCAGGAACCTTGTAAGGTAGCTCTATACACAGGCCATGGTATTTTTAGGGTTTAGGGTGGGTATGGATTTTTGGCTGGCAAGGGAATTTTTAGGGTGGGTTTTGGGCGGTAAGGGAATTTTTAGGGTTGGTTCGGGTTAATGGGTAGTAAGGGAATTTTAGGGTTTATAGTGGGTTTGAGTTTTTGAGTGGTAAGGTAATTTTTAGGGTTTAAGGTGGGTATGGGATTTTGGGTGGTAAGGTTTTTTAGGGTGGGTATGGATTAAGGGTTTTTAAGATAAAAAAATACATAAATCTTGTTTTTATTTAAATAATATATATATATATAAATAAAAACAATAAGTATGTGTATTACACATATATGCATATGTAAAAATATATACACATACTTATTCATGTGTGTAGCGAAATACACACAAATATATATTTCTTTTTTAAGCACATATGCTTTTACTACGTATGTCTTTTTAAAGAAAATGGGAGTATTTTGCAGGTAACTATAAAGCCTTCGTAATGTAAAATATATAATATATAGGCAGATACAGGGGACAGCTATGGGCACCTGCTTCGCCCCCAGCTATGCGAACTTGTTCGTTGGCTGGTGGGAGAAGCAGGTGGCCTGGGCGGATGGGATGGAGGAATGGTTGGAGAAGGTGGTGTGCTGGCGGAGGTATATTGATGACCTCTTCATTATTTGGAGAGGGTCACAAGAGTCAGCAAGGGATTATCTCTCTAATTTGAACAATAACCATCTGAACCTTAGTTTCACGGAAGACATGAGTATGACAGAGGTGAATTTCTTGGACCTTAGGGTCTTTGTAAGTTCCAATACTATCCAGACGGCCCTTTTTAGAAAGACTACAGCGGGTAACTCCGTCCTTCATGGACGTAGTGGTCATCCGGCAACTCTCATAAAGAGTATTCCATATGGAGAGTTACTCCGAATTAAAAGGAATAGCTCACGCTCTCAAGATTATGAGGAGGCAGCCGAGGGGAGCATTAAGCGCTTCAGGTCCAGGGGTTACTCACAGCATACATTAAGAACAGCGCAAATGAAGATCAAGGACAAACAGAGACTCACTACTGCAGGAACCAGGTGCACTGAGTGTAGAAAGACAACCAGGGAATTTAAGACTAATCACCACTTACTCTCAAGCAGCAGGCAAAATAAGAGCTATATTACGCAGGAACTGGAATATATTGAAATCAGACAGTGTGGTGGGGAAGGAACTCTCGGAATATCCTAAAATTTCATTTAGAAGATCGAGATCAATCAGAGATCATTTAGTGTCAAGCCACTTACCCGTGCTGAAACCAGCTACCAGTTTACAGGGCCTTCAGGGCTCTTTTCCCTGCGGAAGATGTAAAGCCTGCATCAATAGTAAGAGAGTGTCCCAATATTCAGTGCCGGGGTCCCGTAAAGAAAGGCAAGTAATGAAGTTTATGACTTGCACCACGACTTATGTGGTGTATTGTCTGGTATGCCCATGTGGCTTACGCTACGTGGGCAGTACCATACATTCGGTAAAAACCAGGGTCCTTGAACACCAACGGGCGATTGCGAATAAGGATGCCAATTACCCTGTGGCACGCCATTTTGCAAGCAGCCACAAGAGTAATAGGGCATTACTACAGTTCTTCTGTTTAGACCATGTACCCAATGACATCAGGGGGGGAGACAGGGAGAAGAAACTACGACGTCTGGAGTCAAGATATATTATTGATCTCCAGACCAAATCCCCGAAAGGTCTGAATGGTGGAGAAGAGCTAATAACTCATCTGTGAATTGAGCATGGAGTATGCACGAGGGTATATTGTAGGAAAGAGGGACTACACATTTGGAACAGGCAGCGCTAAATAGGGAGATATGTATGATACTAGCCCATCCAGGGCGGTAATTGAAGGCAAGCTAAATAAAGTATGAACTGTCCTCATAGCCCATTCTGGGTGTAGTAATAATTTCAAGAGATATTATATATTTAAGGACAGCCCTCTTGCCAACATTAAATAGTGGGTGCAAGTTGCAGTATAGATTAGATTTATTATCCCCGCTCATACAAGTGATTAGTATTGAGAAGCAACAGAAATGTAATTTATGTTGTTTATTTTGATTGAATGTTCATGATTATTAGTATTAATTGTAATTCTTTTATAATGAATTAAGAATGTATTGAGGGGGATTACGAGTGTTTAATATGACTTGTAGATATATTTATGTAGAAACTTGCACATTTGCACATTCTAAGATGGCGCTGGTGTTCCTAGAGATGAATTGTCCTTCTTTAGTTGTGTTTGATTTGTAACTTTATTTAAATGTTGACTTCGATGGCGCGCGTCAAACACTGACGAAGGCTGAGGCTGAAACGCGTTTGTTTACAATTGTAGTGCACGATTAAATCTTGATGTAGATTTTCACCAACGAGAGTGCTGGTCCTTATTGTTGCAAGACAGTGGAGCAGGAGATATATATATATATATATAATTATTTTTTAAAAAAAGGCTTTATACTTACCTGCTAAGTACTTACTTTTACGTTGCAAAACCATGCGTGGTAAATGCATATGCATGGTAAAGGCATGCGTTGTAAAGGCATGTTTGGTAACAACGTGGTCGTTGTAATGGCCGCATTGTTAATACATGCATTGTAATAGCATGCGTGGTTCCGTCGTACAACCAAACGGACTACTTTATTTTTTAAACTTGCCCAGTTTTCTCTCTATGTGGGGGCGAGAAGGGGAGCTTTAGGCAGTACCAAAACGTAGGGAGTGGCCTCGGTTGGCAAATCTAAAATGGTGGGAAAGTCAGTATAACGATAGCCATTCTCCAAAACATCATGTGGTTTATCCCGATTAAGGCGGTCTGACTCATCCTGATAAATACTCTATCTGATCCTCGTGCAGTGGTAGGGTTGTTTGGGCCACCCTTACTACCATCAAACCTCGGCACCGGTTCCCAGAAGTTTGCATCTCAGCCGCTACTATTGAATTATCATTGTTTGAACCTAATTAGGGGTTGGCTAATTTGAGCTCAACTGTCTCACAATATTTTGACATGGTAACTTCCATCACCTTTAGTCAGTTACTCATAGCATCCCTTATAACGAGAACCCTCTCCTTAGGGGTAGTAATAAACAGATGGACTTTATCAATAATAGCAGATTAGAATTTCCAAAGATCCTATTTCTTAAGTCCCTCTCTTCCACCACTACCCCATGGGGCATTTGAGTTCTTGCGAATTGTCTTTCTGCCCACACACGGTAAAGCAGAAACCATATTCTTTTTCTATTTTGCTGGTGGTTGATCAGCCAGAGATGGGGTGGGGAAGCAGGAAGAATTGTAAGTGGTTCACACGATACACACGAGTTCACCTTGTTCCTGGTAACAAGTACCTTCAGAGTTGAGGCTAGTCCACTGTTTATCCTCTGAACGAGCAGACCTCTGTTACTCATCCACATCAGTCAGTCAGCCCCCCTGGGACCGTCGCAACCGCCAGGGAACCACCATTTCCTGGCGGTTGTACAGCGGCCGGAGGCCACAATATGCTTGGCAGATTAATTTCCGCCAATGAAAGCTGTGGCTCCCGCACCACTAAACTCATAAGGCCCCAAGTCTGGGCACTGGATCTGGACTCCCCTGGAAGTGTTACATTCCTTATACCCATTATACGATCACTGACCTGTCCAGTTGATCACTCAAATGTCAGGGCCAAGAAGGATGGCCAAGAACAAACTCTTCTGGGCTTTGATTGGTGCAGACGGGCCCGCTCTTGGCCTGGGAGTCGCCTGGGCCCTGCATGGAACATCCTGCGCAGCAGGAGTCCTTAGTGTGCTTTATAGTGCTAAATAGCCTCCAAGGCCAAACTCCTCCAGCCACCACAGCAGAGCCAACTTTGAAATGTAATGTCCTGCACCTTCTCAGAGCCCGGTGATGCAGCCTTGCGTCCCGTGCAGCAGGAGAACTTGATGCGCCTTATAGTGCTAAAACAGCCTATAAACCCCACCTCCTCCGTCCACCAGAGGAGAGCCAGCTGTGACATTTAGTGTCCTAGCCTTCTCAGAGCCCTGTGATACAGTCATGCATCCTGGTGACTCAATGCTGTCTTGTATAATAAGATAACGTACAAAACGCACGGGCACAATGTTTGCTAAACATTAAGTCCACATATAATATTATGTGGATGAAATGCACACATATATACTTTCTTTTTCCCACATACTACTTATATTGCCAAGATAGACCGGATATAAGATTGCTTTGAGAACAGGAGAGTCGAAGTGTAAATCTGGGTTTTGGGAAGTTAAACGATGGGTGGATGCGAAGTGTACTAATTCTAACATGGTTGGGAAGATATTTAGCATCAGCAGCATAGCTTTATCACAGCAGGACTACCACAATAAACACCCAGTTTGTGCTAAAATATTTTGTAGGGCAGCGGTTGCTCCCAGGCTTATACAACATGCAATATTGTAAGAAATTGGGTTACTGGTTGAGGGGGTGAAACCCTTCTTAAGCAGCAACCACAATTCTCAGGGTGAAGTCGCAAGCAAACCCTAATTTGACCTGTGCTCAACCCTTGGGCAGCTTGGCACAGAGCAGTCAGACTTAACTGAGAGAAAATGTGTATTTGTGCAACACTTCAAACAGTAACACTTTGAAAACACACTACAAAAGGATTCCACAACAATTTTAAAAAAAAGTAATTTTTAATGAATAAAACAAACTTCCAATCAGTAGAAGCAGAGATATGCATGTTTAAAGATTTCAGTGAAATAAAAGCACAAAGAGCCAACTGTGGATATCTGGTCGCGCCGGACCGGGACAAAGTCACAAGTTCAGGCTGACCGCGATGGAGCGCGGGCTGGCTACAGGAACCAAGTTATGCCCACTGAAAGAAAGTACCTTAAATTCTGGTTTGCAGAGCGTTGCGGGTTTTTGCGACAAAGATGCATAACACAACAGAGGCGATGCATCGGGTCAGAGGTGCAGCGAGTCCGGCGTCGTTGTCGAGGATGCTGGACAAGAGATGCAAGGACCTGCGCCAAGGATGCGTCACACAGAGGCGGTTCTGAAGGGGCTGCAAAGACAATGCATGTCTTTGCAACAGGTCCGATTCACACAGCAGCGGCAATTTATTGGTTCTCCTTGGGATTGTGCCACGAAACAGAGGAGATGCATCTGTAACGCTGGGTTCACTGAGGCTGGCAGAGCACTTTAGGCCCACTTCAAAGGTTCCAACCCTGGGGTAGCACTACTTGGCAAGGTAAACTCACATATGGCAGAGTCCAGGTGCTGGGTTTATGGTTGTTGGAGCGTTCTGTCCCTGGGGCTCAAGTCAGGAGGCCAGCCAACTATCCCCTTGGATTCACTTTGGGGACCTGGGTTCAACAGATGAATGTCCAGTCCTTCTCACCTAGGAAAGACAGCAGCAGGTCAGCAGAGCAGCAGCCAGGCAGAGAGGCAGTCCTTTCAGCAGCACAGTAGTCCTTCCCGGTAGAGTGTCCATAGGTCCAGAAATGCACTGAAAGGTGGTTTTTGAGGTCCAATATTGATACCTAGTACCCTTCCTCTGGAAGGTGGGAGAAGCTTCTAGAGGTTTCCCTTTGAAGTCCCCAGGCATTTTGCCTTCCCTATCCTGGCTCCAGACTAACTAATGGGGGTATGCAGCCCTTTGTGTGGAGGCAGGGCACAGTCTATTTAAATGAAAGTACAGCTGGGCCCAGATCAGCCCTCCCATCCTGCTAGTGATGGCCCATCCAGGCCACCTAAGCTGCCACCTAAGCTGCCACCTAAGCTCTCTATTGTGTGTGGCTGTCTAGGAGGAATATACTAAGCCCAACTGTCAGCTACACCCAGTCACGTGACCCAGGGACAGGCTATAGGTACTTAATGGTTAAGGCACAAAAACGCCAACTTTCTAAAAGTGCCATTTTCAAAACTGTAATTTAAAATCCAACTTAACCATGAAAAGGGATTTTTCATTACAATTCGAAAGACACCAAACATGAACTGATTTCCTGCTCCCACTTGGAAATTACAGCATATTAAATGTAATAAGGTAACTCCAATGTTATCCTATGGGAGAGGTAGGCTTGCAGAAGTGAAAAACTAATTTAAGAGTTTTTCACTACCAGAACATGTTAAACTTAAAAGCATATCTCCAACTTTTTAAATACACTGCAGCCTGCCCTCCGGGCTGCCCAGGGCCTTCCCCAGGGATGACATATGTATTAGAAAGGAAGGTTTAGGCATGGCAAACTGTTTATTTTTCCAGGTCGATCTGGCAGTTTAAAACTGCTCACACAGGCTGCAATGGGCAGGCCTGAGACATGTTTAGAGGGGCTACTTAAGTAGGTGGCACAATCAGTGCAGCATGTCCACTAGTAGCAATAGATTTACGGGCCCTGGGTACATGTGGTACTATCTTCTTTGGGACTTATAACTAAATTAAATATGCCAATTGGGGATAAACCAATATTACCATCTTTTAAGGAGTAAGCACGTGCACTTTAGCACTGGTAAAGTGTGCATAGTCCTAAGGCCAGCAAACACGATATCAGCAAAAGTCCCGCCCTCAATGGATGCATTACGGAGACTTGTGGGAGTCGTAGTTCCCAAAAATTCACAAAAAATAAAGCGCACTAATTCTCCGTAATGCATCCATTGAGGGCGGGACTTTGTATATATAATGGGAGCCCAACCCACCACAGCACGAACTTTCCACAAGCCCTGGAAGAAGAGGAAACTCGAAACGCGTCGGCAAGGAGGAAAGCTGCATTACTCACCTGCTTTCGAATCATATCCATACCTGATGAAATAAAGGCTGGTTACCTCGTGGAAGCTCGAGTGCGTCTCTAAGTGAGTGAACCAGTGTGTTGAATATATATATATATATATATCCAAAAGAGAAATACTCCAAGAAAGGGAGCCCCCATCCCTGCAGGGCGGCTAGACGGACACGGGCATGGAGCGACCCGTAATTTTGAGCACCAAAGACAAAAGAGAAGTGAAGCCCAACTCAAAGATCACTGGCTTTATTGCGTCTTAAGGGTAGCAGGACATCTCCTTACGCGTTTCGGCCGTTGGTTATGGCCTTGCTCGCAGGTGAGGGAAATCTCTCATTAAGCAAACTCGCACTCTTTTGAATCACAATGATCACGTGACCCGGTGCAAACCTACAGTTCCCATAATGCACCCGGGTTGTTGTTGCAAACTGAGGTAGATGTATAATCCAGCTTGATAGCGTCATATTCCCACAGTCTGATTAAAATCATTGGCCAGTGCTGAAATCAGAAAAACCGAGTGCACTGTAATATTCAAAATAAAGTGTCACGTATTTGTGCAATGTTCACCTTCAATGTTAAAAGTCCTCCTGATGCGCTGCATGTCGTATTACCATGTCTTTAAACAATTCCAGACAATCCAAGTTGGCAAAAGGAGACGTGCCTCCTCTTGTGCTCCCTTTCGCGCTGTCGTGCAGAAATACCTGGGAAATCCTTTCGTCTGCATGTTAGCGCGCGGGACATGCTCCCTAATTTGAATCCAAAAGAGAAATACTCCAAGAAAGGGAGCCCCCATCCCTGCAGGGCGGCTTCACGGGCATGGAGCGACCCATAATTATATATCATATGTATGGCGAACGCCATACTTAAAAACACTAACCCAGACAACTCTCTCCATAAACTGAAATCTGAAGAATGCAGAACCAAAATTGAAATTAACAAATACACGTTTTTAAAGAACAGTTTAACCCTAGCAGTAATGCTATCAAGTTTAAGTTGTTACAGGTATTCATTCCTCTTGCTGCAAGATGTTTTGCACAGTTAAATGCCTTTATTTCCTTTTGAATACAAAATATTGAAATGTGAAACAAAAAAACAGAAAAGGGGACAATGGCACTTCTGAATTACACTAAGGTGATGGGGCGTAGTGGAAAGGGCAATGCGTACAGAAGCAGAGAATGTGGTCACAAAAATACTGAAGTGGCTAGTTACTCACTTAATGCAAGGTACATTGTCCCTTCTAAATGTGCGCGGCCCAGCACACTCAATCCCATCCAACGCCTTACAAGGTACTTCGGTGCGCTCCACTTCTTTATATTCTTGACCTCCAAACTGTAACAAAGCCAATAAAAAAAAAAGTAGATCAACTGAAAAATCACATCTGTTGAGCACTACTGTGTTATTTGTGGTATTTCATTGTTGATTTCAAACAAAAGAATGACATATTGAATGTCAAGTACTTTTAACCAAGCAACAATATCCAGCAAGCATTGGTAAAAACAACTGGTCTCTCCATGAAAGCTACTGGCTTTGCTAATGCTTTTTTGTCTTAGATAGCCATCATGAAAGAGTGCGCATTTGCAGCAGCCATCTTGGAATGAGTTTGTAAAACATAGCAAAAATGCATTTAAAGAGAGCCTGCAGTGGAACATGCATCAGCAGTAGCCATCTTTCAATACATATTGTTTTATTTTAATAAATCTGGCTTACTAGCACATCCATAACGGCCACCTTTGCATATTTTTAAAATTTTCAAAAACCCATTCATTGATGACTGCTGCACGTGCATGGCCATGTTGGGATGGGAAGAAACCCATTTTAAGATGGCTGCCTGGCGACAGAGCAGTGGGCAGAAAAATAGCTAAAAAAAAAATTGTAGTAAGCGAGTGTGAAGAGGGATCTAATGCTGGGAGAGGGGTGATAGAGGAAATGGACACATCTTCCAATCAAAAAAACAGAGGCCGAAATGCTCCAGTCTAGGAAAAACAGAAATAGGGGAGAAAGTAATCGAATCAGGAACATGGAAGTGATGCAGACAACAAAGCTATCCAATCATGAGGAAGGGGATGACCCACAGCCCACTCCAAGTATATGTAATGTATTAGAAATAATAAGTCTCCCATAGACTTCTAAAGCGGTTGCTAGGTAAACAGGAAAAATGAGATCCTTGCACACTGCGATTCTGACTTGTGTCAAGGGATAAACATTTTGTGCAGAATCCAGAATCTAGGTCATGATTTGCAAAAGTTCTTGCATGTTCCACTGGAATGCTCAAAAAGACTAAGTTGCAAGAGTAAATAACACATCCTAATTCACATAATTGGGTTTTGTGGAATTACTTTTATGAAAACTAAAAATCCAGAAGTATGCTTAGTTTTTCTGTGCCTGTAAATGAACGGAGAGGAAGGTGGGTGTTTTTGGGGTGCACTGCAAACTGCAGCCCACCCCAACTATAGTATAAACACAAAAAAGGGGATGCATGTGGAGAAAACAATAATCATGCAAATGCACTTTTCTGCATCATTTATTTATGTGACGTTTTCCACCTGGAGTACTCTCAGGAACCTAAAACAGTTGCATATTTACCAAAGTAGTCTTGCATTCTTTTCAAATCAAATAGAAACTGAAATCTATTCGAATCCTAAAAAAAACATTTCCGACAGTGAAAAAAATGGTTTTGTGATTCACACCCCTGTGGCGATGAGACGGCATAGTGAAATAATACTGAAATTATAATGTTCAAAAGCCTTACATTTGCCACATCATAAAGACAATCTCCTTAAAATTGTGTTTACAACTACAATAGGAGTAGTGAAACATACTCCTTATGCACATACCAGAATCAAAACTGACAAATGATTATGAGCTTGCAAAATTTTGTCAGCACTCTTTGAAATATAACAAGCTTTGGATAGACCTATGAAGCAATTCATAAACAGGACATGAATGACAGCATTCAGACCATTCCATGGATGCAAGTGGACATACACATTCTACATACTCTAAGACTGGAATAAGTCAATGAGAAGTTGCAAATGGCTGTAGTCACTATTTAATGAACACTACAATGTTTCCATACCACTCAACTCATCCTGATTTGCAGGGTGTCATGAGCCTGGTAATCATTTTGACCTTCCCTCATTCCAAATTCTTCCCATACACATCAACGGAATCATCCATTGCAAACACCTGCCTTCACCCTGCAAACAACACGCAGCTCGCCTATTATTTACTTCACACCTCCCTCATCCCCTCTCCTTCCCCAGAAATGTAGAAGATTCAGAGGTTTTAGTAATCCTGAAGCCACCTTAACGAGGGTGTGTGGAGTAGGACTAGACCGAGAAAACCTCATTAGTTTAGAACCCAAAATATTATAGATGATTTTCTGACAAACCCAATTCCAGAGCAGGTTCAAATGCAATTACCTTGTAGCCCAGACAACCTTTGGCTTGACAGGCTTGGAGTACATTTTCCTGTTGCTAAAGTCCAAGTAGCTGTAGTGCAACCAAGCTCACAATCTTTGTCTGGAGCTAGCAGACTTTATATTTGTCTGGTTATGATGGTGGTATAGAGATTCAAGTTCAGTCTATTCACCTCAGTAAAAGAGAGAGCACATGGCCAACAAAGGCGGCTGTGGGAACTCAGACCGACTTCAACAACTGTTCCCCTATTTATCCTCGCAACACAAGTCTCATCCTGTAATTTTCATATCTTCCTTTCGTAGGGGGCCATCTTTATCATTTCCTCCAATCGATCTCTGTAGATCTGAGCCACTCCCATCCTAGCTCTTCCTTTTATGCAGATGACCCTCAAGGCTCCCTTCAACATCAAGCAGTGGAAGTACTACCAACATGGAATTAACATTACAGCATATGAAACAATGACAAATGCCCCTCTGCTAAGGAGAACTGAATGGAATACTAAACCTCAAATTAAATAGGACCTCTCAAAAGAATGGCTTCCTAGCCTTAAAGAAGATTTATGCTCTGTCAATGGTGAAACCAATAACAAAGCTCCAACTGTTTGTCACCAGGCAAAGTTATTTATACAATAGTTAACTAAACCAATGTCTTTCTGCAACACCCAGAAAGGATACAAGAGATTGTGCACGTCAATGAATGGACGGTAATACTGCCTTTAAAATGTACACAAAAGGATTGGCATGCAAATTGAAAGAAAAAAACAAAAACGTAAACATGCCCACACAATCAATGTGATTTGGATGAGAATGTTCCGTTTTGCTGGTTTCTGTAGATTCTGTGAAGGAATTTGATGGTAAAGGCCAGGAGGTCCTCTTGATTGAAACTTAATCGTTAAACTCAGAGTAAAACTAGGACAAAGTAAAAACAGCTCCAAAGCCGGCAAACGTCTCCTGTGTAACAGGCAACCCTCAAAATGAGATTAATGGCCTGATTTAGAGTCCGGAGGACAGGTACTCCATCACAAATGATGTGCACTGTACTATTCACCCAACATATCTAGCCAACTTGTTCCTAAACAATCTTAGAAATGAAAGAAAGCAGCCAATGATCATAACATTAGCAATTAAAAGCCAATCTACCTTATTCCTCTTTAGACTCAGTAGGTATTAAAGGATAATTGAGCCTTCAGTGCTTACCTTTTTACATCCATGCTCAAGATCATCTGTTTTATTTCCATGATGATCTACTGGAGCATCGCATTCGATAAATTCTTCGGGCCTGTAGTAATTAAAAGATAAAACAGGAACAGGATTAGCATTAGCATTTCAGCACGATTCTTACACAGGACAAACCCAATTTATTGCAGGAACACAACTAGGTCAACAGCAAAACACGCTCAGCAACCATTCTCCGTCAGGACCGGAGGCTCAGATCATGCATTTCCCTCTTCATTTATTTTGCTCTTATAAACATTACAACCGCATAAGACTACAAGACCTATGAGTCCAAGCTGAACAACATATGTCCACCAATCAGGGATACCGACCATCACATAAGAATATCCACAAGTAAAAGCACTTCCTCTTTTTTCGCTGCTCAGCAGCTGGATAAGCACTTTTCCTTGTGGAGCTTCTTGTTGAAAAATATGAAAGTTGTGTATGTCTTTGTATGTATGCGACTCATGTGTAGTATCGCCCTGCTTCATGGGGAGAGGTATTTTATTAATTTTCATGCTGACGGTTTTCCCTCATTGACTGCATTTTTTCCTTAACATAGCGCAGGTAGCACAGAAGCAGGACCGGTGGCAGAAGGGGGTCTCTTCGGAGATCCCTTCATGAAAGAACATCAGTAAGTTCATGGCCACATTTTCCTCACTGGACAAGGTCCAACAGTCCAGGAAGAGGGTTTTCAGCAAAAAGGTTTTTGGATGGACCAGTAGAGACATGGGGCACTCAACAAGCAGCCATTACTTTTCAGCCTCCCCGGAATACCATGAACAAGGCAGTTCAAATACCAGGATTAGAAAATATTCTGAGGTTTCTTTCTGACCAGAGGTGCAGGACAGGCACGTGGAGGACAGGTTGTAAAGACATACTCTTTCTGTTTGAAAAGAAAGAAAAGGGCCTTTGTCCAGTTATGAATTTGTAAGAGTTTAACAAATATTGATACTGGTGTATCGCCATTTCAAGATAGAGGTGTTACACCTCCTAAGAGACATGCTGTTTCCAAACAATTGGATGGGAAGACTGGATATGAAGGATGCTTACTTCAGGACACTGATTTATGCGCCCCACCCGAGGTTCCTCAATCTTAGGTGGGGTCAGGTGGTGTATGAGAATGTGGCCCTTCCTTTCAAAGTCTTTCACTCCATAGTGTTTCACCAAGATGAGACTCATGGACTAATCATCTATCTGGACATCATTTTATTGATGCATCAGAGTGCTGTGCACCTTCGGAGCGACCTCAAGATAGCAACTCCCTGCTACAAGATCTGGGTGGCATTATTAAAAAATTAAAAAATAAAAAGTTTAAAACATTTTTTTTTTTTTTTAAATGTGTGAACTCTCGCAATCAATGGAATTTTTAAGATTCATCATCGAGTCAGTACAGCAAACAATGTAGCACCCGGTAAAGAAGAGGACACGCACAAGAAAGAACTAAGACCTACCCTGGTGAAGGATCAAATATTGCTGAGATACTTGGCCAGAGTAGTCGGACCGCTGGTGTGTACGTTGTCGAGCCCTGCAAAGGCTGAAAGCCGCCCAACTGAGGAAGGGTCTCACCTATGCATTGTGAGAAGTTGGCCTGGCATATGCTGTCCACTAATTATAGTGGGCACCTTGCACCAGTCCAAACAACCCCTTATTGGAGATAGGTTAAAGACAACCTTTATTGAAAGCTATCCTAGTGGTAGCTATGGAGAGCAGCCTTCAGGCTAAGTCTTGAAGGAATGTAAAGCAGCTTGTTTTACCAGTCTATAATCTCTTGAGTGATCAAATGAAAGAGCACCACACCAGGTATATATTCAAAATATATGTATTTATTACTAAACACACCCCTCTAGTCTCTTTATGAGGCTAGAGTTCGAAGTACATAAGTTATAAGATCTTAAATCACAGTAATAGCACAAATACACGTTTGGGCCCTAGGGGCGTACCAAACCATATACCAATAAAGTGGTATGCGAACCACGACTGAACTAGACACTAGGCCTAGAGCCTCTAGAAGTGCTTGGACCACAAGGAACCACCCAAGGTAGTGACACAGGGGACCCACGGGAGACGCGTGCAGTGTAAATACACAACCACGATACGCCGTTAACTTCTATGGAGAAAGTCGGGATCGGGAAAATAGAGGAAAGGGACACAAAAGAGGACTAGGACAAAACCCTTTGAGATCTAGGACTTTGAAGAGTCTCTACCCACGGGAGCACCGGAGTACTCGTGTTACCTCACCCAGGGAAGCCGGGTGCATAGGTGCCTTTCGGGGTCGGGTTTCGTCGTCGATTCGAATGGCGATCTGCTGCAAAGTGCTGCTGGCGGCCAAGAGAAAAGTGTCCGGTGGATCCAAGAGTGGATCGGAGTTCTGGTGAACCTGAAAGCAGAGGGGACAGAGTCTGGGTCACTAGCCAGTGACCAGGAAGGCGATGGACAGATGCCCACCGATGTCGAGTGATTCAGGTGCGTTGACGGTCGTCTTGACTCTTCAGCCACGAGGTCCGGGAGGCGTTGTCGGCGACCAGGAGCAGGATTCGGGCTGGTACTCGATGTCTGTCGAGTGCTGAGGTGTCGGCGACCGGATTGGACCCAACAAGCCTTGGCAACGGCAAGTCTCGAGTAAGATGTAGATCGTCGATGGTGCAGACCAGCAAGGTCTGTGGAACTCACCCAGCAAGGGTAAGTGAGGGCAGGCCTGGAGCAACCAGGATGCCAAGTAGAAAAAGGATTGGCCTTCGTTTAGGGCTACTAGCCAACGGGCTAGCGACCGCGAAGGAGCCTCGTGACGCCGCACGTGGAGCTGGCTTACAGGACACTCGTGGAGTAGGGGCCAGTGATCTTCGGTGCAGGTGGTGCTGGAGGCTAGGGCTACTCGGAGCCCAAAGCACGACTTCTTGGGAGACCCAGAAGAGGATGCACTTGCAAGTGTGCTCGGTGTCCAGGGGTCACGGTCTCAAGTCACCCACGATAGCCACGGGCCTCAGCTTTGCTGGGGACTCAGGGTAGCCTCGGGGAAGTCTGAGAATCCACCTCTGGTGATGCGATGACTTCGGCGTCCGACGGGAGCTTCAGAAATGCGAACCGGACAGATGCTTCTTTGGTGCCTGCCAAGCAGGGGAGTCACTCCTTGACCCCAAGGGAGATTCTTCAGTCCTCTAATCTTGTCGTAGAGCGTCGAAGGTCCAGGATTCAGTTTCAGAGTTTCGTCCAGGTATAATCTAAAGTCCTAAGGACTGGGTTCCTACCTTTATTCTAAAAATAGGGGTTGGACTACTCTGTGGCCCCACCTATGGGTGGGTCAGGGCAGAGGGGTGGCTACACCCCTTTCCCTTTGTCCAGTTCGCGCCAAAGCAGGGGCTGCAAGCCCCTGATCCGGTTTGAACTGGGGTATTCACAGGGACACCAAATGTGCCCCCAGTGCAGGACTTCAAAGCACCCGAAAGTGCTCCCGCCCAGCCCCAATACACATTATCCTGTCTGGGGAGGTGGCCACACCTCCCGGGGACAGGAAACCTATTGTCCAGGCCTCCCTGCCGGAGTTTCGTCCAGCAGCAGGAGGCCAGACTCGTGTCTGTGGCAGCAGCATCCATTTTGTGATGCCAGGGCTCTGGAAAGAAGTTACCGGACTCGTCAGAGTTAACATGTCTTTCCCTCTAGAAGGGTGGAATGCTACCCCCGCCGCCAGGATTGGCGGGGGGTAGTATTCCAAGATGTTTGACACCAAACACGACATGTTTAGGTGCAGCCATTCCAAAGTTAGCATTTTACCGCGAGGATATAATGCGCTTAAGAGTATATGGTCAGGCTGCACTACAAACAGCATCAGAGATGGTCTCCCGAACGCTGCAGAGGGGCCCTGCTCATGCAGGGGCACCCTCTTACATAGGAACCATGCACTCTGCCTTTAGGATTGATAAGGCCTGCCTTAGGAGTGACTTATAGGTTTCTATGTGTGTATGTATTTCGTGATATAGGTAACCTACATCACAGTAAGGGGTGCATGCACCACCTTACCCAGGCTGCAGTAGCAGACCTGTGGTGTCAGTTTGGATGGCCTTCCAGGGGTGGCATAATACATGCTGCAGCCCCTGGCAGGCCTCTGAGGTACCTATGCCCTTGGTACATAGTATACCATATACTAGGGACTTATAAGGGCACTCCAGATCCCAATCAGTGATGTGCCTAAGGCACATGGAAACCATTATAGAGAGGAAGCAGCTAGGCTGGGGTTCTGATTAGCAAGTTCCCAGCCAGACTAATGTCGAAAAACAGTGAAGCATCAGCAAAAAGTGGGGGTACCCATGTGAAGCAGATCCTACTCTCCTACACAACCCCCCCAAACGTAGGGACATTAAACTAACCTTGCCCAGTTAAGTCTTCATGTTCTAAGTGGAAATACCTAGAGAGTCCATCTGCATTCGCATGGTTACTCCCAGGCCTATGTTCCACTGTAAAGTCCATCCCCTGTAGGGAAATGGACCACCTAAGCAGTTTGGGGTTTTCACCCTTCATTTGTTTTAGCCATAAGAGGGGTTTATGGTCTGTCTGAACCAGGAAGTGTGTACCAAACAAGTATGGCCTCAACTTCTTCAGAGCCCAGACCACAGCAAAGGCCTCCCTCTCTATGGCTGACCAACGTTTCTCTCTAGGGGTCAGCCTTCTGCTAATAAAAGCTACTGGCTGATCCTGACCTTCTTCATTCAATTGTGACAGTACAGCCCCTACCCCCAATTCAGATGCATCAGTTTGAACAATGAACTTCTTGGAGTAATCAGGACTCTGCAGAATTGGAGCAGTGCACATGGCCTGCTTGAGGTCATCAAATGCCTTTTGACAGCTAACTGTCCACTGAACCTTTTTGGGCATTTTCTTAGAAGTTAAGTCATTCAAGGGTGTCACTATTGATCCATACCCCTTGACAAATCTCCTATAGTACCCAGTCAGGCCTAAGAAGGCTCTCACCTGAGTCTGGGTAGTGGGAGCAGTCCAGTCCATGATGGTCTGGATCTTGCTCTGCAAAGGTTGAACCTGGCCTCCACCCACAAGGTGGCCCAGGTACACAACCTGACTCTGCCCTATCTGGCACTTAGTGGCCTTGATAGTCAGGCCTGCCTTTTGCAGGGCCTGTAAAACATTCCTGAGGTGGACCAGGTGATCCTCCCAGGTGGAGCTAAAGACAGCAATATCATCTAGATAAGCTGCACTATAGGCTTCCAGTCCTGTGAGAACTGTATTCACCAACCTCTGGAAAGTGGCAGGTGCATTCTTCAGACCAAAGGGCATTACCACAAATTGATAATGCCCACTAGGGGTTGAAAATGCTGTTTTGGGCTTTGCAGTATCAGCTAGTCTGATCTGCCAGTAGCCAGCTGTTAGGTCAAATGTGCTGAGATATTTGGCAGAGGCCAAAGTATCTATGAGCTCATCTGCCCTGGGTATTGGATGGGCATCAGTCCTAGTGACTGCATTGAGACCCCTGTAGTCTACACAAAACCTCATCTCTCTTTTTCCACCACTGGTGTGAGGTTTCGGTACTAGGACTACTGGACTAGCCCAAGGGCTATCTGAGGGCTCAATTACTCCCAATTCCAACATTTTCTGGACTTCAGTCCTGATACAGTCCCTGACATGGTCAGGTTGCCTATAAATCTTGTTTTTAATAGGCAGACTGTCCCCCAGTGTCCACTTCATGAGTGCACCAGGTGGTCTGACTGGGTGTCAGTGAAAACATATGTCGAAACTGATTGAGGACTTGCCTGCAATCAGTTTGTTGCTGGGTAGTGAGGCTGCCTGCCAAGGCTACACCATCAACTGACCCATCGTCAGGGTTCTGTGAGAGCAGGTCAGGGAGTGGGTCACTCTCTTCCTCCTGCCCTTCATCAGTAGCCATGAGCAAGCCCATGTCTGCCCTGTCCACATATGGTTTTAACCTGTTGACATGGAGAACCCTGTGGGGACTCCTGGGTGTTCCTAGGTCCACTAAATAAGTGACCTCACCCTTCTGCTCAACAATAGTGTGGGGTCCACTCCATTTATCTTGGAGAGCTGCTGGGGCCACTGGCTCCAACACCCACACCTTCTGTCCTGGCTGGTAAACAGTCAGAACTGCCTTTTGGTCATGCCAGGCCTTTTGAAGTTCCTGGCTAGCCTCAAGGTTTTTGGTTGCCTTTTTCATGTACTCAGCCATCCTGGAGCGGAGACCAAGTACATAGTCCACTATATCTTGCTTTGGGGGCTTGAGAGGTAACTCCCATCCTTCCTTCACCAAGCACAGTGGACCCCTCACAGGGTGGCCAAACAGAAGTTCAAAAGGGCTGTAACCAACCCCCTTCTGAGGCACCTCCCTATATGCGAATAAAAGGCAGGGCAAGAGTATGTCCCATCTACGCCTAAGCTTTTCTGGGAGCCCTTTAATCATGCCCTTCAAGGTTTTGTTGAATCTCTCAACTAAACCATTGCATTGTGGGTGATAGGGTGTGGTGAACTTATAAGTCACTCCACACTCCTTCCACATTGCTTTCAAGTACCCAGACATGAAGTTAGCACCCCTGTCTGATACTACCTCCTTAGGAAAGCCCACTCTTGAGAAGATTCCCAGGAGGGCCCTTGCCACCACAGGTGCTGTAGTGGTCCTGAGGGGAATAGCTTCTGGGTACCTGGTGGCATGATCCACTACCACCAGGATAAACCTGTGCCCAGAGGCTGTTTGGGGATCCATGGGACCAACAATGTCAATCCCTACCCTTTCAAAGGGCACCCCCACCACAGGTAGTGGTATCAGGGGGCCTTTGTAGTGCCACCTGCCTTGCCACTGGCTTGGCAGGTTACACAGGAGCGACAAAACTCCTTGCTGTCTTCAGACATGTGGGGCCAGTGAAAGTGAGGGACAATTCTGTCCCAAGTCTTGTTCTGGCCCAGGTGACCTGCTAAGGGAATATCATGGGCTAGGGTCAATAGGAAGCCCCTGAACTTCAGAGGTATAACCAACCTCCTGGTAGCACCAGGCTTGGGGTCTCTACTCTCTGAGTACAGGAGTCCATCATCCCAATACACTGTATGGGGACCACTAGATTTCCCAGCAGCCTCAGCAGCAGCTTGCTGTCTGAGGGGTTCAAGGGAGGGGCAGCTCTGCTGCTCCTGGCTCAGATCTGCCCTAGAAGGTCCCCCTGTCCCCAAGAACTCAACCTGGTCAGGTTCAAGTTCCTCTGGGACAGTTCCTTCTTCAGGGCTGAGATCATCCCCCTCAAGGGACTGATCTTCCTCCTGAGCCAAGGGGGAAGGCACTGCCTTAACCCTACTACTCCTCCTCTTGGAAGGCACTTGGTCCATTCTTCCAGAATCCAAGGCCTGTTCAGTGCTAGACATTTTGGCTTGTGACCTGGTCACAGCAAACACATCTGCAGGGATTCCCAGCATTTCTGCATGGGTCCTGAGCTCCACTTCTGCCCAAGCAGAAGTCTCTAAGTCATTGCCAAGCAAGCATTCGACTGGTAGGTTTGCACTTACCACAACCTTCTTAAGGCCAGTTACCCCTCCCCAGGAGAAGTTAACAACTGCCAGAGTATGGTCTGTTCTGACATTGCTAGCATTGGTCACTTGGTACATTTCACCAAGCATAACTTGCCCAGGTAGCACAAGGTCTTGTGTCACCATTGTGACACTTGCCCCTGTGTCCCTAAATGCCAAAGCCTCACGTCCATTGATTAAAGGCTGTTGTCTGTACTTGCCCAGATTACTCGGACTCACAGTGGAGGTCACATCCATGCCTCCATCACAGACTAACACAGCCTGAGTCAGTTCTCTGACTAAGTCAGAGCCCAACTCAGTTCCCAGGGTGAACCCTACTAAACCCTTTGCTGGAGCACTTCCACCAACTGTACTAGGGGGAACAGGTGCCTTAGGGGCATTGGTGGGTGCTGGACTGGAGTCTTTGGACTTGGTGCAATCACTGGTCCAGTGGGTCTTTTGCTTACATACCTTGCACCATGGTTTTCTTTGGCCTTTACCCTTGGTAGACTGGGAATCCCCACCAGAAGAAGATTTTTGGGGGCCTGATGAAGACTTTTGATCTTTACCCTTCTCCCCACCCTTGTCAGAGTTCTTAGCATCTTGCTTCTTGGTTTCCCCACCTTGGTTCTGTACCTTCTGCTTCACCCTGGTTCTGACCCATTTGTCTGCCTTCTTTCCCAATTCTTGGGGAGAGGTCAGATCAGAGTCTACCAGGTATTGATGCAACAGCTGATTTTGACAGTTATTAAGAATCTGCTCCCTCATTATCAGATTATACAATCCTGAGAAGTCACACACCTTACTGCCCATCAACCAGCCTTCCAGAGCCTTGGCAGAACAATCCACATAGTCTACCCAGTCTTGAGTCTGTGCTTTTTGGGTGTCTCTGAACTTCAACCTGTACTGTTCAGTGGTTAGACCAAACCCATCAATAAGAGCACTCTTCAAGACCTTGTAATTGTCAGCATCCTCCTCTCTAACAGTGAGGAGCTTGTCTCTACCTTTGTCTGCAAAGGAGAGCCACAAGATTGCTGCCCACTGCTCCTGAGGGACCTTCTGTACTTTACAGGCCCTCTCTAAAGCAGTTATCCATTTGTGGATATCATCCCCACTCTGGTAGGGAGGGACAATCTTGCTCAGGTTCCTATGGTCATAGGACCTTTCCCTGTCTCTAGGGACATGGCTGCCACCATGGGACTCTAGTCCCAACTTTCTTCTCTCTCTAAGGAGATCTAGGGTTTCTCTATCTAAAGCCAATTGCTTTTTTCTGAGTTCCAGCTGAGTTTCCTCATACTGGACTAGCCTCTTTCTTCTCTCATGAGAGGATTCCCTCCTATGAGATGAGACAGAGCTCCCTATAGAGGTGCCAGAGTGGTTAGACTCCTGAGAAGGAGACCTAGACCTTCTGGGCACACTCTTAATCCTTCCTGGGGGGACAAAGAGGGCATCATCTTGATCATCCTCATCATCATCCACAGGAGGGATTTGGTTTTCCAGGTCAGGGTCATTGTCACCCTCCTGGCCAGTTTCAGAGGGGGCTGGGGGTACTGGTACCCCTAGCATCCTCCTCTTCTCCTGCCCCACCCTCAGCTCCTACCCCTTCAGTCCCTACAGGCTTACTAAGGTCATAAGCCACCAACAACTCCTTGAGGTGTTGGGTGGTGGGGCTTTGGCCTGTCCTTATTTTTCTCAAGTTACATAAAGCTCTCAATTCCAAGAATGGGAGTGTATCATACTTGGAAGGTGGAAGCTCAATGGCTTCCTGCAAGGATTCTTTGGATCCTGCCCTTAAAGACATTACTAGTGTGGTGTGGTGTATGCACTACCTACTCTAGTGTGGCCTACTAAACTCTCTTGAGTTGTAGAAAGGGTTGTGCTATCCCTTAACACACAACTCTAAGTTCAGTAGAACTTACTGTATTCTAAGCTTAAATTATATGTACCTTAGGTACCTTTAGTGGTTTTCAGTTGATCAATTCAATTGAGATTATCTGGTAAAACAATAGCAAGCTGGAATCCCACACACTGCACACCAATGTGAGAAGTTGGCCTGGCATATGCTGTCCACTAATTATAGTGGGCACCTTGCACCAGTCCAAACAACCCCTTATTGGAGATAGGTTAAAGACAACCTTTATTGAAAGCTATCCTAGTGGTAGCTATGGAGAGCAGCCTTCAGGCTAAGTCTTGAAGGAATGTAAAGCAGCTTGTTTTACCAGTCTATAATCTCTTGAGTGATCAAATGAAAGAGCACCACACCAGGTATATATTCAAAATATATGTATTTATTGCTAAACACACCCCTCTAGTCTCTTTATGAGGCTAGAGTTCGAAGTACATAAGTTATAAGATCTTAAATCACAGTAATAGCACAAATACACGTTTGGGCCCTAGGGCGTACCAAACCATATACCAATAAAGTGGTATGCGAACCACGACTGAACTAGACACTAGGCCTAGAGCCTCTAGAAGTGCTTGGACCACAAGGAACCACCCAAGGTAGTGACACAGGGGACCCACGGGAGACGCGTGCAGTGTAAATACACAACCGCGATACGCCGTTAACTTCTATGGAGAAAGTCGGGATCGGGAAAATAGAGGAAAGGGACACTTAAAAGAGGACTAGGACAAAACCCTTTGAGATCTAGGACTTTGAAGAGTCTCTACCCACGGGAGCACCGGAGTACTCGTGTTACCTCACCCAGGGAAGCCGGGTGCATAGGTGCCTTTCGGGGTCGGGTTTCGTAGTCGATTCGAATGGCGATCTGCTGCAAAGTGCTGCTGGCGGCCAAGAGAAAAGTGTCCGGGTGGATCCAAGAGTGGATCGGAGTTCTGGTGAACCTGAAAGCAGAGGGGACAGAGTCTGGGTCACTAGCCAGTGACCAGGAAGGCGATGGACAGATGCCCACCGATGTCGAGTGCTTCAGGTGCGTTGACGGTCGTCTTGACTCTTCAGCCACGAGGTCCGGGAGGCGTTGTCGGCGACCAGGAGCAGGATTCGGGCTGGTACTCGATGTCTGTCGAGTGCTGAGGTGTCGACGACCGGATTGGACCCAACAATCCTTGGCAACGGCAAGTCTCGAGTAAGATGTAGATCGTCGATGGTGCAGACCAGCAAGGTCTGTGGAACTCACCCAGCAAGGGTAAGTGAGGGCAGGCCTGGAGCAACCAGGATGCCAAGTAGAAAAAGGATTGGCCTTCGTTTAGGGCTACTAGCCAACGGGCTAGCGACCGCGAAGGAGCCTCGTGACGCCGCACGTGGAGCTGGCTTACAGGACACTCCTGGAGTGGGGGCCAGTGATCTTCGGTGCAGGTGGTGCTGGAGGCTAGGGCTACTCGGAGCCCAAAGCACGACTTCTTGGGAGACCCAGAAGAGGATGCACTTGCAAGTGTGCTCGGTGTCCAGGGGTCACGGTCTCAAGTCACCCACGATAGCCACGGGCCTCAGCTTTGCTGGGGACTCAGGGTAGCCTCGGGGAAGTCTGAGAATCCACCTCTGGTGATGCGATGACTTCGGCGTCCGACGGGAGCTTCAGAAATGCGAACCGGACAGATGCCTCTTTGGTGCCTGCCAAGCAGGAGAGTCACTCCTTGACCCCAAGGGAGATTCTTCAGTCCTCTAATCTTGTCGTAGAGCGTCGAAGGTCCAGGATTCAGTTTCAGAGTTTCGTCCAGGTATAATCTAAAGTCCTAAGGACTGGGTTCCTACCTTTATTCTAAAAATAGGGGTTGGACTACTCTGTGGCCCACCTATGGGTGGGTCAGGGCAGAGGGGTGGCTACACCCCTTTCCCTTTGTCCAGTTCGCGCCAAAGCAGGGGCTGCAAGCCCCTGATCCGGTTTGAACTGGGGTATGCACAGGGACACCAAATGTGCCCCCAGTGCAGGACTTCAAAGCACCCGAAAGTGCTCCCGCCCAGCCCCAATACACATTATCCTGTCTGGGGAGGTGGTCACACCTCCCTGGGACAGGAAACCTATTGTCCAGGCCTCCCCTGCCGGAGTTTCGTCCAGCAGCAGGAGGCCAGACTCGTGTCTGTGGCAGCAGCATCCATTTTGTGATGCCAGGGCTCTGGAAAGAAGTTACCGGACTCGTCAGAGTTAACATGTCTTTCCCTCTAGAAGGGTGGAATGCTACCCCCGCCACCAGGATTGGCGGGGGGTAGTATTCCAAGATGTTTGACACCAAACACGACATGTTTAGGTGCAGCCATTCCAAAGTTAGCATTTTACCGCGAGGATATAATGCGCTTAAGAGTATATGGTCAGGCTGCACTACAAACAGCATCAGAGATGGTCTCCGAACGCTGCAGAGGGGCCCTGCTCATGCAGGGGCACCCTCTTACATAGGAACCATGCACTCTGCCTTTAGGATTGATAAGGCCTGCCTTAGGAGTGACTTATAGGTTTCTATGTGTGTATGTATTTCGTGATATAGGTAACCTACATCACAGTAAGGGGTGCATGCACCACCTTACCCAGGCTGCAGTAGCAGACCTGTGGTGTCAGTTTGGATGGCCTTCCAGGGGTGGCATAATACATGCTGCAGCCCCTGGCAGGCCTCTGAGGTACCTATGCCCTTGGTACATAGTATACCATATACTAGGGACTTATAAGGGCACTCCAGATCCCAATCAGTGATGTGCCTAAGGCACATGGAAACCATTATAGAGAGGAAGCAGCTAGGCTGGGGTTCTGATTAGCAGGGCCCCAGCCAGACTAATGTCGAAAAACAGTGAAGCATCAGCAAAAAGTGGGGGTACCCATGTGAAGCAGATCCTACTCTCCTACATGCATCACGGATCCAACTGAGAGTAGATGCCAGAAAATAAATCTGGTGGTAGTTGGAACACATGGAGGCCTGAAAAGGCAGGGCCATCATCGGGTCAGTCCAGGATATAGTCATGGAACACAAGCCTCTCAGGCTGGGATGCTCACTGTAGAGATATTAGGACAGGCAGACTGTGGTCAAATCAGTAAAGGGAATTGAACATCAACTGCCTAGAGCTGCTTGCGGTATCATTTGCAGTGAGAAGTCTCACTGGAGACAGTGTTGTGCTCCATTTTCCTCAGGATGGACAACATGTCGGTGGCCCGATACATAAGCTGCCTCAGAGGGACAAGATCAAGAATCCTAGAAAAACTAGCGAAGGATTTTTTGCACTTCTGTCTAGACAGGAAACTATCAGTGACAGCAAAGTCTCTACCGAGGAAGTTCGACCTCCTAGTGGATTAAATTCTTGATATCTGAAGGACTTCAATGCTTGGAAGCTAGATCCAATACTCTTTCAAACAATCATGAGCAAGTGGGGTCCTTGTCTCAACCACAAATAACCTAAATTCTTGAATTGGAGACCAGACTCAAGGGTACCTGCGACGGATGCATTCATGTAGGGCTGAAGCCAATGTTTCAGTTACGCATTCCCGCCCTTTTCGGTGATTACTAGGTTGAAGGCACAGGTGAGGCAACAGAAGACATGCTGCTCTTAATGACATCTTTTGGATATGTCAAGCTTGGCTTCTAGTTCTTCTGGAACTTTCAATGGATTATCCAACCCCATTTCCCCAGAATCAGAACAAGGTGATGGATTCCTGGGGCAACTCGCACCAGCTGGTTTTAGACATAACTCTATGGCTTATGGTGTGGAGGATTACTGGAGATGCAGGTGAATCCCAGGTCAGGAAAAGCTTTAGAACTAATCAGGAGGGCTTGGCCAAAGTCCACAGGTGAGCAATAAAATTCAAGTTGGCACAGATGGCCCCGCTGGTGTATGAGAAAGAATCTAGATCCTTTGGGGTTAGATATAATGAATGTTCTGAATTTTTTGTTGGAAGTGTCCCTCCTTAGTCTGGCCCGAAACACGATCAATGCTTTCATATTAGCAATATCAGTAAGTAACAAGCCATATAATGGGATCCGAATAGGTGAACTTCCCTTGGCATGTAGACTCCTCAGGGGTGTTAGGCTGCCAGTTCTTGCAAAGCAGAGCTACTCTCAGCTGTGGGATGTTAATGTGGTGCCAAGCGTCTTGGAATCTTGCCAGGATAATGACATTTTATCCAGGAAAGAGTTAACGGGTATGCTTACAATGCATTTATGCCCAATTTTTCATAAGAGTGTCCGATGTTACAGCGATGTATGTATCAGGTAGGATGTTTACTCCTGAAGGTGGTACATTTATGGTGTACAGGAACACCAAGTATGATATCAGAACGGTTCATTATCCAGCCTTCCCAGACCATCCTAGCTTATGTGTGGTGAGGCTCATCAGCGCCTACAAGGCCATAATGGAATCATATTGACCAGCAAATATCAGACGACAGCTCATTGCAATTAGGAAGTCTTTCATGCCAGTCTCTTCACCTACAACTGCAAGATGGGCTTGGTGGTTGATGAGTGAAGCAGGCATTGATACCTCTTCCTTTGGTGCTCACTCACTAAGAGGTGTTATGGCGTCCAAGGCCTTCTCTGTGGGAGGTCACCTGGAGGATATTTTGAGGGAGGGAGAGTGGTTGTCGGATTCAACCTATAAAACGTTCTATTTTAAGCCAGTGATGGGTGTGGCAACACCAGTGGCCAGTAAGCTTTAAACCTTCATAATCTGAGCCTCCGGTTTTGACACAGAATATAACATTTCATAGCTATAGTAAAGGAAAGTTTCACATCTATCAATGACACGGAGGCAAGGATTATCCCACCCAAGGATGGAAATAGTCTGGTTTTCCCACCAGGTTGCCGTTTCTACTCACCGTATGGAATAGGTAAATCATCTTCCATTATGACTGTTATGGTAAACAATTAACATTTATGTTTGCACAGTTATGGTCAGATGGTGTTCATTTTCTATGGTGCACATTACAGTTATGTTGTACACAAAGCTTCCAATAAATTTCGCTTGGTAAATACATCCAGGTTTAAGTTGGTAATTTCAACCCGGTTTTCATTCTGCAGGCCCTGAACAAAAACAAGATTAACAATAGTTGGAGGGTAACAGACTCTTTTTATCGCACAAAGAAAGAGGAAGTGCTTTTCCATGTGGATGTTCTTAAGTGAAGGTAGTCATCCCCACTGGCGTAACGAAACTCGAGTGGGCCTCCCTGCAAGGGACGTGGGGGGGCCCCCTCCAGGCTCAATCAGGAGCTCTGCAGCCAGAGTGCTGTGCTGAGGGAGCCGCTTGGGGGCCCCCCTCGCACCGCAGGGGCTGCGGGGGCCTGTGTTACGCCCCTGGTCATCCCCGATTGGTGGACATCTGTTATACTGCTAGAAATCATGGAAACTGTAATCCTTCCCTGTCGTAATATTTCTAATGTTAAAAGAATTAGGCTGCTGAGCAAAATAAATGATGAGAAAAATACATAAGCCTCACCTCTGTGTCCTTAATAAAATTGAAACTCTCCTTTAAGATAGCTAGGAAATTTTACATCACCCAACATTTCAAGTACTCCCATACACTGACAAAGAAGCTAAAATGCTTCACAGAGCTCAACATTTAATACCAAAGTATATTATTAACAAACCCAGCCATTTATAACTTGACAATTAACCTTAAATAAAAATTCATAAAGGAATCAATGTTCAAAGCCAAAGCCTCCATTTTTCAGCTATACTACCTTAACTGTTTAATGACCAATACTCCGAATCAATCGCCATAATCATTAATAGGTTAACACTGTCTAAACCGCTAAACAGTCAACTCACAATCAACCAATACAGAAACGACAGCCAACAGTGTAAAGTCTGTCCAGCTGCAATTTTTTACATTTAAAAAACATAGCAATTATAATGACAAAATCAATTAAGCCACTGTATGAAACTACTTCTGTTCATAATTACTACCTTGTATTGAAAATTTGAAGAATGAGATTCAGCAAAAACAATTTTATAATGACTATTCCAAATTTACAAAATATTGTATGTGCAATCTCTTTGGTCGAAAAGAACAGACAGGATAAACCTTGCCCAAGAGAAATTTCCTTTTGACCACATTCTGAAGTAATAAATGAAACTTTATAAGCTAATATCTTTAGAGTATGAGCTTTTGCATTTAAACATATGCAATGAGCATATTCGAATACAAAGGGTCATTTAATTTAGTGAAATTGGAAATCTTAAACTCATTGGTGCAACACAATCATAAATTGATTTTATATAGTGCTTCATACCCTATTTCTGTTATGTACGCACTTACAAATGATGTGTTACTATAACCCGCATTTCTGGTACTCAATTTAACTACCTTGCAAAACTTGAAGGCTGAGTTGGCTTTTCCATAATTTGCACTGGTAACCTGTAGATCACTAGAACTCAGCAGCCAATGTATACCTCAAGGAGCCATTACCTCATCTTGACCACATAACCTCACCTTTACATACGTACAAAGTAAACAAGTGCCAGAATGGGGGCAATTTCCAGGTAATGATCCAGAAGATACTACCTTCTTGATCGAAAGTAATAAAAGATTTATACAATTGGTGGTTTGGGAATATATACCAGTATCATGCGAGAAACGGAGTTTATTCTCATTGTATATCCTGGTATTAAAGCATGATGCCGGATATGATGCAGAGACTGCAGGCACACATGCTTTATCAGAACATATTGCCTTATCTGGTTCTGCATTAGTTTTAATTAACTGATACCTGCATGGTTGGTGGTGTGGGGGGGTTGAGGAAGGTAAAAACATACCTCACCGGAGTGCTTTGGGTCTTGGTCCTAACCCCTTTGATGCTCATGACGGAGCGGTTCGTCATGAGCATCGGTTGGGCTGTGCTCATGACGGAACCGCTCCGTCATGGCACCCACCCATGGGGGAAGCGCTGGCACTCCCCCCCATGGTCAGCCCAACATGTTGCCACAAAGGGGGATGGCAGCGGAAGAGTTTCCGCTGCACCCCCGACCCCCCCTCAGCGATCCTGTGACGTCAGCGCCCACAGCGCGCGCCAACGTCATCAGGAAGCGATGGGACGCCTGGAAGCCATTTGCTTCCAGGCGTCCACAGAGGGAGGGTGAGTGCTGTGTGCTCCGGTGGGGCGGGGTGGGGCGTTTTGGAGTGTATTGAGGCATCGGGGGAGAGGAAAGAGTATTTCCTCTCCCCTGATGTCTCAATGCAGGGCATTCCTGCTGCACGATCGCGCACAGTGTCGCGATCGTGCAGCAGGAATGCCCCCACTAGACACCAGGGATGTCTTTTGTATGTAAAGGAAGCGACCCCTTGGGCAAGGGTCGCTTCCTTAGGGGGCAAATTTATTTTAAGACTTTTCGGCCCCCCCTGGGGACAGATTGCCCAAATTTGTTGGCGTTTCTGGCCCCAGGGGGGGCAGAAAAGCCCACTAGAGCCAGGGATTATTTAAAAATTGAAATGGAAGCGACCCCTTGGGCAAGGGTCGCTTCCAGGGGGCCAATTTTTTTGTAATGGGAATTCTGCCCCCCCCCCCGGGGGCAGATCGGCCCTTTTTTGGCCTTTCTGCCCCCACTAGACACCAGGGACTTTTTAAAATTAAAATGGAAGCGACCCCTTGGGCAATGGTCGCTTCCAGGGGGCAGATTTTTTGTATATGTGTATTCTGCCCCCCCCCCTCCCCTGGGGGCAGATCGGCCCATTTTTTTGCCTTTTCTGCCCCGGGGGGGGGGGGGCAGAAAACCCCACTAGGTACCAGGGATTTTGTTTTGTGTGTAATGGAAGCGACATGGTTGCTTCCAAGGGGGTAACATTTGGTTAATGTTTTTTCTGCCCCTCCTGGGGACAGATCTGCCCCTTTTTTTGGCCTTTCTGCCCTAGGCGGGAGGCAGAAAACCCTACTGGCACCAGGGATTTATTACTTTTGCAAGGGGGGCACATTTCTGTCTGCTGTTTTCTGCCCCACCTGGGGGACAGATTGGCCTGGCAGACAACCTCACCCTATCCCTTGGGCAAGATCACCCCCCATTTTTCTCAGCCCTATTTGAAGGCCATCTGGCGGATTGACCATTTGGGTAGTGACATAGCGTGTTATAATGTGAATTGTTTCATTTCTTGTGAATTGCAATTGTAATGCTTTATTTCTCCCTTTTTGTTCTAGTTCAAGGCTTTTGCTCTTTAGACTGTTCCAGGTTGCGGTTTCGTTACTGGTGGTTCTGCTGTTTGTGTAGTTGCATGTGTTTGGTAAGAGACTTTTTTTTGTACAATGTAAATGAGTTTCATTTCTCTGCATGAATGAGTTTTTTGCAAATGGTGTAATAATAGCAGTATGTTTGGCTTCTGTTTTTTGAGTGTCAAAAACTTTTTGCATTTGTGCTCCATGTGTATTTTGTTGTCTTGTGAGTAATTGGTTTTGTTTTTTTCTTTCTAGTGGGATTTCGTTGGTTTTTGCTGTGTCTCTGCAGAGTAGGTGCTGGTGAGTGTAGCTGTCTCTTGCAAGTCAATCGTATAGTTTTTGAGTATATAGATCTTTGTGATAAAGGCACACATTTTTTTACTTACTTATTTTGCACAGTGTTGGTTGTTGTTGACTTGTTTGTGCAGTCTCCTTTCTTAGTAAGGATAATGGGTAGCCGCAGGATTACTGCTCAGCAGGTTGTTGGTATGCTTTTTGAGTCTTCCTCTGACCATGGTTCAGAGACGGACTCTGCATCTGAGGCAGAGGAGGGAGGGGAAGATTCAGGCAGTGAGTTTTCTCTCCACATGGAATCATCGGATGATGAAGCTACTCTCAGTGCAGATGAAGCTACTCTTAGTGCGGATGAAGTGCCTATGTTAGAGGAGGACATTGATGTGCCGATAGTGCGGCAAGAGGCATCTGGGCTGCAGCCTGGGGCTGCAAGGCCCGTTGGTATAGTGCGGCAAGAGGCATCTGGGCTGCAGCCTGGGGCTGCAAGGCTTCCCGTTGAAAGTGCTGACCTCTGGGTTGCCCCAGGCATGGTGCAGCCGGCATTGCCAGACTTTACTGGTGTTCCAGGGTGTAGAGTGAATACTGAAAACTTTTTGCCTATGAATCTTTTTCAGTTGTTTATGGACGATGTATTTTTGGCAGAGATGGTTGAGCAGACTAATTTGTATGCCGAACAGTTTTTGAGGGACAACAGTGCCAGCCTTAAGCCCTACTCGGTGGACTCCCACAAATCTGGAAGAGATGAAGAAGTTCTTGGGTTTAACTTTTTTGATGGGCTTGCTAAGGAAGCCATCAATGTCTTCATATTGGTCTACTAGTCCCTTAATGGCAACGGCTATATTTCCGGCAGTCATGAGTCGTGATAGGTATTTGCTTCTGCTTCGGATGATGTATTTTGTCGATAATGGTTTAGCGTTGGCACGAGATCACCCAGATTGTGACCGTCTTTTTAAGATTCGGCCTGTCATTGATCACTTTGTTGATCGATTTTCTGAGATCTATGCTCCAGGGAAAGAAATAGCAGTGGATGAGTCTTTGGTGTTGTTCAAGGGCCGCTTGGTTTTTAGGCAATACATTCCTAATAAGAGGGCACGCTATGGAATTAAGCTGTACATGCTGTGTGACAGTAGGACTGGATATGTCTCTAAATTCAGGGTGTACACCGGTAAGGAATCCAGGATTAACCCCCCTGGTTGTCCGTCCACTTTTGGAGTGACTGAGAAAATTGTGAGGGAACTTGGTAGAGGACTTTTTAACAAAGGCCACCATTTATATGTAGATAACTTCTACACTGGTGTGTGGTTGTTCAGGGAATTGGCCAAAGTGGACACTGTTGCTTGTGGCACAATCCGCTCTAACCGTAAAGGTTTCCCAAAAGAACTTGTTTGTCAAAAGCTTGTGCAGGGACAGTGCAGTGCGTTGCGAGGAGCTTCTAGCTGTGAAGTTTTCAGACAGGAGAGATGTCTACATGCTGACTACCATCCATGATGAAAGCACTTCACCTGTGACTGTTTGGGGTCAGGTTGCTGAAGCGCGCAAACCTGTGTGCATTTTAGACTATAATAGGCACATGGGTGGTGTTGACAGTAGATCAGAGGTAGGAACCTTACGCTGCTCTTCGTAAGGCTTACATTTGGTATAAGAAGTTGGCTATCCATCTTTTCCACTTAGCAAACTTTAATGCTTTTGTTGTATTCAAGGATTCTTGTCCTGAGTGAAAGATGACTTTTGCTAAGTTTCAGGAGTCTGTAATAGGCAGCCTTGTTCTAGTGGAACAGGGAAGTGTTCCTAGAGTTGGAGTGGTGGAGGATGTGGCTAGATTGAAAGATCGCCACTTTCCTGATCACATTACTCCCACACCCTCAAAAGACTTTCCCAGTAGGAGATGTAGAGTCTGTTGGCGAAGAGGTACGCGGAAGGAGACTCGTATGTACTGCCCAGAGTGTCCTTCTAACCCTGGGCTGTGTGTGCCTGCTTGTTTTAGAATGTACCGCACGCAAAAGAATTTTTGGGAGCATCCATGAGTGGTAAAGTGAACTGCCTAGTCTCTATTGTTTTATATCTTTTGTTCAGTTTCAAGGTTAGCATTTGTGCAATGTATTTAGTTTCAGATTTTGTGTTAGTAGATTTGTATCTATTTGCAATTTGTTTGTGTTTTCTTTTTTGTATCAAAAAATCCTAATGTGATGGCGGTGTGTGTAGGCTGGCACTTGGCTGGTGGTGTGCGTGGACTGGCGCTTGGCTGGCGGTGTGCGTGGGCTGGCGCTTGGCTGGCGGTGTGCCTGGACTGGCGCTTGGCTGGCGGTGTGCCTGGACTGGCGCTTGGCTGGCGGTGTGTGGGGGCTGGCGCTTGGCTGGCGGTGTGCCTGGACTGGCGCTTGGCTGGCGGTGGGTGTGGACTGGCGCTTGGCTGGCGGTGGGTGTGGACTGGCGCTTGGCTGGCGGTGTGGGTGGACTGGCGCTTGGCTGGCGGTGTGTGAGTAGTGACTTGCTGCTGGTCACTACACACACTGCTAGCCAAACGCCACTCCACGCAATCCGTGAGCTGGTGTGGTTGCTGTGTCAGGAATGTGGGCGTGTGAAAGTGATGGGCCCTTGAATGGCACTGTCTGCTGGTGTGAGTGTTGTAATGTGCTGGGCCCGCGGCTGGCGGTGTGAATGGTTTTGTATGTGTCACACGTATGAAAGGTGTATGAATGGCCTGTAAAGAGGTTGGTGCCTTGTTGTGGCTTTACAGCTCACGAGCTGTGAGTCAATGGTTCAGTTTCTCGTCCTTTCAATTATTAACAGTGCATTTCATTTTTGTGAAATCTCTGGTTAATACAACTGTATATACTGAACCATCACTCACCCTCGTGCCAAATCCAACCAGTATGTATGTGTGCTTGAGGAATAGGTGGTTGTGCAGAAATATTTTTTTTTCTGTTTTTGTCAAGCAGGGTGTACCTTGTCCCTTTTTGTGAATGTTGTAATGTGTTGGTTTTGTGCTTGGTGGTGTGAATGGTCTTGTGTGTATCATGTATGAAAGGTGTGTGAATGGCCTGTAAAGCGGTTGGTGCCTTGTCGTGGCTTTACAGCTCACGAGCTGCGAGTCAATGGTTCAGTTTTTTGTCCTTTCAATTATTGACAGTGCATTTCATTTTTGTGAAATCTCTTGTTAATAAAATTTTATATACTGAACCATCACTCGCCCTCGTGCCAAATCCAACCAGTATGTGTGTGTGCTTGAGGAATAGATGGCTGTGCAGTAATCTTTGTCCTTTTTGTCTGTCTGCCAAGGTGTACATTCCATCTAAGAATAACCTACCTACTGTAGATATTGTCATAAACTAAACACCCATGGGAGTACAAGGTGATGTCTCTTCTGGATCCCATCAAGTTCTCTTACCCACAATGTCCTGCAAACCTCTAAATGTGTCTGTTACATTTTCCTTGCATTTTTGTGCCAAACTTTTCACGTTGCAGAAAGAAACAACAAATTTCCTACCCCCCGCCTTTCTCCAAGTATCCCAATAGAAATGGTACCTCACTCTCGTGGGGGGGTCAAGGACCCGCGACAGGCAGGGTCCCAAAACCTAGTGAGGCGACATCAAAATTACCAACCTGGTTTTACAAGGGGGGTCCCATGAGTTTTTGGCCCGGGGCTCGGCGGCCATCTAGGGAAACCTACCAAACCCACACAGTTCTGGAAACTAGACACCCGGGGGAGTCCAGCGAGGTATGGCTTGCGTGGGTCCCCCAACATTCTCCTACCCAGAATCCCCTGCAAACCTCAAATTTCGCTGAAAGAAAATCACTTTTTTCTCAAATTTCTGTGTGGGAAAGTTCCGGAATCTGCGTGGATCCACAAATTTCCTCCCACCCAGCGTTCCACCAGGTCTCCCGATAAAAATGGTACCTCACTCGCGTGGGTGGGTGGGTCAAGGACCCGCGACAGGCAAGGGCCCAAAACCTATTGAGGCGACATCAAAATTACCCATCACAAACCAACCTGGTTTTACAAGGGGGGTCCCATGAGTTTTTTCCCAGTCACAGGCCCTTGCCCCACCCACACAAGTGAGGTATCATTTTACTCGGTAGACTCAGGCGAACGCTGTGGGGTAGGACACTTTTGCCGGCACGGTGATTCCACACAAAGATGTGGAAAATATGGTTTTTTCAGCTAAATTTGAGGTTTGCATGGCATTCTGGGTAGGAAAACGTTGGGGGATCCACGCAAGCCATACCTCATTGGACTCACCCGGATGTCTACTTTTCAGAAATGTTTGGGTTTGGTACTTTCCCCAAGATGGCCACTGAGCCCGGGGCCAAAATCTCAGGTGCCCCCCCCCCCCCCCAAACCAGGTAGTTTTGTTATAGGTAATTTTGAAGTTTCCACAGTACGATTTGGGCCATTTCCTGTTGCAGCCACCATGCCTACCCACACAAGTGAGGTACCATTTTTATCGGGAGACCTGGGGGAACGCTGGGTGTGAGGAAATTTGTGGATCCATGCAGATTCCACAACTTTCCCACACAGAAATTTGAGAAAAAATTGATTTTTTCAGCGAAATTTGAGGCTTGCAGGGGATTCTGGGTAGGAGAATGTTGGGGGACCCACGCAAGCCATACCTCGCTGGACTCCCCCGGGTGTCTAGTTTCCAGACATGTGTGGGTTTGGTAGGTTTCCCTAGATGGCCGCCAACCCCGGGCCAAAAACTCATGGGACCCCCCTTGCAAAACAAGGTTGGTTTGTGATAGGTAATTTTGATGTCGCCTCAATAGGTTTTGGGCCCTTGCCTGTCGCGGGTCCTTGCCCCACCCACACGAGTGAGGTACCATTTTTATCGGGAGACCTGGGGGACCGCTGGGTGGGAGGAAATTTGTGGATCCACGCAGATTCCAGAACTTTTCCACACAGAAATGTGAGGAAAATGTGTTTTTTTGGACAATGTTTTAGGTTTGCAAGGGATTCTGGGTAACAGAACCTGGTGAGAGCCAGTCAAGTCACCCCATCCTGGATTCCCCTGGGTGTCTAGTTTTCAAAAATGTATAGGTTTGCTAGGTTTCCCTAGGTGCCGGCAGAGCTAGGGTTCAAAAACTACAGCTAGGCACTTTGCCAAAAAAGGGTCATTTTTCACTGTGAAATTGTGGTGTGTCCACGTTGCGTTTTGCGCCGTTTCCTGTCGTGGGCACTATGCCTACCCACACAAGTGAGGTACCATTTTTATCGGGAGACTTAGGGTAATTCAGATTTGTAAAGCAACTTATTACCTATTGACTTTCGATGCATTTCTGCCTTCCAAATGAAAGACAATGTGTAAAAAAGAAGTCATTTTGAAAAATGACCGATAATTCTCATGCTAGTATGAGTATTCCCAATTTCGGAAATGTGCAAATATCTACTGTTTCTAAACTCTATATTTTGTTCCCATTTCAGAAATACATAGGTGTCTTTCATACCGATTTTTCCATGTATACATTTTCCCAGAATAATTGCTATATACCCGCTACATAATAAAAAACCATTGCAAGTCGCTGCTCAGTTTTTGGCTCTGGGTTCGTCGGGTTCTTGGTGAACCTACAAGTCCTATATATCCCCACAACCAGTAAGGTCCAGCGGATGCAACGGTATATTGCTTTCAAAGAGCTGTCATAATTAGAAGAAGTTACAGGTGAAAACGTTGCCACAAAAGGCTGTTTTTTTCAACTAATTTTCAATTTTTCCTATATTTAACTGTTAGTTTCTATAAAGAAACCTTGACGGATCTACACAAATGACCCCTTGCTGAATTCAGAATTTTGTCTACTTTTCTAAAATGTATAGCTTTCCAGGATCCATTATTGCTTTCATACCCATGTCTACCATTAACTGGAAGGAGGGCACAAAAAATAGCAAAAATAGGCTATGTCCCAGAAAAATGCCAAAACTGTGCAAAAATTTTTGGATTTCTGACAAAAGTCTGTCATTCCCTAAAAGCTGGGGAAATGGTGATTTCAGCCCCACAAACCCTTTTTTTATACCATTTGCAGGGAAAAAGCCAGACGCTTTCATTTGCAGCACTTTGTTCCCCAAAAAAACAAAATTTAGCTGTATTTTGGCTAATTTCTGGGTCCCCTCCAGGGGAATCCACAAACCCTGGGTACCTCTAGAATCCCCAGGATGTTGGAAGAAAAGGACGCAAATTTGGCTTGGATACCTTATGTGGTCAAAAGGTTACAGGGGCCTAAGCGCGAACTACCCCAAATAGCCAAAAAAAAAGGCTTAGCACAGGGGGGGGGGGGGGGAAGGCCTAGCAGCGAAGGGGTTAATAAATAGATCTTACTATTATTTATTATATTATTATTTTCAGATTTGTACAGCGCATAGCTGCCCCAGCAACGGGGCGTCCCAGAGCTACCCCTATAGTGCCCGTAAGTAATAACAGCTCGGGAGAAGGGAAGAAAGTTATGCTGGGAAAAGCCAGGTCTTTATGGCTTTCCGGAAGGCCAAGTGGTCTTGGAGCCCTCTAATAGCAAACGGGAGGGAGTTCCAGAGTCTGGCAGCCAAGACTTTATAAGAGCGACCACCAGCCCTGGCTCTTAGAGCTCTGGGGATGCAGGCCAGCCCTTGAGCAGCTGACCGCAGGCAGCGACTCGGAGCATACGGTGTTAACAGGTCAGATAAAACCTGGGGGCCTGTTTCGTCAGGATTTTGTGAGCGACGCATAGCGTCTTAAACTGAATTCTCTTCTCTACCGGTAACCAATGTAGTTTAGGTAGAGACCTGGACACAGAGCATGTTCTCGGAAGCGCCAGTAGAGTACGGGCTGCTGCGTTTTGTATCCTCTGTAGGCGTTGAATACAGGATTTGTTGGCACCTAGGTAAAGGGAATTGCCATAATCCAATCTGGATAGGATTGTGGCTTGTATTATAGTCTGCCGGACTTTAGGCTCAAAGAAGCCGAGGAGGGGTTTTAGTCCTCTTAGGAGCCCAAAGCAAGTCCCTGCAACTACTTTGGATTGGGCATCGAAAGAAAGCCCTCTATCAATCCAAAATCCCAGGTTCTTAACCACCTCTTTTGGTGTTGGTTTTAATTGATCTGATCTACATAAAAAAGGTCCAAAGGTTTATCATTAATGCCGTTGTTTATGAATGCGAGCCAGCTTAATGGAAAGAGGACCCTACATTTGCCTCTTCAACCATCTGTCCCCGACAGATGAACTAAGGGCGTGTGCGGTCTCAGCACTAGTGCAGCTGATGGACCCTGCTCTTTTAGTGATCACAACTCACAATCAGTTGACGCGCGGTTCCAGCCTATAATCGGGGGACCATTTCCACACCGGATGAGTGACTGTAAAGAGTCGCATTTCGACCGGATGTTTGGTATATAATCTTTAGCTTGTTCGTTTCATGCGTCTTTTTGCCCGGAAATGAGTAAGTGTCAGCAAGTACCAAAGTAAGGGGTCCCGTTGAATCCTACTATTTAATGAATGTGTCGGGAAAGGAGAATGGGAGCTGTAGAAGAGAAGACACTACCGTTTGGAGTTTTATTGCCGAGTTGTGCACTAAAGAAAACATCATTTTACGGTGGATAGACACATAAAAGGTCAAACTTTCAGAATATTTTTTTTCGTTTAAAGCCCTACATGACATCCGGTTTCTCCGTAATTATAATGAGGAAGTTCTCTCATCAGAGGGTATAAATTGGGCACATTAGAAGTTTTAAGTGCAGCTCATTACAAACTTATACTACCTTTATGGCTAGTCATGTTTAATAAGAGAAGAGTAAATAAGGACGCAAGGAGAAGGAACGTAGAGCAAGATTTAGAAGCATTTAGGTAGTTTTATTTTTTTAAATAATTATATGCCAAATAGCGAGATTTCTTGGTCTAATATGTTTGGCTAGTATTGCTTGAGTAAGTTAATATGTTGAATTGGTGTCTGTCATGGAGCTGGCATGTTATTCAGCAACCACTTCCAAAGGATAAAAGTGCACAATAAAATACAGTGCAATCTTAGCCAGAATACGCATAGTGGGGCAATGAGTTGCATGGGTTATTAGTACGGTAAATACATGTTTAGTCGGTGTCTTCACAATTGACAATGCAATGAGAAATATTTTAGTTCTTTAATTTATTGCATATACCTTTTTTCTTCATGCTTTGTACGCTCTACTAAAACTAAGTATTTCACTTTACATTACAAACAAGCATTGGCAAAGCCAGTAGGTCGCGACTATGTAGATAGACACCTGGGCACCCAATTTGCCAGTGGACTTCAGTTCCTGCTTATTCCAGCCTGATCCAGTGACATCGCCGCTGCCTGGGTTTTTTCCCGCTCACCGTTCTTCCCGCCAACAGAAGCCCCGCCCAACCCTGGACTTGCTTAATGCAGGATGGCGCGCAACCACGCAGGTGACGTGCCGAAGGCACGCCAAAGGCAAGCCATCTGCACCCGGACCACACCCAGTGCCACATCCCCAGGCCCTCCCGCCCCCGCAGATAAACTAATCGCCGAGCTCTACACCCTCGACACCGCAACAAAAACTGTCACTGCGCAGACCCACACTCTATGGTAGGACCTTTCACCTGCACCCACTACCACTTCGGTTGTATGTTGGAACAACGAGTACCACAACGACGACTACCCTAACAACGAGGTCGCTACCACAACCTCGTCTAAACCACGATTTTTTTTACCACGCAATCCTTTACCACAATTTTTCGTGGTAAAGGCATGCATTGTAAAAAAAATGCATACCAACTACTACCCCGATCCCACCACCCCTAAAAACTAATCCCAACCCCCCACCCCCTAAAAACAAACACGATTAGCAAAACCCCCTAAAAACTAACACAACCACCTGTACACTAACCCCAACCCCTCCCACTCCTGAAAACAAACCCCAAACCCCCCACCTCTGAAAACTAACCCCCTAAAACTAACCACGAACCCCTCTTACCTGTTCCTGTGTGACGCAAGCCGAACTCAGCCCTGCCCGAACACTAGACTGACTCAGCCTTTACCACGCACATGCGTGGTTAAGGCCGAGTCGGTGTGTGGGCAAGTCGTTGTTCGGCTCGTTGTTCCGGAGTCGTGGCAAAGGTAGTTTCCCACCACTTCACCTGCCACCGCCCACTGACCAGCCCCACCCCGAACACACCACAGACACCACCTGAACAAAAACACCAACTCGCATGTGCCCTTCTCAACACACTATGCAAACACACCACTGAGATTTGGGAGCTCATTTCCACACTTACACCAGATGTCCTCTTCCTCGCAAACCAGGCTCAACCCCACCTCCGCGCCAGACATCCCCACGCAAAACCCAAAGGATACAAGATTACCCAGCACAACCGCATCAACAAGCCTGGCAGAGGGATCGCCATCATACACAAGGAATCCATCCAATGCACCACCACAAATGACATCACCCCAGCCATGAAACACCTCAACTTTCAACTCTAAACAGACAGTAAAACCACCATCAGGGGCACCACCGCCTACCGTCCTCCAGGACAACGTCCAGCCTTCTGAAACTTCATCCCCCCCCTCGCTGTAGACTCCAACAACTAAATTTTCCTCAGCGACCTCAATTTCCATCTCGAGGACCACAATGACATCAACACTACCAACCTCCTCTACAGAATGAACAATATCGGACTCACCCAACTCTTTCACGACCCACACACTAGACCCCCCCCTTCTCCTCCAGCGACCACATCAGGGGCAGCCACACCACAGAACTCACCTGGACCAACCACTGCATCGTCCACTTCAACATCACCAACTCACAGAGCTCTGTCCCCAGACTGCCCAACACACCCCACCGCAGCTGGAGCAAAGTCTCAAAAGACACATGGATCAACGCCCTCAACACCAGCCACCCCATCTCCTCCAACAACCTCAACAACCTAGACCAGAATATCAGAAACTTCAACAATTGGATCACCAACTGCGCAGACAGCGTAGCTCCCATCGGCAGCAACACCCACAGAAGTTCCACCAAGCATGCTAGCTCGTACACTGAAGACCCCAGAACCACAAAATAGCACTGTAAACAACTGGAAAGGAAGTAGCGCACCAGCAAGCACACGACTTACAAGACCGCCTTTAAGAGAGCCCTCAACCTCTACCGCAGACAGTTGAGACAATCCAAGAAAAGGCCTCAGCCTCACGCATCAAATCAAGCTCCAATAACCGCAAAGAACTCTTCACCATAGTCAAAGAATTCTCCAACCTCTCAGCTGCAACAAACATTAAGGAACTCATCGACAAGCTTGCAAACTTCTTTCACCACAAGATTGCCAACATCTACAGAAACTTCAAACCCCAGCTCAAGGTCACCGACTTCTTCTAGCAACACAACTACCCTGCTACCACCACAGACATCCGACTAACCGAATGGAGCCAGCTCGCCCCACAGGACACAGCTTCCATTATGAACTCAGTCCACTTAGGGGCCTTAAACAACCTATGCCATCACTACCTCTTCAACCTCAGACGTAATCACCACCTTGTTCAACACCTCAATTGCCACTGCGCTTTCCCAGAGGACTGGAATCACGCAGAAGTTAACACCCTGCTAAAGAAATCATTGGCAGATCCTAGCAAACTCAACAATTACCGACCAATCTTCCTGCTCCCATTCCCGGCCAAAGTTTTACAAAAAGCCATCAACTCTCCTCACATCTGGGACGGAACCTCCTACTCAACTCCTCCCAATCTGGATTACGCAGCAAACACAGCACCGAGACAGCCCTCATCACGGCTACCGATGACATCCAAGCCCTATTCGACCGAAGAGAGACTGCGGCTCTGATCCTCCTAGACCTCTCGGCAGCCTTCAAAACGGTCTCCTACCACACGGCCACACAACCTAGGCATCCAAGTAGCCGCTCTCAGATGGATTGCCTCTTTCCTCCCTGGAAGAAAGCAAAAAGTCCGCCTTCCTCCCCCCCCCCCCTTCACCTCAGAACCCAAGGAAATCAGGATCCTCGCTCAACCCCACCCTCTTCAACACGGACACCTCTAGCCAGCATCCTCAAAACCCACAGACTAAAAATCATATCCTATGCGGACACACCACTCATCCTCTCCCTCTCGAAGACACTCCAACACCAAGACCAACTTCCACAACTGCATGACAGACTTCGCCAACTGGATGAAGGACACTTGCCTGAAGCTCAACTCGGACAAGACACAGGTACTGATTTTCAGAAACAAAAGCTTCCCATGGGACTCATCCTGGTGGCCCTCAGAACTCAGACCTAATCCTACCCTCACTGACCATGCTAGGAACGGCTCCGATCAACTCAGTCTCCTCCTCATGCTTCTTAAGATATTTAAATGGCTACCCCAAAGCTCAAGGTGCACTATCACCCAGGCCCTCGTCTCCAGCTGACTGGACTACGGCAATGCTCTCTACGCAGGGAATCGCAGCTCACCTCCGACTAGAGAAAATACAGAACATACCTCCACTTTTTGCTGTATCTTTATGCTGGCCATAGGACTCGGAGCACTTTACCACTGTTGCCCAGTGCTAAAGTGCATGGCTTCTCCCCTAAACATGGTGACATTGGTATATACCCGACCAGCATATTTACTTTTAACTTTAAGTCCCTTGTACAGTGGTATACCATATACCCAGGGCCTATAATCCAAATGCTACTAGTGGGCCTGCAGCACTGGTTGAGCCACCCACACAAGTAGCCTTGAAGACCTGTCTCAGGCCTGCCATTGCAAGGCCTGTGTGGGCAGCTTACTTCCACTTCGACTTGGCATTTAAAATCACTTGCCAAACCTTAAACTCCCCTCTTATTACATACAAGTCATCCCTCAGGTAGACCCTAGCTGGCCCTGAGGGCAGGGTGCTGTGTAACTAAAAGGTAGGACATGTACTTTTATATTTTACATGTACTGGTAGTGAAAAAACAGCTAAATTCATTTTTCACTACTGTGAGGCCTACTCATCTCATAGGCCAGCATTGGGAATTCTATAAAACACTTAACTGTAATTCCTGATGAGGAAGGGGCAGCTAAATCATGTGAAACATCTTTGGAACGGTAATGATAAATCCTCTTTACTGGTAACATTGGATTTAACATTACTGTTTTAGAAATGCCACTTTTAGAGAGTGGGCATTTCTCTGCTCTTACTGCTCTGTGTGCCTTGCAGCCTGTATCCAACACATATCGGGGGGGGGACAGCTACGCTTTGCGCATTCCCTCTAGACCGCCACAAACATAGGAAGGGTGGGTGTAACAGAGAACTCGTCTACATTCATCTGCATTCTGATAGCTCTTCCTTTGCAGGAAGAGCGAGGGGAAGCGGACACTTACACCTGAACAGGTAGTGTCCTGTTTCCCACACAAAGGGCGGATTACCCCCCACCGATAGCCTGGCAGACAGGGCTGGGATGAAAGGTGACTTGTGCGCTTCAAGGGCCTGCTTTGAATTCACCTCTACTTCAAAGGCACATTTGGGTAGAAGTACTGGGGCTGTGACCCTACCAAGATAGTACACCTCTAGATCTGTGAAGAACTCTGCCAAGAGTAAAGACTGCTGAGCTACAAGGATTGCCACTTTGCTTGACTGACTGTTCTGAAGGAGGTGCTTCTCTGCGTTGCTGAGCTGTCCTTCTGCCTGCTGATCTCTGCCCTGCGGAGGACAAGGACTGGACCCATCTCACTTGAACCCAGAGTGACTCCAAGGGCTTGCTGGCTTGCCTCGTGTTCTGAAGTCTCAGGGCCATCAAAGACTTCCTACAATTCTGCTGATGCTGCTGGACTCTGCCATCTGGGAGTCCTCCCTTGTAGGAGGTTCTAATCCAATCTTGGGCCTCAGAAGTGGGTTCTATAGCTGTTTTTGCTTCAAAATCGACACAGTGACGACTTTGAGCCGATAAGAACCAAAGCATTGCCCTTTGACGCCAACGCAGGAGCTGATCGAGGACATCACCTCGACCGACTATGCAGCTCGACAATAACGCAGTGCCTGCATCATAAAGGGGTTCGACGCTAAAGCCTTCATCAACTGCATGGATCAGCGCCGCCGCTTCGCTTCCATCCATGGGATCGACGACATGCCTCCTCACAGCGAGTCTTAGACGTCGACACTTGCTCCATCCAAGGTACTTTGGCAGCAGGACATGTGTAAATGCTGTAATCGGCCTGCCCTCCATCGCGGTCGGCCTGAACTTTAGGTTCACCCCGATCTAGAGTGCCCTCAAGTAACACCTTAGCGCTACTGACTCAACTTCTAAGCACTATTATTGGTTTATTTTTTTAAATTCTTAACTTCGGTTCTACTTAGTGGATTTTTGTTGTTTTGCTCTTGATTTGTCCATAAAAATATTCTCTATTTGTCTAAACCTGTGTAGAGTACTCTTGCAGTGGTGGTGGGGGGGTGGGGGGGTGCGTGAGTGTGTTGCACAAATACTTTACACATTGCCTCTTTAGATAAGCCAGCCTTCTCTGTGCCAAAGTACCAGAGAGTGAGCACATATCTTTCATTGTGTATCTACCTTACCCCGACTAGGTTTGTGGTCCCTACTTCTCCCTACCTCTGCCAACTAAAGACCCAACGTCTAACAATGGCTACCTGTGAATGTTAATTTCTGCGGCCACCATGATTTTTTCTAACTATAAAAAAATAATTCAAAGATGGCTGATGCACATGAGCATGAATGTGCACAGAGATTGTCATTTTTAATTTATTTTTATATAAATGTTTTTTGGTTAGGTACCACAAAATCATTCCCAGATGGCTGCCAGTGTGGGTACACATGTGCTAAAGAACAGTGTCCACCATATAGGAATTTGTTTTTATACTTTTTTAAATTTACCTTTCTAAAATGTCCATCTGCCATCTTGGAACTGTAAATTAAGAATACAAAATGTGCAGGATGTCACACAATTGAACCAAGTGAGTGGCAGGGTAGCAGTTGCCAGGCCATCACAAAAAAAGAAAACAAGCATTTACAAAGCCAATATGTTTGGCTTTAATGCACTAAGACATGCAGAAAAACAGTGATCTACAAATGTGCACAAACTATTTGTGCTATGTCTCTGTGCAACTTGTCTCATTCTGTGCCAGCAACTGTGCATTAAACAGAAAGTTAAACAAAGCATTGTGCAGCAGGTTCAGCTGACAAGAGTATGTTGAGTTGAGTTAAAAAAGCAATAGATTCAAAAGGCAAAAAGAGAGCGATGCAGAAAAACCTATGAAAGTACATAAAGATTTACTACAGAGCAAAAGATTCAAAATAATTGTAATCCAAAAGTGTAGCTCTACAGTCAAGTCACTAGGCCGGAAGAAATTCATCTCGTCAAGGCTACAAAAAGACAGGCACCACTAACACCATTCATCCTTGCCACACCATTTAACACTGCATAAAATAAGTGCCTGCATTAAATAACCATGCAACAATACTACCTGGGACAAGTATAACGCATTCCCTAAAAATCGCTATTTAGAAATCGCAATTCCATTCTTTGATGCATGTGGCCCCAAGTTCTTCTGCGCCATGGCTGCCAGGTACTATCTGCAGCATAGGGATACCTTTAAGAGAGGGTCACATTCTTTGAAGTAGTGCCTCCCCGCCCACGGCAGTCTTGTGGGCAGAGACAGGTATGCTGCTCACAGGGGTACCTTGGTAGGTACTGCAGATTTGCAATCTTTACTTCTTCAGCAGTCGTGGCAACACCGCATGGTCGGAGTGCTGCAGTCACACCATCTGGGGGTCACCAGACCACAGAAGGTATCCTATTGCAAATCTCTATCCTGGCTTCAGTCAGACCAGCCAATTGGGCATAAGTACGTTGCTGGTGAAGATGGGGATAACACAGGGAGGCTTTGCCACATGCTTCGAAAAGTGCAACTGCTGTTTCATCAGTTGACGTCGATACTGAACATGCCACCTATGCAGACTAGGAGTCTCTGGTGGAAGGACTCCAATAGCAAAGCCAACAGCCTCAGCCCCCTCCAACGCTCAGCTCCTCCTCCAGGTTTGGCACACTCCTTGCCTCTCGCTCAGGCAGGAGTCCTTGGTTCCAAGGACATGTCAGTAAGTCCTCCTTGAGCTCAGACTCCAGGTGATGTCCCCACACCTCTGGGGAAGCTGGAAGTAAGACTGACACCAGCCCTGGTAGTCCTCTGGGTACACTGGAGAGTGCCTACCCTCATTTGAAGAGAACATGGAATTGGAACAGTAAATGGGTTAGCAGATCCATGAGTTAGAAGACCAGATATGTGGGTTCGTGGTCTGCCTTTGCAGAACTGGTTTGTGTCAGTTTCCCTTTCATGTATCCTTCTCAGGATGTCTTCCAGAATCAGCCTTTGTCATGAGTTATGTTTTTTTTATACCAGGGTGGTTTCCAGTTTGGAGCACCCACAAAAGGGTGCTCAAAGATAAATAAAAAAGTAGTAGCATAAATGTGAGCAGTGAAAGGATACAAGTAATTCAACCAAAAAGATGGGAAAGAAGCTATGGTACAGGACACGGACAAGCACAAGAAAAGGAAGGGAACCAATGGAAGAAGCAACAAGTAAATGAGACGGACAAGAAACCCTACTGCTAGTAAGCAAGGGGTTGTTCAGAACCCACTTTAAGAATTGGCACTGTCCATGATTGGTCTATGACAACAAATAGCAAAAGCAGTCGGTAGGTGAAATCTAAAAATAGATCCTCTCAACGTCTGGGGCAGAGAAAGGACCAAAAATGCTATGACAGTGCTTACATGGCAAGACACTACTCTAAAATAAGATGGGATCTGATAGCCAATGTGGGAAATTTGTAAGTGTCCACGACACCTTTGATTTTCTGGAGTCAGTCAATGGGTGGCAGAACTGCCAGACAAAGATTTAAGGATTATAGAGTTTGCAATGTTAAGCTTGCAATCTGTCCTAGTTCTTCAGCTGCCTTGGGTGAAAGGCTGGACAAGTAATTTGATTTGATCAAGAGAGGCTGAAGTTTCATATAATGCAATCCCCAAAATCTAACTAACCAAAAGAATCGACCACTCTTTTCTCACCCCATACTTATACCTGCTTTAGGAGGCTTGGAATCGTTCTGGCAGTGCCAAGAGTCAATGGTAAACACAAAGTGACTTTTTTCTATTTATTTACTTGTCACTTTAAATTACATGAATTAATCGACAAAAACAATAAACATAATAAAAAATGAATTGAATTAAAAATATAAAAAAACTAAAAACGATAAAAACAGTAAAAAGTAGCATAAACATGTAAGCAAGCATTTATCCCAAAAAGTAATTCTTCCCTGCATTCATAAAAATCGCTAGTTTCAGAATTTGGAATATGTTAGCCAGTAAGAACTAGGGAAGAAATACTGTACATCAAATAAAGTGACTGTGCAAGAATATAAATTGTTCGAACTACGACAAGTGAAGTTCCTTGTGCAAAGGATAAGTCACCAGAATGAAGGTCCAGGATATAACTAATACTTAAACTGGGCCAAGGTTTAGGACAGTCGTAGCCTTCACATTAGAGTCCAGTCTGAATCTAGTCGGAGTCTAAATGCATGTAGAGGCAAAGGTTTGGATATGCATGCTGCATATTGAAAACCATCAGTTTCGATTTGTAGTACATAACATTTGCAAAGACATCAGACTCTAATTTAAATGAACTTGAATGCTGTAGAGTGGAGTGGTGTAGAGTGGCATAGAGTAAAGAGGTGTAGAGTGGCGTAAAGTGTCAGAGTGGAGTGGCCTAGGGTGAAGTGGCATAGAGTGGTGTAGTAGAGTAGAGTAGCGAGTCAGAATGGAGTGGAGTTAAATGGCATGGAGTGGCGTGCAGAGAGTTGCATAGAGTGGAGTAAGGTGTAGGAATGGAGTGGAAGAGAAGGTTGGGCGTAGACTGGACGGGCACAAGAGGAGTGGCATTCAGTGGAGTGGCAAGAGTAGTGTCATGGAGTAGAATAGAGTAGTGTGTCGGAGTAGAGTGGAATAGTGCTTCAGAGTAGAGTGGAATAGTGCTTCAGAGTAAAGTGGAGTAAGTGGCATAGAGGAAGTTGTGTAGAGTGGAGTACAGTAACAGAATGGAGTGGCAGAGAGTGTCTGAGCGTAGAGTGGAAGGGTGTAAAAGTGGAGGGGAGCAGATTTGAAGAGCATAGAGTAGAGGTGCATAGAGTGCCACAGAGATGCATAGAGTGGAGTGCCGTAGAGTGGAGTGCCATAGAGATGCATAGAGTGGAGTGCCGTAGAGTGAAGTGCATAGAGATGCATAGATTGGAGTGCCGTAGAGTGAAGTGCCATAGAGATGCATAGATTTGAGTGCCGTAGAGTGAAGTTGCTGTAGAGTTGTGTGCCGTAACGTATAAGAGTGGAGCGTCGTAGAGGATTGGGGCGCAGAGTGGAGGGGCATTTTGTGTTGTGGAGTGGTGTGTGGTAGAGTGGAGTGGTGTATGGTAGAGTGGAGTGTCGTGGAGTGGTATTGAGTGAAGGGGCATAGAGTGGAGTATGCATGGTGTGGTAGCGCTCTGCAATTACAGACCAAACATTTTCAGTTGAAAGGACCTTTACATATGCAGAGACATACAGTTTTACTGAGAAAAGTAAACAGCGCACAAATGAAAATGTGTGGAAATATCATCTATTGCACTGGTTTCTAACCTGTGGTCCAGGGACCTCCAGGGGTCTGCAAAGTCTAATTAGGGTGTCCGTGACGGCTTAGAAAACTAAACAATATTAATAGAATAATAAAGTGTATATGAATAAAGAAACTGTTTTCAATTTTGCATTTTAAAACATTCTTTAAATGTGAAGTAATTTGAAATTGGAGGCCAAAAAGTAAGTTAGTATCCTCAGATTAATTTGAGGGAGCAGTGCAAGTGCATCAAACAGAATATAGTATGGACGATGAGTGGACTCAATTGAGTTTATAAAAGCTCCAATCTTCACATTATAATAAAAATGTGATGTATGCTTGTTTCTGTATTTTTTGCGGTTCAAATCATGGAAATGCTTAGGCTTAGGTCCCAGCCTTCCAGAAATTACTCAGTGCGGGGTCCCTGGATTCCAATAATGATTTAGTGGGGGTCTCCAGGTTCCAGTAAGGATTAAGTGGGGGTCCACAGAAGTCAAAAGGTTAAAAACCACTGATCTAGTAAATTGATTTGATGGTATTAAAAATTTGATTCCACTACACTTCAGAATTACACAAAAATCTGCTTCATTTGTGCTTTCCAAATTCTGATATATTCTGAAATATCTGCACAGTTCATTTATAGTCATTGAAATTTTTTGTGTGCAAGAAAAAAAGCCTATCCTTTCACAGCAAGATTGTTACATAAATCATCTCACTTTGAAGACAAAGTACGAAAAGTAAACACAAAGCTCCCTCGGAAGACAGACCTGACATTTGACCGTTGTCTTTGAATGCACAGCAAATGTGACACAATAAGAACAAGATTTAAAGGCCTGTTTACAGAAAGCAAGCACTTGTGGAAGAATACAGTAAATAGGCTATGCTCCACAGGGGGGACAAACCCAAGCTGGACAGCCTAAAACAAATAAAGCCAGCAAATAAAAAAGCAAGCGTGATTTACAAAACACAAAGCAAATGGTAAGCAATGGGCGGAATGAGTTCCAAGGGAGGCTTTCAGAATGTCCCCAATATGACATTAGCAGTAGGCTTCGACCTAAAAAAGGAATGCAGAGATCTCTTATAATTCTTACGAGATAGTCAGCCGCCACACTCAAAACGTATAACTTGTTTGTCAGCTTTCTTCAGTCAAACAAGAACAAACTTTATTCAGAACTTCTGTAACGCAAACAATATCAAAACCATAGTCAGCTGGTTTGGATAATCATAATCCAGTTACAAGATAAACAATCGGCAACAGGGCACAAGTCAAGAGTACACAAGGGCTAGACGGTGTCCACCCACTATTTTCACAGGGTGGATGCCGTCCACCCTGTTAATAAGTTTGGTCCCTCTCAAATATGCTGAACTCGTTCCGGTAAAATTTTCAGACACCGGGGCACGTTCAGCAGCGCCTGCTTTCATTTTGACATGCAACATACAGGCAGCGAGGGGGCTTTGTTTTTTGAAACTCCAGCTGGGTCAAAACAAAGGACAAAATTAAGGGCCATGCAGCCCTCCTTTTGTTGGAGTATCCTGCTGGGAGCTATCTGGAGCCTCACACTTGCATGCAAATCAATGGAGGGGAAACAAAGGCATACAGCATGTTATCACTTCACAAGTACTTGAGAGGCATGATTTTAACTTTGATCAGTCCCTGTAAATAAGAGATATCCATGCACTGTAAGAATGTAAGATGTGTTGGCCTGTCCCAGTGTTTACACAAATACCAATTTAAATATCAGTATTTTGTTTTATTTCTTTTATAGCACTAATCGTCCCACTGGAGGGTGTCAGAGCGCTTAACATCACACAAACATTGGACATTGAGAATAAATCATATCAATGTATAGGATGTGTTACAAAAGAAAGTGAGGATTACAAAGTGCATGAGTCACATGTCCTTCATAGCTCACTGCGCTATTTTAGAAGGAATACAATTTATGAACTGCAAGTAACAAAAAGGATCTCAGGTTTAAAACAGGAACCAACTTTCCTGGCAAAATAAAACAAAATCTATCATCTGTATGTTATATGATGTGTTTTGCAGGAGAAACATTAACCCTCTATGCTACTTTCATTCAGAACTGAACTAGACAAAATATAGATATCTCCAGCAAATGTGGTACACTCCAGAGTTATCTTACCATTATTTTTATTCCCTGAGATTTACAGGGCACACAAAGATCTCTGCAGCAGGTGCTTTAACCCCAGAAGATATTTTAAAACGCACACTTTTCAACAAATGAAGCAGAACAGATTTACTGCAAAGTTTCTCCTTGTTGCCAATTTCTTTGTGGCAGAGATTTTCAAAAATAAATTTATAAGTTGTAGCCCAGATTTTGTGTCAGGTTGCATCAATTTTTTGGCATAACCCCGATGCAAAAATCTCATTTATTAAATCTCGTAATGCGCTCAAATGAACTCATGAGAGACCTGCTAAACATATGTGTGAGGTGTTAAGATCTGATGTCACTTTTGTGGTGTCACTTCCTGAGAGGTCATGGTTGTGATGTCACTTCCTGTGATGCCACATGTAATGAGGTAACCAGCATCAAGGTAAAGCATAAACATTTGCTACTTAAGGTAGAAGTAGAGGAGTATTTATTAAGGGCACCTCACCCATCAGAGTCCAGGAGCAATTGCTGCAAGCAACTGTCACCTGGCTCCTCAGCAGTCGTTACCATTCCATATTCAACATTCTACATTCCATGTTCCAACTTACACTGTATAACTATGTAAGCAACATACCACACTCCCCCCGTTTTTAAGCAAAATAAAAACTTGATAAACAATTAATTTACTGGCAACTTATTACATAAGTCAATTGTGATGAACAGCGTAACCTCTTCAGTTTGGATAATATTACAATAATATATATTGTATACACACACACTCAGCGCCAAGACGCCTCCGGGTATTCGTGCGCTTTACAAATCTCATTAACATTAACACACATACACCGTTCTACAGGTTCTAAAGATGAGATACTACAGAAATGATGACAAAATTTGCGAAATTTGCATAACTAAAACATGACTGCAAATACTTTCATTACTTTCTGCTAATATGGCACATTGTAGTACCATACAACATTAAACATAATCCTTGAGATATGTTGGATATCTACATTTAAGAGTACGTATTCTCCTGAACATCACATCTGTTTTAGACAAATCGCTCCCACCCTGATTAGAACCATCATCTTGTGTCTTTACAGTGTCATTCCTCACACTCTCTTCTCGATTATGCACTTTATTTTTTTTATTTTTTATAAATCTTTTTATTGAGACTCAAGGAGAAAAAGAAACACAAAACATTGATATTATATTATACTATACATGTATACAGTTCCCCATATATAATTATTTAAGAAAGGCGAGAACAATAATGATACAATGTTAATCATTCAAACACAGATATAGTTCTATAGCGTTATCCCTTTGGTGGGGGGGGTCAGAGACCGGTGTACATATCATACCTGTACTTTTATTCCACTCTCCCTAGATCTTGGTCCATTTATGCGGACAACCTCTCCCTTCGTAGATTGCCCTTTCAGCTTGCATACAACAGTCCATGTCTGTCTCCCAGTCTCGAAACTTGGGGCCAGATATTGCTTTCCATGTTCTTGCAATGTTACGTTTAGCCACCATACATCCCAGGGCAACCCATACTATCGGTTTCGCTGTTAGGTCTGTCTCCTCCCATATTTATTTATTTAAGAGGTTTTATATAGCGCTGGCCAGACCCGGGGGTATCGGAGCGTTTTACAACAGATATAAGGCAGAAATCACATAAAAAGGCAAAGGTAAGCGTAAATGTTCGGAAGACCCAGTGTGCTATGCGTCATTGAGGTAGGGAGGTCCTGAGATAGCCTTGATGCATGCACAATGTCTTGGGCTAAACCTCCTTCCGGGAGGAGGGAACGAGGAGGGGGTAGGGGAGCGGGGATGAGGTAGGTAGTGGTGGAACATTGACAAGGGGCTGTAAAGTGCAGGAGGAGGTAGGTTGTGGTGGAACATTGTCAGGTGGCTGCAGAGTGCAGGCTTGTGCGTTTCGGCGGCGATTCTCAGTTCGGGAAGGCACGGTAGAGGTCTTTTAGGAGTCTTTTGAATTTTATAAAGGAAGGGATAGTCCTGATATCGGCTGGGATGGAGTTCAATCAATCAGGTCACTTATAAAGCGCACTACATACCCGCGAGGGTCTCAAGGCGCTGGGGGAAGAGGGGAGGGGGTGCTGCTACCGATCAAAGAGCCAGGTCTTGAGGAGTCTTCTGAAGGCCAGTAGGTCTTGGGTCTGCCGAAGGTTGGTGGGGAGGGTGTTCCAGGTCTTGGCGACGAGGTGGGAGAAGGATCTGCCGCCGCCGGTCGTTTTCCGGATGCGGGGGACTGTGGCGAGGGCGAGGCTGGTGGAGCGGAGCTGGCGGGTGGGGTTGTAGAAGCCGAGTCGTCTGTTGAGGTAGGCTGGTCCGGAGTTGTGGAGTGCTTTGTGTGCGTGGGTGAGGAGCTTGAAGGTTATCCTCTTGTTGACAGGGAGCCAGTGCAGGTCTCTCAGGTGGGGTGTGATGTGGCTGCGGCGGGGGATGTCGAGGATAAGACGTGCAGAGGCGTTCTGGATGCGTTGCAGCCATCTCAGGAGCTTAGCCATCGCTCCTGCGTAGAGGGCGTTTCCGTAGTCCAGCCTGCTGGTGACGAGGGCCTGGGTGACTGTTTTTCTTGTTTCGGTGGGGATCCACTTGAAGATCCTGCGGAGCATTCGGAGGGTGTTGAAGCAGGATGAGGAAACGGCGTTGACCTGCTTAGTCATGGAGAGGGTGGGGTCGAGGATGACCCCTAGGTTGCGTGCATGGTCAGTGGGTGTCGGGGCTGTTCCCAGTGATGTCGGCCACCAGGAGTCGTCCCAGGCTGAAGGGTTGGAGCCAAGGATGAGGACCTCCGTCTTGTCCGAGTTCAGCTTCAGGCGGCTGGTCCTCATCCATTCGGCAACGGCCTTCATTCCTTCGTGGAGGTGGGTTTTGGCGGTGTGAGGGTCTTTGGTGAGGGAGAGGATCAGCTGGGTGTCGTCGGCGTAGGAGATGATGTTGAGGTTGTGCTGTCGTGCGACGTGGGCGAGGGGTGCCATGTAGATGTTGAACAGCGTCGGGCTGAGGGAGGAGCCTTGGGGTACGCCGCAGATGATCTTGGTGGCCTTGGATCGGAAGGGGGCGAGGCGGACGCTTTGAGTTCTGCCGGAAAGGAAGGATGTGGTCCAGTCCAGGGCCTTCTCTTGGATCCCGGCCTTGTGAAGGCGTGCTCGTAGTGTGTGGTGGCAGACCGTGTCGAAGGCGGCTGATAGGTCCAGGAGGATGAGGGCTGCTGTTTCTCCGTTGTCTAGCAGGGTCCTGATGTCATCAGTGGCGGCGATGAGGGTGGTTTCGGTGCTGTGGTTGCTGCGGAAGCCGGACTGGGTAGGGTCCAGGATGTTGTTCTCCTCGAGGTAGCGGGTCAGTTGTTTGTTGACGATTTTCTCGGTGACCTTCGCGGGGAACGGGAGCAGAGAGATGGGTCGGAAGTTCTTGAGGTCCTTGGGGTCTGCCTTGGGTTTTCATGAGTAAGGCGGTGATCTCGGCGTGCTTCCAGCTTTCTGGGAAGGTTGCTGTCTCGAAGGAGATGTTGATTATTTTCCGGAGATGGGGCGCGATGGCTGTACTGGCTTTGTTGAAGACGTGGTGAGGGCACGGGTCTAGCGGTGAACCGGAGTGGATGGTGTTCATGAACTCGCTGGTGTCCTCGTCGTTGATGTTGGTCCAGGAGAGCAGGCGGTTGGTGGTCGTGGGGGCAGTGGTCTCGGTGGTTGCCGGGGCGGTCGTGGTGTTGAAGCGGTCGTGGATGTCGGCGATTTTGCGTGGAAGAAGGTGGCCAGTGAGTCGCACAGGTCTCGCGACGGCGGGATGTCGTTGGTGTTGGAGCTGGGGTTGGAGAGTTCCTTCACGATGTTGAAGAGCTCTTTGCTGTTGTGTGCGTTGTTGTCTAGGCGGTCTTTGAGTGAGGCCCTTTTGGCGGATCTGATGAGGTGATGGTGACTGCGGGTGGCGCTCATGTGGGCGGCGTAGCTGTCCGCTGTCCGTTCGTGGAGCCAGATCTTCTCCAGTTTTCGGCATGTTCGTTTGGAGGCCTTCGGTGAACCAGGTGGCTTTCTTGCTGGTGTGGCTGTTGGGCGGATTCTTGAGCGGGGCGAGGGTGTTGGCGCAGTCGTCGATCCACTGTCTGAGGTTGCAGGCGGCGGTGTCGGGGTCGGAGGGTTCGGCGGGTGGGCTCAGGGCGAGGGTGGTGGTTAGCTGGTCTTCGGTGTCTCTGCTCCAGCAGCGGCGAGGCATTTGTTGGGTGCGGTGGTGCGTGGTGGGCTTCTTGTAGGTGAAGTGGATGCAGTGATGGTCGGTCCAGTGGGGTTCGGAGGTGTGGTTGAAGGAGACGTGTGGGCTTGCGGAAAAGATGGAGTCTAGCGTGTGGCCGGCGGCGTGGGTGGGTGTTGTCACGAGCTGTCTGAGTCCGAGGGTGGCGAGGTTGTCGATCAGGGTGGTGGAGTTGGTGTCCTTGTTGTTCTCGAGGTGGAAGTTCAGGTCCCCGAGGAGGATGTAGTCCGTGGAGGCGATGGCGTGTGTGCTGACGAAGTCAGCGATGGAATCGCTGAACTGTGGTCGGGGTCCGGGGGGTCTGGAGTTCCAGATTTTGGGTGCGTTTCCAGCAAAGGATCGTGCAGCGTTTTTTGTTTGCGTGTTTTCAAAGGGATGAGTAAGAGGGTGTTGGAGCTCCTGAGGTTTCTTGTCTGGCCGGCTTTCTTGAGTTTGGAGGCCAGGTATTCCGGTTTCCCTGTGTGCAGGGCTTAGTGCGTGAGGCAGGCAGTTCTAAAGCTGGCACGCATTTCGACTGGGAGCCATTTTAGTTCTCTGAGTGCGGGAGATAGGTGGTCATATTTCTTAACTCCCGTGACCATTCTGGCCGCTGCATTGAGAGTTGTTTTGAGTGACGCTAGGTGGGATCGAGCTGTACCGGAGAGGACTGCGTTCCCATAGTCGAGTCTAGATAGCACCAGTGATTGGGTAGCTTGTTTGAGGTCCTTGGGCGGGATGAAGGGCTTAATTTTGTTGAGAAGCTTCAGATTGAGGAAGGCACTCTTCGCGGAGATCTTAATGTGTTTGGTCATGTTCAGTTTTGGGTCGAGGGTGATTCCTAGAGATTTTACCAAGTTAGCCAGGGTGAGATTACTGTTGAGAGCATAGATTGCTTTCAGCCACTCTACGATTTGAGGGTTTTCTTCTTTGTTGGAGAGGAGGAGGATTTCGGTTTTGTCTTGATTGAGTTTAAGGTGGTTTGTTGATAGCCACTGCTGAACTTCTCTAAGAGTGTTGTTGAGTCTTAGAATGTCGTTAATGGAGGAGGTTTCCAAGTAGATCTGGGTGTCATCTGCATATAGGTGGAAGGGGATGTTGGCTTTTTTGAGAAGGGTGGTGAGGGGTTCCATGTATATGTTGAACAGTTGAGGGGAGAGCACTGAGCCTTGGGGGACACCTCTGTTGACGGGGTGTAGGTCGGACGTAAAGGATTTGATGTTTATCCTTTGGGAGCGGTTGTGTAAGAAGGAGGAGAACCATTGTAGGACCACCTGTTGAGGAGACACCATCTCGGCGAAACCATGCACTTTATTCTTTAACAATACCACATAACTTTGTTCCTTACCCTTCCATCTTCAGTTTTTACAGCATTATTAAAACATTTGACCACACAAGTTGGTTCAGTGAACTATGACCCAGGCATATTACCTACCGGTGCGTTCATCCTGACCCAACCTCCTACTTTTACCGCTCTCTTCTTTACACATTTTCTTTTATCAAAATACACTTTTCTTTTGCAAACTTAGTTCACAATCCCTCCAATCACCTAAACTATTATGTTTTTTATCCCTTAGCCTCAAGACATCCAGCCTGGATACAAAACCGTATTCGGAGCTCGACCTTCGAATAATTCAAAAGGAGCCTTTCCTGTCGAAGGATGCGGTGTCATATGATGTGCTGTAATACACTTTTGTAGCTCATCCCTTCAATTTAAAGAATTCACCCTAGATAACTGTATATTTTCTTTAAATACTTTGTTGAATCTCTCTAAAGCTCCATTCATTTCTGGGTGATAAATAGCCCACTTTATGTACAATTCTACAGGAACTTAAAAATTCCTCCATCGTTTTTGACACAATATGAGGACCGTTGTCTGAGAGGAGTGACACAGGAAAACTTTTTTTCTTGAAAACCTCACTAAGAAATTTGAAGACAGAATTAGACATCACTTCTTGTACACGTGACCTCATCCCATCTTTATTATAGATCCATTAACACTATCAAATAAGGATTGCCATGTTCACCCCTTAATGGACCTACAATGTCAACGGTAACTTCCTGCCACTGATGATCTGGTAAATTCCAACACACCGCCGATGTGTCGAAACCTTGCCACTAGATTTACACTCTATACAATCCCACACATCATGCTCAATACTCATTCATCCCTGGCCACCAGAAATTTCCTCTCAATCTCTTTGATTTTTACAATTCCTAAATGACACCAATGTGCCTCTGCTATTAAACACTACCTTAAATTCAAGGGAGGCACCAATTGTGTTCCCCATTAAAGCAACCCACTGTCAACTGGTAGCTTATTTTGAATGGAAACCCATGATCTTGTCAATCCCCTGACTTGACCTGACTGAACTGCTTGTATGACCTCACTCAAATCACTATCTTTCCTCAAACCCTCCTTCCAGAATCCTCCGTCTAAACCCCTAAAGTTATTTCACACACATCAATATCCTCCTCTTCATAGTTTTCTAGTTGAACCTCATGCCTTTGTTCAACCACGTACCTGGATAAACAATCAGCAGATACATTATACATTCCAGGTACATGCTCTACTTCCAACTTGAAGTCTTGCAAAGCTACCATTCACCTTCCGATTCTGGACGATATAAAATCCAACCCTTTCTTAAGAAACGTTTCCTTCAGAGGCTTATGATCTGTACATACTTCAAATGTCGCTCCCCACATAAATTTCCGAAATATGTTTAAGGCCCAAAACATGGCCAAAGACTCCTTTTCAATTACAGAATAATTCAATTCTTCTTCACGTAAATATCTTGAGGCACACGCGATCAAACACTCCTTACCATCTCTTTTTTTTCCCAAATCGCCCCAAGTCCCTTTGAACTTGCATCAGTGACAATGCATGTTTCTTGTCCTGGAATAAATGCTTGTAAGTTGGGTGCCTTCCTTAACTCAATCACTAGATCAACAAATTCCTGTCAACACGATGCAAACTCTTTATTCTTTACAAATTGACTCCTCAAATGTACAGATTTATCAGCTACATTTTCTACTAACTTGCTATAGTACTCTACCATACCAAGAAAAGAAATCATTTCTTCCATAGAAGACAGATTTGCCAAACCTACAATGGTGTCCATCAACTCCGTTTTTGGTGTCACACCCTCACCAGAAATTACGTGTCCTAGATAGTTCATTTCCTTTACCAAGAACTTACAATTCTATTGTTTTAATGTCAAACCAGCATCGAGAAGTCCCTGTAGTAGGAAAGTGGAATATTATGTGGTATGGTTGCGAGACCTTACCGTGTAATATTATCACAATGCCTCAAAGATGATCCTTGGATTCAACAACAATAATCCTTAGCTCAGCCCTGGTAATGTGGCAAAGAGCAATCAGGCATTACTGGAGGAAAATGAGTTAAGCGTTTTACAGTGCCATTATGGTGCATAAGTAATTGACAACTTGAAAGAAATCAGACACCAATTTACAAATATAAGAGTTTATTTTTATGTAAATGTAGAAATCAAAACGTACTTTGTATCATGCATATAACTGGAGTTATGATTTTTCAAAGCATTAGAAAATAAATGCCTTAAATACTTCAGACATTTAACATTTCGGCCAATGGGAAATTCTGTTAGTGACAAACGGTCACTTAGGGAATGAGTACCTTTCCACCCTACAGGGTAGCGATCTTTGGGGACCGAGGACCAAGTTTCAACAGTCAGAGTATTTTTAACATGCTTGGTGAGTCTGGGTGCAGAGGTAGCTTCGTGCTGTCAATCAACTTGAATCCTGTCGTCCCTCTTCCAGGGAGTGCAGAGTTTTGGCCACGGACAATGGTCGCTCAGGCAGTTCCAAGGAGTGCTGCCACAGGGATCCAGTATCACTCTTTTCCTTTGTGGCAGGTGCAAAGACTTGTTGTTGGTGAAAACGGTCTTCTTGCTGTCCTACCTTGAAATATGTCGATCAGAGCTGAGGTTCTGTTGGGGGAATCCGGTGGCCAACCTCTAAAGTCGTGACCTGGGTGCATGCCAGCCTTCCCTTGACACAAGGTTCGTGTCAGGGGAGAGAGGTAAGTTGTTTGACATCAAACACAACATATTTAGGTGGTACCATAAGCGAGCTAGCAATCCGGTTATGCCTGGATACTAGTCCCATGGACCGCCTAGCACTTACAGTGCACTTTGTGCTAAAGTCATTATAGACATATAAGCTTGCACTTACAGGTCTACACTTCTAATAAACTGCACCCTGCCTTCTGGACTCAAGAGGCCTGCTATAGCAGTATCTTACATATACTAAAAGCAGTGCTGTGACTTTGTCACACATGGTAGGGGCAAAATCAAAATGGAGCAGTAAGAACTGTTCCTGAACTCTGCAATGGCAGGTCTGCTGTCATTACTTTACTTGAGTCACTCAGGATGGCACAGCCAGTGCTGCAAGTCCCGAGTACCCCTTTACCAACCATGCTAGGGTACCACAGGTACCACTTACCAGGGACTTATAAGGGAGGTAAGCTCTTGTCAATTGGGGATGCCAATTACACGTCACTATATGGGAAAGAACACTGGCGCCTGGTTAGCAGGCTTCAGTGCATTGTCAGAGTCAAAAACCAGCATCTAGCAGTTCAAATAGGGAAAAAAAGTAGGGGGGGGACATCTGCAAAAAGTCTAGTTTCCTACATCTGTCTTGCCCTGGTATTGTGCTCAGAAATGCTGCTTCCATAAATCAACAAGTCGTTGTGGTAACATTTAACTCCCTTAACTCCTTTAATACAGGTGTCATCACTTTCTGGAAGGCGGATGCCGCCGACACCAGTCCAAATGGCATCAGTCTAAATTCAAAAGCACCCATGGGAGTAATTAAGGATGTGTGCTCCTGTGAAGTTTCAACCGATTGCACCTGATGGTACACGGAGGTAAGATCAAGCGTAGTAAAATACGTCGCCTCTGCCAAATCGGACACAACTCATAAATATTTGGGAGGGGAAACTTGTCAACGATGATCTCCCTATTTAACGCTCTAAAATCTGTGCAAAGTCTGACATCTCATTACCCTTTTTAGCCACAACTATGGGGACTACCAACTCTGTTGCTTCAACAGGTGCTATTATTTTTTGGTCAACTAATCTTTGCAATTTCTGATCCACTCATCTTGAACAGCCACTGGAATGTGCCTCATTTTGGCTGCTACAGGTACCGCCCCCTTCTTCAATCTGATCTGATGTTTGTAACCCTTCAAACAACCCAACTCACTCCTAAAAAGATGAGAATTCTGTTACAAAATGTATCTGACTTGATTCCACCTCTTAAATTTGTACTTGAGGCTCAGCATTGGGATGGAGCGTAGCACCTAAGAGGCGCTAATGAGGCCACCCAATCCAATCATCTCCCTTCTTTGAAACATACATCTTACCAAGTAGAAAACTATCCTCAAACACAATACATGCATCAAAATACCATGCATACTTATTGTATTTGCAGTGTTTATAAAACATGAACAATTATCCCCAACGGGATATCACTTATTGTATTACGGAGTCACTGGGGGGAGAGTCCAAAAACTGGCAATTAGTCAGGAAAAAGCCAGGTTTTAAGCCTCTTTCTAAAGCTAAGGTAATCAATTGCGTGGAGGAGGTCCAGGGGTAGCCAATTCCAAAGGGCTGCCACCAGATGAGTGAAAGATCAACCTCCTGCTCGAACTCTTTTGATCTAAATTGATTTAGCCAAGGCTAAGTTGGTGGATCTCAGGTTCCTTGAGGGGGAGGCACGAAGAATCACAGGGCCAGTGTTATATAAAGCCCTGTTAGCATGACAAAGAAGTTTACATTTTGCCCTTTCTCAGAAGGGAAGCCAATGAAGGGATTTTAGGCAGGCTGAGGTGGAACTGTATCGGTCTTTATTACATATAAGCTTTGCTGCCATCTTTTGAATCACCTGTAGGTGGGTGAAAAGGCAGTCGGCCATTCCCACGTAAAGGTCATTACCATAGTCCAATCTACTTATTACTAGGGCTTGGACTATGGTCCTGCGCCAATCTACTGGGATCCAGTGGAAGAATTTTTTAAGGCGTTTGAGCAGGCCATAACATCTGCTGCATGTGGCAATGACTTGCTCCTGAATGGTCAAGGACTCAACCAAGACACCCACATTTTTTACAGTTTTTTATGGCATAGGCGCGGGTCCCAAAAATGCCGGACACCACGATGGGTGTCCCAGATCAGATGGAAACCTCCACATAATTAAATTTCAGATTTCTCCACATTTAGCTTTAATCAAGGTCTTCTCATCCAAATAGTGACCTCTATGAGGCATTCAGAAAAATTCTGTTGAGTGTCATCTTGTTTCTGCCATGGGGACAGGACTAACTGCGTGTCATCAGCATATCTGGAGTAGCCACATTAAATAAAGGGGAGCAGTGGGGAGAAGATCTGACTGTGTTCAGCTGGACAGCCTGGGTCCTTTTATCAGGAATTACCCAAACCAACGTAAGGTAGAAGAATGAAGCCCTGAATCGTGAAGTTTATTTATCAATTGACAATGCGAAACAGTGTCAAATGCCGCAGAAAGATCAGGTAGAATCAGGGCAACAGCTTTGCCCTGATCTACTTCTAGTCTTATGTTGTCCATGACAGCCAATAGAGTGGATTCTGTACTATTCTAAGCTCTGAATCCAGTCTGAGAAGGGTCCAAATGATTGTTTTCTATGAAGGCTGTCAACTGACTGTTGACCAGTCTTTCCAGAACCATGGACATAAGAGGAAGCAGTGAAATGGGATGGTAAACTGATAAAACTGAGGCCGCTAATCCTGATTTTTTATCTGGGGGTGGAGGATTAGAGCATACTTCCATACTTATGGGTTGTCATCTGTAACCACCTGGACTTCTATCCATTGCATGCAACTTATTTTTCCTTTCAAACCACTGTGTATATGTCTTGTTCGAAATAAGTGTGAACATGAATCAAAATGTCATGTTTAATTTTACCCCATCAATCATTACAGTACCACTGGGATGTTCTCCCTCCATTTGAGTATTTAACTTGAAAAAACAGTTTGTGTAACTGTTTTGGTATCCTTGTTCTGATCTTTCATCCTTGTACAACTACAGCACTTACTATAATGTCCTTTCTTCCAACAGCTATGACACGTAATATTCCAAGCTGGACAAATCTTTGCATTGGCCCTATGGCCACTTCTTCCACAACAATAAAATTCACCCCTAAATTCCACACAATACTCTTTTACACCCACTTTATTTTTCACCTCACACACAATCTCTTCTACCTTTTCAGAATGCATAGTCTTTTTCTCAGTTCTCAATTCTGATACGCATTTCATCATTTGCTCAACCCTTTTTGCAACCAGAATCACCTCCTCCATCTTTGAGCCACTGCTCTTTTCAGATTTTATCACTTCAGCACCTTAGCACAAATTGGTCTCTTATTCTTCCTTCAGTAGACCCCCCCCCCCCAAATTTGCAGGTAACAGCCTATGTTCTGAAAAATGTCACAAACTGCTCCACAGACTCATACATGCCAGCCCTGTTCTCCTAGTCCAAAATGGCATCTTTCAAGAATGGTACTAACATGTGGCAAATAGTGGCGATCAAGTTATAAAATACATATGATGTATTCATTCAAATCTTCCTGTTCTGCACAGCTTAAGTCTAGTAAATTTTCCAGAACCTCCAGACCTTCCTCAGCTAGACAATGCAGTAACAGTGAACATCTCCGTTCTGCACTCAAATTCGTTCCGCATAGCTTTGCATAGTGCCAAGCATTTTCTTCAATTTGCTCCATCTTACTGTCGGCTCACCTGGGCTACTCAAGAAGAAAGGCAGTGGTATTACATTCTGCATTGTACACTACTTGTGGAAGAACACTTCTTATAACAAATATTTAAATACCTTTAAATAATGTACAGATTACCACCCACCTCTACTTTTACAATACCTTTACTGAAAGTAACAACTTTTTTTTAAAAACACCAGAGAAGAAAAAAAAATTCAATGCTGTAAATGTAATTAATTTTACCCACATCAAACCACCATTGAAATCAATGCTCTTACATTTGCTATAAATATTCAGATCCTAGTATTGTCATTCATATGTAAAACTGAGTAACAGATACAATCAAACCACACAGTGTCAGGCCAGAATATTGAGGGGTGGCTGTCACTGTGACAAAGTACACTTCCTACTTTACTCTTTAAAGCCTGCTGTGTTTCTGTACATACATGCACATGCTCACCATAGCCACTGACTTGCTTGTACGCTGCCTAACATGCTTATCGAGGTGTGCCTGTCACCATGATAAAGTACGCTCTGCACTGTATAGACTTGCAGAGTAACTACTCACCGATGTTCCTACACCACCTAAAACACCAAAAATATTAACCTCCTGAGGGGGTGTATGTCACTGTGATAGACAATGCACCCTAAATGCAATTGAGTGCAGCCTTGACTGCCGCCCCTCACTGTGTTGCATCTACCTCACTAGTGCACCGATACGACTGCCTACCGAAGACGTGCCTGTCACCATGACAGACAACGCACTATAATGCTCACCACATTGCAATAGAACTCAATAGCAGTGATCACAAACATCCGAAACGGCAGAAAGACGCACACGGTCCTGCATTCTTTTTACAGTAACTTCGCCTTGTATTATCGCCAGGAACCTACGTTATTGTTATGGCAATGCTTTAAACTCCCCAAGCGTGGTATCTTACAATGATTGCCCTTGCAGGAGGAGAAATCCAGTTACATCACAGTAACCTCCGACCGACAGGCCTCCTTCACGCTTGAATGCCAGGAAAACAGTGCAACTCAGCTCACTAATGAGCCAAACGGCACAACTGTGTAGCCACAAACAACGAGCCTCTCCAGAGCCTCTCTCCTTCTTCCTTCGATGCGGACTTCGGCAAACGAAGTCAGAACGAAGTGCCCCCATTTTCCGGCACCCTTTCTCACGCCGCATGCAAAAGAGTGTCAAGATGCCCTTACTCCTCCATACAGAAAAATCCCATCCTCGTTGCCAGTGGAACAGGTAACCAGCATCAAAGTAAAGCATATAGAGATGCTACTTAAGGTAGAAGTAGAGGAGTATTTATTAAGGGCACCTCAACCATCAGAGACTAGGACAAACTGCCACAAGCAACTGACACCTGGCTCCTCAGCAGCCTTCACCATTGCATGTTTCAACTTACACTGTATAGCTACGTAAGCAACATATCACACCACATGCGAAGTCACACACTTTGATGTCACGCACCATGATGTCACTTTAATACTTCCCAACTAGGTTAGTCCCCCCCACCTGTTTTTTAGGACTCGTCTAGGCAGAGCTTGCGCCGTCTCTACGAGACATGCTGTATTCAGGTATGGATGTTAAGCTTCGCCCCTTTTCCCATCCATCTGTACAATTGGCTTCTCTTCCTGTCCTTAGTAAACGATGGCTTGTGATTCGTTAATTGGCTAGTAGTCCCTCCTTAGTACCTCCCTGTCGTCTGTTACCTCCCATGAGGACAGCCCCTTTTACATGTGTCCTTACGCTGTAGCTTTCAATAGCAGTTAGGGAGCACTATTTGCTTCATGTCTTGTTTTTACTTGTCTAAGAGCAGTTCACACAAGGGAGCCTCTGTTTTCATTCCTCTGAACGTTTGTGTAAACAGGGCCATAATTCTTATCTCGCTGCATTTGCTATTCATGCAAGCCCGCAATTAAATGTCAGACGTGTTTTCCCCCAGCAGCGCAGTGTTTATCTTAGAGTACATCTTTTATAGCTGGCTCTGTTGTGTGCTCCCTCCAGCTGTGTTCACTTGTTTGCTTTGTGTTAGTCCCTCACCCAGCACAATAAGAGGCCAGATGCCTTTGTGCTAATGAAAGCCTCTGACTTTTGCTGAAGTTTTTTATATACAGCAAACGCGCAAGTGTTGCATTTGGTAAGTACATGCAGCCATATTCATGACGTTCATTCTTTGGCGTCATAAACAAAGTCCTAATGACAGAACGTTCTAACATTCTAATTTGAGGGGTTATGTTTTACTGGTCGATTCATTATTCGTTTTATTCCCACTGAGCAACACAGTTTCCGTGGCATTGGCTTGTGGGCCCATTCGTACTTTTACAATAAAAGTATTTTTCCACTCAACTTGTCTTTTCCGTGGATTCTTCACGACAACAATTTTGGCGACGATCTGAGGAAACTTAACCACGCTTTGGGCACACCAAGTTTAGTCACCCTAAGGACTTCCTGATTGACATTTAAGGCAAGTGCTATAGCGCATAATTTGCAAAAAGACTTTGGAGGCTTGCGTGAGATACCCTTCTCTTAAGCGCATTAGTAATTGCCGCTATATTTGCTAAGACGTTACAGTTTGCCTTAACGGCCTTGAGGGAGCTCGAGAATCGGCGTGCACTCTCTCCTCCTGCTCTGCTGTCTTGTAGTGCGCTGACGTGTCACGCTTGTTGTCTCCCCTTAACAAGCTGCAGACTTATGAAGCATTGTGACGTCTTCCTTCCGTTTCTATGGAACTAAGTGAGCGGCAGAAGAACAGTCTACGGCCGTTGTCAGGGAAACGCCAGCGCGATCTCGCAGCATCTGATTCTACTTTATGTGAAGGGGCAATGGGACAGACGCGACTTGTTTAATAAAAGCTTATAATAAATTACACGTTTTCAAGCCTAAAGAAAATTGAAAATGAAAAGCAAAAACAGCCTCATTGAGGATCATTTGAAGAAGTACAAAGTTAAGAGGAATATATTTTTTATAACCTAAACAGCATAAGAGGCATACCGTTTCCAGAGCAAAAGAGAATTTTTTATTCTTGAGTCTGCTAATTTTCAAAATCTTCAATTTTTTTAATATATATTTTTTTATTTTATTTTTCCTCTCTCAGTTACAAATAATTTTACAGCAAGTGTCCAGCAAATAAAGAGTGGAATATTTTTAAAGTTAGGAAAATATGGCCAACTCAAGTGAATTTCAACAACCAAACTTATTTCTTCAAGTTCCAAGGAAACCAATCTTGAAGTCGCAAAACTGGCATGGGTGTTTTGAAAAGTGTTTAGTGGCAATAGATGGAAAAAAGTTCGATCCAGAGAGGAAAACTGCTTTGATGTATGGTTTGCTCGGAGTTGCTGGACAAGAAATATTTGACCATTTGCCAGAGTAGGAGGTGGGCCCTGGGCAATTCGTGCCATTTAATGAGTACAAAGAAGCAGTGAAAAGATTGGAAAAACATTTTACGGAAGCACCCAGCGTAATGGTGGAAAGACATGCCTTTTACATGAGAAAGCAACAGGAACACGAAACGGTAGAGGAGTACATTGCTAGTTTGCGCATTTTAGCATTGTCATGCGAGTTTGGGGACATGAAGGACGTATATCTAAGGGATCACTTAATTTACCACTGTTACTCAAAAAAGGTGCAGAAAAGAATTCTTGAGTGTAGAAACCCAACTTTGAAAGAGGTTTTGGACATAGCTAAAGGGATTGAGAGATCTCTTGTATCGAGCAAGCTTCTGGCAAAGGAGGGCACTTCGAGTCAAGCAAGTATTTGTGCTGTACTAGAGAAAAAGAATGATTCGAAATATGAAAGTACTAATGCCTCAGTAAATAGATATGCCAAACCAGTTTTTAAGAAAAATTTGGTATGTTACAGGTGTGGTTCTAAGACTCATGTTGGGAATTTTGCAGGATGTTCAGCGCAAGGGAAAAAATGTGTAAAGTGCCAAAAGTTTGGACACTTTGGTTCAGTCTGTAGGAATGGTAAAATGTACAGCAAAGTTAAAGTTAATGCAGTAGAAGGTTTTGACGAAAAAATGTGCTCTAACATAGTGATTACTATTGACAGTAAATAAGGAAGGTTTAGAGGACCACTAGGCATCGTGCACATTGGAGACAAAGAGTTGAATATTATGGCTGACTCGGGCTCTCCCATTTCTGTTCTTGCAGATAAGACTTTCTATAAACTATGGAATAATGTTAAACTCATTGAGACTGATGTTAATCCAAAGGCTTTTGGAGAGTTTGACATTGATATGCTGGGCAATTTTAATGACATACTTTAGTTTAAAGGTTGCAGCATCAAAACTAAAATTTACGTTGCAGTTAGAGGTAGGGACATACTAGGATAGCAAGACCTTGGCAAACTTGGTATTTTGCTCAAGCCTGGTGCTCTTGAACCTATAGTATTGGGAGATTTACCAGTGCTAAGCATAAAGGAGGGGGTTGAGAAGACTAATGTAGATGGCATTTTGGAGAAACATTCAAAGGTGTTTGCGCAACTTATTGGTTGTGTAAAAGGGTTTGAGCATCATAGGAAGGACAATGCTATTCCTGTGATTCATAAAGTCAGACAAGTTCCATTTTCTGTTAGGCAGAAACTCAGAGAATTGTTGGCTAAGCTATGTGAAGATGGAATTATTAAGCCAACCGAGTCCTCTGAGTGGGTTTCGGCTGTTGTAATTGGAAAAGAAAAAAATGGTGAAATCAGGCTATGTGCCAATTTAAGAACGCTTAACAAGAACATTGTCGTGAACCTATTACCTAGAATTCAAGAAATGCTCAATTCGATTAGTGGTTCGTCATTCTTCTCCATCATGGATTTGAAATCTGCGTACCATCGGGTAAAATTGACGGAAGAATCAAAGGATTTAACAACTTTCGTGACACCCTTTGGTGCCGTCCGCTACTTAAGATTACCTTTTGGGCTGGCATCACCTGCCAGCGTATTCCAGAGGTTAAGTTGGTGGAACAAGAGCGCTGTAGTTTCACTTAAACCTGGTCAGGAACTTGTGTTTAATAACAGGGAAAACTTAGATAATGACCTTGATGTGCACAATCTTGTAAAAAATACCAGAAGAAGATGTGTCCTTCTGGGGAAAATGTTCTCAAACAACAAAGAAATGTTGCCCCAGAAAATACTAATGCTGATACGGTTGAGGAGTGTGTTGCACATGAAACAGGTGAAGAGGTTCATTTTCCGATTGAAAATTCACAGGAACATCAAGACAGGGTAATGTTAAATAGCAGAAGGAAAATAGTTTTACCTCCTAAATTGAATGACTACATTTTGTATTGAACTATATTTTAATTTTATTGTTCTCCTTTTATTCTTATTTTTTTTATTTGTTTTGTTAAGGTAAGGAGGTGTTGCATTTGGTAAGTACATGCAGCATTGTTCATGACTTATTCTTTGGCGTCATGAACAATGTCATAATGACAGAACGTTCTAACATTCTAATTTAAGGGGTTATGTTTTACTGGTGGATTCATTATTCGTTTTATTTATTTTTAATCCAAGCAAAAAAGACACCTTTTAAAAGCAGCCCCCACATGTTAACGCTGTAATCTTTTATTTCTTAAGTACCACTTTTTATTATTCCTTTACAAGGCGGGCGAATCGCGTGAAGTGTGTGTGTGGCCCACAGGCTCTGCTTGGGACTTCATTGGGCCAAACGGGGCTCCCTGTGTGCAGATTACTACACCAGTCATTTTGGGACGTTATTTTGCCAGGGAGAAGGAAAACGCATTAGCTTTCAGCACCAAAATCATCATGCTTCCTTTGATAGCACAGAGACATTGGCAAGAGGGGGAGAGGGCCCAGAGGGGGCATGGTGAGGGTCAGAGGACAGACTATCACATCTGATGGTGCCCGACTCAAAACACAGAATGCCCCTCCCCCGCCCTACTTTTTGATGCACCACCAAAGGTGATCGAGTGTCTGCTGGCGCTCCTTCTTATGGGGTGGATGCTGCAGTCATCCTTTGCTTTGGCTGTTCATTTGGGTGTTTTGCAGAACCAGAGCTCGCCAGGCCGCCACGATTGCTTTCCCACTATCTGCTGCCAGGCGGTGAGGGGTGCGAGGGCACCATATCTCCCCTGTGCCCTACTGCTGTTTCTCCGAACACAAGTGATCTCGGACAGGGGTGAAGGTCTCTTGTGGCTTATTGCTGCTTTGATAGCTCCTCACACGCCACCCCCTCAGTTCAAAACGCCCAATTAACACCTCATTTCTGCTGTCCCCACAAAAAAAAAAGTCTGACTCCGCAAAATGAATTTTACAAAGTATGGCGGGGAGGATCAGAAGAGCCGGCAGGTCTGGGTAAGTCTCGGGCCTAAGACCGGATGGCACAGACCCAATTCACCGACTGAAAACACTTATTGTGCACGCAGCATAGCAGCCCCCATACGCTGTTGCTGCCTTATGACTGTTGCATGCTGAGCATCTCGGTGCCCTCTTCGCTTATCACATACAATGTGCACGTCCGCCCCTTCCTTAGGTAGCGAGGTGAAAGTCAGGCAGAGAACGGGTATGTAGATTTGCAGCAGAACTAGGAACAGTGAGGGGCCCCATTGCAGGCTGTTTTGACGTTGTTCTTTGTAGTGCTCAAGGGCCAGCTGGTTAGGTCCCGGAGCCTCATATAAAACAGCAAGAGTCTATGGCGGTTTTAGAAAGTGTAGACTTTTAGAAGATAATAACAGCCTTTACCGAATATGTAATATGTTCTCTCCGGTGGGCGTCTCTTCAGATTTTAATAGTGTCACCAGTGGTCGTCACTGCCAAAGAAACAAAGTGTTGTGCCACAACAGAGGCCCTCAAGCGGTGTTTTCTTTTTTCCTAGCCCTATGAAATCCTCAGCAGCTTTAAGGCTCCAAATTGTATTTGTTCTGTTCTGCAAAACAAGGGTAACAAACTGAGGAATTTGCAAGAGAATAGCAGACATACGTGCTGTGTAGGACGTAATTTTGAAACGTTTCTTCTGGTTTGTGTAAATGGTATCAACCAGAAGTTGCCACATTACATTACTGCGCTATTTAGTGCGTCCTTGGTCATGTATCATTCTTTTGCATCGAAGGATTATTGAGGGCTCCGCTGCATGCATCCAAAAATTATATTACTTGTATTTACTTACTTTTCAGTAGACTGTTTGCTGAAAGCTGGGTGTTTGAAATCTTTTCAGAGTGAGCTGTGTTTGTGCCTTTCACTGAAATGTGCATGTTTACTTATTCGCTGCTATTTCATGTTGCATTTCTTTTTAAGTGGTAAATGGGTGTCCAGCCGCTCTTACCTGTGTCTGTCAGTTCCAGGCTGGTTCTATCACAGGGATCTAACTAACGAGGGGAGGGAGCCTCAACATGTTGGCATGGTCTTGGCTGCCAGTTCGGGACACAGATCATCATTTTGGCAGAGGCTGCAGAAGCATGAGAGGAAGAGCATGTTCCGACTGTGACGGTTTTAAAGTTAGTGAGTTTTCAGGGACATGTACAGTGTTTGTCTTAACTACAACATTCTCCCATTCAGTGTGAGGGATTTCGGCTTCTGTGGAGACGTGTACAGACCGGGTACGTTGAACCTCAGCTCTGCTTTTCAGACGCTGCCTTGTGGACCACAGCAGGATTTACAGGTTGAAGTGCTCTGTGTGCCATGGGTGGGAAACTGTATTCACTGTTCTGCAGTTTCAAACGCCATAGAGTGGTATTCTTTGGACACACTCCAGGTTAGTGAGTTTGTTTTAACAAATTACCACATTTAGGCAGGGCACTATTCAATTTGATCATTTCTTTCCACCAGTTATGGTAAATGCTATTTTGCTTTTGGACGGAATGCATCAGTAATACATTTGCGTTTTCTTAACCTCAAAGGTCGAAGATTCACCCCCTTTTAAAGTCACCATCTTTTACATTTAGTGAAAAAAGTGTTTACCTCTTCCACATTGCACTGAGTGGAGTTAACCAGTCATTCTCCAAGACACTCCTTACCATGCCACATAATTCCAATCAGCATCATTTTACTCAATGCCACACACTTCCATGCCACACAATTCAACTCTACACGTTTCAATTCCACAACACATAATTCAGCAAACCACATAATTTAACACAATTACACCACACCACAATTACACAACACACCACATACAATCCACACCACATAATTCCACATCATGCCACAAAATTACACCGCACACCACATGATTAAACCCCACAACATACCACTCCATAACACAAAATATCATTCCACATAATTACACTGACACAATCCCAGTCCACATAATTCCAGTACACTCAATACCACATTATTAACATCCACACATTTCCACTGCACACCATGCCAAATAATTCCACAACACAAATCTACTCCACACCACATACATCCACTCCACTCCAAATCCAAACACATGAGTAAAAGACATTGTCATTTACAACGCCAATAACTCTAACTCAAACAAATGCGGGACATATTGCATTGCAAATGCTTGTTTACGACTTGTGCCCTGATCGGTATAAATCATTATTTGCTTCCACTCTACCAATCAGACCAAAGGATCTGATGATAGCTTTAAGAGGAAAGCTCAGGACTCGAGACATGGTGCCGTGGTAAAATGGGGATAGAAAGGAACTCTAAATCTGGACAACCTGGTCCGGACTTGTAAGCGTCACAAAAAACAAATAGCTCCTCCGATGATCTCTAAATTGCCATTTCCATTAGGGTCAGGATACAAAGTATAGATGAAATTGGCAAACGGGGGCAGCCACACGGCCATGTAACGACTTCTGCCCATTTTAACATCCAAGAGCTAGTACTGCCAAAGATGCGCACACACTTCTTCCTCGGACAGCCATACCCTTCTATCACATGCCTACTCACTACCCCTTTTCCTATCGACTCTGCATCAGACTCCCTCCTCCCACATACTCACAGGAAGGAGCAGAGCACCAGCGGGCTGAGCGGGTCCCGGTATTCGTTCTCCGGGCTAGGCTCTGTGGAGGTGTTGGGAGCCACAGTACCGGGGGAAGATGAGGTCCAGGCGGCAGTGCTACTGTTGCTAGAGGAGATGTGGGAGACACAGTGCAAGAATAGCACCGAGAGTAGCAAAAGCAGTTGCCCACCCAGCAGCAAGTAACTGAATGCCCAGGCCTGCGCCATTCTGCAGGGGGCACCTGTCACCAACAAACAGGGCCGCTGCTCTACATAGCTTTACTGTTCATGGAGTACTACGGAAGGAAGCGCACAAATCAGCTACGCCTCCTAGGGGCGGGAATTAAGATGGAGACATTCGAAGCCGCGGACATTTTAAGGTCAGGCAACTGATAACAAATTGATGTAAGTTATTTAGTTAGATCCTTTTTTGGCAAAGAGCAAGCTCTCCGTGTCACCACTCAGCTACAGTTTGCATACCCAACCATCATGTATATTTCCCATGTTTAGCTGAGGATCATACTAACAATTTAACTACAAAAACATGAATGTGTCCTTGTGTACTGTAACTGGTGCTCATGTAAATCGCTCCAATACCTTCGGGTCGAGTTCGCCTACATAAAACCGCAAAAAAATATATATACCAGCTGGCGCCTATCAGCTTTAATGAAAACCGCGGCCATATATCAGTCAGGCACAATCATCGTGCACGAATTAGGCATAGATCTGGTCTGGGGCCATTGTACGGCCAGGCAGAATACTTGTTTTGAACTGTAGTAGTGACGAGTCTGCCGTGTTGGGGGTACTTGGGGACATAAAGGTCCCGCTCGCTTTCGATGCCCGATGGATGGCGCCGACCTAGAATTTACTCCCACCTCCGATCATTAGCACCCACGAAACAAGTACGAAATAAAGAAAGGACAAATGTGACTGCCTGCCTGAACTATTCACTAGGCAAGTGAATAACACACGGCGTCGGCTCATCTAGGTTAGGGAAACCAGTCCACTGCTATAATGTATCAGCTTGCTTACGGGAAGGTCATCTGCGGGAGGTGACACTAACGATTTTGTGCCTAAATATTTTCTACTGTAAATTAGATTTAGGGCTTAACTATTGTAATAAGTGCTGTTGGAGCCGGAAGAGTAAGTACGAAAGCTTTATTCAACATCCAACTTCACCCCGACAGGCAGCGACCGGCTGGCTCAGATGAAACTAAACTGAGGCAGCTGGAATCTTCGCCTACCCTTCCGAACTTCCATAGCTGCCAAGGTTTCTGATTGCTATGTGTGACATTTTCATAATTTCAATGTAATTATGATTGGCATTTCAACCACTATGAGTGACACTTTCTCGCGAGCAAAATTAAGCAATGAAGACCAGGGAAACATAAATATCAGAAATTTATGCCCAGTTGAGCAACAAGAAATTTTAAGAAGATCTTAAAACTGCTGCAAAGCACCAGAAACGGAAGCACCTAGTGCCCTTGTAACCTGGTCGTACTGTTAAACAAGCATTGCAATGCAATAGGTCTCGCATTTGCGAGAGTTTGAGCTATTGGCATTGTAAATGACAATGCCTTTTATTTATGCGTTTGAAAACCTGCAAGCTGTGCGTAAACAAGCACTTTGTACTTATAGTCCTTGCTTATGAGAAGCATGGCTGGCAGTCTCTTTTACTGCCAGCCTTGCTTCTCGTAAGCAAGGACTGTACGTACAAAGTGCGTGTTTATGCACGCTTTTAGGTTTTCAAAACAAATGAATAAAAGGCATTGTCATTTACAATGCCAATAGCACAAACTGAAATGCGAGACCTATTGCATTGCAAATGCGTGTTTTAAGTGCTTTATTCTTAGTGATCTGCCCCTATTATAAGTGCACTCGTTCCTGGGGACTAGTACTTATTTTTCAACATCGGGCTTTGACCTAGAACACGAGAGATAGAAAGTTGGAAAAGGAGTGAAGAAGGAGAAAGAGAAATTTTGGGAACCAATGAAACAGAAATAGTGAAGGGGGAGCCATGTTTTACAAATGATCCTGCCCAAAGGGATTCAAAATGCACGGTTCTGCAAACAATTCTTTTTTAATATTATTACAGTTCAAGTTATTAGACCAGTGGGCCATAAATCAATACAGCACACAATTGCAATCCATCTTTGCACATTTCTGACCCAATGCAAACCTCCTGCAGGTTATGGTTTGTCTTGGCAATCAGCCTCAAGCCTGATTAATGGCACCCTTTGAAAGATCTCTCTGCACACTGCTCTGCGAATGGGCTGCCATCTTGGTACCAGCACGTCTAACTATTGTAGCAGGAAGTCACCAATGGAGTGAAAGAACAAAGCACAACACACAGCTCTACCAATGCAGCTCAATAATTCTGTACTCAATACCCCCAAAAAGGTAATATAAATCCGAATATGTCCTTGGTTGGATTTTCACCAACCCATCTGATTCCCAGGCTCAAGAGTAGCCCAAAACGTAATATCCTTCAACAAGACACAGTCCACACTCATGCACATTTGCCTCACAGAAATTACCTGCCCAGTTTGGCTATCAACAATTCCATGTTTACTGCCATGCAAGCATAGTCACCCAACTCTTTAGTGTTTACTGTATGAATATGGAGTAAGACATATATGATAATGGGCTCCATCTACATTCCATTTGACATATGTTCAAGATCACTGCCTTGAACAACAGTTTGAGGGATACAGTTAATCCCCCTTTCTATAGTATACTTCACTCAACAGCGTTATCTTTTTTCACAGGTGGGATATCATTTTCTCGCAGGGGTCCTCGTCTAAACCCTTCCTCTGACAGACCACTGCTTCTCATGCCTATGTACTCCTCTACATCCTCACCTCTGTAGGGCTAACGCCCAGGCATGCGTAAATCATGCTTGGCTATGCGTGCAATGAAGGAACACCAGAACAATTTGGTCCTTCTCATCATTACATCCATCAGCATCTCTCTTTGCACTGCCACCTTACATTCAAGAGAGCCACCCACAGTGATTGATACCAGAGGGCTGAGCGCGCCCTTTCCACCAAACAGCATCACAGATGAAGCTGTGGAGCTACCACTATGCAGGGATTTTTTCACGTGTTAGTGAAGTGAGGTGATTCTAGCTTTGGTGAACCTGTCCTCCCCACGTGCACTGGTCCTCTTCTCCAACAAACTGACCAATAGAAGCAAAGCTGTCCTTTTGACTCAAAGATATGGGACCAGAATACTGTTTATTAAATATCGGCTGACAAAATTATCTTGTTCTAAATTTTATTTACAAAATATTAGTTCCGTTTGAGGTAATAAAACAAAATCAGCACCAAATAGGATGATGTTTTTGTAAGCAATATTTAGGGCACAATATCTATGGCAGATGTTATCTTAATTAACAATATTCTGACTTCACAGGATTTTTCCTTTTACCAAAAAGGGCATATGGTCCTTGGTCCTGGACTCAATGTACATCTCACGTCTTGGAATGGATTCCTATAGAGGTCATGCTATCCAAGACCATAGAAGTCAGTCCACCTTCTGCCAACGCCACGGGGCAGGCGGGCGGGTCGTTGGCAGCACAGGGCCCACATCATTCAGCTTAACAGGTTGTACAGAAATTAGAAGCCAATATAGAAATATTACCCTTTTTCCCTTCACTCAGACAACTCATCTCGTCTTTGGATGGTTATGGCTCATCAGAGGATCTTTGAAAGGCTCATGAATCTTAATCAACATTTAACTGTGTCATTGTTCAGATTTTTATTTTTTTATTTGGGCCTTTGTGAGCACCCACTGGACTTGGGGATGCAACACCCGAGGTTGGGTGGGATGAAGAAGGGGAGAGGATCAGGTTTTGAGTAGGTATCACTTGAGCCTTCACAAGACTCCAAGAAAGGTGATGAAGAAGTAAGAAAACGAGAAAAAGAGAAGAGAGAGAATGGAAAACCGGAAAACAAAACAGGGAGAAAAAGATAGCGAAAGTAAAAAGTAAGAAAACGAGAAAAAGAGAGGAGAGAGAATGGAAAACCGGAAAACAAAACAGGGAGAAAAAGATAGGGAAAGTGAAAAAACAGCATAGGAATGCGAGTATAGGAGAGAGGGTGAGATAAAGAGATGGCAAAGGAGCAAAGAGTGAATACAAAGAAAAGAGAGAGGCAGATGTGAGGAAGTGAACAAACGAGAATACAGCAGCAAACTGAAAGAAAGAGACCAAAGAAAGGGAGCAAAGAAAGGCAGAGAGCGGGAGGTGGGGATGGAAGACCCGAGGTTGGGTGGGCTGAAGGAGCGGAGAAGATAGTCGTCTGAGCAGGCATCACTTGAGGAAAGAAAGAGAACACCACAGTCCATAAAAAAAAGTTCATCAGGTGAGCTCCCACTGAAGATCTACAGTACCCTGCTGATGACAGGTCCGGACCACCCACATCTCAGGCTTTAATCATTCTCAGGTCGACAAAGTGAGCATCATTCCCTTCAGTACAATTACCACGTAATTCAAATGTCACAAGACAACTTATTTCATGATGCTCCCTATGTATATACTGAATATAAAATAGATTACAGTAATAACGCAATACAAAATCAAGGAGGGTGTGCAAGTGTGTGCATATAAGGTAAATGAAAAAGAGGACGAGGCATCCGAGGCGAGCTTTTATCTAAATACACTTCACCCAGAAGGAAGAACTCCGATGCCACCCTCCGAAGCCTAAACAACCGCCCTGGCTCCTGCTTGGATACACACTTTCTGCCCTTGGCAGCGGGCCAGGAATAGAGGCGCCAAATCTATTCCACGCTCCACAAGGTGTCTGGCAATCCTTACCCTGCTCTGAACCTTCTTCTGCTGAGCTTCACATGCTATGTTGCACTTCATTATCTTTTTTTGATTCTTGTGCTTTTCTGGTGCACAAGATTGTGTCAATCGAAGGTATATTGTATAAAGTTGGGGCTCTGAGGTCTGGTCTGGTAACCATGCCAGCACCCGCCCGCAAGCACACCCGACTCCCACCCTCTGCACCGTCTGAACCAAAGCAGCTTGCCTCCTTTGCGGCTCTTGTGTGTCCAGACCGGAAGTGATCATTAACAAAAAGCAGCGGTCTTCAGATTTATCTTGCCGAGTCTCCTTCATCAACAAATTTGGTCTCCCCTCCCAACGATCCAATACTTAATGTTTTCCTACCGCAATTTGTTAATTTTCAAATGTTTTGCTTCCATCCAGTGCCTCGCCACCCCCTCCCCCACGTCCCAGAGTCCCGAGATCTTCTGTTGCATCCCGCATTTTAAAGACCTTTCTGCAGTGTGTAGAAAACAACAGACCCGAATAGGAAGCACTTAATAAAACAATGGATGGAAAATGCTTCATAAATCGAAGTATAAACGAAAGGACAATGCACAGCAGTAACTCTCGGCAGACCACAAGGAGAGCTTCTCTCCATAAACATCAGATCAGGCAGCTAAAATGATTACTGAGGCGCTCTTATAGCTGTTACCTGTGGTGGGTATAATTACAAGCTGCCGCTGGAAACGCGTCCACGTTCCCCAGCAATAAAAGGACCCGCGGCGTGCCAAGACCAGACAATGGAGAGGACAGCCACCTGACGAGCGCCCAGGAGGATCAGCCGAGGAGCCTAATACAAACAAGTGCCGACACGCCCACCGCCTCGTGAGAAGGGAGAAGTGAAGAGACGCAGCGCGCATGACGAGCAACAGACGACGAGTCCAGTCCGGGTGGGCGGGGCCTAAGGGAGACAGGGCGGTCACCAACCCCACTTCCAAAAGCAACCCGACGACAATAGATCTCGCAAAGCGAGCAGCGCATGCGCTTACGACGCTAGGCAAGACCTAAAAACGAGGACTCGGATCTGCACCACACTTTTTGACAACGTGCGCCGTGCCACTGCAAACAAAAGAAAGTTTCTGCAAATTTCAGCAAAGTCAGTTATTGTAGTAGGGACTGACTTAATCTTGCACTTACTTCGAGTTGAGGCAGCATCCCTCCAAAGTACCACGCATCTAGCGTTATACTGACGCATTTCAGTGTGGTGGTCGCATCATCGCACTGAAATATAAAATCACGCATTATAGCGCCTCTCACAGTTGTGAAGGTGGAGCGCCTAGAATGAATGCACCATACTGAAAGGGGTGGTAGCGCGCGATGTGCGCTGCTCGCTGGCAGGCTTAGGGAGCTGGCACCTATCTGCTCACGCTAGTAGTAACTGTGTTACAATGTAACATAACCAAACACCACCACAGCGGCATAACTGTGACGTCAGAGTCACTGTCAGTGCACTCAATAGCTACTCTGGAGACGGTGTGTGAGTCTCTCACAGTTGTCAGACTTGTTTAAATTGGTGCGTCATCCTGCTGCCTACTGCAGGAGTGAAGCGGGCAGCATTTTGAAGTTAATTAAGCTGCTTAACTTTGGCAGCACAGCTGAGGTGAGCACACCGGTCGCACCATCGCGGCCGGCTGTTGTGGCCACTCTGAGACTCACCTGGCCCCACCAGCGCCGGCGCGGCTGCTGTCTCACTGTTGTGAGTCTGCTACTGCCCTGTAGCAGAGTGCTGCGTTATGATCATAATCCAGCCGACTAGGAGTTGACCGACTTGGACCAGACCCTGCCACCGCCAGCGATGGTGGGCTGCTGCCTGCAGTTTTGAGCCTGTGTTCCAGCCCAGGGGCGGGGGGCTGTCTGTTGCATTGAGACCTAATTTGTCCTGAAGTGAATTAGGAAATGGAACAGAATGCAAAGGTGCTTTATTTAATTTCCAGTGTTTATTGGAAAGTGAGCACTCAGGACACTTGTCCACTGTCAGCCTCACTTGGATATTGAAGGCAGGCCACCAGTAATGTTCCTTGATGCGCATGCACGTCTTACGGGTACCTAGATGCCCTTGATGTGCTTTGGAAATGATGGAAGGTTGCATTTTAGAGGGAGGAACATGCAAATCACCTCTTAAAAGCAACCCATTGACAAGTGAAAGCTTGTTCGCTACCTGTGCATATGTTTTTAAATCCCCCTATAAGCTTCTAACAACAGGCCAACCTTTAACAATGTATTTACCAACTTGTTCCAGCACCTCATCTTCCTGACAAGCTTTTAACCACTCATCAGCAGTAAATGTAGAATCACCATCTTGCAAGGCATGGGTGGCGTCAATGGAGGCAACGCATTCAATATCATCATTGTCATTTTCCTCATCAAACTTTGGCTAAGGCATCTGGGAAAGACATACTGCTCTGAAGTTCTTACCACCATACACATGACTAATAGTGAAACTGTGCTCGTGTAGTTTTGACACAAGTCTCATTAACCTGGCTGACACTGTTATGAATGCCCCCTGTAAAGATAAAAACTAAGGGTTTATGATCTGTATGGAGTTCAAACCATCTGTCCCAGACATACATCTTAAATTATTGAACTGCCCAGATGCATGCCAGTGCCTCGCATTCAATGGTACTTTACTGTTTCTCAAATTTCCTGAGTCATCTGGAGGCAAACGCCATAGTTTGTTCCTTACCTCCCACTTTTTTGGCTTAAAACAGCATCCAACCCCGGAAGACTGACATCCACAGTGGTTATTGAAGTACAGTCTTCCCTGAATGCAGACAGAGCTAGTGCCGCCACAATTAAGTCCTTTACCTTTGCAAAAGCAGTTTGTACTCCCTCGGATCAAATACATTTCTGACCTTTCCATAGTAAAGACCTGAGGGGTTCCACTGCTATAGCATAACCTGAAACAAATTGTGCATAGTATTCAGCGAGACCTAAGAAGGAGCAAAGCGAATCACGGTCCGTAGGTGCGCTTGCCTCTTTAATGACCTTCACCAAAGAAAATGTGGGTTTGATGCCAGATTCAGATATGGTGTGCCCCAAATATTCCAACTCTTTAGTGGCAAATTTACACTTGTCCCTCCTGACTATCATGACCCTATGCATTAGAACGGACAACACTTTGTCAAGAATGATATTGTGTTCTTCTAAAGAATCTGCAAGGACCAGTATGTAGCCCTGGTAAGCCTGGACCCCTTTTATGTCAGCAAATAAGACATCCATACGCTTTTGAAAGTCACTGGTGGCTAATGCCAGGCCAAAAGGTAGCCTTAGATATTTGTAGGCACCAAAGGTTGTGACAAAAGCCGCCAGATCCTGAGAGGCCTCATCTAAGGCAATCTAGTGGTAGGCCAACCTTAAATCAATGACAGAAATCCATCTGGAACTGCCCAAGTTAGCCAGCATTTCTTGTATCCTAGGCAGGGGATGGCATTCTACTAAAATGTTAGCATTTAAGATTCTCAAGTCAGCACAGAGCCTGATCTTGCCTGACTTTTTCCGTGTGACTATGACCAGAGCCATCCACTGTGATGACTCTACAGGTTCTATAATGCCCTGAGCATATAGATCCTTTAGCATTTGTTTAAGTTCTTCCCTGACAGACAAAAGAATCTGAAGCACTTTGTGAACAAATGGTTTAGCATTAGGTTTGACCTTGATGTGGTACACAAAACCCTTGACAGTCCCAACCTGTTCGCTGAACAACTCTTTGTACTTATCCAGAATTGTCTCAACCGGTGCCTTCAGGCTACATATCAACTTCTCAGGCATGTCACCTGCCACCACTGGAGTGTCTGAACTAGGAACGAGGTACAGACCCATCTTGGCTCTGTCCTGCCACCCAATGATGTTCTTACCTTTGAAGGCTACATACACTTTGGTAACAGTTTCCCTACCCAGACAGTGTGTTTTTGCTGTAAAGAATCCTAACATGTCAATGGGCTTCTTACCAAATGCTTTAGGACTAATGTCAGGTGAAGAAAGAGCTTTCTCTCTACCCCATTTGTCTTTAAAAGTAGTGTCACAGAGGATAGTAATTGGCGAGCCAGAGTCCGCCATGACCTGTAAAGCAAAGTCATCATTTAAGGCATCACATGATATTACACTCAATGGTTAAAACTACACTGCTAATGGAATCTGTATGCGAGTCAACTTCGGCATCAACATTACTGATGCACATGGGTGCTTTGCTATTTCTGCACACCACTTGGAAGTGTCTTCATTTTTTGGAAGACATGTAACGTTTGCCCACAGCAGAACAACCAATAAAGTTGCTAACATGGTTCTTAGATCCACATCGGTAACAGTATGTCAAAAATCTCTTTGTATTTCCTTTCAGTGCAAAAGACTTGCATCTACTGACTACTGCACACAAAGCATCACTTTCTTGTTCAGGAACTGTGCTTGAAAGCAAATTAACTGTAGACGCAGAATTTACAATTTTTTAGGAGATTAAAGATCTTTCTATGCTCTTGGCCAGGTCTAGAACGTCATTAAGGGTGGGGTTACAGCAACAGAGCAAGCGCTCCTGAATCTTCCTAGATGCATAATTGAAAATGAACTGGTCACAAATGTATGTATCCACGTTGTAATCAAACTTGCATGTTGCTGCTAAAATCCTCAGGGCAGTCATGTACTCCTCAACCCCTTCCTCAAGAAGTTGTTTGCGTTCAACAAAGTTATGTCTTTCCAAAATGATACTGGGTTCCTCAGCATATTGTTTAAGCAACCTTTCAACTGCCTATAAATATACATTCCACGGATCATCCCCATTTTGGCCACGGGGCCTCGCTGCGGGTGTAAATTGTCAAAAATTTGCTGAGATGTCAGACCCAAACTACCATGCATAAGTGTGAATTTGCATTCAGGACAGTAACTGCCTGTGTCGCTAGCCACAAGGAGATTCTCAAGCATGTGAAACCAATGTGCCCACTTTATTGTAGGTTTGCCCGGTTGAGTCAAGAAGGGAGGAGACTGTATAATTTGTTGTGGTGTTGTCATACTAAAGAAATATACAACAAGGAAACTCCAAGTAAAATTGTAAGGATAAAAGTTAAGGAAACCTTGAAAATAAAAGTATGAGAGGCTGCAAGGTTCCCCTCTGAAATCCCTCCAAGGAGAAACGGAGTGTGGAAGGAAAACAAAATAACATGTACAACTCACAGCATATGCACAGTACCTGTGGTAGTCAAATAAACGTGAAATTAATGTTACCAGAGTGCCAGGACCCTCCGCAGCACGAGTGATAATTTAGGTTCCTCAAAACTCCAAAAATCGATGGAAATAGCCAAAATTGCCAGAACTGCATGATCAGCAACGTGAAATGCAGTGTAAACATGCAAAATGGGCTGATCCAAGATGGTGATGGAGCAGGGTAAATAAAAATAATTTGTACCCCCCCCTCTTTTGAAAATTAATGAGTTTTAATGAATTAACGATACTAATTGTTTGATGGAGCATGAGTTAATCAACAATTGCACCTTTAGTAAACATTACATAAAGGGTAACCTGCAAATTTGTGCAAAATCTAATTTATTTACAATTGTGAAGTTGATTAACCCTAATATTGTGATTTGCGTACTAATTAGAGTAAAATCGCATGATTTATGCTATGTAGTAGATTTGTATTGTGGCAAAGAATGCAGATGGTAAGTAAAATGGCTTTAAATGTCGCTTCTGCTAGGTAACACCTAACATGGGTCTTTAGAATGGCGGGTGGTAAACAGAAAGGCTTATTTTCTTTGTTTTAATTTTGATTGTGTTTGTTCTTATGATAGTTCGTTCGGGCCTGTTAGGCCAGGCTGTGAAAATGGCTGCCGAGACAGATGCGCTCACGTGACGAAGCCAAAAGATGGCCTCTAAGCTGAAGAAATAGAGGAGCTGAACCACGTGGGTACAGCCTGTGCACGGAGTGAGAGATGTCAAGGTCACGTTGACCTGCCATAAGGAGGGTGCCAAGAAAGACTCAGCGTGTATTCGTGGGAATAAATGAGAAAAGATCATAAACAACAAAGGACTAACCAAATTGTGACCATCGAGATTGCAACAAAATGAATGGACAAATTGGACTGCTTTTACCCAAAGGTCATGAGAAACCATTGTACTCTTAACTATCCCCGAAACCAGTTTGAACAAAGAAGGCGGTGAGGTGATCATCACCACCCCTCAAATGGACCAATTAGCGTAATTCCTGCCCCTATGGATTGCAACATTTTGTGTAGTAAGCTAGAAGTAGGGTATAAAAGGGACTGCTCTTATGTGGGATGTGCTGCTGTTTCTATAGGTTACTTTTTTGAGTTGCCTTTTTGCTGCTGCTGTGGCCGCTGCTATTTATGCTACTGCCGCCGTTGGTTTTTCCACCACGATATTACTAAAGGACTTTGTCATTTTTGGACTTCGAACTTGACTGGGGAAAGAATGAGACCGTTGCGGGAAATCTGTACGGGAGGTCCGGTCGAGGAGGCCATTAGCGGGACAGTCAGTCAGTTTGGGAGTCTATTCTGTGATCTACGGGTTATCTTCTTTTTGGTGAACCATTCCTATCTGCATCTAAATGGGTAATGCATAAGTTTCAAATTCTTTATTAGAACTTTTCATATAAATGTTATTAATGTATTAAAGTGATTAATAAATTAAGAATCTCACCCGTGCAAATGAAAATTTAGATAAAATTTCATTCTAATCAACAATGAGTCTGTGGTTCTTTAGTTCATTAATAAGTTTAAAGTTTAACAGGTTTTACAGTGATTGAGCTGGTCTTAATCACCATCAACTTATTCTACTAGTTGGTCCATCGACCAAAGAGCGGAATACCTTGATGTTTGGAACCGACAGGATCAAAGGCTAATGTATATGATGTCTGAGGCTTTATTCTGTCTAATTTAACAAGGTATCCCGTTCTTCCAGCAACACATTTCTCCTTGGTGTGTAATCCAGTGAGTGAATGAATGTATGATATGCGGTGTTATGGGCCCCACCGTCATATGGTTTAATAGAAGTGAATGATTTACCTGGATTCGTGTCCTGAGGAGAAATTTATATTAACCGCGCTGGATCAGATTTCTTGGTAGCAGAGTTATGGTTTCTATAGATTAGTTTGGTGATTATTGATGTCTAACACTTTGTGTCGAATTGTATTATGTTATGTGTAAGTTGAAATCTTGAAGCTTCTGGGAAGTAGGAAGTGGACACGTGTGGCAAGAGAAGTCACATGGAATTGTGCATTGTCTGATTTTTCAAAATTGGTGATAACACAGGATTGTGTTATGATAGGGACATTTCATGTATAAAACGCGTATGAGTGAAATAGCAACAGGTTTTCTTGTGAAACTCTGGCCTTAATTCTCAGGAGCAGTGTAGTCTCCACATGTGTTTTATCCCCAGAGAAACGGGTTTACCCCTTGCTTGAGAGAAGGGTAAGGTAGAGAGAAGTGCTACGCTTATCGAACAAAACAGTATTCTTGCAAGATAGAGCAAACTATTTCTTTTGTTAGCGAAAACAGACAATGGTAATGTGTTTTACGTTGTAACTAATAAAATTCAGTCGAGAAAAGAAGGTAAGAAAACTGCCGATAAATATTGTAAAGGAGGGGTCAGAAAAGACAGGAGTAGTACTGACGTCAACAAAGATCGCGCTGGTATTGGCCAGCTGTGAGAAAACAAAGAGCATCCTGATTGGTGCGTTGGTGTGAAGACGCACTGGTATTGGTCAGTTAGGAGTGATGTAGAGTTTTCGGATTGGTGCGTTGGTGTGAGACGCGCTGGGATAGGTCCGAATAGCCAAACAGTGGAAAGAACAGCTTAGTGAAGAATTTCGTGAGTTTATTGGAGAGAAAGAATCGTGCAATATGGCTTATTATGAGTATGGTAGAGAGAAACAGTCATGGATGACGAAGATTAAAAACTTTTTGCAAGAGGGACAAAAAGGTAGTGACTAGGAAGGAGAAGTACTTCCTCCGCCGAAGACGCCAGCATCTCATATGATGTTGAAATATGGCTATCATACTTGTATTTGGTTGGAAAATTGGACAAAATATACTCAGAACGATGGAGTATTAGCATTCCCAGAAAACGGTTAGTTTAGCACGGCTGTACTTCGAAATTTGAGAGAGAAAATGATGAAACTTGAACCGAGACCTAGACCAACACAGTTTGAAGCGTTAGGTGAATGGGAAGATGAGATGTATGACAGAGAAAGACACAGAGGTGCAAAGAATTATAGTTTAGTCCATGGAAGAGTATGGGGAATGAATCATGAAGACAGGATGAGACGATGGAGGTATGCTAATATGACGGATGGTTTGTTTCCTGTCAGAACGGTTGAAGAAGTAACAGGGAGAAAGTGTACGGAGAAAAAGAAACATGCAGTAACTGAGAGGTATAGGTATGGAGGTAGCGACACAGAGGATGAGTTGCTGGAAGACATTTTAAACAGAAAACCACCTCCATATCAACAGAATTCTGCGGTGGTGACACCAAATGCACCACCTATGGAAACTGTGATGAATAAAAGCCCTGAACGAAATTATGAAATAAATAGGTCTTATGAAAAATCAGAAACTCCCCAGAGTGCGAAGCCTGATAGTGGTAATACAGTTGAGTTAGCAAGAACCACAAGAGAATTGACTGAGAAAATAAGAGAATTAACTATGAACATGGAAGCCGTGACTGTGCCAGTGACAATAGGACCGTAATACCGGTATTTGAAAACCAAAGAATAGATGAGCATTCCTTGACAATTCCAATGAACTCGAATATGCAAAGAATGAGAGAAGGGATAATCCCAGGAACTAGAGAGACAAGAGATCCGGTTGGCTCATATAGATCGAGTCCACCTACAAATTTGACGGTTAATGAGAGTCAGATAAATAGAATTCCTATGGGAACTGAGTCAGCAACTGAGACCCCAGAGAGAAGTACAAATTGGATAGAAATAAATAGTACCCCTGTAGGTCCGACTCCAGAAGAATTAAATGAGTGGATGAGGAATTTACAGAAGAAAGATGCAGACCGCAACCGTTGGATGTAATCAGATTAAAGATAGACATGGAAGAGTTGATTTTAGGGACTATTGGTACAGATAGATTGAAAACATATCAAGATGATGAACTCATGTTCATGTGCAAGAGTGTTACTTGGAGAGCTAGGAATTTGCATGAAAAATTGGAAGAAATAGCGAATGAACAAGGTGTAGAGTTTGGAAAGATCAGAGGACTGCAGAAACCGTATAGGGTAGATTTTAGTGAAAAGGATATAGAAAATCTGAACACATCAGGACGATTAACGCAGATAAAGGAACTGATTGTGTTATTGAGAAAATGGGGAGATGTGGAGAGATGGAGGAGCAGATGGATAAGAAGAAAGGAGGGAACAACCGATAAAGCATCGTTGGCGTTTCCAGTAAAGGAAAAGGAACCAATAGCACTGGAATATCCGATGAGGGAAACTCCAGGAGGAAGCTATGTACATGTTCCATGGTCCAGACAGGATATACTGTCATTTACAAATGACTTCCCAAGATTGAGAGAGAAACCCGAAGAATGGTATAGACAGGTAGAAAGATTTGTAAAAGTTTCAAAGGTGTTGTGGGAAGATCTGGATGGATTGTTTGAGATTGTAGTACCAGCAGATTTATGGACAGAGTGTAAGATTACAATTGATTGGCCAAAGGAAGAATATCCTAGAGATGCAAAAACTGGAGCCCCAGGTCCAGAGGTAATGAGAAAGTATGAACAAGCCATCACGTTTTTGAAAAATAAGATTCCACCGAAAGAAACAGATTGGGTAAAGATTGATAGAACAACTCAGGAAAGTAAGGAATCTGTACATGCCTAATACGAGAGGTTGCTTTTGGTTTTCAAACAGTATAGTGGTTATGAGACGTTGAGTGAAAAGGACATGAGTCATTTTGTATATAGATTTGTATATGGATTGAAACCAATCCAATCCAATCCAATATTTCTTTATTTCGGTTATTCACCATAAAAGAACACACAGAAATATGTACATACAGTAAAAATGATTAAAAGAAAGTTAAAAGAGATAAAACATTTCATCTAAGATAAATCATTTTTGGTTTAAAAAGGATAAGAAAGTCAGTCAACTGTCAGTACCTTGGTTTAAATTCTTAAGGAAGTTACTCCTGGCCCACCACATGGAATTCAAGAAACGTGAAACTGCAAAAACTATGTGGGAGTCTGTGTTATATTTTAAAATTCTAAATGCTTCTATGCAACGGGTGGTACCTAGATTTTTACACAACTGGACCAGCCATTTTTGTCTTATTAGATGATATCCCGGGCAAAAGAAGAACACATGTAGTTCAGACTCAACACATGTGCTACAGGCTGGACACCCAGAAATAAGTGAAATGATTAAGCAACATATGTTGTGTTGGTAGAATAGCACTGTAGATGAGGTATTAAGGTATGCCAAATATTGTAGTGATGACATCGAGTGTAGACAGCGTAAACTAAAGGAAAAAGCGATGTGGGCACAAGTAAAGGTTGCAGAAAAGCAAGAGGCTCAAATGAATAATCAGTCTAGTGATGCAGGACAAACTAAATCCAAACCGAATATAGGTAAGGGAAAAGGTCAAATGAGTATAGAAGAGGCTAAAAAGAAATGGCCATGCCATAATTGCGGAAAGTTAGGGCATTGGAGAAACGAGTGTAAATTTCCTCCCAAAGTTAATACGGAAAATCAAACATTAAATCCACAGGTGCAGAATGAGGTGAGTTACCAACAGCTGCAACAACCGCAGGTAGTTACTCAACAGAGTCAGGTGCCACAACCACCTCTTCCTAAGAGTGTAAACCCCCAGAGATACAGTGCAGAGACAGGATTCTACGGAGGAGAGCAGGTAACAAAATGGCCGCGCGCAGCTGCAGTGTCGCAGTATTGGTTACGGCAGGATGGAAATGAATCGGATGAAAGTTTATGACGGTGCCTAGGAGAGGAAGAAGAGCGCGTGCTTGGCGCAACTCTAGAGGTAGATCAGTCAGGTCCATTTGTGGATGGAGAAGTGAATGGTGTAAATGTTACATTCCTTGTGGACACTGGAGCTACCCGTTCTACTGTTAGATCAGTGGAAATTCCAAACCTTCCTCTCTCAGGAGAATATATCCAAGTTGTAGGTGTTTCAAACCAACAGATTAAAGCGCCTCTTACCAAACCAGTAGAGGTGAAAGTTGGACCATTCAAAGAGATGCATTGGTTTGTGGTATGTGATTGCAGTCCTGTAAATTTGCTAGGACGCGATCTTCTTTGTAAAATGAATTGTACCATCTATTGTACCCCGGATGGTATTGCTTTCCAGACACCAGATGAAGATGTCCTATATAAAATGACAATGGCAGAACTAGAACCAGGAGTAAATGACATGTTTCCTGTGTTTGACGCAGAGAAAATAACAATTGAATTGAAAGAAACGGTGAGATCTAATGTATGGGATTTCACAGGCGAGGACATTGGGTTAATGAGAGGAGTAGACCCTGTAAAGATTACTATAAGAGAAGGAATAAATTACCCAAATACGCCACAGTATAAATTAACACCAGAATTTATTGAAGTAATAACCCCTGTAGTTAATAAGATGATTGAACAAGGAATATTGAGAGAGTTAATGAGTAGCCCATGTAATTCACCAATAATGGGATTGAAAAAGCCGAATGGGACATATAGGATAGTACAGGACTTGAGGAAGGTAAATAAAATCGTTGTCCCCTGTTGTCCAATTGTGCCAAACCCCGCTGTAATACTATATCAGATTCTACATGATGCAGAATGGTACACAGTTATTGATTTGTGCCATGCATTCTTTTCTATTCCGTTGCACCCAGACAGCCAGCCATTATTTGCGTTCCGGTTCGGAGAGCGTATTTTGGCATGGTGCCGAATTCCTCAAGGGTATACAGAAAGTCCCTCAATCTTTAATCAGATCCTAAAGAAATCATTGGAAGATTTAAAAATGCCTGAAAAATCTGTGATGGTTCAGTACATTGATGACCTATTGGTGGCATCAAAGACTAAAGAAGCATGTGTTACGGACACAATTGCTTTACTGAATCATTTAGCAGAAGGAGGACACAAAGTGTCCCCGTCAAAACTGCAATTTTGTCAGCAGGAAGTACAGTATCTAGGTCATAAGATTGAAAAGGGATGCGAAAAGTGACGACAGAAAGAATAAGGATTATCCGAGGAATGAGAGCTCCGATGACACAGAGAGAGGTGAGAATGTTCCTTGGAATGGTTGGATATTGCCGACAGTGGATAAGTGGATTTTCATTAATTGCAAAACCTTTACAGCGATTGACAAAAAGAGATGTCAGAGATCCGATTGAATTGAATGAGGAGGAAATGAAGGCTTTCAAAGAACTGAAAAAAACGTTGTGTGAGGCACCGGTTTGGGAATGCCTGATTATGAAAAAGAATTTGAGCTGTATTGTAGTGAAAGAGATGGATGTGCATTTTCGGTGTTAGTGCAAAGGCATGGAAAAATGAAAAGACCAATTGCTTATTTTTCAGCTGTTTTAGACCCGGTAGCAAAGGCATTGCCTGGATGTCTGAAAGCAGTAGCTGCTACTTGTGTGAGTCTGGAAGAGAGTGAAGGCATTGTGATGGGATATCCACTGAGAGTATATGTTCCACACTCTGTTGAAATTCTTCTGACTAGAACCAAAACCCAATTCATGACACATAGTCGGCTGACTAGGTACGAAAAGGTGATTTTGAGTGCAGACAATGTAACCATTGATAGATGCACAAGTGTGAATCCTTCAACTTCACTGCCAGATGAAGAAAATGTAGGAGTTAAAGATGAAGTTGATCATAAGTGTTTGGATGTGCTTGAATTTTGCACCAAGCCTCGCCCAGATATTAAAGATGAGCCCTTAAAAGAATCAGATTACGTAATGTTTGAGACAAACCTGAGCTGGGGAAAGCTCAAAATATTTCAATATCAGCCTTTGTCTGCGTGGACATCTTAAACCATTTACATTCCAGGAAATAAAGTTGACCTTACTATCCTTTGTGGAAGTTCCTGCCATCAGCTTACAGACCCTTGGCGCCGGCTAGACCAACATTTCTTAAAATTCAGATGAGATGAGGTGTACTTTTTTATTTTATCCACTGCTCCCCACCCAGTGCACCCCACCCTCCTCCCCCCACACCCTGTGACCCCATTCCCAATGAGGAACCCTCCCTTCCAATAGGCTAAGCCTATTCGATCACCACTCCCTCGGGTTACCTAAAAATACATAAGTAAAAATGGTTAAATCTAGGGACTTGGGGCCTAAGAACCCCCATAACTTCAACGCCCTCCCTCTCTACCCTCCATCTCCATTTTGATTTTAACAATAAAGGCATCCACCTCCTCAGTCGTGCGGAACTGATGCATATGATTGTTCTACATTACGCATAATAGCGCAGGAAACCTCAACTGAGCCTTGGCCCCCAAGCTATTTAACTCTTCGAGCCTCTTCCCCAACTCCCACTGTCTTGTTGCGGTGATATGTGAAATATCAGATCTTATAGAGAAGGGGTTTTGACCCGTGGATGTGGATGTTATGGTGCCTTCCTTCAGAGCAGAAGATAAAATTAACTCCTTGACAGAATATGACAGAAAGTTAACCAATATCTTCCTGGGTCTTTGCCTGCCAGGGTTCCTCTTAAAAGGATCACGGTGCACCCTTTGAATCTCGTGCACAAGATCTATGCTAGGCAAGTTCTTTAAAACTGTTCCCTTTAATAAAGAGATCACAAACCCTTTTATGTCCGACCCCTCAAGGGCTTCGGGAATAATTAGGAACCTTAAGTTATTTTTCCTAGAATGGTTTTCCAGACGTTCAAGATCGTCTTTTAGTTCCTTGATTTGGGCCGATAGCTTTGCCAAATCCGCTGAAGTCCTATGTATAGCTTCCTTAAGTTTGGGAATCTCCGACTCTATTGCATCTGTCCTCATGGTGACTTCTTCCAGTTTCTGAGCCAACACTTCACAGGATGATTGAATGGCAGCCTGGTTTGCTTCTGACACGGAAAACCTACTGGCCATCTCGGCTTGGTTCGTCTCTGACACAGTAAACCTACTTGTCATCTCGTCCTTCATGGCAATTAATATATCTGCCAATGAGTGAGTCGTAGAATCTGAATCTGAAGCAACACATTTCTCGCTGACAGTAGCACTTATGACTTTAGTAGCCTTCTGCTGAGCTTCCTGAGTGTCTTGTATTTCCAGGATGGAGTATCTATTGGAGAGGCTCACTGCAGGGTGGACAGCAGATGCAGTTGCAGATACAGTTGCAGATACAGTTACTGCAGGTGCTAATGGACCATCAGAACTCTCAACTAGATTGCTCAGAGGAACCGGTAGCTTTGGCCCCTTCAAGTTACTCCGCGGGGTGGAAAGTGCAATTTCTGAAGCTACACTTGTTTGGTCTGAAGGCTTACTTATGCCAACAACTGGGAGGCTCTGTAAACTATGCACACCACCCACGGGGCTATCCTGGACAACATTCTTTATAGGCTCGCCAGCAGTTGCAGTTGCGGTTGAAGTAGACATAACTTTATAATACATTTTCAAAGATGGAGTAATTTTCACCCTTAAGGGCGATAATTTCTTGCCCCTGCCTTTTCCCTTACCCTTACCAGCCTCTCTCCCCTTAATAGCAGTCCCGTAGTCCGTTGTGTCCCCTCTCTGCTTGCGCTGCTTAACTGATGCTCTGACTTCAGAGATAGGGGGGGAGACTCGGGGGGACAAAATAGGCTGAGTAATGTCAGTATTGAGGGAAAAGTGGGCCACTCTAGCTCGCAGAGTATACCTGCTGATTTTAGGTGGTGAGGCACCCACTTTCGCCGCGTCGCTTGTCTCCATACAATAAGGGAGCGCCTCTCCCCCCACAGGTGACCTGGTAATTACAAATGCCCTCTTATAGTAAGACAAAAGGGTGCTGCCAGTGGAGCTGTCGGTAAAACTGCCAGAGAGTAATATAGGCCCCCTCTTACCTTTGCTCCACCGACCGTGTTGTCTTCTTTGGAGAGAGTAAAACTCCAACACCCTGCCTGGGGGTCTGCTGCCTGTCGCCTGAAATCTGCCCCGCGCTCGATTTTAGTCCCGGAGCTCGAGTAGATGCCAGCGCTGGTGCTGACCCTACCCCCGATGATCCGGAGCAGGAAGCGGACGGTATCCTGGCATCTCCACTCCCGCGCAGCTTCCTTCCACCGCCAACGCCAGTCTCCAACCCCTGTCAGGCTGCAGCGAGGATCAAGGGCCGTATGTCCACCGGAGTTAGAAAAAGAAATTTCGCCACACATAGCAGCCGCTAAGGAAGGGGGGTAGAGGGAAAGGGTATTTTAAACTAACAAGGGAATATCAGGGCTCTGACATCAAGCCCCAATGAGGAGCCCGAGGGAGCGTGACCGCGGCCGTTTAACTAGCGGCCGCCATGTTCCTCCCTGTAAAGATTACTATAAGAGAAGGAATAAATTACCCAAATACTCCACAGTATAAATTAACACCAGAAATTATTGAAGGAATAACCCCTGTAGTTAATAAGATGATTGAACAAGGAATTTTGAAAGAGTTAATGAGTAGCCCATGTAATTCACCAATAATGGGATTGAAAAAGCCGAATGGGACATATAGGATAGTACAGGACTTGAGGAAGGTAAATAAAATCGTTGTCCCCTGTTGTCCAATTGTGCCAAACCCCGCTGTAATACTATATCAGATTCCACATGATGCAGAATGGTACACAATTATTGATTTGTGCCATGCATTCTTTTCTATTCCGTTGCACCCAGGCAGCCAGCCATTAGTTGCGTTCCGGTTCGGAGAGCGTATTTTGGCATGGTGCCGAATTCCTCAAGGGTATACAGAAAGTCCCTCAATCTTTAATCAGATCCCAAAGAAATCATTGGAAGATTTAAAAATGCCTGAAAAATCTGTGATGGTTCAGTACATTGATGACCTATTGGTGGCATCAAAGACTAAAGAAGCATGTATTACGGACACAATTGCTTTACTGAATCATTTAGCAGAAGGAGGACACAAAGTGTCCCCGTCAAAACTGCAATTTTGTCAGCAGGAAGTACAGTATCTAGGTCATAAGATTGAAAAAGGGATGCGAAAAGTGACGACAGAAAGAATAAGGATTATCCGAGGAATGAGAGCTCCGATGACACAGAGAGAGGTGAGAATGTTCCTTGGAATGGTTGGATATTGCCGACAGTGGATATATGGATTTTCATTAATTGCAAAACCTTTACAGCGATTCACAAAAGAGATGTCAGAGATCCGATTGAATTGAATGAGGAGGAAATGAAGGCTTTCAAAGAACTGAAAACAAAGTTGTGTGAGGCACCGGCATTGGGAATGCCTGATTATGAAAAATAATTTGAGCTGTATTGTAGTGAAAGAGATGGATGTGCATTTTCGGTGTTAGTGCAAAGGCATGGAAAAATGAAAAGACCAATTGCTTATTTTTCAGCTGTTTTAGACCCGGTAGCAAAGGCATTGCCTGGATGTCTGAAAGCAGTAGCTGCTACTTGTGTGAGTCTGGAAGAGAGTGAAGGCATTGTGATGGGATATCCACTGAGAGTATATGTTCCACACTCTGTTGAAATTCTTCTGACTAGAACCAAAACCCAATTCATGACACATAGTCGGCTGACTAGGTACGAAAAGGTGATTTTGAGTGCAGACAATGTAACCATTGATAGATGCACAAGTGTGAATCCTTCAACTTCACTGCCAGATGAAGAAAATGTAGCAGTCAAAGATGAAGTTGATCATAAGTGTTTGGATGTGCTTGAATTTTGCACCAAGCCTCGCCCAGATATTAAAGATGAGCCCTTAAAAGAATCAGATTACGTAATGTTTGTGGACGGGTCATGTCTGAGAACGAGTGAAGGAGTTTTAAGTGCTGCGTATGTAGTAGTGAGCCTCAGCAAGGCCTACCAGTGCTTAGGGGTTCACCCTTCTCTGCACAGAGTCCTCAGACACTTAGGAAGAAGTTGGCATAGAAACTGGAATAAGAAAGACAGAGTTTATTAAACCTCATGAGGTGGAGCTAATCCGCACATCACCCTTCAGTAATGCATGAAGTAGCACACTGAATGGAAGGACCATGGTCCTTTATACCCACACAGGGGCTCAAATGAAGGCGGTACAAACACAAATGCTGGTTTTAGATACGTATAAGGTCATACAGAAAATGCACAGTCGACAAGTGGGTGGAGCTAACAGTTTCTACTTCTAGTAGACACATCCTGACATTTATAAACTCGGAACAGCTGCAAGCTCAACTGAGCATGTGCAAAGCAAGAGGAACTAAATATAACTTGACTCTAGGCAGATTTCAAGAGCAGTTAACAGGAAGGTAGGACAGAGCACATGGTGAGCACATGGCAGCACATGGCAACCAAAATGGCTGCCAGAAATACAAAATGGATTCCACAAAGCGGACAATTTAGCCTCTAAATACAGGCTGTCTTTAGCCAATGCTTAACTTAAGTGCTGCCAAATTACAACAGACGACCCTTTCAGCATTGGCTGAAGACATTCGTTTATCTGGGGTAATCTAGATATTCATCCCGTACATCTATTAACATTATTTCGGCCACCTCTTTATTCAACATTTCTTGGGCCTTTGTTTCAGCAACGTTCCCTTTGGCAGGTATACAAGCAGAGATGCAAATGGAGCAAAGCATTGGACCACATTGGATACATACACAGCATGAAAAAGTATCAACATTACATACAGGATAGTCAGTAGCTTCCAGCCCCAAGCAGAAACAAGAGTCCAAAACCATCTAGTCTAATTCTAAGTTTTAGGGCTCTGATGTATTTCAGTGACTATCTATTTCAATTTCAGAATAGCCAACAGCACATACCTAATAAAAACATTTTCAATAGACTTTTCCAGTATTTCTTTTATGAGGGCTAGAGTATCAATTAATATACTTAAGGAAAGAGTAAAGTAACATTTTTAAACTGCTCAGATGAACTTTTCTCGTGCAGAATAAACATTACTCCTAAAAAAATATTAATGCAGTCAGACATATTATTACAAAAACAATCCTGGCTCCGGGGGACCAGGAGGACCACATGAGGCCATAGGAATTAGGACAAGGAGCCGCAAAGGGCTGTTCCTCCTCAAAAATGGGACGACCAAAGGGGTACATTACTAACAAAAAAAAAAAGAGTCCTTGGGAAATTGTAGCCGCTGTACAAACCAGCCAGAGGGGAGTCTTCTCCATGTGTCCGTTTGAGCCTCACAGGCAGGCTCTTGTTGTTCCCACGGTGGAGCTGCACAACTCGCAACTCAAGAATCACGGCCCAGTTTGAGAAGAAAAAGTCTTTCTTTCAGAATGGGGCAATCACCCCCCCAGGGCAAATAGCCTCAACGATCCTGTCCAGTGTCTCAGGCAGTGCACCAGTTTTCTTCACTTTAATCTAACAAGCACCAAGGGCACAGCACCTGTACCCTAAACTCAAGTCCTTCCCTAACTCCTGTATTGCACCACTGGCGCACTGCTCTTTTGTTGGGGCCACTGATTCTAGCCAATATGCTCAGGCATCCCTTGATCAACAAACAAAGGCGTAGACTTGCATTCACTTTGGGACCAGGACTCAAGGCCTGAAGCAACCCTTGTTTCAAGGGGGTCACCTGAAGCAAAAGCCTCCTTGCCGTCCTTATCGGTCTGTGACTCTCTCAGCTGGGCGGCATCAAAAACTGGATCCACAGAAAGATTTCTTCATCCTGATTTGTGACCCCGTCTTTCGCCCAAGACAGTGGCAGGGGTACACACTTTACGTCCCAGTGCTTCCGGCCTTCACTGAGGTCCTAGTTGCCAGCAACGTCTGTGCTGGTTCCCTTTATCTTGACTGTAGGCTGGACTGGTGCTGACTCCCAGGCTGGATCTGATGTCCGGGCCCCTCTGGCAATGGTTGTAGGGCAGCAAATATCTATTGGTGGGCAGAACAAAAAGTCTTTAGACAAGGCATAAAAATAATCTATCAACAGAGAGGATAGTCTCAGAATACTCTCTTAGTCCTGGGGCCCCATTCATTAGCAAGGCACCCAAGAACCACTTCATCTTATCTGAGAATAAAAAAAACACCCTAGACCTATTGGCAAGTATAAAAGGAACGTTTTGGTGAACTGACAAGAGTAATACATCACCCAATCCCAAACAGCCAAGGAAGTCTGTGTTCATTTACTAAATTCTGAGGAAAAAGAAAAACAATACAGACATACTCCAAATCCTTACATTTGTATATTCCTATATTATTCATCTGAAGAACCTCAAGAAAAAGAAACTTTTCCTACACTACTACTTATGAACCTTGCATTACTTGTACAGGACTGCAGACACTTCTAAAATACTTTCTCTTAATAAAAACACCTACATGTTACACTTAAGGTCATGCTTTCATGTTATAGGCGCAGCAGGAAAAATCTAAAACTGCTAATTTAATAGATTCTTATTGCAAAAAGAACTAAACTTCAACATAGTGGGTACATTTTCTCCAGCAGAACATGTTATGACAAACAAACTCCTTAAAAACAATATTTTCCTTCAAAATGTTTGCTAAGGATCACATGGGCGTCTTTCCTGCATTCTACTTTTCACGATCCGGACTATGCAACATCATTTTCAAAAGGAAAAAACCCTATCTCCAGCTCTAATAAGGGCTGTCAGCTCAATTACACAGACTAGCTAATAAAAGACTAGCAATGCCCTTGCAAAACTGTATAGAACATGAGAATAACATAAACAATAATGGTATTGCCACCTGAGATTTTTGAACAGAAACCCCCACTATACAGTTCCCTTTAAAGGTCAAATAAGGGAACATCAATCTGTTCTACTCATTCTTTCATACAGGATGGGCAGTAACATAGTATATATGTTTCATCATTTTATTAATGCTAACAATTTTTAAAACAGTATTACTGAATAGCCAATAACTATCTCATGGCTATTTCCTAGACAGCTTAGACAGACTCAAGAGAGAGTGAGAAAAAGAGAGAGAAAACATAATGTTGCCTACCCTTAATTTGTATAGGAGCTAGCCTCCTTCCCCATTTTGACAGTAGGAAAACCTGAAACAGGTTTACCTTCTGTCAACACTATTTACCCCTATTTGTGGCAACTGGGCACAAACAACTTGTAGGACATATCTTAGAAAGTGGCTATTTTCTGATTCAGCCTAACACAAGCACATTGAGTACTGTGGAAAGCGTTAGTAACCAATGTACCAATTCCTTCAGCAATTGTAGTAGATTAACATGAGGGCGCATGAATGCAAACTAAAATCCATTTCCTCCTTATCTTAGCCCTTGCACAGTATTCTTTAAACTAAAACCATTATTTTTATATACATGACAGACCAATGCTCAACTGAGGGCTGCTTTTCCTTCGTTTCATATGACTGCGCAAAACGTGTGTTTGCCAAAAATAGGAAGCAAAGCTTCTCATTCCTCTCTCTGCGCTGTCATCTCGTCTTTCAAAAACTTTTCAGAGGTCGAAGTGGCCAAGCAAACCTTACCCTTCACCCTGCTAAGTTGCTAAATGCAGAACTCCGACCTTTGACCCGTTCAGCAGCTGGTCATTTTTTTTTGCAAGGCTTGCCATGCGGTTTTTGTAATTCAAAGCAACTCTGGAGAATCACGGCTGATAGGCAGTCCTGTCCGGTGTGTTTGCCAGTAATTTAAAGGTAGGATAATAACTTCTGCTGTGGTTTCTGTATACTTATTTTCATTTGTGTACAGTGTGTTGGGTGCAGTAGGTCAGCTGTTTATTCTATACTTGCATGTGTACTTTATTGAAGCCTCTGATCAGTTTAAAAATTGCCCTGAGTGGCAGAATTGCTTTTAAAATAGTGACTTTTGCTCAATTTCGACTTTGGTGGTAGGGGCACTTAAAAATGAATATCCTACAATATTTTGGCATATTAGGGATCACCAGGGTGTCCTCTAGATATCCCAGAGATGGGGGATCAGAAATGTATAAGGTATACCCTTAAAAAATAGGTTTGTATATGCCTAGATAAAGTGAAATTTCACATTGTACTCCCACATCATGGTAAAGTGCTACTCAAATCCAACTTTGATGCTAGGAGCTATATATTATTCACAATAGGATTATCAGACATTACAAAAGATCAAAAACAATTTTATGGCAATTATTTTTAAGAAACATTTTTTCCTGCATAGAATCAAAATTCTCCTCCTTATTATTATTTTTTTTAAACTAATGATCACAAACCCTTTTGATGGTTCCATATATGAAAAGCAAGCCTCATTCCTTTCCTATCACCTTTAAATGTATTCATTTATAATACAAAGCACAGAAGCCTTACTAAAACTGAAAAAGTCTGCGCCACTTTTTAAAAGGACAGTTATTATTTAACAGCAGAACCACAGATGTACTTGTTAAAAAGGCATTAAGAAAGGAAATCCCTACTTTCAATTTTGTTCTCTGTTATCCAAAATAATGAAACTGGTTTTTGAAACTTTTAAAATAATGCAGGCCTTCATACCAGTTTTACACTGACTTAAAATTTCAGCTGACTCAGCATTCCTGTCTGTGGCCGTGATCAGGAATAGCCATATGCTATTTATGCAGCTGTTGTTTGTCAGCAGGCGTCGAATTTTCACGCCTTTCTCAGGAAAAAACCCCTTTATTATTTGAAATACCCTGACAGAGTTAAATCCCCATTTGCTGTGTCAAACAGTTTCTTTTCAGTTAGTCAGTTTAAACACAGCTGTTGGGAAGCTTTTTTCTCGGGTGCTGAAAGAAAAGCATGTCACAGTCTATTTAAAAACTGAGGCATTTCAATGCAGTCAAATCTATCTTTCTATAATGTGTATTTAGTTCAGCAACGACCAAATTCACTCAAATTATGTGCATGCCTTTTAATGTGTAATACAATGTATCTAAGGAAAATGCTGTAACATGTTGTATTTTAGTCTATTGATTACAAAACACACAATTTCGTTTTTCTTCCTCTGTATGAGGCCTATTTTAATCCTATTGAATACGAATTCTAATTTTATCTTTAGCATTGTGGCAATTTGCACACATGTATAGTGTCTTACTCTGTCAATTTAATAGTAACATGCAGCTGTTTAGCATATGTTATATAATTCATTTCTGGATTTTTATTTAATATGTAAGTAACTAAATGACAGTTTGCATAACAGAATGATGACAGCAAAAAAACATAAACAAACTCATTGAGCTCATTCCAGACATTTACAGAAGGGGGTCATACACTCAGAACACACAACACAGCGCGCTTAAAGCTAGCCATTCTTACACAAAGAGCGCAATCGCTATTTACTCACACAAGTATCACCAATGTCAAACCACATAGACATTGAAACACACATTTAACCCACAAATCAACACTTAGGACTTTAAGACAGCTTACAAATTGTACGCAAGACCAAACTATTTGTAAATACTAATTGTAAGTCATATTTACAAGAAGAGCTCTCAAAAGTAGCCCAAAAAACTGTTCCATGGTCAAGAAGCCAAAATACACCAAATTCGTCATTTTTGGCTGGTAGAACACTCAAAAGCGCTCTGCATATCACCACTTATGAATGTTACTAAGTGCACAGATCAGGATCCGTTTTATGTACATATTTAGTTCCATGGGGTACTTAGTCACCAAGAAAGAAATATCTTTTTACTATATCTAAACCTATTTAGGTATCCCCTCTGAGGGAGTCAACTGAGTACTTACTAAATCCCTATTGGTACCTCCAAAACAGCAACACTTTCTGCGAGGTGTGCTAGAAACAGGCATGCCAAAAATAGTGCAGAATATGCAGTATTATAATCAAAGTAGCGCTTAAGGTACTCTTCGTACGTTGCGCTGTTCAAACAATTTCAAATAGAGAAAAATCTCCTCATTACCTGCCTATATGAATTGCAATGCATATATAACTTACAAAACAAATTCCAAAATTGGCCAATCATACAAACAAAGCCACAGTAAGTGTTACTAAAACTACCTTACCAATCAAAGGCATCAAACCAACAACAAGTGCCGCAAAACGGCTCTTACCAATCAAATGGTGTCCAGGTTCCAACTGCCAAGTTCTCAAATCGACCAAATGGTCACTGCACGGCGAATCAACAAAAGAGATCTCAGTCAAGGACCGGCGCCGCCGGGATGGTCAGATCAGAAAGAAAGGAAAAACGCCATGGGTGCCAAGACTCAGGTCTCCTCAGGCAGCGATCGCGTCCAAGAGCGAGATTCCAATCCTTCGTCTTGACCAGTCCTTCGGGCATCCGAGTCACTGATGAGTCCCACGTTGGAAGCGCCAATCTGTAGTAGTGAGCCTCAGCAAGGCCTACCAGTGCTTAGGGGTTCACCCTTCTCTGCACAGAGTCCTCAGACACTTAGGAAGAAGTTGGCATAGAAACTGGAATAAGAAAGACAGAGTTTATTAAACCTCATGAGGTGGAGCTAAATTCGCACATCACCCTTCAGTAATGCAAGAAGTTGCACACTGAATGGAAGGACCATGGTCCTTTTATACCCACACAGGGGCTCAAATGAAGGCGGTACAAACACAAATGCTGGTTTTAGATACATATAAGGTCATACAGAAAATGCACAGTCGACAAGTGGGTGGAGCTAACAGTTTCTACTTCTAGTAGACACATCCTGACATTTATAAACTCGGAACAGCTGCAAGCTCAACTGAGCATGTGCAAAGCAAGAGGAACTAAATATAACTTGTCTCTAGGCAGATTTCAAGAGCAGTTAACAGGAAGGTAGGACAGAGCACATGGTGAGCACATGGCAGCACATGGCAACCAAAATGGCTGCCAGAAATACAAAATGGATTCCACAAAGCGGACAATTTAGCCTCTAAATACAGGCTGTCTTTAGCCAATGCTTAACTTAAGTGCTGCCAAATTACAACACGTATGCTGTATGTACAGTAGCAGCTATAATGGAAGCATCTTGTTTGAGAGGGATACGTTCAGCCCAAGTGGCTGAGCTGATTGCTCTGATTCAGGCGTGCAAACTGGGAAAGAATGTCCGAATTACGGTGATCACGGATAGCCAGTATGGCTTCGGAGTGGTCCACGATTTTGGACAGATCTGGTCTCAGAGAGGTTTCTTGACGTCTGCAGGAACTCCTATCAGAAACGGTGAGTTTGTGAAGAAATTGCTTGAGGCGATACAGCTGCCTAAACAGATTGCAGTGGTGAAATGCGCTGCACACAAAAATGGAGCAGACTATATTACAGTGGGAAATCAATATGCCGATGAAATAGCCCAATATTGTGCCAGAAATATGGTCTCACTGAATAGGAGGAGAGAAAAAGAGAATGTTTCATGTCCCTTGCTGTTTACTAACATGGTCGAAACCTGGGATGAGGTAAGGCAATTACAGGAAGAGGCCAATGAAGAGGAGAAAGATGGTTGTATAAAAGCAGGTTGCAGACAAAGAGAGGAAGATGACGTTTGGGTTTATAGAGATGAAAGACCAGTTATGCCTGATAGCATGATTTCTAATATGGCACGGATGTACCATGGACAAGCTCACATTGGTAGGGATGCCATGATCAGACTTTTCAGATAGACTTGGTACAACCCAAAATTCAGAGCTATAGCTGAAAGTCTCTGTCAAAGATGTCTTACATGCCAACAGATAAATCCAAGAAGGAAAACAGTAGTGAGTTTAGGGACAATAGGACGTGAAGGAGGTCCTTTTACCAGAATGCAACTAGATTTTATTGAAATGCCCCCGAGCAATAGATTGAAATATGTTCTTGTGGTCGTTTGTTTGTTTTCTCGTTGGGTGGAAGCCTATCCGACAAGAAGGAATGATGGAGTTACTGTGGCTAAGCTCCCACTGAGAGAATTCATTCCGAGATATGGTTTTCCAGTAACGATCGAAACAGATAGAGGAACACATTTCCAAAATGAACTAAACCAATTGATATGTGAAGCACTTCACATACAACAGAAATTACACTGTGCCTACAGACCAGAAGCTTCTGGAGTGGTAGAGCAAGTAAATGGAACAATAAAGAATAGGCTAGGAAAAATGTGTCAAGCCACAGGACTCAAATGGCCAGATGCCCTGCCATTGGTGCTGATGACTATCAGAAGCATACCTGACAGAAAAACAGGTCTGAGTCCTCATGAAATAATCATGGGACGAGCAATGAGACAAGCACATGTACCTGTCAACAAACTGCTGACTATAACTGATGATCTCGTATTGGACTATTGCAAAGGATTGGCTGATGTGGTACATTCTGTGTTTCATCAGGTTGGACCGGATGCGACCACTCTTGAAAGAAAACCAGCTCATGATTTGAGTCCAGGAGACTGGGTCCGCATAAAAGTCCACAGAAGAAGAAACTGTTTGGTTCCTCGCTGGGATAAGCCACGTCAAGTGATCCTAGTGACAACAACTGCTGTAAAATGTGCAGGTGTGAAAAATTGGGTTCATGCCAGTCATACCATCAGAGTTCCAGATCCTGAAGCTCGACCTGTAAGTCGACATCTGGAGATATCTGACACCAGCTCAGCATCCGAAGCAGAACCTGAAACAAGTAGAGTTCCAGATCCTGAAGCTTGACCTGAAAGTCGACATCTGGAAGAAACAGGTACAAGTTTAACAACTGAAGAAAAATCTGAAAAGATCAAAATTCCAGATCTTGAAGCTCGACCTGTAAGTCGACATCTGGAAATATCGGATACCAGTTCAGAATCTGAAACAGACCAACCTGAATCTGATGAGAAACAAAAGCTGACATTATAAAGAAAGAAACTGAACGAAGAGACAGTGACAGCGAACAACCAAGTACAAGTTATGGAAGAATTCCTCCAGAGATAGTTGAGTTAACTGAGGGAGACTTAGATTCAGATAGAGAGATAGGAGAAATTCCGGAAGAAACCCGAGGAGTAGTAGGGACAGACCAACTAATAGAAGAAACACAGGGAAATTTAGATTCAGATAGAAAGATTAAAATAAATGCGGAAGACAATCGAGGATGGATAAAATCAAATGTCCCAACAGAAAAGATACAAGAAGGTTCAGATTCAGACAAAGAAACCGAGATCATAAGGTTCAAGGTTAGAGGAAGTGAAGTAAGGTCTGAGACAGAATCAGAAGAAAGTGAAGAAGAAAGAAAGCAAAGACTAGGACCAAGAAAGAGAACTTGGAGAGCTGAACGAGAGGAAGAGGAAAATGAACTAAAAGGCCAAGAAAAGGAGACAATTGGCCCCACGAAGTTAAAAGACTGAGATATAAGATAATAAATTTGAACAGAGATGATGCGGAACAAGTAAATGAAATAACGAGTCAAAAGGGACAAGGACAATTACAAAAAACAAAAAGAGTGAAAAGACCTAACTTGAAATATAAGTCACCTGAGTGGCTATACATCGCATTGACCGACATTAAAGAAGAAGATAACAGTCACGAAAGCCCAGACGAAAGCAATAAACCAATGGGTGAAAGTGAAAGGCATCAAAACTGAAAAGACAAAGCACGAAAACTGGACTGGACACAAAAACTGAACAAGACAAGAAGGAGTTCTGGAAAGAGCTGAAGAAAGCACCGAAACAAGACAAAGTAAAGGGTAGAGTGGCCGAAAAGTCATTCTGAGGTGTGGTGACACATTTTCTGTACATACATATATATATATATATAGCTAGATAATAGTACAACATGGTAGACACTGAGAATAGAAGATCTAGATGTGAGTTTTTACGTAGATGGTGTAAAATGTGTTTCTTTTGTACAGGATTGCTGATGTTTATTTGGCTTATTTTAGCCATAGTAATACCACTTAGGTTAATTGTAGAAGAAACGTCTGTAAAAGGAAATAACACGAAAAAGGATAAAGAAGCATTAGTAGATAGTACTGATTTACATAAGGATAAGTCTATAACTGATTTCTCCAAGAATGTCTTCACAAAACTGCTGTATGAATATGTGGAGATAATGGATGTGAGGGATTGCTATGTTTGTATGCAGTTACCTGCGTGTGTCACAGAAGGTGTGACTTATCATCACCTTCCTTTGACGTATGGGATAACTTGTAGTGTTCTAGCTAGTTTATTTTATAAAACAGGTAGACTAGAATATTATTACACTGATATAGACACTGTTTTTGCTAAAATTCCCGTAGTTCCTGAACTAAATAAGGTGAAAGTTGCGAAAATGTTTGGAGAATTGTTCTTAGAAAATAAAGACCTAACATTAGAATATATAGTTAGACACAATCTTACCTGTGAACTAAAGAAAGAAGAAAAGATTTTCTTGGATATGGTAGAAAACAGAAGAGTTAAGTTTCAGAGAAAGGTAGCAGAAGAAAAGATAAAAACACCACTTTGGGCGTTTGAAGAGAAAAATGAAAAAGGAGACACTAATGCAGCTATGGTTCTAGATTGGCCCCAACAGGGAAAATTGTGTATTAGTAGAAGTAAAACAATATATGATAACTATTTCGTGGGTTCCAGTGAATGCCGAGATACATATAAAATTTTAGGAGGATGGGGATTTAAAGGTGGAAAAGATCCAGTATTTCCAGGGATCTATTACATTTGCGGAAATAGAGCTTATTATAGGTTGCCGGACCATTGGTACGGAACGTGCTATTTAGGCCTGGTCTTTCCAAAGATTTTTCATGTGGAGAGAGGAACAAAAGGAATACACGAGATAGGTACAATATTATCACGTAGAAGGAGGGAAAGTTTTTCAGAAATAGTAGGTGACATTTTTGGAGCAGTGATACCAGCAGTGGGTATATCTTTGAATGCATACAAGATTCGGAAATTGTCTACAGTAGTAGATCGTTTATCAACGAATACTGCTAGAGGGTTCTTGATGGTAAATACCGAAATGGTTGCCATGAGAGCTATCGTAATGTAAAATCGACTTGCCCTTAACATTCTTTTGGCAAAAGAGGGTGGAGTCTGTGGAATGCTGAATGTCCAACATTGTTGCACTTACATTCCAGACAAAAGTGAGAATATACAGAAGTATATAAAGAATATTACTGATTTGCACAAAGAAATTGTCCCACTGGAGGTTGAAGGTGTTTGGGAGAAACTTGGTAAGAGTTTTTCCTCAATGCAAAAATGGTTCACAGAAATAGGTAGTTCTCTTATTGGGAAGATACTAATATCAGTAACAGTGATAATAGTGATAATGTTATTAGTGAGATTAGCATATATGTGTGTTAAAAGGAGAAGAAGAGAAAATAGAATAAAAAGAGAAAATGAGAAAAATAAAGAAAGAGAACGAGAAATGGGAGAAATAGAATTGGAAGAATTGAAAGAGAACATGTACAAAAGGTCTAAAAGACAAAATGAGAAAAACACTGTTGTATGAACTAACAAAAGCAAGTGGACAAGAAACATTTATCTGATAAATTGTAGGATAGGTTTTTAGTGGTGATATTAAAAATCACCAAAGGGGGGAATTGATGGAGCAGGGTAAATAAAAATAATTTGTACCCCCCTCTTTTGAAAATTAATGAGTTTTAATGAATTAACGATACTAATTGTTTGATGGAGCATGAGTTAATCAACAATTGCACCTTTAGTAAACACTACATAAAGGGTAACCTGCAAATTTGTGCAAAATCTAATTTATTTACAATTGTGAAGTTGATTAACCCTAATATTGTGATTTGCGTACTAATTAGAGTAAAATCGCATGATTTATGCTATGTAGTAGATTTGTATTGTGGCAAAGAATGCAGATGGTAAGTAAAATGGCTTTAAATGTCGCTTCTGCTAGGTAACACCTAACATGGGTCTTTAGAATGGCGGGTGGTAAACAGAAAGGCTTATTTTCTTTGTTTTAATTTTGATTGTGTTTGTTCTTATGATAGTTCGTTCGGGCCTGTTAGGCCAGGCTGTGAAAATGGCTGCTGAGACAGATGCGGTCACGTGACGAAGCCAAAAGATGGCCTCTAAGCAGAAGAAATAGAGGAGCTGAACCACGTGGGTACAGCCTGTGCACGGAGTGAGAGATGTCAAGGTCACGTTGACCTGCCATAAGGAGGGTGCCAAAAAAGCCTCAGCGTGTATTCGTGGGAATAAATGAGAAAAGAACATAAGCAACAAAGGACTAACCAAATTGTGACCATCGAGATTGCAACAAAATGAATGGACAAATTGGACTGCTTTTACCCAAAGGTCATGAGAAACCATTGTACTCTTAACTATCCCCGAAACCAGTTTGAACAAAGAAGGCGGTGAAGTGATCATCACCACCCCTCAAATGGACCAATTAGCGTAATTCCTGCCCCTATGGATTGCAACATTTTGTGTAGTAAGCTAGAAGTAGGGTATAAAAGGGACTGCTCTTATGTGGGATGTGCTGCTGTTTCTATAGGTTACTTTTTTTTTTTTTGTTAAACAAATTTTATTAGTCAAATGCACATACAGCGGAGCTCTGTAATCCAGAGACTTCCGTAGCATCAATGAATAATATCCTGACTTTGACAGTTTTCTCATATAATACCAAAAGAGAAATAATGAAGAGACGTGCATATGAAAGACTACAAAATTAAACAAAAGAAACACAAAGAACACCCCCCACCCCACACCCCATCGCACAGTCAACCCGGCAAGATCAGCATGCATGATCAGGGCAACCGTTCTACACTCGCTATGGATAATGTCCAAGAGACACCAAGCCGCCCTGTGTACGCATAGTACCGGCCCCCCCAAGACAAGGGCGGAGAAGACTACAACCCACCCAATCCCTGCGCTGAAATGGGCTCCAATTCTAATCCCCTGTAATCCGCCCAGCGCTTCCAGATTTTATAATGTTTACTTGGGCATCCCCGTGCCATGAAAATGGGGGCCTCGAGGCCCATACAGAAATCCAGTCCTTCCTTCCACACTGAGACAGAGGGTGCGGCAGCCGCCTTCCAGGCCCTAGCAATATCGCGCTTGGCAAGGGTAAAGCCCAGGAGCATCAGGTGGCGCTTGTAAACGTTGCCCCCTATATCGTCCATAACATGCAGGAGCACTAATTTAGGGGAACGTGGGAGATCCCAACCTAGAACCTCTGAGAGGCATGCCAGTACGCCCCGCCAAAACCTAGCTAGCGCAGAACAATCCCATATAGTATGCAGCAAAGTACCCTCTTCATGCAAGCAGCGGAGACATTCCGGGGATGCCACCAAGCCAGCCCTGAACAGTCGGACTCTAGTAAAATAGACCCTATGGAGGTATTTAAACTGGATGAGTCGAAGGCTCATAGCAATAGCCGCCCCGCGCGGGGAGGCCAGGGCCTCCGTCCAGTCCTCCTCCCCAAGTGAGCCCACATCCTCCTCCCAGGCCCCGCGAAGACGCTGTAACGAGGGGAGCAGTGTGTAACCAGGGACTGGTAGATTTTAGATATCTTGTGGTCTTGCAGGTCCCCCATGAAAACTTTTGCCTCCACCGGACTGAAGTCAGCCAACTCCTCCAGGCGCACCAAGCTAGGGGAGAGAGCATGCCAAAATTGCAAATATTAAAAAAATTGTGTACGCGGCATTTGAAAGTCCTTCTGCAAGCACTGAAACGATTTCAGGACGGGCCCCCTCATAACATCCCCTAGGGTGGAGATCCCAATTGCATCCCAATCCTGGAAGCCAGGCAAGGCCGCCAACTGCGGCAGACGTCCATTTTGCCAAAGCGGCGTCTCTCGAGTTAGGCGATTCCACCAGCCCATCCTCCGCAGCGCCTGCCGCCAAACCCGGAACACCAGCTGTGTCACACTCGGCAGAGAACGCCGCAAGGGCGCCGAATAGAGGAGCGTATGTAGCGAGTAATCGCCCATCAAACGGCGCTCCAGGGCATACGCCGGATCCGACCTATCGCCATACCACCATTCATTGAGAACCAACAGGTGTGAGGCCATATAGTACGAAAGTATGTCAGAAGTAGCGAGTCCCCCACAATACGTGGATTTAAAGCAGGTACGAAGAGCCACCCTGACAACCCCCTCCCCATAGAAACTGGCCCAAGGCCGCATCCACCTGGCGGAACCAACCCGAAGAAATAGGATATGGATGATTTTGCAACTGGTACAGCAGACGAGGAAGAGAGACCATTTTGAAGATAGCCGAGCGACCATATATAGATAGGGGCATGTGGGACCAGACTTTAAGATCTTCACGTACCCTGTTCCACACCGGCACCAAGTTTCTTTCCCAGGCAATCATCCGCGCGTCTGAGAGGAACACACCCAAATATTTCAGCCCCCACGCACCACCTGAACCAAGGAGGCCCAGGCACCAGGGTCAGCCCCTCCACCCAAGACCCACAGAGTAGACTTACGCTCATTCATATAAAGGCCCGTAGTCTCCCCAAACACCTGCATGATGCGCAGCAACCGCGGGCCAGTCCTATCCAGCTGAGTAAGAAAGAACAGCACATCGTCCGCATATAAGGCAATACGATCCGACAGTCCGTTGGCCCATTCAAGCCCGGCCACCTGCGCATCAATTCGGACCCATGCGGCCAGAGGCTCCATTGCCAGGGCGAACAAATATGGTGACAGGGGGCAACCCTGCCTGGTGCCTCGACCAATGGGAAAGACCGACGAGACAGAACCCGCCACGTGCACGGCCGCCGTTATGTCCGTGTAAAGTAAAGTCAGATAGGAGAGAAAACGAGGTCCCAGATTCAATCTGCGGAGGAGGGCGAATAAATACTCCCAGCTCAGTGAATCAAAAGCTCGATCCATATCTGCGAGCAATAAGGCCGCGCGTATCCCCAGATTCCCGACTGCCGCAATAGCTGTATGAGCCCTACGAATATTATGGCGGGTCGCCCGCTGGGGCATAAACCCGGCTTGGTCCGGATGGACAATAGACGAGACATGGGGACGGAGGCGATTAGCAAGCGCCTTGGCCAGAACTTTGGCCTCGACATTGAGAAGAGAGATAGGACGATAAGATGCATGGTGTTCGGGAGGCCTGCCGGGTTTGTGGAAAACCACCACCTCAGCATGCCGCCAGTCTCTGGGCAATCGACCAAGCTCTCTGGCCTCTTCCACAACCTTGCAATAATGGGGACCAAGCTGCTGAAAGTACCGTTTAAAGAATTCATTCGGGAAACCGTTGGGACCCGGCGCCTTACCAGGCCTCAGCTCCTGAAGAGCAGAAGTCAATTCATCCGCCGAGAATGGGCGGTCTAGGTCCGCGCTTACCTCGTCAGTCAGAGCTTTGGGTGGGAGATCATCCAAGAATCGGCCTATAACCTCTGCCGACAAACATTCCCGGGGAGCATAGAGGTCCGCATAGTAGACCGCGAAACTTTCTGCGATGACCGACGGATCCAAGATCAGTAGCCCATCAGAACCGACAATACCCGGGAGGACCGGGGAGCCTGTCGCCCCTTGGCACAATCTATGTAAGAGTTTGCCCGACTTGTCCCCCCACTGATATATCCTGCTTCGGGTTGCCAGCCATGCCTGGCGGGCTTCATCTAGCAAGAGGGACGAGTAATCCTGTTGCGCCATCAACAACCGGCGGCGGACCAGCCGCCCCCTTCGTCTCTACTGCACGCATCCAGGTCCAAGATTTTAGCTTGTGCCCGAATAAGAGATTCCCTGCGGGCCCTACGCACCGCCGTGCAGAAGGAGATGTCCACGCCGCGAAGTGTGGGCTTCATCGCCTCCCACAGAGACGCCGCCGCCGACACCGATCCCATGTTGTGCGACAAATACTGGTCTATGGCGTCCCCAATGTGTTCTCTATACTCCGCATTTTGGAGATTCCATGTGGAAAGGCGCCACCGGAAAGATCCACGTGCAAGGCCAGCACGCAGGGTAATGGCCACAGGCGAGTGATCAGAGAGCCCTCGAGGGAGAATATCGGCCTCCGCCACCCTGCCGGCATCCCCCCGAGACACAAAAATATAATCAATACGAGAGAAGGAGTCGTGGACCGCCGAGAGATAGGTGAACCCTGGAGTCCCGCCATGCAAACGACGCCATGGGTCATCCCAATGCTGGCCCACTACGAGGGAATGAAGCCTGGTGGGATTGCGAGCTATCGGGGCCCCATCGGGCCTCCACCTAACAAGAGCAAGATCCAACACATCGTTCCAGTCCCCGCCTACCACCGCCAGGCCCTCCGGGATATCCGTCCACACGGTCACAAGTTTCTCTACAAAACCCCAGGACAGTGGCGGTGGGGCGTAGACGCTGCCCAATATCATGGACTCACCCCCAGCGTACCCTGAAGGAAAAGGTATCTGCCCTGTGCATCACCCCACGTTCTAATGTGAATATAGGGGACTCGTCTGTGGATCAAGACTGCCACTCCCCTGGATCCCCGCACAAAGCCCGCATGAAACACTTGTATGTAGCCGAAGCGCTGAAAACAAAGGGCCTTAGTCCCCATAAGGTGCGTCTCCTGCAGCATCAAGATGTCGGCGCCGGCGCGCTTAGCCTGCTTAAGGATAGCTCCGCGCTTAATCTTATCTAGCGCCCCTCTGACATTCCAGCTCAAAATGCGCAGGGACCCGAGGAGTCTAATGGTCTACCCGCAGTGGCGGCCATGCAAAAACATCAGATACATGGAAAGCCCTGGTGGCCCAAGACATGCAACATAGCCCGGCCCCGACCTGCAATTGAACATTGCGATGAAAGAACAATAACAAATCCCTTGAACAACCCAACAAACCCCCTGCCCCCACCCTATACCTCAAAAACAGTGAAGTACCTGTCGCGGCAGGCAGAGCAGGCAGACCCCAACAGGAGGTACCACCCCTCACCCACCAATGGATCCCCAAACTACAGCCCATCATCCCCTAGCCCCTATCCCTGTCTGGAATAACCAACAGAAATACTGGCCCTCATCGGGCTCCTCTGGCCACTTCTAACATCTCTAACAATCATAGATGCACAGACACAGAAATTAATCAGTCCGCTGGTGCAGCGTGATCCAAAGCAGATCCCACACGTGACGGAACATCGCTGGATTTGGACCGCCTCTTTGACCTGGAGCGGCGAGACCCCCTCCCCCGGCCCCCGGGCACGTCCCGGACCACTCCGCTCGAGGATGAGTCAGATTCTCGCCCGGGAGGTGAGTGGGGGCGCAGCCGCACCGTCTCATCTGTCCAACGAAAGACCTCCTCCGGGGAGTCAAAAAAATAAGTACGAGAACGATATACAACTCGCAGCCGGGCTGGGTAGAGCAATGCATATGGGAGTTTGAGTTCTCGCAGGCGGGCCTTGGCTGCGAGAAATGATTGCCGCTGTTGTTGGGTCTGTTTAGTATAGTCAGGAAAGATCAGGATGCGGGCATTATTATACAGCACCGGTTCTTGGGCCCTGGCCTGCTTCAGGATCACATCCCGATCGTGATAATTAAGTAGCTTTGCAATCACTGGCCTCGGCCGAGCCCCCGGGGAGGCTTCTGCATCAGGGCCCTGTGTGCACGCTCCACCACAAAGCATTTAGACAAAGAATCGGGGGGTAGCCAGCTCTCTAGCCACTGGGTGATAAACCTCTCCATATTGCCAGACTCACACCCCTCCGGAAAACCAACAAAGCGGAGATTGTTGCGTCGCGCCCGGCCCTCTGCATCCTCCACCCTGGATGCTAAACCTCGCTGAGCAGTCTCCAGAAATACCACTCGTTGTTGCAGGGACGTCGCCACATCCTCCACCCCCGAAATCCGCGTCTCAGTCTCAGTGATACGGGCCACCGCATTCCGCAGGTCCTGGCGCAGCAACATAACGTCTGAACCCACCGCCCCTATTTTGGCATCCAGGGCATCCCTGGACTGGGTAATTGCCGCCAGGAGGGCGGCATTGTCTGGAACATTACCCTGGGCCCCACCCGCAGCCACCGCGGAGCCTCCAGGGCCAGCAAATTTGTCCAGCGTGCTTTGCTTGGAGGACCCTCCACCGGTTTTGTCTCTCGTCATGGCGGGCCAGGTATGCCCCCCCGACCCCCCCCCCGATAGGCAGGCGCTATCACCGTTCACCCCCAAATGGCAGGGCAGCATAGGCAGCACAGGGGTGACACTGCCGTCCGGCCACGGTCCGCGCAGCTCGATCCAACTGCCGATGCGGCCGTCCAGGTGCCCCCGCCTACTGTCCGGAATCCCCAGGCATCAAGCGGCACTGCTCCACTCCACTCGGCAATGATCCCCAGGTGGGTGAATCTCAGCACCTAACAGTGGGCCAGAGGGCGGCGGGGGGCCGCCAGGGCACCCAAAGCAGAGCACGGGCCCAGTTCAGTACGCCCCGGAACCTGGGCCCCCAATGGCAGCCTCCACCGACAGGCCCCCGGGATGACCAAGATGTGCTCCAAGGCCACCCAAGGGACCCAGATGGCCCAGCGGGCCGTGGTCGCCAACCCGCACCCCCACGCGGTCCGACAGCACCGCCGAGCCCCCACACAGACCCGGAGAAGATGGGGGGAAAGGCAGAGGATCCGGACCCACCAGGAGAAGCAGGCCACCGCACACGGGCCCCCGCAGCACACCCCCGGGCCCAGCGGGGGATACGACCACTCCCCCCAGGTCACCCGGGTCCTCCCCGCAGCCCGATCTGGCTGCCGAACAAGAGGAACGATCCCCGTAAATGCCGGCAATCACCAGGGGCACAGAACGGATGGGCAAAGCCCACCCGCGAACAACGAGGAACGGGCCAACCCCAGCAGCCCAACACTCCTCGGGGATGCGCTCGGGGGCCACGCACCTGGCCCCCAGATGACAAACCAGGCAAGGCCCCAAACAGGGGAGGCCTCCACCAACCGCCGTCACAACCAGGCTGGGCCCAGGCACCAACTGGCCCGCCACCGGATCTGCAGTGGGCCGGGAGCTCCAATATGGCGGCAACAACAGCAAACGCCTCCCCAATCGTCTACACCTTCCCCCTCGGTCCGACCGACCGCCGAGCAATGGGGGGGGACAAGGGGGCCGTTCCGCCCCGCGGGAAACACCCGCAAGCCGTCAGGATGGAGCGGATTGACTTACCCCGCGCCACCAGCCGGGGGGGGGCCGCACCACCCGCAACCGCTCCACAGGATCCGCCGGCTGGGCCGCACTCGAGGCCGCGGTCGCAGTGCCGCCCACAGGCCTCAGCGCCGATCTCCGGCACACCGCCACTGCAGGATGCAGCACCGGCCCACAAACACCGCCAACAAGCGTCGCTGCGTCTCTCCACTACCGGACACCGCAGGCGGGGGATATCGTGGCCGGAGGAGCAGGATCAGTGAAGGATAAATGAAGGGCTGGACGGAGCCTACTTAGAACACGTCCGCCATACTGGCTTGCTAAGCCACGCCCCCATAGGTTACTTTTTTGAGTTGCCTTTTTGCTGCTGCTGTGGCCGCTGCTATTTATGCTACTGCCGCCGTTGGTTTTTCCACCACGATATTACTAAAGGACTTTGTCATTTTTGGACTTCGAACTTGACTGGGGAAGGAACGAGACCGTTGCGGGAAATCTGTACGGGAGGTCCGGTCGAGGAGGCCATTAGCGGGACAGTCAGTCAGTTTGGGAGTCTATTCTGTGATCTACGGTTTATCTTCTTTTTGGTGAACCATTCCTATCTGCATCTAAATGGGTAATGCATAAGTTTCAAATTCTTTATTAGAACTTTTCATATAAATGTTATTAATGTATTAAAGTGATTAATAAATTAAGAATCTCACCCGTGCAAATGAAAATTTCGATAAAATTTCATTCTAATCAACAATGAGTCTGTGGTTCTTTAGTTCATTAATAAGTTTAAAGTTTAACAGGTTTTACAGTGATTGAGCTGGTCTTAATCACCATCAACTTATTCTACTAGTTGGTCCATCGACCAAAGAGCGGAATACCTTGATGTTTGGAACCGATAGGATCAAAGGCTAATGTATATGATGTCTGAGGCTTTATTCTGTCTAATTTAACAAGGTATCCCGTTCTTCCAGCAACACATTTCTCCTTGGTGTGTAATCCAGTGAGTGAATGAATGTATGATATGCGGTGTTATGGGCCCCACCGTCATATCGTTTAATAGAAGTGAATGATTTACCTGGATTCGTGTCCTGAGGAGAAATTTATATTAACCGCGCTGGATCAATGGCCGCTGCGTGTGATGTCACTGTTTTGCTTGCCATGTGTGCGTGCTGGGGGGCCGTTGCGAAGCAACCAATTCTGCTCCTAAAATATGCCAAAGAGGTTGCTGGGGCATTCTAACACCAAAAAAGCGCAGGCGTTCCTCGATCAAAGGGAAACAGGATGAAGCACATCCCAGCTCCCAGCAGATGCGGTGAAACAGTAGGCTGCGACACGATCCCCAACCAAGCAGGTCACAGTCCGAAAAAAACAAACTGATAAAGTAAAATCCAAGTGCTGTGGGGTGTCATTTAAATATAAACATAAATTGAACATCAACATGTCGCAGTGTGATTCGGGCCCTCAAGCACAGGACACGCCACAAATCACACTGCTATACACTAGTACTATCAATTCACAGTCGCCTGGGGAGAGTGTCACCGTCCTTGGATTCTTCATCCTCAAAACAAGCAAAATGCCTCTAATAGACTTCAATATGGTCACCGTCCCTGAAAAACGTTGTCAATATAGAATACCCTTCTAACTGTCACGATTCGCTCCCTGCATTCTTGTGTCCACTACCAGAGGGGTGCATAGTGTGACTTTCCTGTGTTCTAATTAGCTTCCAGATACTCCCCTGCATGCATATCCTGCCTTCCATCCATTTGATCACTATTTGGAAATTGACATCCATTCCCAATCCATGCCGGGTTTTGTGAAGGCCAGCCTGCTCATGCTTGAAGCCAGCCTCCTAATGTTTGACACTCTGTTACCTAGAAATCCCTGCTCACTGCTTCATCTCCACCCCTGCAGGCCAAGGATGGGTGGAGGAATTCAGTTCACCTGTGGCTGGCTGCTGCCAGCCTGCTCACACCTGATGCATGTGATTACTGTGAGCTCTTTTAAGCCCCAGCTCCCTTCAGGCCAAGGTTGGCCATTGTAGCTGTGTTCCAGTGAGACCGATCCTTGTTTTCTGAGCTTTTGATACTCCTTGATTCCTGAGCTATAGTTAATCCTTGATTCCTAAGCTCTAGCTATTCCTTGTGCCTGAATTAGCACTGCCTGCAGTGCTACCTTGTTTCCTGAGCTATAGTTATTCTTTGTTTCTGTTCCTGAGCTTCAGCTATCTCTTGTTCCTGATTTGTACTGCTTGCAGTGCTCTCTTGACTCCTTGTTTCCTGAGCTGTAGCTATTTCCTGTTTTCTTGAACTAGCACTGCCTGCAGTGCTACCTGGACTCCTGAGCTATAGCTATTTCCTGTTTCCTTGAACTAGCACTGCCTGCAGTGCTACCTTGACTCCTGAGCTATAGTAATTTCCTGTTCCTGAGCTAGCACTGCCTGCAGTGCTACCTTGACTTTTGAGCTTTTGCTCAATTCTTGTTTCTGCTCCAGCAGAGCCTTCAGTGCTACTGTGTTTTCTTGACTCCTGATTCAACTCTATTCTAGTATAACCTTGTAGCCTCCCCTTCTGTATATCCTTTTCCAGTCCCTGCTTTTCTTCCCATTTCCTTGGTTCCAGTTCCTAGTTTACAGTCTTTCTATTCCTGCTGTCTTGCTTCTATTACCTTGTATGTTTGTAACTTGATTTCTGGCAAGTGTGCCCTGTGATTTCCTTCCTTTCCTGTTAAGCATTCCTCCTTGCTAGCTCCTTGTCTAATTGTGCTTGTATTTTGTTCTGCCCCCTTGCTGTTACTGCCTTGCGTGGTCCTGTTTGATCGCCAGGATCCGTGGGCACAGCTGACAACCTAGGTGGTGTTTCTTGTTCACTGTGTGTATTGTCTTTGAGTTACATTTATAACATCACCATAGGTATCAGCTCCACAGACTTTGCCTTTGCATGCATATCCTATATGTGGGTATTTGCAGTCAGTATCTGTAACAGAAATTGTGGGTGAGGAACATATCGAGCTTCAGTCTTACCATGTGGAGTTCCCGAGTGCTTTACCTTGCATTCCCTTCGTTGTTAATGTTGTTGTGGTGTGTGTGTGTGTGTATGTATATGTGTATATATATATATATATATTCACTGAAAAAACCATAGGTTTCAGGCACGTTATAGTTAGAAATTAGCATTTAAAAAACCTTTGAAATTCACTGAAAAACCATAGGTTTTAGGGACAGTTATAGTTAGTTGGACATTGCACTCGTACAAAACCCGTGAAATTCCCCCGTTATAGTTAGTTCAGCTAACTATAACTCGCGCCCCGCAATTCACTGCTGATGACGTCACATATTACATCACTCATGACATGGTCAGTGACATCACTGATGACATCACTGATGACATCTCAAATGACATCACTGATGACATCATCTAGTGACTGTGTTTCTGTAAAGTTTAAATATTTTTAATGTATATAGGGAAAGGCGTATTGAAGAATGAGTGGGTGTATAAGTGTCTGTATGGATGATTTAGTAGGTGCGTGACTAACTGTATAAGTGAGTGATTAAACGTATCTTACTGAATGCATGGGTTAGTGACTAAACTGGGTGAATGTCTGTATCCGTCTGTCTGTTGCTGTGTAAGTGGCTGCAGGGGTTTGTGAATAACTACATGAGTGTCTATATGAGTTATTGATTCGTTGTCTGAGTATCTGTATGGGTGCCTGAGTGTTTGTGTGGGTGGGGTGTGTGCGACTCTGTATATAGATGTGTGAGTGGGTGATTCACTGGGTGCATGATTTGAAGAGTGCGTCTGTGATGGACTGCTTGGGTGGGTGAGTGTGTGTATGGGTGTGTTAGTGAGTGAATGTATATCTCAGTGGTACATGTGCGAGTAACTACATATGTAAAAGGCAGTATATATGTGTGTTAGAGTATTTAAAAGGCTATAAGTGAGAGTGTGTGATTGTGAGAGTGGCTGTATGGATGCGTGTGTGCTTGTATCAGTTATTGTATAAGAGCGTAAGAATGTGCTAGTATTTGTATGACTAAGTGAGCTGGTGTGTGTATAACTCTATAGGTGAGTAAATGGGTGTGTGATTAATTTTTTGCATGACTGACTAGGTGTGTGAGTACCTCTATGGATGAGTGGCGGTGTGTGAGTGTTTATATAGGTGTATGAGTGCATATGATAGTCCTGTACTGAGTGACTGTAAGTATGAGTGACTGGACGGGTGAGTGAGTAGATGTGTGTGTGTAGACCTAAGAATCAGTGAGTGGGTATATAGTTATTGGTATTGGAGTGTGTATGGTTTTGCGAATGGCAGTCTGTAAATAAGAGTTGGTGTATCAAAAGTTATATTAGGGTGTGAGAAGATGCATGAAATTATCACATGGATGATGTCATCAGTGATGTCATTTGAGATGTCATCAGTGATGTCATCAGTGATGTCACTGACCATGTCATGAGTGATGTAATATGTGACGTCATCAGCAGTGAATTGCGGGGCGCGAGTTATAGTTAGCTGAACTAACTATAACGGGGAATTTCACGGGTTTTGTACAGGTGCAATGTCCAACTAACTATAACTGTCCCTAAAACCTATGGTTTTTTCAGTGAATTTCAAAGGTTTTTAAATGCTAATTTCTAACTATAACGTGCCTGAAACCTATGGTTTTTTCAGTGAATTTGTAAGGTTTTTTAAATGCTAATTTCTAACTATAACGTGCCTGAAACCTATGGTTTTTTTCAGTGAATTTCAAAGGTTTTGTAAATGACAATTTTTTTATTGTATTAATTGTTATATTTATTTTTTTGATACTGATTTACAACATTTTTTTCAACTATTTATTTTTTGATATTTTATTTTTTAAATTACATTGTAATTACATTATACATTACATTACAAAATATACTTTCTCAGAATGAATTACTTTAGTTTAAATACTTTGCAAATAGGCAATAGACTTTTAAGTACAGTAGTTACAGTTGTTGCAATGGGCAACACAATTTCAAACACAATGCAACATTGAGCTCAATGTGAATTTCTACTTAAATGCAATTAGTTACTTTAGGGATTACTTTTCTCACCACAGGACTGGATCCTAGATTCAGTCCTGGGACATCTCCTGTAAACAGTTGAGTAAAAGCATTTTGGTTACAGTAGTGATTTTTAAGGAATATTATTGTATTTTAAAAGTTGACACTTGGAAACTTTTTCACATAGAATCACCAATGTTATCCTATGGGAGGAAATTCACTTAGCAGGTAAGTAGTGTTATCGTTACTTTTTCTTACTCAGTGGTGGATCCTGGATCCAGCACTGGTGCATCTCCTGTAAACAGTTGAAAGAATGCGTTTAAGTCATACAGGCGATTTTTAAGGAATATTTGTAGTTTGTGAAAATCGACACTTTGAAACTTTTCTGCTGAAAACCAGACAATGGATTCCTATGGAAGGAAATACAAGTTACTGGTAAGTACGGTTAGAATTACTTTTCAGGGTCAGTGCTGGGCTAAAAGATGCAGCACTGGGTTCTCTCCTGATAACAGGTGAGTAAATCGGAATTGATAGTTCGGCTGATTTTAGAGAAATATTATAAAGTTCCAAAACTCCACACTTAGAAGAATTTCCAAGTGAAACCAGTCAATGTTAGCCTATGGAAGGAAATTCAAGTTACTGGTAAGTACGGTTAGAATTACTTTTCAGGGTCAGTGCTGGGCTAAAAGATGCAGCACTGGGTTCTCTCCTGATAACAAGTGAGTAAATCGGAATTCGTAGTTCGGCTGATTTTAGAGGAATATTATAAAGTTCCAAAACTCCACACTTAGAAGAATTTCCAAGTGAAACCAGTCAATGTTAGCCTATGGAAGGAAATTCAAGTTACTGGTAAGTACGGTTAAAATTACTTTTCAGGATCAGTACTGGGCTCAAAGATGCAGCACTGAGGTCTCTCCTGATAACAGGTGAGTAAATCGGAATTTGTAGTTCGGTTGATTTTAGAGGAATATTTGCACAATGGTGAAGGAAGGGGGTGGGGCCTGAGGTGACATGTCTGCAAACACGACCTTATGGCGCGTTTTAAGTTGGAGAATTAATTCCTCCTCAATCCTGAGGGTCCCTAGGGCCAACTAGCCCACCAGGAACCTCCAGTATGCGCCAGGGGCTGCGTTGCAGAGAGGTGTACAGAGGCCACGCCCCTTTTACAACACTCTGCAACGCAGCTCCGTGGCGCTTACTGGAGGTACCTGGTGGGCTAGTTGGCCCCCAGGACCCTCAGGATTGAAGAGGATTTAATTCCCCATCTTAAAATGCGCCACGGGGCCTGTTTGCACACATGTCACCTGAAGCCCCGCCCCTCCCTTCACCACTGTGCAAACGCGCCCCGTGGCGCATTTTAAGTTGGGGGATTAAGTCCCCTTGAATCCTGAGGGTCCCTGGAGTCCAACTAGCCCACCATGTACCTCCAAAAAGCGCCACAGAGCTGCGTTGCAGAGAGGTGTAAAAGGGGCGAGGCCTCTGTACACCTCTCTGCAACGCAGCCCCTGGCGCATACTGGAGGTTCCTGGTGGGCTAGTTGGCCCCAGGGACCCCCAGTATTCAAGGGGAAATCGTTCCTCATCTGCAAACGCGCCAGGGGACGCGTTTGCAGACTGCTGCAGGGTGGGGCGGGGCCTCCGGCACAATGCCGTTTAAAAAAAAAAAAATTGTATGGGAGGGGGCTGCGTGGCCCCCTTCCCTTGGCCTCTTTAGCCCCGGGGACCCCATCCCCCGGGGCATGAGGATTTTCATTTTTTTAACAAATTAAAATAAAACGGGAAGGGGGCCGCGTGGCCCCCCTTCCCTGGGCCTATATTGGCCCTTGTGGGACCCCCTGAGCAGACCTAGGGGGTCAGGGTGTTTCTACCCTGCCCCCTTTTTGCGCTTTGCGCACTGGTTTCTGTCCCTCGGTTCTACCGAGGGACAAAATGGCTGCCAACACTTCCTGATTTGGAGTGTTGACAGCCAATTAGCATGCAGCTCGTGATCGGGAGGGTGCGCGAATCCGACGCGGCCATAGATATATATGTGATTTTCATTTTGATTTTCACAGGAACTACTGAACGGATTTACACCATTTAACAAAAGGGTTCTTTCTGAACCAAGAACTACCTCTTTGCCAAATTTGGTGTAATTCCGTTCAGCAGTTCGGGCTGTAGCCGTGGCTAAAGTTTCCTATGGGAAAATGAATGGGGAAAACACGTTTTGGGACCCCCTTTTTCTCGGCCCCGCTTGACGAATCACCCCGAAACTTTCAGGGTAGGAGCGGACCGGAGCGGGCCATAAAGTTTGAAAATTTCGTGAAGATTCGTCAACCGACGCAAGAGTTATTTCAAATAGAATGTTGCGGATTTCCTATGGAAAATAGGTCCTAACTATAACTATCTACTGGCGACCGCCAGTAGATATATATATATATATATATATATATATATATATATATATATATATATATATATATATATATATATATATATATATCTGCACGTCCATCCTGGGTGTCGTTATTCTGAATGCTAAATTGCCTCTTTGGTGCCTGTCCTTTCTGAGTCTTAGCCATCTTGTTCCTTCGTGCAGGCTTCCCCTTTGGATCCCCTTTTCGCCTCTGACTTCCTGTGTGATCCTGGGCTGTGCTGTTCTCCTTTTTCTGCTTCATTTTCTACCCAGTCACCAGTCTTTGCCCAAGTCCCTGACTGTGTCCCAGACAGTCCCGGACAGTCCCTGCCACTATGATCTTTTTCTTCCCCTTTGTTTTTCATGGACTCACCCTCCAAAACCACTCATTCTCATTCTCCTTGGCATTTTGAAAGCTTGAGAGATGTGCTTATGGGTAAAATGAATGAACAGTTTTTGGCAAGCAATCGAGTTTGCATTTACTTGCATTGAAGTAAAGTAAATTGTACGTGGGAGAAAGTTGTAATGCCATTTATAGCATAAAAAATTGTGAGTCTCGTGGCCAAATCAGGAATGTTGATATGTACGTATGGTCGGGAAGCTACTTACAATGACTGCTCCTTGACATCTCACAATGATAATCAGATATGGAATGATAGTGATGGTGCTTTTTCCTACATGTCTAATTTAAACCATGTCCGGCGGACCAGAAGCGGTGTTAACCCCCAAGACTCTTGATGCTCCTCAAGTGGATCTAGTCAACAGTCCTAGTGTAAGCTGTAAAACACATTGGGCTTTATAATGAAAAGGAGAAAAATTGTTTAATAAAACCTGAAGCTTTATTAAAGGTTAAAATTATTCCAGAAGGCAAATTGGATGGTCAATTTGTCATTTATATCAAGAACTAGCAAGAAGCTCAAAGTAAAATGTAAGAAATAAGCAGAATCAGATATAGTTCAGTTCTAGTGAATAAATCCCAAATCAGAGGTCAGACCAGTGTAGTGTAGCCTCCTAAAGTCAGGGGGAAAAGTAAGCTGATCACCCTCAAAAAGGGCTTCTTATTTTTTTTTATGTGTTATACAATGGAAGTAATACATTTAGTATAAATTGTTCAAGAGTCACACAGTTTAAACCTCTCGTGTTAAAGAGAGGACATTAAAGTTTCTAAGCTCACATTCTCGACATTATTTAATAGATTCACATTATGCAGTTCTCATCCCTGGTGCCCTTCAAACACCTAAATTGATAGTACAAATGTTACTTAATATACAATGGCAAGTTCTTATGAAAAATCACAACATGGTCCCAATAAGTGAGGGCTTGAGAAAATTCACTCTAAGCGGGACAGCGTGCTACAGAATTTAAAAGGAAAGAACCAAAAGTCTGTACATAGGAAAGTGACATTACATCTCAAAACATTGTTTACAAAGTTGCTTGTGCATAAATCATCTGCGCGTAGTTAGATGTGCGAAAAGATGACTGCGTGCTAAAAAGAAGTCAGTAAGCAGCACTGAGCATTTTGAAAGGCCTACATTGACCAATGTTAGAATAAGCACAGTTTTCTCAGCATAATGTCTTTGTTTGAACTACATGTTAATCATATTGTGTTAATTCTATTGAGCATTTAATTATAAACCTTTTTAACTTCCCCGCTGATGATTTTTGAAATCATCACAATCCACACTTCATCAACTAGGTTCTTTTACACTACAGTTTTTACTGATTTCAACTTCTTGTTTCTGGATTCCTTCATTCCATCATACATGCCAATTTTGATAACTTCCATCTCATGCTCTTTTCTACTTCTGCTTCTTCCAGTCCTTGCTGGCACCTTTTCACATCCACAATTTAACCTCTTCTTAAAGAGAATAGATCCCAAGAATTTAATTAAAAGGGCAACACCAATTACACAAAGTAAAACAACTATTATGGACATTTTTCCCCAAGGATACTCCCACCTAAATGTTCAAATAATTTACCAACCTTTGGAAACCCCTTATCAATTACACTAGCCCATGATTTAACTGTCTCCCATGCACTTTGCTCTTCCAAAATCCTTCGCTTCAAACATGATGTTAATAATATTTGCTGTATAGTTGTTAATTTGCTTACTCTTATCAGGAACATAATTTCAACATTGTTGCAGTCGCAGCATGTGAAAAACTCTGCCTTGTTTTGCCAGGAAAATATCTAAAGCAAGTCGAGTTTGTATGACCATAGCACGTACAGCAATTATTCTTTGTTAATACTTATTAGAGAACCAGCCATATTAGTACCCAACCAATCTACTAATGTAGATAACTTTCTAATCTTCACATCATCTAAAGCCACACTAATAGAAGAAATCATAGCACCAAATATATCTCCCAACAACTGACCATTACTATGTTTATCCCTCTTTTATCTCCCTTGTCACTAATTTCATCAACATAATAGAGATGGGGAAATATTAAAGCTAAATTGCAACTTCCCTCCCAATTACGCAGGAGTTTAAAATAAGAGGCCTTACCACACACATAATAAATCCCTTTAAGAATATTTTCACTCCTAGTCAGAATCTCATTAGTAACTTCATTAATAACTAAATGTTTGTTCACACTGCCTCCATATTGTCACTTCTGCTGATTCTTCACTCTGAGTCTTCTCACATATCATACACATTATCCCCTTTCTTGCCCGATCAAGACTAAGTCTTGGAGGTATCTTGGTATCCACGAATCTTTGTTCCTCTTCTTTCTCTAACTAAATCTCTGTTGCCTCCTCCCTATTTCTACTAGTGTTTCTCCCTTCTTCATGGTTGCAGCCGCAGGATGCAAGTGAGAGAACATTTTGCCTGCCACGAGGAGAAGCTAACAGATAATGCAATAGATCCAACCTAAATCTGGTAAGTAGAAAATGGTCATAGTTGGTCCTTACAACTGTAAGATAGGGTTCCATTGTTTGGGATGTTTTAAACAAGATATATCTACCTACCAGAGGCACCGTAAGGCTACTCTGTTCATAAACCTCTGCCTCATAGAGAGTTCTCTAATCCATATGGGTCTGCCTGGACTATTCTCTCTGGGATATTGAATAGTTTGACCCTTCCTATACTCTGTATTGACTCTTTAATATATTTGAGCCAGGGAATACAAATAGGGTAATCGAGGGAGAGGTAGTTCTTCAATATCTCTTTGTTCAACCTGGTTTCATTTCTCCTCCAAATATGAACCCAAAGCAAGAGTGGACGAATGGCCATTATATCAGTTACAAAGCCCACTCCCAATTCCTCTTGCACAGCAAAGGTTGAAACACTTTGTGGAACACATAAAAGCCATCTTAAAAATATTTTCAACCGGCTGCCCGTGCCTCTGTTTGCTATACCCCCAGATATCACTCCCATAGGTCACGTTTGAGACCCATTTAGCTAGGTAGACCACCACTAATGCCCTTATAGGTCTTCTACCCAACCTGGACACAAAATTAAACACCTCTGCGTTGACCCTTGTAAATTCAGCTTTTTTTCCCCATTTACCAAGGGGCTCCAGCTGAAATTTGAATTAAACAGAATATCCAGGTATGAGAACGCCCTAGTCTTAGGTAAAATATGTGTTCCTCGTTTAAAATATTGCGTCTTGGTTGAACAGGGGCCTACAAGCTTCACAAAAGATTTACTAACATTAATTGTTAAATCAACGTTGTCCATAAAGGCCGCAAAAGAGTCCAACAGAGCTTGCAGACCTGTTGCAGTCTTTGCCATTAAAACTACATTGTCTGCATACAGTAGAACCTACAAAGATCGTGCTTCCACCTGTGGACAATCAGCTTGGGTGTTCACCAAGACCTGCCCAAGCTTGTTGACACACAGAGTGAATAAAAAAGAGGCCAAAATGCATCCCTGTCTCACCCCTATACAAGTAAACATGTGCATTTTAAATCTTTTTTATATTACACTGGTGCCACTGTATTAGCACGGAGGTCTCTCAAAAAGTAAACAATGTCCGGATCCACCCCTATAGACATAATAATTCAGCAAAGTTTCTCTCTATTTACCCTATCAAAGGCCGAGGTAAGATCCATAAAAGTTAGGTGGATGGAGCCTGCATAGGCAGCAGTGTATTTACTTAAGACCATGTACAGATTCAGGCATTGGTCCACAGTCGACCTGCCAGGCCAGAATCCATCCTCACATCTGACAAAATGTTATGTTCATCAGTCCAGGACTCTAATCTGTCCAAAATGTCCTGCCCCGCAACCTCAACCACTGAGTCAATCCGTGAGATCGGCCCTGAGCATTGAGGGTTATCCTTATTGCCCTTTTTAAAGACAGGGACAATAATAGAGGTAGCCTATGACAGTGCTGATCCCTCCCTAACTGCAGCATTTAAGGTTTCATTCAAGGTTTGAGTTAATACTGGGGGCCCAGACCTCTATATTACTAATGTACTTCTCTGGTGGGATCCTGTCTGGGCCCGTGGCCTTATTCTCAGTCATACCTGCTATGCCCTTAACTTCGTCTAGTGTGAATATCAGGTTTGAGGTCCCTTCCACCGAATGCACAACATTAGTCATTAGTGGGGGTTATGCTGTTGTATATTCCTTCAAAATGGGAAACTCATCTGTCAGCAGTAATATGTGAACAAAGTGAGGCTACATCATCTGTTGCAAAGAGAGGGTGATTAGTGATACTCCAAAATTTAGTACTACTTCTCAGGGAGCTAGCCATTAATAGGTTGTCCCAAGCTATATCCCTTAAGACATTTTTACATCTAAAAATGTCCATCTTATATGTCCTACGACTGAACCTGATAAGAGCAGGATCCCTAGGCTTAGTTTTCAAGGACCACTTTATGTTCCTCAACGCCTGGAAACTCCCTCTGTCGAACCATTCAGGTGCCACGTTGTGCTAATGAGACGCTGGAATGTCAAAAAGGGCTGACACAGTGTGGGAGATGGTTGTAAAGGCCCCCAAGATCTCACGAGGATTAGAATTTCTAGTCAGAGAGGTTATTAACTCATTTTCACAGCTGGAATATAAAGTATGGATAACATTTTCAGGAACTACTTGAAAACACCTAAGCCTTCTCCCCTGACTAGTCACCTTACAGGTTCCTCTACCCCTGAAAAGCTCTCTTGGATAGACTGAATCCAACATAATGATAAACAAACTGGGTTGTGGTCACTAAAAGAGCTCTGTGGAATTTTTATACCTAGAATGTTAAGATAAATAGGTGCTGAAACAAAACTGAAATAAATAATTGTTTCATACACCCTCCCTGTAAAGGGGGATTAATTTCCTGCACAGTAGAAAAATAAGCTTATCAAAAAAGAAAACATGAGCATTGTTAGAAATGGGGCTTCTGGTTAGCTAAGGTATGCACCTAAGCCAGGCAGAAACCACCTCTGTAGTCACGGCAAGGAAGTTACATACCAAAGATAACCTGGGCTCACTCTCTGGTAGCTTGGTACAGAGCAGTCAGGCTTATCATCAGAGGCAATGTGTAAAGCGTTTGCGCAGCACACTCACACAAAAACACAATGAATACACCACAAAAGAGACTCCACACAAGGTTATATAAAACATATTGTACAAAACCTAGACCAGAACAACATAAATCATATATACAGTGCATGGTATGCAAATCCTGAGATAGTACTCGTTATCCTGACAATGCAAAAATCATAACGACATACATTATGACATCAATGCATGAAATGCAGCATTTAGGTTAGAGACAAAACGCATAAATCACCAAATTTCACCAGTAGTACATAAATCACAAAATATCACCATAAACAAATCAGCAACAATAAGCCCATATAGGTACAGGAAGCCCTGTGCTCCTATTAGCGGGGTTACAGTAATCTCTGTGAGCCTGGTTGAAAAAGATGGTTCGGTCGTATAAAACGTAGGCCTCAGGAGCATCTGTGCACCTACTACAAGTAATATGGTAATTTTAGCAAGTTCCTAGATCAGCAAAACGGGTGCCTGCGTCAAGGTCTCACCACGTCCTTACCACTTTGAGTAAGTGCCCCCTCTGTGCGCCCTCAAGGAGGAGGGGCACACACACCTCAGAATTCAGCGTGGAGACCTCACTGGGTCCCCGCATGTAAAATGGCCAAGTAGCAGCTGCCCGGAAATGTGTGGTGCAGCTATAGAAAATCGTCCGGCGGACCCCGTGGGGCTCGTTTGGTAGACACCTGTTGTAGAAATGATAAGTAGTCCAGGTAAGTTTCCAAGTAGATTTATTGTAAGTTAGATGTTACAAGGATGAGAGCCCCACCAGGAGCAGCCTCACTGCTGCTCAGCCCATCTCCAACTGACACTCACTCACACGAACATTCCATTCACCAACATTCTCTCACACAGACACTCGGGCTGAGCAGCAGCAGTATAACACATCCCCTTTCTTTGTAATGGAAAAGAAGGGATTCTCAAAAGGCATAAGAAACATTGGAAGAAATACATAAGATGACAACTTTCTAAAGCATAGCATGAAAAATTAAAGATGGTTCATTCATGCAAAGAAAATGAAGAAAGGAGGGAGAAACATAACACAAGTACAAAGACTCATGCACACCATCCTCCTTTCTATTGCAAAACAACCCAAACACTCCCACACCACAGACTACAGACCAACCCAAGTACTAGGATCGTGCAAGCTGGCCAGGCAAACACGAGAAGCACAAGAGAATCAACAATAAAAGTGTGAAAGAAAACTAACCAATAAAAAAACAATATGCAAGCGTGGAAAATCTCCACATGGTAACAAGCACAATTAAAGCAAACTTCCCCCAGCAACAAATTGGGGTGTGAAGTGTGTAAGGGGCTTCACACAGAACCAAAGGACTCCCAACGCAACCCTGACGTGCGAGGGGAAAACCCAAATCAAGCAAAGGAAACCTTGACGTCCAAGTGAGTAAAAGTGCAAACCCAAATCTAGCAAGGAAACCTTGACATCCAAGGGAGTAACAATGCAATGCAGACCAAAGCAAGAAGCAACCTGAAATCACGTAAGTAAATGCACATAAAGGAAGCACGCAAAACTCTTCCCCCAACAACTCAAGTTGGGGTGTGATGTGTGGAGGGGGCTTCACACAGAACCAAGGGAACACCCAACGCAACCCTGATGTGCGAGGGAAAAACCCAAATCAAGCAAGGAAACCTTGAAATCCAAGGGAGTAATACATGTGCAAGCAAGCAGTAACCTGGAAATCACGTAAGTAAATGCATATAAAGTAGGCATACAAAACAAGTAAAGATGACTCCGATCACCAACAATAACCTCCACCCAAACAAAAGTTGGGTTGTGATGTGTGGCAAGGGACTCCACACAGAACCAAAACATCCGTACAACAGTGGGTGCTTATACCAAACTAACCCATAACCACGTAACATGGGAGACAGCAATACCAGAAGCATAAGCATGCAAAAATTCATTACCCGAATCACGAAAAACCCTGTAACCAATGGCATACTTGGTAGCAAACTTATAAAAATGTAGAATAGCAAGTAAAAACCCAAGGCAGTACAAAATACAAAACGTCATGAAAGTAAGTACGCAGCATACATGGCACACAGTAACATATTGATAGGTAGCAAGAATTGCATGTGACCAAAAAGAACAAGGAGGAAGGAAAATGGCAGGTAAGCACAGTAAACAAAATCTTAGCAACAATGGGAAACAACAAAATAGTAAAACAGAAAAGCATTGAACCACTCCAAGTTTCCATGAACAAATAAGTTCAGCATGTAGCTCTGTTTTAATAAAAATAAAATTGAGTCACTCGGCAAGTGAGTCCAGTGCACATAAACGTTGTTGACAGGGGTGCACAGTCGCATTAAGTCTTGAAGAAATGCAGCTCCGTAATATGACTCTAAAACAAGGCATGTAGCTTGAAAAACAAGTAGTATGGAGGAGGAAAGAAAAACAGCAGTACCTTTAAGTTGAAAATTTCCCCTCATCGTGTAACTGTCCTGATCGTTTGCCATAGAAGGCTTGAATCACAGACCATTGCAGTAGAGGCAGAAGGTTTACTAAAAGGAAAACAGTACCTGCAGTGAAGCGTGAGTATCCACTGGACTGATCCGATGCCCTTGAAATCAAAAAAACACACATCGGGAGAAAGACGCTGATGCAGAAGGAGGCACAAGAGGGAGACCGTATGGGAGGCTTATTCAGTCTCACGATAACTTTATTGAGGCACAGAAAGACGTGGTTAGCAGAGGAAACGTGGTTGGCAGAGGAAACGTGGTTGGCAGAGTTATCTTCAATGAGCCACATAGTAGAGAAAAACGGTGTTGGGACAATCCCAAGATGGCGGCACGCACAGTGGCGCTAAGCCAGGTGGCTCACAGCGCGTGCGTGCATGCAAGCAACCAGCAGCAGCACAGAGCGTGGAAGCAACGACAAATCCTCAGGAGATGAAGGTGAGCTCGCACGCGCTGGAGGAGACATGCGCATAATTTAAATTTAAACCTTACTTTACAACTGTCAATTGTAATGGGGCTGCCAGGGACAAAGTAATTCAACATAAAGTCTTGATCCCACAAAAGCGCACACGATCACCAAGGTCACGGCTCCCCTGCATTTAACATCCTCATAATGCAGAGCTCATCAGAATAACAAGGCCCCGCGTTGCGGCAATAATATCTGCCTTTATCTTGACCCAGGCTGGCATATTATTCCACATACGCTTTACCGGTGCAGTCCACGCAACCGGAATTTAAAATCGAAGACAGCAGAGTCCCCATTAAAAATCAAAAGAGACCTGAGTACACGTGTAGAAGCAGATTTCCACTTCACACGGCACTCGCTGTAATGATGCAGGTTGCAGTAGGTCTCTGGGCAACTTGACAGCAACAAACATAATGAGGCAGGAACGGGCAGGCCATGGTTCAAGGAAACAAGGGAGGCAGTAGAATAGGGAGGAAGCAAGACAGCAGTCAGGCAGAGCAGTAGGGGAGGTCCTCCAAGGCATCAAGGTAGGAGGGTAGAGTAGGTCACTGAGGCAGTAGTGAAGCAAAAGAAGATCGCTCTTCTGGGAAACTGCACTTCTGGAGACGCTGTCCCAAAGTGACAGGACGGGGACCACTGTCCCTAAGGAGAAGGGGAGGGAGCAGGAAAGTAGAGCAGGGACTGGCACAGAGAAGTTGGGGCGCCCGATGTAGGGGTCACTGGTGGGGCTCACTCAGGGGTGCCAGTATGCTTTAAGTCTGTAAATTGTAGCTTTAAGAGGTTGTTTACCTTGAAATTTCTTCAGGATGTAAGTTTCAATAGTTCATCAGGTGGAACACGCAGGTTCTTTTCCAGATCGTCGCCAAAATATGTTGTAGAAATGATAAGTAGTCCAGGTAAGTTTCCAAGTAGATTTATTGTAAGTTAGATGTTACAAGGATGAGAGCCCCACCAGGAGCAGCCTCACTGCTGCTCAGCCCATCTCCAACTGACACTCACACACACGAACATTCCATTCACCAACATTCTCTCACAAAGACACTCAGGCTGAGCAGCAGCAGTATAACAACACCGTAACTTGGTGCCGGGACCTGTGTACCTCGCAAATTTTCCCTAGCTGGAAGGAGGAGTGGCGACAGCCGCACTGCTCTGTACTTGCTGATGTCTCCCTCAGGGAGTGCCGTGGCCTCTCCTGCAGAAATGCTGGGGGTGGGACTAGCCGCTGCCACGGCAACCCAGTTTCCAGCAAGGCGACGCCCAGCCAACAGAGCCTTTTTCTGTTGCAGCGTAAAGCGCTGTTTAAGCCCCCACAACGCTCTGTCCCACAGCAGGCGCCTGCACTTCAGGCTGGGGCGGACTAAGTGCATACCCCGCACTTCACTGGGGAAACTGCTTGTCACAAGTCCACGCTTCGGGTTCGGCAGGGAAAATAAAGCGCTCCACATGCGCTGGTCACAAGCAAAATGCAAGAGAGGAGGAATCTTTCTGAATCCTCATAAGCCCCTGCAAGAACAGGGAGGGGGTGTGCCACCAGTCCCTGGAGAGCACTGGGACACACACAGAGCGCGGAGACATGCAGCAGGCCTGCACACTAGTTTACTTGAGCAGAGTGGCAGTCTCTCCAGCTGGCAAGCAGGTCAGCACAACAAAGCAAGTAGTCCCAGTAGGTGTTCCTCTTGGCAGCACAGCAGTCCTCTGGCAATGTGCAGTTCATAGAGCCAGCAGCGTCTGGTTACAAGTCCACACAGTGTCTAAAATCATGGGGTCAGAGCCCCTGTACTTATACTCCAAAATGTCTTCGTTCAAGGCGTGACTTCAAAGAAACCTTTTCAAGTGCACAACAATCCCTCTCAGCCCAGCCCTGGCTCCAGACATCAGTAGAGGGTAAATCAGCCCTTTGTGTGAGGGCAGGACACAAACAATACAAATGTAAAGTGTGAATGCCCTCTCCCTGTCCCAGCCCAGGAAGACCATCAGTATGCAGATGAATGCAGATGTAACCCATGTCACACCCAGCCCTTCCTGTGTTGTTGCTGCCTGTAGTTTGCACCAAGTGTAGCTGTCACCCAGGTCAGACATGGTTTGGAGTCAGGCTGCAAAGCACAAAGAGTCAAAAGCACAGAGAAATGTCCACTTTCTAAACGTGGCATTTCTAAAATAGTAATGTAAAATCCAACTACACCAGTAAGTAGGATTTATCACCACTATTCCATACGTACCAAACATGGCAACACCACTACTTTCTGATCAGGAATTACCACGTAAACATATATAAGGGAGTTTCCAATGCTAGCCTTTGAGAGGAGTAGGCCTCACAGCAGTGAGAAACAGAATAGGCTGTTTCTCACTATCAGGACATGCCACACAATAAAGGCACATGTCCTACCTTTTACTTACACAGCAGCCTGCCGATAGGGCTACCTAGAGCCTACCTTAGGGGTGATCTATGTGTAGTAAAAGGGGAGTTTAATGCTTGGCAAGTAGTCTTAAATGTCAAGTCACTGTGGCAGTAAACTGCACATGCAGGCGCTGCAGTGGCAGGCCTGAGACAGGATTGAAAGGCTACGTCAATGGGTGGCACAAGCAGTGCTGCTGGCCCACTAGTAGCATTTAATTTACAGGCCCTGGGTATATGGGATACCACTTTACAAGGGATTTACAAGTAAATCAAATATGCCAAAAAGGTGTAAACCACTCATACCATGTTTTAGGGGGAGAGCACATGCACTTAAGCACTAATTAGCAGTGGTAAAATGCCCAGAGTCCTGAAGCTAACAAAAAGAAGGTCAGAAAAAATAGGCGGAGGAAGGCAAAAAGTGTGGGGATAACCCTGCAGAAAGGGCCAGGTCCAACAGTCATATTCATTCAAGATAGTGTTTAACAATGTGCCTTGTTGAGTATGATCCATATGAAGACCTTCCATGTACGTGCAACGTTGAACCCTACTAGATGCTTCTACGGGGCTCTTGCAGAGATAAATATTAAAGTCACCTACAATGATAAGATTAACCGCTGCCTTTTTGATCCCCTCCAGCTTGCTCACGAAGGAACCCAGAATATGAAGGTTACACATATCAAGATAGGAGGCTTTGGCATTATAAAGATTCAGCAAAGTCATTTTCGATGTCCCTGCAAGAGAAAACGTTAAGGCCAGAAGAGTGGAAACACCCGTAGAGAGTTCTTCAATCCTTCCTTTGATTGCAAGGGATACAAAGATGACCAAGCTTCCTTTAGGTCTACCTGAATGGGATTCACATGCAGGAATAAAAAACGACTTGTATCCCTCCAGGAAAAAACTGTTGGTGGTGGCCCAGGTTTCCTGTAGACCGATCACCCTATATCTTCTAATAAAGTTTATCCAGTTCTCATCCTTGATTTTAGCTGCAAGCCCAGCAATATTCCAGCTTATAAGATTAAGCACCTTGGATTTAGATTCAAGTTGGCCTACATCGGGAGGCTTAGATGATACCTGGGTAATACTGCTGGATAAATCGTACACTTCAAGTCAGTCACAGACTTCAAGAGAACTCAAAGGGGCGTATCTGTTGGAGGTGTCTCATTGAAAAGGGGTAGGAGGTTCCCCACGCCGATCCTGGGCTTGAAATTTTGTCCTTTGATAAAATACAGATCCCAATGCCTCAGGCCTGTAGAAAAATCCCAATGAGAGGGCTAGTATGAAGGAGGAAATGCTGTTATTTGTCTATGGATGCAAGACCTCTCCTGGCAACTGTGGGTCTGTTAAAGTTTATTATCATGCAGTCCCCCACAAAGTTTCTGACATCTTTTCCAATCAAATTTACCTTTCTTACCAGGTTGATCCAATCTCCAATATGTGCCCCCCAGGGATTAATGCAGCCACAGCCAATGAGTAACCTTATTCTTTAATGGGGTACATCTTTCTGAGGTGAATGGTTAAAGTGGAGGCACGTTACCCAACACCACTACATATTGCGTATCCTCTGGAAGTAAATTAATAACAGCATAATTATTTAAGATTGGCAAACGCTCACTGTGAGAAGCTGGCTTAGTATATGGTGCACACTTATGTAAGTGGGCACCCTGCACTAATCCAGACAACCCTTATGGTTATTTTAGTGGTCTTAGACAACCTTAGAAAGCTCTGCAAGTGGTAGCTGTGGAGAGCAGCCTTCAGGCTTAGTCCAGAAGGAGTGAAAAGCAGCTTGTTTTACCAGAGCGTAATCGTATTGATATTGATTAACTGAAAAAGAACCACACAGTGTATTTATAAAAATATGTATTTATTGGAAGGCACTCACTAACACGTACACATATTTCCTGCCCGAAGATATACACAATGCACACAATACTTTGTAAATAAAACAGGTAAGTAGCACGAATACACAGTGGTCGCCAGGGGGAGACCAAACTATATACTAAAATAGGGGTATGCGAACTACGACTCAAGTCAAGACCATACCCAGAAGACGAAGAAGTGCTGGGGACCCAAGGAACCACCCGCGGTAAGTACCCAGGAACCCCACGGAGGCCATGTGAAGAGTGGGAACACGACCGCGTGCTCAATTCAAGTCAATGGGTAAGTCGCGGTTGCAATTTTAAAGAAGGAGGACCCTTCCCAGTGGACCCTGAAGAAACCCCGTGGAAGACAGAAGGTTGGACAGCCACCCCACCCACTCTATGTATCGTAATGTCTGATGCACTTACAACCTGGGAGAATGGACTCCGAAGGTTGTAGGGGTGTCCTGCTCATGCAGGCGCACCTTCACACTTAGAAGCGAGCACCCTGCCTTCAGGATTGAAAGGCCTGCCTTAGGGGTGACAGTGACCTCAGATATAGGGAAACCTATATCTGTCGTAAGTGGTGCTAGCACCAGCGTACACAGGCTGCAATGGCAGGCCTGTAGTCACAATTTGAGGGGTCTTTCATGGGTGGCATAAAACATGCTGCAGCCCATGGGAGACCCCTGGTGTACCTATGCCCTGGGTACCTCAATACCATATACTAGGGATTTATAATGGTACACCCGTAGCCAATCTGGGATGTACCTAAGTAATCACCATTACCAATTTAGGGGAGAAAGCACAGAGACTGGGGTCCTGATTAGCAGGATCCCAGTCAGACTAGTCAGAAAGCATCACAGCACCAGGCAAAAAGTGGGGGTAACCATGCAGAAGGATCCTACCTTCCTACACTCACGATTTGATTTAACAAAGTCCCTTGTTAATGAGCCCTGTAACATGCGCTGCAAGGACTTTCTGCTAGACTCAAACTCGCCAGGTCCGTGGGTAACAGAGGCAACTTTTCTGCCCTCAATGCATCGAGTAATGGGTCAGTCCTACTGAACAGTAACTGGCTGGAATAGAGGTCGCTGCATGGTAGCCTTATCAGTAGAACAGGCTCTCATGGAATCAAAGACCCCATCCTTAGCAGTAGCGAGTACAAGGGAAGTAGTAACCACTGAATGGGGGACAACTGTAGGTGCCATAGAGGGCAACATGGACATTTTTAGATTGATTAATTCAGATTAAATTGTGGTCAAGCATGCATAGATCGGCTGTAATTTTACATCCAGGACTCCAATAAATCTTTCATAAAAGATATCCAGTAAGTCCTCCGTCTCATCATTATGACTAGCAGCAGAATCCCTCAACATCTTTTTAGAGGTTACACACGGGCCCTTCGATTTGCTGCCCACGTCCACTCTCTTCTTTTTCCCTGTTGTGCCATTTCCCACCGAAGATACAACCTGTATTTCAGGTTCCAAGGGGACAGAAGCTACATACGACCTAGAAGTGTAAGAGTGAAGAGTGGGATTGGGCAAGCCCAAGTCCATCGAGGTCACAAGCCCCGTGCCAGGGGCATTGGCAGTTGCTCAGCAAGGGTCACAGGGGACGGGAGGAAAGGGAAAGGTGGCGCTCTGCAAACTCAATTTCTTTGCCAAGCACTCCCACCCAGGGAAGTATTAGTGTGGGGCTTGGATGTACTAGCAGGCGTTTTGCGCTTTCCCACTATGTAATAGGATAGATGTTGGGAGAGTCCTGTTCTTCTATTCAGTGTGCTTATGAGACTCATCAAGACAGGTGGGAGTGCATGGGCCCATTTCAATGAGATGGGGGCACGTGCTTTTGCTATCCTTGAGTTCAACATAACCTTGAACTGCTTAATGACTCCTGATGCTTCTGGTCTGTAGCAACAGGGACATTTCTGAGAAATCTTTAGAACAATACAGAGTAGCTTCATTATTTCATCCTTGAAGTTTGTCCCATGATCTGATTCTAACGAAAGTGACATTCCCAAGCTAAGGATCAGCTCCCTCAATAATAGTTTGGCTACAGTGAGGCTATCACATCTCCTAGTTAGGTATGCACACCAATCTTGAAAAGAGACACACTACCACTAACATGTAACTCAATCCATTAGAAACAGGCATGTTGACAAAGTTAAATTGCATGTAATTGAATGGGCCATCGGACATTCCTATGTGGGTCATGGTCAACAGTTTTCTTGTCGCCATTTAATTCCTAGTTTATAATTAATCATTGACATAAATTGTCACCCATGGACCTAAAATGTGGGTAAATCATTATTTTTGAAATGTGTGAATCATCCCAACATGAGTAGTTCCATTAAAGTGTTATGCTGTTGCATGCAAAATAGAATTTGGTAGCACAGGCCTATCATCATTTCAAACCAAGTTTCACTTGTATCTTTAATACATCCTCCTTTACCCATTTCTCTTTCTCATTTCAGGTGCTTCAGTTGGAGTTCTCTGAGCTCATTGAATGGCTGTACTGTTGTCAACAACATATTGGTTATGCGGTCTAGTCCGTTTTACATGGTTCTTCTAAACTGAATGACCTGGACTCGAGTGCAATATTTTGCCACCTTCTTGGCGTTATCTGTTGTTCGATGTGCCCATATTGTCACCACTCTTGTCTGCAGCACATTTCACAATAGAAATCTCTCTAGGTAACTGCAGTGTTTCAAGAAGATTCAGAATGAATATTACGTTATGGATGGGGCAACCATAACTGCCCAAAGTCATGTACCTCTCCAAAACCGTACTGGCTGTCAGTGTAGACTGTAACACTCAAATCATTAGTCACGGAACATGCTCTCATATAAGCGATACGTTTAGCTACTTGTGCTGAGGATACATGGCTCAAATAGGCTGCTTCCACAATGCCAGATGTGGTGCAAACTGCATATGTGGCTTAGTGCTCCATAAGGATCCTTTACACAAGATTCACCTACAAATATTGTCATATTGGCCACTTCGAGTGATACATCCAGTATGTCTGGTCTTAGTGCATATCTCTGAGACATCCACACGGTTGTGATCACATTTTTTTCTTCCTTATCTTTATGATCTGGAATTGTCAAAAGCGTTGATGGATTCAGAACATTGGGTCATCTGATGGAAATGTTTTCAGCTGCCAAGTTTGATTGTTCATTGTAAGAAATTGGATTACAGGTTGAGGGGCCTGGAAACCCCACTTCTTGTCAGGGTGAACCACAAAAATCACTAAATTAACCTGTGCTTAGCCCTATGGTAGCTTGGCACAAAAGCAGTCAAGCTTAACTTAGACTCAATGTGTTGTGGAGCACACAAACAGTAATAATGTGATATATTGCCTGTTGAAATGTAAACAGAATAGACCCTAAAACCACAAAGCATCAACTGTGGTAATCTGGTTGTGTCTGACCAGGACAAAGTCAGAGGTTCAGGTCGATTGCAATGGAGTTGGGGCAAATAAAGGACCAGGTTAGTCTGGCTGAGAGATGTACCATATGTTCTTGATGCGTGGCTTATCTTCTCTTGGAGTTGGTTCTAATCACAAGCTGACCGATGCTGCGATGCGAAGTCCTGCATCCAGTCGCGGCCCGTGCAGGTATGAGTGGTGGAGCGGTGGGCCGAGTGGGGGGGGGATTTCGACAGATGATGAAGAGAGAAAATTAATGATGTATTTCATTTCATCTTTATTCGATTTGAACACAAATCATAAAAGAGTGAGCACAATAAATCGTACGTAAAACATTTCCTAAAACATTTCATCCAGCTCCTACATAGGTATAAATACTATTTACATCAGTTTAATACAGACACGAGGGAGCACATCGAATAAATAATATCAATCTAAAACTAGGATATAAAACTACAGTCCCCTCGTGTGATTCTTGATTTCAAAGCACTTCTTAAAAAATTTACCACAGAAAAAGTGTAAAAACATCCGTTGCTAGTTTTAAAAACAACAGTGCTACCCGTGCCTGTCTGAATCTAGCCTTCCTCAACAGACCCTTCAAAAACCTTTTTCTTTGGTAACCATAGTAAGGGCAGAGGAGCACGAAGTGGAGGGTGTCCTGTGGAGACCTATCGTCGCAGCCACAGGGCCCTCTGTCTTCGTGTTTTAAAATAAAACCAGATGGTACCGCCAGAAGGTGGTGAAAAAGGTTTAATCTAAAGCGCAAATTAAAAATCTATCATGCGCACTCAGGATCATTGTCAAATAGGGTTCAATACCCAGAGAGGTTTTGGTTAGAACATGGTCTCTCACTGTCTGTTTAGCCAGTTCTACCTCTTCTCGTTGTGCTAAAGCAAATTTAATATATAAAGCTTTAATATCAACCTTATCCTTACACCTTATTGAGTTCGGTTTAATAAACAAATCAGGTCGCCCAGCATGTAAAAGGAGTCCCGAACATATTTTACCCAGGGAATTTTCAAAGCATGATCTAGTGAGAGGCAATCTTTCATAACCAACATTGTCAGGCCAGCCTCTTCATTTGACCAAATCTTAAGCCAAAATAGTAGGGGTTTCACTGCTACCGCATCTGAAATATACTTTACTCCCAACTCCTCATGCACAATGAATGCAGGGGTGCTTTGGGGGACTTTCAATAACCACTTCATATATTTATTCTCCACCTTTTGCAGGTTGGTGGGCTTGACAAATCCCCATACCTCACTCCCATACAGGAGATGATGTATTTAATTTTCCCTCGTGGTCGTCTGTCGATTCCCCCCCCCCCCCAACCTGGCCCCACCGCTCTTATCTGCACGGGACACGGCTGCCTGCATGGAGTCACATTATTCTGCGTTGGTTCTGTTGAAGAGCTGCAAAGGCTTCGATGCAAGGTCCTGCATCGAGTTGCGTCGCCCTACGTCTGTTCTGATGTGGAGCTGTGAGGGGCTGCAATGTGGGTCTGCGTAAGTTCCATCATGCTACATTGTCATACGGTTCATACTTTCTCAGTAAAAACTGTCAGTTTTTGGACAACATAAATGTCAAAAACGTGCAAGACTGATTCTACGCACACCATCAGGATATGTTGGCCTGAGTACGGGCTAGCTCACAGTGCACCATCTGTACCCCTAACCTAGCAAGGTAACAGGTGGTATGTGCAACCTCATAACATGACAGCTGTGACTCTCCAAGGAAATTGTGGAAACAGATCTAGAACCCCTTTCATTTGGTAACTCAGGCATGTCCATGGAGAGACACAAGAAATACTCGAATTGGCATTTCAATATTTATTGAAGCAATATGATTCTTGGGTAAAATATGTGTGCTACAATAATCAATATAAGGAAGCAGAATAGATTAATCAGCATCACGAGAATGGTAAAGAAAATGAACAATTCAACCATTGTGTTGTTACTTAGAGTATATGCTTGCATATAAGCACAGTTATATTTGTGCTCCTCCCTAAAACTCCCTATCCTAGTGTACCTAGAGTGGGTGAATCTGCCATATCCCTGTAGGGTGTTCTAACTCTCCAGTTACCTGTGGGTATGTTTCATCTGTAGGGCTGGGCACCATCCTTCTCAGGAGGTAAACAGAATTCAGCAGGGCTGGACATCCTGCATGGGGCAACTTCGACAGTGTCAGTGAAATGCTCCTCTCCCTAGGCACAGAAGTGATGTCATTTATATAATAAACTTCACCCATGTTGCTATGCTGAAGTCCCAGTCAGGCAGCCATTATTGATTCTATCCTGACAAAGCTGCTGCCGAGTGAACTATAATAAACAACATCATTTTACGCATTGAACTTTAGCTTTCATACAGAATGTTCAATGCTCAGATAATATGCCTACGAACATGGTTAAATGTAAGCAAAGTTATTTCATGGAACATTATCCATACAAGCAAATGTGTGTCAAACGTCAACGTTCAGAAAAAGATGTCAACTTTAAATGTGAGCACGTAAAATGTTGGTATTCCTGCCCGGGCCTAGTGTGACCACATGACAGCGTTAGTTCTGGTGAGGCCTCCGATCAGGAGCTGCGAGGGGCTGCGATGTGAGGTCCTGCATAGAGTTGCATCATGCTGCATCAGATTTGATGGAGCCCACAGTTAGGCAGGGAGGAGCACACTCTGATGCCAGCCAAAGGGCCAGGGCCAGGGTAGGCAACTCTTGGAGATCAGGGGCTCACTACAGACAGAGGCCAGCAGCAGAGCTCAGACAGGCCCAGTTGCGTGTTTAGGGAGGTCCAGTGCAGCAGGTTTGATGGCCAGGTGCAGGGAGGCCTCTTGTTGTGCCCATGTAGCTCACACAGGAGGTTAACCACCTGCCCCTAGGAGTCACTCTGTTTTTTTTTTTTTTTTAAACATACAAACCAAACGACAAAAAGAAAATTACATACAATATAAATTATACATCGCAAAGAAGAATTCCTTCAAGAAATTGTCCAGTTACCATAAATCAAAAACAAACACAAAAACTAATTTCAAACTAAACTCAACGAAAAGAAGGAAAGGATTATTTACGATCACAGTGATTGTGAGATATCATTACACAGTATCACATACATGAGGCCGCAGCAAGCAATTACAATCAGAGACTGGTGAGATCTTACATATCTGCTTTGTCCTATGTGTGTAATTAGTTGTGTGATAGGCCCTTAAGTCTGAGCTTCGATGTAGTTATTGTACAAACTCCAGACGTTTTTCGGGCGGCTTCTAGGGGGGAGCAGTTCGCTATACGCTTCTGTTTGTGTATTACAAAATACCATATCTCTAGACCATTGGGAAAGAGAGGGTGGAGGACCACATGACCAATGCATAGCTACTACTCTTTTTGCGACCAAAAGTCCCATGTCGACCAGGCGTCTGAGGTTTTTCCTCAATTTTTCAGAGTAGCCCAATATGGCTAATAGCAGATCAGGGCTTATCGTTTCTTTTGTGATATCGCTTAATTTAGCAAACACTTGTGACCAGAAGCTAGCAATAGGGGGACAAAGCCATGCTAAATGTATGAAGTCTGCTTCACTCGCTCCACACCTCTCGCAGTTATTTGTTTCACGCAATCCAATTCTGTGTAGCCGGACAGGTGTGTGGTAAATTCGGTTGAGGAATTTGAATTGTATGAGGCGGTGTCTGCCATTAAGGGAAATGCGCTTAGTCGACTCACAGCAATTTTGCCACATGTCATCATCTATAGTAAGTTCCAGGTCAGCCTGCCAGTCTAATCTAGCTTTGACGTAGTGGTTGCGACGTAATTCCTGAGTCTTCCTATATATATGTGAGACCAGTCTGTTTGGGGAGTCAGTGCGAAGCATGGTAGAGAAAGGAAGTACCTCTGGAGGTTCTAGCAGCTCATCCCCAAGCAGATCGCGCAGTGCACTTCTAGCCCTAAAATAATGGAATGGTGTTAGGGGGGTAGGTGGTGGTTCATTCGGCACCAGTTCATTCCAATCTTTCCCCTGCCCGTCACGGAAGAAGGAGCCGATAGTGTCTATTCCTAATGTATGCAGGGCCTCTACCATTTCTGGTGTGGTGAGGACTGGGAGCCACGTGCACCATGTAGTGGGGGTAAGGTGGGAGTATAGTATGGAAAGCGCTTGGCGATTAAGGAGGTTTTGCCAAGCATGCGTAGTAGCATTGATCGAATCAAGAATTCCGGTGCTGCGACGTGCAACACGGAACAATGCAGATACTAAATGGGCAGGAGACAGCGCGATTCGTTCTATGTGTAGATGAGAGGGGGGGGTGTCTGTTGATGTAGCCAATAGTAGGCGTGAGAGGCTTGGGCGGCCCAATAGTAGAGGTCTAGGTCTAGGTCTGGGGCGCCCAGACCTCCCATTGAGTATGGGAGAGTGAGGAGTTCCCAACTGGCACGTGGCTGCTTATCAGCCCAGGCCAGCTTTATTTGCAACGTTTTGAGGTGTTTGAAAAAGTGCGCCGGGAGTACAATTGGAATATTGACAAACAGAAAAAGGAATCTGGGGACGACCACCATTTTCATGATGGAGATTCTGCCTAGAAGTGAAAGGGGAAGGCGAATCCAACTAGTAATGTCGTCTTCTAATTTAGCGATGGCTCTGCCATAATTCTCCTTGAACACTAATTCGGAGTTTGTGTGTATCTGGATTCCCAGGTATCGTATCGGGTCTGTGGACCACATCAAGGGAAAATCAAGGTCTTCAGGAAGCGTCGCAGGGGTGAGGGGAAATATAATGGATTTCGCCCAGTTAATTTTCAGTCCTGAAAATTCTCCAAATTTCACCATTTCCCGTAGTACTAGGGACAAGTTCTGAGCTGGGTCTCGAATGTATAGGAGAGTATCATCCGCATAAGATGAAACTATAAGGTTATACCCAGGAAATCGAATCCCTCTATGGCTATGGTATTCTCTTAGCGCGCAGGCCAACGGCTCTGCAACAAGGGCGTATAGGAGCGGAGAAAGCGGGCAGCCCTGGCGAGTACCCCTAGAAATTGACAAAGGAGCGGTAACTGCATTGCCCACCCGCTGCGGGGGCCGTGTAAAGGGTGGTGACCAGGCGTAGGAAGAGGGGTCCCAGTTCCATGCACTCCAGAATTAGTAACATGAACTTCCACTCCACCGAGTCGAAAGCTTTTTCAGCATCTAAAAAGATCACTGCGACTTTAGTGTCCTGCTTTGTGTGTTGAATTGCTCCGAATACGGTGCGAAGGTTGTGTGTAAGTGTGCGTCCCGGGACGAATCCTGCCTGTTCCGGCCCAACAAGAGAGGGCATAAGAGGGGACAAGCGGTTCGCCAATATTTTAGCAAAAGTTTTCGTGTCCACGTTCAGTAGAGAGAGTGGTTGGTAAGAGGAGCAGTCATGGGGGGATTTCCCAGGTTTTAGGATAACGACCAGGAGGGCCTCCCGCATCGTGGGGGGCATGGAGCCACATTCAGCTATCTCTTCAAACAATGTTATTAAGTGAGGGGTGAGTAAATCTTTGAATTCTTTATAAAACCCACCGTTAGCCCATCCTGCCCTGGAGCTCCTCCGGAGCGCATTGTAGTCAGAGCATCGTGTATCTCCCACGCCTCTAGTGGTCTCATCAAATATGCTCTGTGCTCATCTAACAACCAGGGTAGTTTTATATATTCTAGATATGCCAACATGTCAGAATCAGTGTCATGGGACCTTGATTTGTACAAGTCTGCATAGTAAGCCCTAAAACATTCAGCGACTTTGTCAGGGTCAACAATCCGCTCATCAGTGTCCGAGGCTATTTCTATGGGCTGGGCAGCAGTTCGGCGCCCCCTCATAAGGTTCGCCAGGGCAGCGCCAGGACGCTCACCCTCACCGTATGTTCTTGCTACTGCATATTTACCCAGGAGCTTAACCTCTCTATCCGCCTCTAAGTGGTATTCCTCCAAAGTGGACTTGAGAGCTTCAGACAGGTGGGTATCGCTCGTTTCCGATATTTCTCTTTCTAGTCTTGCCAGGTTTTGCTCTAGTAGGGCCAGCCTGCCCCTGATCGACTTCAGCACTCCAGAGTGTTTGGAAATAGCGATGCCACGTATATAGACCTTAAAAGTCTCTCAGATCGTGGCAAAGTGAGAAACTGAAACCACGTTGGTAGCGAAAAAGGTCTCTATCGCCTCTAGCATTTCCGCTTTAAAAACCTCGTCGAGTAATGCATATGGGAGGAAGCGCCAGGTGAATGGGGGGGTCGCTTGATAGGGGATGCCAGTGTGAGTAATACGGGGGAGTGATCTGAGTAAGTGCGTGGGAAGACCTCGCAACTCCGGATACCAGGTCTAAGTGATCCCGCTAAAAACCAATAGTCAATTCTGGTATGTAAATTGTGCGGGGCAGAATAGTGCGTGAAGACTCCCCTCTCAGACAAGCGAGAGCGCCAGATGTCTATTAGTCCTAGCTCTGTCATGGCATCCATAATGGCCTCAGCAGCAATAGAGCGGCACCGTGGTGGACCCCCGGAGCGGTCTAAATCTGGATTTAAAACACAGTTATAATCGCCCCCCCCATATCTGTGGTAGATCGGGCAATTTGCGAACTAGGACCAGAAGATCTTGGAAAAATTGCGGGCAATCGTGATTAGGGCCATACACATTAATCAGTATACATTCCATGCCTCTCCCCTTACATTTGGATATGACATATCTACCGTCAACATCAGTATGCAATTCCTCTAGAGTGAGTTGAGCCTTGGGGTTAATCCAGGTTAGGACTCCCCGAGCATGTGTGGTGAAGCCCGCAGCATGGAAAGTGCCACGAATCCTACCTCGGGTCAGCGGAAGGTTTGCTACTGGAAGGTGCGTTTCCTGTAGTAGCGCTGCATCAATGTTATGCCTAGTGAGATACGACATAACCTTTCTAATTTTGCTTTGGTCATTGAGCCCCGTGATGTTCCAGGACAAGGGCCTCAACCTATCTTCCATGCTTTATAGGAGAAAGGAAAGAAAATCACAGCTATGGTGTCCATTCGTTCCCTAATTATAGTGCTTACGGCCAGTTTTCGGCGTCTTGCACTGCTCGTTATGTGTACCATATACAGAAGCAACATCGTGATCCAAAAAAGCCAAACCATTAAAATCAAACACAAAATCTCAAAAATCCCCCCATCCCCCCTCCCACGCCATGCTAACCCAATTTGAGCACAGTCAGTGTCCCCCCCCCTCTCCCCCTCCCTTAGAAAAAAGTGGCAACCAGCCATGTAGTGTGTAACACGCGGGGGCGGATGTTACCTAAGCACTACGAATAACCATCAGCATTAATCCACACTATAATGAACGTGTTAAGACAATCGGACCTATTTAAGGAAATAACAGAACTTGCAAGCAATTAAACGAAGAAATGCAGTCAACCATAAATAATTGGGAAAGATATCCGCATAGAGCAGGACCCGCATATACACTAGTGTCTATGTTGGTTATTCATACAGGAAGCGAACATCCCCCCAACTGTATAAAGTCCACGAATACTTGCAAGAGTTCTGGGCAGCTACGTGGCTCCGCAGGTGACCCGCAGGATCCAAAGGGTGCCAGGGCCCCAAAAACACCGCAAACTCGGGCTCCAGTGAAACAAAAAGGCATGTAGTAAGTGTCATATTGTCGGGCCCCAGGAGAGGGTCCCCTCAGGTCTTATGTCTTAGTCATTATCATCTAGACGGCCCTCCGGTGGACCATCTGCCGTATCGGGTAACCTCTCCTCCACCGCATCCCGTTTCGCCCGTTTGGAGAATTCCTTGAGTGCCTTCTGCAGTGCTTTCGGGTCTGAGAAGATTCGGGATGAGCCGTCCAGGGTGACTCTTAATCTGGCCGGATATAGCATGGCATAGGTGATATTTTGATCCCGGAGTTGTCGTTTGAGGGTATTAAATTGACGTCTCTCTTCCTGTACTTTTACTGTGAAATCTGGATAGAGCGAGATCGCTGAGCCCTCATATTGAAGCTCACCCAATTCTCTGGCACGTCGCAGGGCTGAGTCCCTATCCCGGTAATTCAGCAATTTGGCTATCATCGGGCGTGGAGGTGCACCGAGGGCGGGCGCAGTCCCAGCGATCGCTGGGCTCTTTCAACCACAAAAATGTCCGAGAAGGTATCGCGGCCCAGTAAGGTGGTGAGGAGTTTTTCTATGAATTGTTCCACGTTGCCTATTGAGGTAGACTCTGGAAGGCCCGTGATACGAATGTTGCTCCGACGGGAGCGGGCTTCCAAGTCCTCTGCCTTGTCCTGGAGCGACGTGAGAGCCTTGACCATTTGTTTTTGTATCGAGTCTGTTTCGGACTGAGCCTCCTCGACCTCCGTGATTCTGCGCTCTGACATATCTATCCGTTCCGCTTGCTTATCTAACCGTTCCGTCATCCTGTCCATATGAAAGACCAGAGAGTCAATTTTCCCATCAATCACCAACAGGCTTTTCTGTAACGCTGCAAACATTTGTTTGACCTCGCCTGGTTCTTCCACCGAGTTATCTGCTTGGGCGTCTGTGGAACGGGCCCCCCACGTCTCTCTAGTTCTAGATCGCTTTGAGTCAAACAGGAGCTTTGTCTGCATTTTATCGACTTCGCCCATGGTGCAGGCCGCTTGAGGGGGAGGGGAGTAGCGTTGCTTTTGGAACGGTAGTGACGGGGTATAGCGGACCGGCGCGGTAGCAGTCCACGGCGCCAAGGTTCACTATTCACGTGTCGTCTGGCCTCAGCGGTCCAGTTGCATAAATCACACCTAGGAGAGATCTTTTATTGAGGTGCGTAGTGCTGTAGGCGTCTTTGCGTGACAGGTGAAAAAATGGCGACTGGGCCAAGGTGGTTAGGGTCTCTCCGTGGGGGCTAGGAGCCTGGCGTGTTGTGCTAAGCAATGCCGGCAAAGTCCTCCCCCAGTAGAAGTACCTCCGGAGGGCCGCTGTGCGCAAGAATCTGTCTCTGTAGCCAAAGATGGGTCTCCTCTGTGACAGTATACAGATGAGGAAAGTGAAAACCCCGCCGCAGGAGAGCGATTGGCGGGGCAGAGTTCGTTAAGGTGCAGCGTCCTCAGCCACTGGATCCTGAAAAGGTGTATATCCTCAACTCATTGGCGTCCCAAACTTGGACCCTCAGGCCTTCTCTCAGCGGCTGGGAGTGTATTGCCCCGGCACTTCAGGCCGTGTCAGGCCTTCCACCTCCCAAACGGGCCCCCCCCAACAGGGCGGTAGGCCCCGGCCAGAGCAATCTCCTCCCAATGGGGTAGCGGCGTCTCCCCTGTTCGCTGCAGCAAGGGCGCAGGTCTGTTTTCGGGCTACGAGGGATCCCCAGGCCAAGCAGGCTGCCGCGACTGGTAGGCAGAGGAGGGTCTCCCAGGCCAAGGGAGCAAGGCGCTTCAGCTGCAGTGCGCGAGTGGGGCAGGCAAGGAGGCGTTGTTGATAGAGTGCCAAAGGGCGCAGTTCTCCGGGAGGTCCAGCGTGGGAGTCTACCAATCCCAAGCACCACAAAAATATTATTTTATTTTTAAGTGTCAATACAGTTGTTTTCATTTTACCTTGATTATTGGGAATTGAACATTACTGTATTACACAAATGGAAAAATTGTATGTAAGAGCAATGCAAAAATACACCTTCAGCAATTGTCAACACACAATTCATAGTAAGACAATTTTAAAAGTTGCTCACCTTAGATTCCAACAACAACAACTGAGTCATTTGGCTTTGTGGGGGAGTCGGAGCAGCAAAGAAGGAACGATGGGGTTCAAGACGGAAACAGAAGTGGAAAACAGTAAAAAAAAAGGTAAGTTTTTACCTCATTTCCTTTGATTCTGCCTACTCAAAGTAGGAGGTATTCCCACCACAGTTGCCTCAACAGAAAGGCAAATTGTGATTAGCTCGGGCAACTTGGCTGGACCACAGCCAAAAGCCGCTTCTGCCTATGACGCCATTGAAGCAGGTGAGAATTCCTGGCGGAGTCAGCGGGACTCTGGTGGACTTTCCCCCATGGATCCGGCAACATCTAAATAGAGCGAGCGGACCGCCAAGTAGACGGGCGGTGAATCTGTCGAGAAAGTGATACCGGGACCATTACCACCAAGATCTAAATTAGGCCCTAAGTCTAAACAGCATATCTCTTATCTGCTCCCAATCCAAAGTTAGTAGTTATTAAATATAATAAGGTAACCCAGTGTTAGCCAAGGGGAGAGATAGGCCTTACAGTAGTGAAAAAACAACTATAGGAGTTTTTCACCACCAGGACATGGTAAACCTAAACCCACTTGTCCTACTTTTTTAAATAGCATGCACCCTGTCCTATGAGTCAATAGGGCTTACCTTAGGGGTGACTTATACGGTTTATAAAGGAAGGTTTAGGTCTGGTAAAAGGTTTATTTTGCCAGGTCGAAATGATCTACGGGCTGCAAGGGCAGGCCTGAGACGTATTTTAGAATGCTACTTTAGTGGGTGGCTCAATGAGTGCTGCAAGCCTTCTAGTAGCATTTAGTTTGCAGGTCCTGTGCACATGTAGTAGGATATACTAGGGACTTATAAGTACTAATTTACCATGTTTTAGAGAGAGAGCACAAAACACTTTACCACTGATTAGCAGAGAACAAGTTCAGAAGTCCCAATGCCAACTAAAATGAGTTCAGAACAGAGCAACAGAAGGCAAACATCTGGGGGAGACCCTGCAAAAAAGGCCAGATCCAATATTTATATTTTGTCAAACTGCTGTTTCTCATAAGTTGAGTTGAGAAACAACTCAACTGAAAGTCCTCACATCGGTAAAGACTTGATCAGTGCAGATGTCGTCTCCTCATACCTCACACAGAGAGTCCACTAAACAGGGCTCCCCACTGGACCATGCTCCCTCCAATGCTCTCGTCTTCCTCACTGGGAACAATGGTCTTGGCAAGCAGACAGGTAAAGATGCTCCAGACTCCAGGGCAGGTGGCATTGGATTCCCTGGGTGATGTGCCCTCACCCAGCAAGGAGTCCAGCAGGCCTTGGCCCCCAGTCCTGGTCACAGACGTCTTGCAGAGCTTCCCTCCTTACACAGCCTGTAAGGCTGGCTGCTTGGCAGATGACAATTTTTGAGGTCTGAACCTCCCCTTCTTATAGTCCATTTCAAGACACTAAATATGATTTAGAGTCTGAGTCTTTCATGTTTTATGCAGGAAATCTGCATACTCCCCTGCTCCTTCTTCCTCTTGAAAAGTAGTTTGTCACAACAGGGATGTCTCCAAAGCTGATAGTCCACCAACACAGGCCATGGGAGTGACTAGAGTTCACACCTGGATATCAGCCACAGTGATATGTGCATCAAAAGTTTAGCCTAGGACTCCCAGCCCTACTCTTTATGATTCTCTTATCAGCCCCATCTCCTTCTTTAGATATGCCTAGGTCCCTTCCTTGTGACCTCTCACTGAATCAAAGAGCACCCCTTGAAGTTTATGAGAGAGGATCGGTCCTCCCCTCCCCACTGTGTGTCCCCCCCAGCTTACAGGAATGCAGCAATCCACAAATCTGTCTGGGGGGGGGGGGGGAGTCTCTCTACTCCTTGCCTCGCTATGCTGGCCTAGATCTCACACAATGGAATCCGGTGCATGTATACAGTATACATGCACTGGACAGTACTGTAACCTCCATGTACTGTACCATTCAGAGGCACACATACATCTAGCGCTTGTATTTAACATGCACACCCAGCATTTTATCCTTTATGTACTGTACCGCTCACAGGCACACACACTCAGCACACACTTCACACTTCATGTATTCTGCCACTCACAGGTACACATACACCCAGCACTTGCACTTATCCTGCACCCACCACACAGCCCTACTTCCTTCAGGTAGTGTACCACTCTCAGGCAAATGCACCACCAGAACAAGCATACACCAGGCAGGCACTTCTCAGTTCGGCATTGTCCCTGTGTGGTACCCTCCACAGGTATACATACACCCGGCACAGATACACCACTACTGTGCTCCACAGTACTTCACACCAACTTGATTTAGCCAATGGTGAGTTAAGCACACAGCAGTGGAACTTTAAAAAGGGAGTAAGCCTGTAGGCCTCACTCCAGTGGCACGGTTTAAAAAGAACCTGTTCAATGTTACTGATCATTACAGTGTATGCTGCCACCACCGTGCTCATGTTTCTTAACTCCTGGTGAAGGCAATAGCCTACCATCACTATGAGGGTAGCACTTTGAGCAACCCTCCCAGTCCAACAAGACCACAATTTGAGAGACACGCCTATGTCATACAGCACACACATGATCTGTTTGCCTATGACAACAAAAAATCTGCATTGGGAATCCAGACATCAGTATATTTGGGCACTCAGTACAGGGGTGCACATCCATTTCCATTTAGAGGACTTTTCTCTCCCAACAGGCGCCCCTCCCAGATCAGAACACCCTGAACCAGCTCCTAAACTGTAGAAGCTGGGTGGTCAGGTCTGTAAAACTGGCGAGAAAGTCCATCAGCTTTCCCGTGGCTCAATCTGGCTCTGTGCTCCACCACCAGCAAAGAAATAAACCATCTCAGCAACTTGGGATTCTCTCCCTTTATAGCCATCAACTATTTCAGTGGCTTATGATCCGTTTGCACTGCAAAATTAGTGCCAAACAAATAAGGGCGTAACTTACGCAAGGCCCACACTATGGCAAAGCACTCCTTAATAGCCCCTCAGTTCTCTTCTCTGGGTAGTAATCTCCTGCTAATAAAGGCTACTGGGCGCTCTCTACCATTGTCATCCAGTTGAGCTAACACCGCTCCAACTCCTTTGTCAGAGGCATCCGTCTCTATACTGAAAGGCCAGCTGTATTCAGGTGCTTTCAATACCGGTGCAGTGTATAGTGCCATCTTCAGTTCCTCAAATGCTTTTAGACAGAGTCCAAAGCAGTCAATGGGGCAACTATAGTCCCATAGTTTGCCAAAAAGTTACTGTAATACCTGGTGAGTCCTAAAAAGGCCATCACTTCAGTTTGGATAGTTTCCCACTTTTTGACATGGTCACACCCACTTTTTGCCTGGTATTTGATGCGATTTTTACATAAGTGCACTGGGTTTCTGCTATCCAGGTCCCTAGTGCCAAATCTCTTTCCCTAAAACTGAACAATTGGTCCCCAATTGGGAATACCTTTAGCTTTCTCTATAAGTCCCTATTCAATGGTACCCCAGGTACCTAGGGCACAGGGTACTAAAGAGGGTCCCTAGGGGCTGGAACTTGTATTGTGCCACCCTAAGGCATCCCTCAGCACACTCACGAACACTGCCATTGTAGGCTGCATGATTTAGTGCAGAGAAAAGTGAAGCCACAACATTGCACACCCCCTGTGCTATGCCTGCAGACACTGCACGCAGAATAGGTAAGTCACTCCTACAGCAGGCTTTACAGCCCTAAGGCAGGGTGCACTATACTACATTTGAGGACATATCTGCATGAGCAGATATGCCCCTGTGATGTCTAAGTCGATTCTTAGATATGACAAGTGAACAGGGAAGCCATTTTACATACATGTGCTGGACACTGTTACGAGTTCCCCAGCTACATGATGGCTTCACTGAAAATAGAGCTGTCTGGTATCAAACATCTCGTATTAATAAACCCACACTGATTCCAGTGATGGAATTATTAATACATGCACCCAGAGGGCACCTTAGAGGTGCCCCCTGAAAACCTAACAACTACTAGTGTACAGGCTGACTGGTGTTGACCAGCCTGCCACCACAGACAGGTTTTTGACCCCCTGCAGGTGAGAGCCCACGCTCTCTGAGGGCAAAAACACTGCCTGCTCCAGCCGGAGATGTTGTCACCTCCTCCAAGCAGGATGGCTAAGTAATCAGCATATCAAGGCAGGAAGCTTCTAAGGCATCTGCTGCCTTTGATATGCAACCCAAGGCTTCCCAGAGAAAGAGGAAATGCCACCCCCTGCCCCTGGCCCATTTGGCACCAGGACAGGTGGGAAAATTAGCTAGTTCGGAGGCGTGTGTTCCATCAGGCTAGTTCCACCCCTATGGTGGTCTACCTTATGTGATTACGTTACTTAGATTTCCATCATCTTGGTTTTGGTAGAATCAGGCTCTCTGGATCAGGGTTATCCCCACTTCCCACAGGAAGTGGTCATATGGGGGTGTACTCACCCTAAAGGTAAGTAGCCCATTGGCTAGTACCTGTCACTCCCTTTAACACCTCTAAAATGAGTATTTAGGAAGCACCCCTGATGCCAAGAGCTTTAATTCGATAGATCCAGAAGAAGAGGACAAAGAAGAACTGCGAGATAACGAGAACTGAAGACTACTGTGGACTTTTGGCAACAAACCATGCCTGCCTGTCTCAACAATAATGACTGAGTGACTTGGCCTGTAGCAGAGCAACTACCAAGAACCCCAGTAGAATGCCAGCTCTTCTCAAATTACCAGCAATCTCCCTTCGAGTAGAGGAATAACTCCCCTGCAGTCCGCAGGCACCGAAGAAGCAGAGTCTTTTTCACTGAGTTGCCGCTTCCTGGCCAGCCCAACACAGCAGCTCCGCAGGAAGAGGTACCTGTGCCCTGAAGGCCAGACTGAACGACACCAGGACCAACAGGAGCCGCACAGGGCCAATACCGGGATACTGGGGGAAACATCCATTACAACGCAGTCATTACAACGACCTACCTTTACAACGCAACTGTTACAACGCAACTGCCTTTACATCGCATGCCATACAATGCATGCCATTACAACGCATGTCACTACAACGCATGCCATCACAATGCATACCATTACAACGCATGCCATTACAACACATTATAAGGTAAGTAATGGAGATTTTTTAAGTTTTAGGGTGGGTAAGGGTTTTGGGGTGGATGGGAATAGTAATTTCTACCCCTACACTATCCAACACTTAGTAATTTTAACCCCTACACTATCCAACACTTACCCTACTGTTGCACTCACTGGAGTGAGAATAGTAAGTTTTACCCCTACACTATCCAACACTTACCCACTTGGTATGCGTTGTAATGGTAGTTTTTAAAAATGCGTTGTAATGGCATGCGTTGTAAAATCATGCGATGTAATGGTAGTTGCGATGTAAAAACTGCGTTGTAAAAGCATGCATTGTAATTGCATGCGTTGTAACGTCATATATTCGATACTGGACTCCTTGCAGCAACCAAGGCCTATTGAAGTCCAGACAGGAGTCTAAGAGCACCGAGACCGAGCAGCCATCGAGGGATGTCAGCACCGCAGAGACCCACCTCTAGAGTGGCCCAGCTGTCCTAATTTTGCACCCTCAACCGGAGAGATCAACAACTGCAAGGCCCGAGGATGCACAGAGCTCAGTCGGCCTTTCCTCTCTGCACCCGGGCGCTTCAGCCCGGGTATCGACGACCCGGCTGTGCCCCATTGTTCCCAGGACCCATGTTACCCGAGCCCCCTGTTGGGAGCTCCCAGACCTGTCCCCAGGTCCCCCTCTGCAGCCTGTTTCTAGGTGCCCCCCTTCTTTCCACCGGCATAGCGTGCAAAGCTACCAACCCGACCCGCACCTCTGCACCCGGACACCCCAGGGCAGGTAATGAATAACTGTTGTTGGTACTTTGGACCTTGGTTCCCTACAACTCTAAGTCCTGAAGGAGGCCCCCAGAAACTGACCGTAAATAACTGTATGCAACATATGCCTTTTCTCCCATAGGGAAGCATTGCTGCATAAAAACGCATTTAAGTGACCTGTTTACTTACCTGTGAAATTCAATATTTTAAAAAGTACTTACCTGATAACGATGTTCTTGGTATCAAAATTTATATAAAAATATGACTTATTTTTCTAAATTGGTCTCGTATTTATTCTTGAGTGTGTGTCTCATTTATTGCATCTGTGAGTACAACAGATGCTTAGCACTACCCTCTGATAAGCCTAAACTGCCCGCCCACACTTCCACAAAAGAGAGCATTTATTGTTATCATTTTTGCCTCTGTAAACCAATAAGGGTGGGCTGGACTCTTTACATAGTATACCTCTTTTTAGTCAACTATATAAAGAGCCAGCTTCCAACAGCACTTTCCACTCCTTTATCTGAATCTTGGCATCCAACGGGCAAAACTTCCTGTTCCACACCTCATGCTCAAGGTAGACTACAGAGGACTGTCCCACTTGACAGTTGGTTGCCTTGATGGTCAGTTTTGCCTCCTGTATCTTCGCCAACACTTGTCCTAGGTGTCTCATGTGCTCCTTTCCTTGAATTGCTGAATACTGCAGTGTAAACCAAGTAAACCACACAGAGCTCTTCCAGCCCTGCAAGAACATGATTCACCAGATGCTGAAAAGTGGCAGGAGCATTCTTCAACCCAAAGGGCATAACCTTGAACTAATACAACCCCTCTGGTATGGAGAATGCTGTTTTTTCCTTGCCATTTGGTACCAAAGAGATCTGCCAGTATCCACTGGTCAGATCTAAGGTACTCAAGTACTTTGTAGCACCTAACCGATCCACAAGATCATCCGCTCTTGAGACTTGATGGGCATCGGTCTTGGTTACTTCATTGAGGGCTCGGTAGTCCACACAGAGCCGCAAGTCAGTAGACCCTTACTTTGGTGCTCAAACCAGTGGACTAGACCAAGAACAACGACTTTTCTCAATGACCCCCAGGTCCAACATTTTGGCAACTTCCACCTTAATACATCCCTGAACCCGGTCAGACATTCTGTACATTCTGCCCTTCTCTAGCAGATTGTCACCTGTGTCTATTTCATGCACACAGACAGGTGTCATCCCTGGACTCACTGAGAAGAGGTTGGCAAACTATCTCAACACCTCTCTATAGTCCCTCTTCTGCTTCGGTGTTAACTCAGGGGCTAACTGAAACCCTTTCATAGTGCCATCCTTTATGTTCCTATGCAGCAGGTCAGGAAGAGGCTCACTGTCTTTCTCTAAATTTTCTGCCATCGTCACAACAGTTACTGTGTAACCTCTTCGGAGGTAAGGCTCCAGCCTGTTGACATGGAACTTCCTCTTTGGTTTCCTTGTAGCACCTGTGTCCACCAGGTAGTTTAGTTCAGAAACCTTCTGAACTACCTTGTATGGCCCTCACCATTTGTCCTCTAAAGCCCTAGTACAAATAGGCTTTAGCACCAACATCTCTTGACCTTCTTGATACCCATTCAGCTTAGCTTTCTGGTCATACCATTCCTTCATTAGCGTTTGGCTGACCTGAAGGTTTTCTTTTGCTTGACTCATGTATTGTGCCATCAATTTCTTTAGGCCAGTCACATAGTCCCATAGTCCACCACATCCTTCTGTGGAGACTGAGGTTCCTTCTTACCCTAAGTTGACTGGACCCTGCGTTGGGTGTCCAGACGGTTGTATGACGGAATCACACATGCGATTATATCTCATGCCTTAAAAACATGGTCTTTACTACAACCGCGCCTTTACAGTGCATGCCTTTACCACGCATGCCTTTTCAACGAATTTCGTTGCAAAGGCATGATTGATAAGGGCATATGTGTGGTAAAGATTAAACCCCAACCGCCGAAACTGAGCCCTAAAACCTGGCCCCCAGCCCTACAAACGACTCCGCCCCAACCCTAAAACTACCCAAACCTCCTCACTGAGCCCTAAAACCAGACCCCAGGCATAAAAACTGCCGACCCTCCCCTCTCCCTGAGCCATTAAACCCAGTCCCCAGCCCTAAAAACTACCCTGACCCCAGCCCCTGCCCTGAGCCTTAAAACCAGCCCCAGCCCTAAAAACTACCCCAACCCCCCCCCCCGCCCTGAGCCCTAAAACCTGGCACCCAGCCCTACTTACCAAGCCGTGTCCCAATCATTTCTGTCCCGATACTTCCTGTTCCTCCTTCCATTCTCCCGCCCATCTGCTCTGAATCTAGAGCGCTGACTGCCTTTAACATGCATATACTTGGTAAAGGCATATGCGTGTTAAAGGCAAGCCACCCGCGCTGTAAATGCTGTTCCCCGACCAGACAGAAGCTCATAGGGATTGAACCCACCCCCTTCTGTGGAATCTCTTGGTAGGCAAACAAGAGACATGGCAGGAGAAGATCCCACTTCCTCCCAAAGTTTTCTAGGAGAGTTCCCATCATGCTCTTCAGTGTCTTGTTAAACCGCTCCACCAAACCATTGGTTTGTGGGTGGGATGCTGTGGAGAAGTGATATGTCACACCACCACGATCCCACATCACTCTCATGTAAGAAGGGATGAAGTTGGTTCTCTGATCAGAAATTATTGTCCTTGGAAATCCGATCCTAGAAAAGATCCCCAGGAGAGCTCTCGCTACTACCCATGCAGTCATGCTCCTCAGAAGTACAGCTTCAGAGTACTTGGTGGAGTGATCTACCACAACCAAGATATACTTGTTGCCTAACTGAGAGGGGGGTTCGATGAAACAAATATGTCTATTACCACCCGATCAAATAGAACACCTATACCCACCTGCTTAAATGGAACATCTACAACTGGTAGAGGCACTAACAGTTCCTTAGTCCTCCCTCCTGTCTTACCGCTCCCCTGGCAAACGGGACAGGTTCTACAGAACTGCTCTGTGTCTGCGCATCCCTGGCCAATAGAACAGACGGTCCAACCTAACCTCGGTTTTTTCAATCCCTAAGTGTCCTGCTAAGGGCATTTTATGGGCCAGTGACAACAGAAAGTTCCTGTGCACTAATTGAACCACTAGCCATTTCCTAGTCCCTGGCTCAGGATTTACCAGCTCACTATAAAGTAGGCCATCCTCATAGGTCAACATAGTGTTCAACTGGTCCACTTCTGGGGCCTCGCCCCCCCTCCCTGGAGTAGAAGTGATGACCTCCAAGGCCATTGCCTTCCTGGAGTCTGCCCTTTCCTGCAAACTGGCGTGGCCGGACCATTGGGGCTGAGGGGCCATGCCCCTCCACCTTTTGCCCCTCACGAACAGTGTCTGTCAGGCTGCCCAAAGGTCAGCCTGACAGACACTGTTCACTTTCAGTTCAAGCAGCCAGGAGCCACACATGCACAAAATGTGCAGGCTCCTGGCTTCCTGAGCTGAACTTTGCTGGGCTGAGGAAGTCACAGGTCCTGGGGGCGTGACCTCCTCGGCTTAGCAGAGGTCCTTGAGGCCCTCCCCTCAGTGATGAGGGGTAGCGTCACTGATTGCCTCGCAGCTGGGCGCTTCAGTTTTAAGCCCTGAAGTGCCCTGTGTTGAGTGTCAATCAGTGACACTTCATCACAGAGTGGGGTGGGGTCAGCAGTCTCACTGACCCCATCCCACTCTGTGATGACGTTGGGACTGCTGCCTTCCCCCATTGGCTGACCTTAGGTCAGCCAATGGGGGAAGGCAGCAGTCCCAAGCCTCCCAATGGGGGAAGGCAGCAGTTCCAAGCCTCCTGGAACCTCCGAGGCAGAGCTGGCTGCAGGTAAGTGTGTTTTGTTTTCTTTTAAATTAATGTTTGGTGCGTGCGTGCGTGTATGTATGAATGTTTGGTAAAGAGTGTTGTGAATGGCAGGGTTTGTGTGTGTGTGTGCGTGTGTGTGAATGCCTGGCTGTGAGTGTTATGTATATGTGTGCGTGTGCGTGTGTGTGTCCCACCCACAGGAACTATCTCAGGAACTATCTCAGCCCCACTCTGAGACTGATGGGTATCCTGTGCTCTGGTCAACACAGCTGACGTTGTCCAAGCCATAAAGGCCTCTGGCCCTGGCACCAAGTCAGCAGCAATCAAATAATTGCCCAAGAGACATCCAGCATGTTACCTTTCCCTTACCCTGACACCAATCATGGTCGCCTTGCCATTGAGCTCAATCTCAACTCTAGCAAGCAGATACTCCATGCCCTCTCCACTGGCTACCAACCTGTATCATTGATTCCAGGGAGTTTCTCCTCAGGCTTAAAGTACTTCCTCTCAACCATAGTGCGGAAGGAGTTTTTCCTCAGGAAGGGCACTTTCCTCCCTTTGATATTAACTTCCTGCACAAACCCCATAGTTTTATTGTGTTAGGATGAATGTGCATCAGAGCATCTGGGTCCCTCTTCCAAATTTCCATAGCTACTAGGTTGAGCACAACCAGTCCATCTTGGGTCCCTTCACCCAGGTGTAAACATGCTTGCTAACACGGGTGCTGCTGGATCGGGATCTTTCGCCTGGGAATCTCTCTTAAAGTGTCCCACATGGTGGCACTTGAAGCAAGTCACCATTTGAAGTTGGAAGAACTCTCCTGTCCTCCCTTCTACAGATGCTCCTTCCCGGACACATCATTACCATGCTCTTCTAGCCCCTTGTGAACCCTATTAGCTAACCACAAATGGAACGCCATCCAATTCTCCTGCAGTCACAGAATCTCTGATGGTACTAAGCTGGCTTCAGCCCAATTTTCCAAATCAGAGCTTCCTTCATCCGCTCATAGGCCATCTGGTCTGCCACAGGCATTCTCCCAATGACGGCTGTCCCTTCCAGTGGCATGCGCCCCATGAAGGCAGCTTCCTTAGACTCCTCATTTAAGGCCTGGACCTTGCAAGCAACTCCAAAGCTCACAAACCATTCCAAAATATCTTGAACTTCCGCATACACATGCACAAGATCTTTTGGAACATTGGCCATAACCTGGCCTCAAGTGGATGAAGAGTCACTCATCCCAGATGGAGCTGTCATTGCTGACATGATACATTTCTCTCTCTCTCAAGGGCTAACCTGTCCCTTTCAGGCTCTCTTTCCTTTCCCTTCTGTTTCTCCTCCCATTCTCTGTTTTTCCTCCCTCTCTCACAAGTTCTCCTCCAGGGACCATTCCTCCTGTCTTTCCTCCATCCTCTCCTCTTGTTCCCGGTGAGCCATCACATTCAACATATGAATCTTATCAGATGAGATCAAATCAAAACTCTGAAGTCTTCATCATTTTCCATTTAGAAATTTCCAGATACTTCATTTCATCATAAAATCTACACTGACTCTCCTCGAATTCCATATCCTTTCTTTTTCTTCTTATACCCCCCTTCCTGCTGTACCTCTCTTTTTGCTTTCATACACTTGTACCCCTTAAATATCACAAACAGACATATTGCACAAAGGGCAATTATCGCAAGGGGTTTCAAAATGGAGCCAACTATTCCACTTCCAAGGTTGCCAAACCAGTTGCTTCCTGCAGCAAAATCTATTTCCAATTGCTTCCCAAGCACCTGTATTTTCCAACTCCTTTAAATATCCCTATAAGTCTGTCAGGTTATTAATATATTTCTTCACCTCTTCACTCTTGTCAGGTATATAGGTGCAGCACTGCTGTACCTTCAACATCCTTCAGACTCCGCCATTCTTTGCGAGAAGGACGTCTAATGCAAGATTCTTCATTACCATAGACCTTATAGCTATCATTTCAGTGTCCACAGCTAAGAATGAACTTGCAGTACAAGTAGATACCTTATCAACTATAGTGGACAATTTCTAATTTTTATATCATTCAGAACTACTCCTACAGAAGGAATCAATGCACCAAATATATTTCTTGCTATTTCAGCACCACTACCGCTTCTTCTGAATCTCGTACCTGAACTCCACGTGGGATCATCTAATTGCTCTACATGATAAATCTTCAGGAAGACTATTGCCAAGTAACATGTGCCATTCCAACCTCGGAGTAATGTAAAATAGGCTTCATCCCCACAAACATAATAAACTCCAGGAATAAGGGGGTCATTTCCTCCCATAAATAATGGCCAATTCCCTTCACATTCAAAAATGTGATCACAATCACTCCTCCCCATATTTTTAGTGTTAACTGCAGATTTGATTTTTCACACACGCAACTTTCTTTTGTGCTTCCAATCTAAACTCAATGCGGGCATAACTCCTGGCTCTTGGTGATTTAATTTCTCCTTAGCCCATTGGCTTCTATATCTCTGGTCCCATTCTTTTTTCCAGCGAGCATCCATTGCTCTTCTCCTGTCTTCTACTAAATCTAAAAAATTATTTTCAATATCATTTAGTATACAAGTTAAATTGTTCCTGTGGGCATAAGCAGTATCCAACCTTAGAATGTGTTTAAAGTAACTATCAGCTGTTTCCATCTGTTTGGCTTTGGGGGTGGCGATTCAATTGTTTGAACAAAGGGACTTCCGAAAGCAATAAATCAAAATTAGAAAAATAATACTGGAAATGACCCTTCCATACAAAAGGCTCATTGATAGACTACATGAAACACCATATGTAAGGGGAATGTGATGGTAAGTAATACCCTTTGCAGCGGATGCAGGTAACTTCATACAGACATAGCAGTCCTCCGCATCTATAGTGTCAATGTACTCAGAAAGCAACTTAAAATAAGCATTTGAGGAAAAGTCTCCTCTTTATGAATTTACATGCAGTGTCTTAAAATCAAATGCATGTAAGCTATTGTCAGTAGAATTGGGGCTCATGGGGTAGTTCTAGATCTAATCTTAACTACATTGGGAAATGTTAGTGAATATAGTCCCAAAAGCAAGCAATTAGTCCTATAGTTACAGCAATTAATACACCTGCTAATATGAGCCTACGTCTATTGTGGTTACCAGTTTCCATAACTTTACTCAAATCAAACCGCAGATTGTAAATTAGCAGCAAGCGAATTTCTTTGTGTGTTTCTACTTATGCAGATGACAAAACAAAGTCTATAAATCGTGCTGGAGCTTGGGCCCACTAAAACATCTATCTTCAGACCGATGGTCTTGATAGCAGCATGAGAGGTAAAGGGAGACAAATCTCACTTGTTAAACTCTCAATACAGTATAACCAATATGGACACACAATGATCCACTCAACAACTTAATCTGAGTTTAGGATGGTTTAATTATAAATTTAGAAACAGATCAATATAGACCAATCTCAACATTAACATATAGAAATACAGGACAAACAAAATGAGTCAAAATCTCCTGAAGAGATTTAACCTATATAATACAAAGGAGACAACTAACTCTTTAATGGTGATGCAAATAATCAGGAAAAAGAATTAAGTATTAAACTGCATCAAATGGCTCTCCAAAGTAAGCATGAGCAAGCTATCTCTCCCTGCACTATCTTAAAAGGGGTAACCCTAAACTAAGAAGCATTTAGTAAAGGTGAAATCAGAAAGGTGTCAAGTGTCGGAGTCTTCAGTAGAAGGCACTCCAACCATGGGTCAAGTAGCATAAAGCCACACAAGCAGACGCATAGAGCTGCTCCCTGTGAAGTCCTAAAATGTCTCTCCTGTCCCTCACTACGTTTCAGTATAAAATATCAATTGCATTCAGGGTAGATAATCCCACGTGACTCTTGCTGGTAAATTTCCATGGCTCCGGCATAACTGGATACTTGCACCACCTTTCCATAATTGATAAGTTGCAACTTCATTCGTCCTTGGTCATTCCTCTCCTCTTTAATGAGAACTCGCCTCCCTGCTCGTTACAGCACTTCTCCTTGCCAACTTCGTCTTCTCATACCTTTCTATCTAATGAAAACAAAACCCTTCTATGCTAACTAATGATGCTTTGTTCATACCTACAGTGGAAACAAAAATACAAGCAAATGCATTCTACGTTGAAGGTTAAATACGAATTACATGTTACACTTTAAACGTAAGCCTGAACTGAACAGGTTTTTCTCAAGGCCCACTCCATTCAACTTTAGCAGTGCACAGGGTTACAGAATATGTGCACATTTATACACACATAATAAATGCACCTTCTGAATACATGAATAAATTGTAAAGAATTCCAAAGATGTCATTCTAAATGCACCTGCATAGGAATGATTCTTGTTACACGTTTAAAAACTCACAACGGGACACATTTAACGTTAATTTCTCCTGTCACTTTAATATATAAATGTTATATAGGCATTTATAAGTCATGTTCTAGACCTAAATTCTTCACATGGAGTACTTTAAATATAAATATAAAATACTCAATTCTCCTTCGTAACATTATTCATACTGAATATATTCGAGTGCTGACTACTCATGATTATGATGCACTCCTACAGTATCTCAGATGAGATCAAAATTGCACTTCTCCAATCCCCCTCTGATGGTGAATCAAGCCATCACACAATCTCTTAACCTTGTCCCTTCATTTTATCAGATTAACCAAGTTAAACCCTTGTTGTGGCAATTGCTAAGCGTTTGAACTCCTCCAAACACTTCATTTCATTGTAATATTCATTTTGTTTCCTTTCTAACTTCAAATCTTCCCTTCTTCGAGAAACTCCTTTCTTCGCCTTGTATCTACTGTACACCTTCACACCCACAACCAAGATTACTGCACAAAGGGCAATAATCAACAACGGTCTCAAAATGGAACCAACTATACCACTTCCCAAATCCGCAAACCATCTACCTACAGCACATAATCCATGTCCAACTGAATACCAAACACCTTCTGCCAATCCACTCACTTCATTATGTAAGTCAGTAATACTCTTTAAGAACTTCTGTAGGTCCTTACTTTTATCTGGGACGTAAGTGCAACACTGTTGGACCTTAAATGTCCGGCAGACTCTGCTCGCTTTTGCGAGCAGAATGTCTAACGCAAGACGGTTCTGCAAAACCATAGCCTAATAGCAACCATCTCAGTATTTACAAGTAATAAAGCTCTAGCTGTATTAGTGGACAACTTATCAACTACAGTGGAAAGTTTTCTAATCTTAATGTCATTCAATATCATCGCTACATTTGGAATTATTGCACCAAAAATGTCTCCCACAATCTCTCCAGCACTGGCACATCGTTTGGACCTAGATTTCTCCTCCCAAACAGGATGATCAAAATTCTCCACATGATAAATCTTTGGAAACACTACTCCTACATAACATGTTCCATATAATTTGTTCAGCAACTTAAAATAAGCATTCTTGCTACAAATAAAATAGACTCCAGGAATCACAGGGTCTGTTCCTTCCAGAAACAACCCCCAAGATCCTCGAACCTGAAAAGTATGTTCACACTCACTTTCCCCTACAGGAACAGTATCGTATTCATTCTTATCATTGTGTATGCACAATTTCCCTTGGTATTGCCAATCTAATGTGCTCCCTGCAGCTTGATCATCTACCTTTTCCTGTGACCAACTCGTAATGCAAACTTCTGTAGCTGCTTTAGTCTTTACTATACTATATCTATCTTCTACTTTTTCTAGGAATTTCTTTTCAATGTCAGTAAGGACACAGGTCAAGGTATACCTATGTGCATAAGCAGTATCTAACGTTTTAATTGGGGCAAAATATCTACTAATAGTTTCTGCAACATGAGCATAGGAATGTCGGTTCAAATGTTTGAACAGTGAGACTTCTGAAAACACTAAATTGTACTTATAATAATAATACTGGAAATTACCCTGACCATAGAAAATACTCAACAATATGCTACATGTAATGCCATATGTCAATGGTATTTGATGGTATGTAATACCCTCAGCCAATGAAGAAGGTAACTGCATGCAAACATAGCAGTCCCTTGCTTCCATTGTGTTAACGTACTCATTAAGAAAATTTGTGTAAGCATTTAATGAGTAATCTCCTCTAGATAAATCAGTATGTAGATTCTGCCCTTCTAATGAATATAACCCTCCACCTACTTTTTTGTGCTGGTTTCTGTGCAGACGTATGTTTCTCTTCTTTGACCTTTGTCGAACTCAAACTTAATCCTACTATTAGCGCTATCAAGCCTAACACTAAAATGATTAATATTGTGCCTATTATGTACCTACGTCTACGACTAGTATTATTCGTTTACATACTATTTGGAGTCAGATCAAGTGGGTAGAGAAATAGCAGCAACAGAATCTTCTCTGTCAGTCTCCACCTGTGCAAATGGCAAAACAGTCTTTATTTGTGCCTAACTTTATTTACAAAATATATACAATCTTTGTGAGGCTTCCCTAGCCCTACTGCATGTTCTTCTAAATGTCGACCCTAATTTTATTCTTCTTCCACTTGGATCTAGGTATTCTTCTTTTCAGCAACTCAACAAAGTTCATTCATCATCCCTAATAATGTGAGGACCAAGTTTATTAATAAGAATCTCCAAGATCATTATTCTCAGTCCATCAACAAGCACAGGAAAGTCTTCTGGATTCAGATAGGGAAATTCAGTCTTATTCAGCACTAAGTTCCTCAAAGCACCACATTCATGTTAGGTAAGTAAATGTAAATAGATAGTTCAAATCAAGTTCCGAAAGTTTCAGATGAATTTCCACTATTTTTCCAGAAAGTCCAGAAGCTGCTTTCATTGTCATCAGTAGCGAAACAAGTCAACTCAGGGCAAAAGTACCTCCGACAAGGCACCCTCGATCTTTTAGACCTTCTGAGATTTGATCCTTAACTTTCATTTCCACTCAGCTCTGATTCACCAGATGCCTCAGTTATGGGTACAAGAGTTCTTTCAGAGGATAACTTCAACCTTCTCCTCTCCTTACTCTTTGGCCAGCTTTCTCCCACCACTACTCGGGATCCCACAGCACTAGTTCCTTCTTTGGGGGTCAGAATCTGATTCATTCACCAGCACAGCATCAGCTTCTTTGAGTTCAGATTCAGCTTCAGATTCGTCGAGACCCCCCTCAGATCGTTCAAGTGCTGCCTCAAGCTCTGCCTGGTCCCCTACAGCTTGGCTGACCTCTTCCTGTGGCCTTTCAACCACTTCTGGCATCTCTTCTGGGAGAGGTGCTGTTACTCGTTCAAGGGGACACAGGACTCTATGAGTGTGGAATGCATGCACCCAATTTGGAAGACCACCACACTTCACAACAGTTGTAGTGACCAAGATTACCTGGTACGGACCACACCAACGAGGCTGAAGACAGTTCTTTCTCACATGTTTCTTCACCAGGACCCAGTCAGCAGGACTACGTTCGTGGCACTGCTCTTGATGTGGCGGTGCTGTCGCCGCATTAACCTGGTGAGAAACAGAATGAACCATGTCATCCAATCCTTTACAGTAACTGATCACCAACTTGTCTGTGATGTTTACAAACAGATTTGCAGGCACAGCATGCAACTGCATAGCTCTCCCCATGATTATCTCATGGGGCAACAGTCCAGTTCTTCGATTTGGGACACAGCGAAGACTCATCAGCACAAGAGGCAAATCATCAGACCATTTCAGAGATGTTGAAGCACACACTTTAGCCAACCTGGATTTCAAAGTGCCGTTGACTTGGTCCACGATAGCTGAAGCTTTTGGCCGATAACTGTAATGTAATCTCTGCTCCACATGTAATGCTGCACATAGCATTCTCAGAACCTCATTATTAAAATAAGTTCCTCGGTCTGAATCTAAAGAGTTTGGAAATCCCGATCTCGGAATGAGTTCCCTCAATCACAGCTTAGCTACAGTGAGGCTATCACATCTCCTAGTCGGGAAAGGTTTCCACCCAACGGGAAAAGATGCACACCACTACTAGAATGTACCTCAATCCATTGCAAACTGGCATCTCAATGAAATCCAGCTGTATTCTGTTAAAAGGACCTCTAGATCTCCTTATGAGACTCAGTGTAACAGCAGTTTGCTTTCCCACATTCATTTGCTGGCAAATCACACATCAGTAACACAATGCCTCAGCCATTGCTCGAAACTTCGTGTTAAACCAAGTCTGTCTAAACAACCTCACCATAGCATCCCTTCCTACATGCATTCACCCATGATAGTACCTCATCATTGGTGGCAACAAACTATTAGGCAGTACTGGTCTTCAATCTCCTGAAACCCAAATATCATCATCTCGTTTCACACATCCTGCTCTGATCCAACCTTGCTGTTCCTCCTCAGTAACATCCTCTTGCAGCCTCTTCACTTCCCCCCATGTGTCAGCAATTGTCATCAAAAGGCTGAAATTGGTTTCATCTGTTCCCTCATTTGTGTGTTCACCATTGAAAGTGCAAACTTTTAGTGCACAATAACGTGCAACCTTGCCTGCATATCGATTCCCAATTGTTACAAAATTGTTTCCTTTACAATGGGCAGAGCACTTAACAGCAACTTGTGCTGGCATCTGCAGGGCCTCTAACAGTTTTCTCACGTTTTCTCCACTGCGGATCGGGGATCCTGATGAGGTCATGAATCCCCTCTGAGACCATCACAGTCCAAAGTCATGAACGACACCGAATCCATACTGACTATCGTGAATATTGTCACTTTTAGCTGGTCTGAAATGCAGCATGATCTGGTAAGAGCAATCAGTTCTGCCACCTGCGCGGAGAATACTCCTTGAAGCTAGGCAACTTCCACCACTCCGGTAACAGTACAGACAGCATAAGCAGCCCTCAGGTTTCCCTCATTGTCCCTGAGACGAGCCATTCACAAACAGGGTGTAATCAGATTCAAGCAATGGCTCGTCAGAAATTTTGGGACGGGGTTTGGTGCATATTTCAGTGACATTGAGACAGACATGCTCTACTTCAATCTCATCTGCATCACAATCAGGTAAAGGAAGTAAAGTAGCAGGGTTCAGAACTGAAAATCTTTTCAAAGTAAAATTCTCGCCTCATACATTGTGATATTACTATTGGTTAGGTGCTGAGTACGAGTTTGAGTCAACAATATTTCAACGGAATGGGGTACGTAGACAGTCAAAGGGAGGCCCATGATGATGCTTTCGCATCTCTCTATGCTGACACATGTTGTAGCAACAGATTTGAGATATCCGGGCAATGCTGATGCTACTGGGTCCCAAGTAGCAAAAAAATAGGCAACTGGTTCAATGAGTACTTCCATGATTCTGTGTCAATTCTGAGAGAGCACAACCTTCACATTCACTACAAAAGAGTGAAAACGCTTTGTTGTAATCTGACATTCCTAATGCAGGAGCATGACAAAGGCTTTCTCTCAGCTCCAGGAATGCGTTCAAGCAATCATTGTACCAGGGCACCGGATCGGACACATCTTTGTGCGTCAATCTCTGTAGAGGCTAGTGTCCTAATCACTAAATGCAAGTCTATGATTTTTCTGTAAAGAATGTATTCGTTTTATGTCTACATCATATCTCTGAGCCAAATCAGATCATTTCTCATGAGCCTGTCTCGCTCTCCTAGTGACGTCTTTACTCATGAATAACAATTCATTCTGCTGGTAGGTATCTATTCGATTAGGCTCCAAGCTCCCAGTTATCATTTCATCCAATTCAGTTTTTAATTTAACCACATCTATCAAATCTACCTTTACACCCGATTTTATGGTTCCATGGCTCACCTGTGCACTCTGATTTTCATTTGAATTATTATTATTATGCTCTTTCAACCATTGCTCTAAATCTTGGATATCGAATAGATGTTGACTCTCAGAAGTAATTTTTTGTGTAATGCTGTCTTGGGGCGTACTATTTCGTACATTTCCCATACAGATGAAGCCATACCTACCAATCCAGGAAAATACCTTACAGGTCTGAATCCATTCTGTACTACAGAAGGGTCTACACTCGCTGCACACGGTGAGCTCGCATTCATTGGAACCAACGGGACAAATTGCATTCTCTGGTTATCTGCTCCTCTTTCTGGTACCTTTGCATCTGTAGAAGCAGGCACTCTCTGACTTTCATTCCCGGCAGGACTAAGATCGTACATAGGGACTATAGGTCCAATAGTAACCAGTACTGTAAGAGCATCCGGAAGTTTCGAAGCCAAATTAGTGCTACAATTTCCTGAAGAGCCTGGGACACACGCTCCCATATTTCCTCCTGCTATAGTCTGGGTCATGCTAGTTGAAATAACCCCGACAACACCAGGACTAGAGGTAACCGGTGCTGAAGTACTTACAGAACTAGCAGTAACACTTGTATTTCCCCCACTTCCCATGTGTGTTTAATAATATGGAGGTGGACGGTCAGCTAACAGTCCATCCAAACGGCTGTCACTTGCATCACTGTCACTGCCTGCATGACCCTCTCCCTCCTTTTTCTTTTCCTTTCTCCTTCTCTCAGCATCATTTCCCTCGCTTGTTATGGCAGCATATAATCTCGCACCCTCAATAATGTCTAGTCTCCATCTCTGTTGTTGGTCATCCCATCTCGCATCTGCATATGCACACATCGCTTTCTTCATCCTCCCTTGAGATTTGTCTCTTTGTTTAGCATGCATTGCACATTCCCATGCATTAAGCGCTTCAAACTGTGTAGGTCTAGATAATGGTTTCATTGCAAATAATATTCCTCTCAAATGGTCAATTAGTCTCAAATTGAAAGTACCGTAGCGTGGAAACATTAATGCACCTTCTTTCTCTGTGACCTTGTGCCAATTCCTAAGCCAAACAATAGTATGGAGCCCTACATTCTTCGCCACATAATGAGCTGGCGTATCCTCCGGTGATGCTTCCTCGCCGATTCTAGTAGGCACACCTACATCTCCTCGGATCATATCACTTATTGCTTTAAAACATCTCATTTTTAATCCTTTATTTAAACAATTTCAACTCAAATCCAAATTAAACAAGTTTCAAGTTCCTCAGCAGTACGATCACCAATTACTGCACAGCATCCAAAGGACAATTTCAATTAATCCCACTGCGACATTACACCAACCGACCTATCCCAGTGCGGCACACTCTGACGCCACTCTCACTCCTTGCAGAAGTTCAACCTCCTTCACAATCTTTCCCACACTCTCTCTCTCACTTTTGATTATACTGAAACAACAACTAACAATTGTCTGCTCTGCTAAAAGAATCTATAGGATTCAATCACCCAAAGAACAGACATTCACAAATGAAACCTCGACCAGCGGAGAATCACTTAAATCAGTATAGTTTCCTTCTGTGCAAAAAGGTTCCCTACACTAATTACAACTCTATCCTTTACACAAAAGTTCCCTATTTCAATTGGGCCGTTGACAATGTCTCATGACAAACCACACAAAACCTGAGCAAACAATTACAACACAGTGTCTTCTGCACCTTTATTATAGATCCCGGGATCTTAGGTCACGTCAGACCCGATAACAACTTCAACAACTTCTTAAACTTCAACAACTTAACACCACATTCACACGACTCTCACAGCATCTCCGCCAGACATCACATAATCAATATTGTACCGCAAGTTAAGCATAATCCTCATAGACACAACCCTACTGATACTCACTCCTCCGCCGCTGTTTCAATGCACGCGACTGGAACTCCGTCTATTCTCCACATTTCGATCCTGGATTCTGGACTAGGGTCACTGGGGTTGGGGTCTAGACTGTTCAAGGTTAGGTTCTATCTCCCTCTACTTCAAGAGCTAACCATCCGACACTGCTACCAGCTGCTGGAGCTTGGGCCCACTCAAATATTTATCTCCAGACCGATGGTCTTGATAGCAGCATGAGAGGTAAAGGGAGAAAAATCTCGCTTGTTAAAATCTCAATACAGTGCAACCAATATGATCACACAATGATCCACTCGACAACTTAATCTGAGTTTAGGACGGTTTAATTATAAATTTAGAAACGGATCGATATAGACCAATTGCAACATTATCTTATAGAAATACAGGACGAACAAAATTAGTCCAAATCTCCTGAAGAGATTTACCCTATATAATACAAAGCTGACAACTAACTCTATAATGGCGATGCAAATAATCAGGAAAAATAATTGAGTATTAAACTGCATCAAATGATTCTCCAAAGTAAGCATGAGCAAGCTATCTCTCCCTACACTATCTTAAAAGGTGTAACCCTAAACTAAGAAACATTTAGTAAAGGTGAAATCAGAAAGGTGTTAGCTGCAAGAGTCTTCAGTAGATGGCACTCCAACCATGGGTCAAGTAGCATAAAGCCACACAAGCAGACGCATAGATCTGCCCCCGTGAATCCCTGAGATGTCTCTCCTGTCCCTCAGTATGTTTCAGCATAAAATATCAATTGCATTCAGATGAGATAATCCCACGTGACTCTTGCTTGTAAATTCTATGGCTCCGGCACAACTGGATACTTGCACCACCTTTCCCACATTGATAAGTTGCAACTTCATTCGTCCTTGGTCATTCCTCTCCTCTTCCATGAGAACTCGCTTCCTTGCTCGTTGCTGCGCTCCTCCTTGCCAACTTCGTCTTCTGATACATTGCAATCTAATGAAAACAAAACCCTTCAATGCTAACTAATGAGGCTTTATCCATAACTGCAGTGGAAACAGAAATACAAGCAATCGCATTCTATGTTGAAGGTTAAATACGAATTACATGTTAGACTTTAAACGTGAGCCTGAATTGAACAGGTTTTTCTGGAGGCCCACTCTAGTCAACTTTAGCAGTGCACAGGGTTACAGAATATGCACACATTTCTACACACATAATAAATGCAGCTTCTTAATACATCAATAAATTGTAAAGAATTATGAAATTGTCATTCTAAATGCACCTGCATAGGAATAATTCTTGTTAGACCTATAAATGTTTAAACATTAGTCTACACATACACATTCTATTTTATTAACCTCACAATGGGACACATTTTACATTAATATATAAATGTTATATAGACCTTTATTAGTCATGTTCTATACACAAATTCTTCACGTGGAGTACTTTAAATATGAAATACTCCATTCTCCTTAGTAGCATTAATCACACTGAATATGTTCCAGTGCTGACTACTCATGATTATGATGCACTCCTACAGTATCTCAGATGGGATCAAAATTACACTTCTCCAATCGTGTGATGAAATTATTTTACAAAGTCTTCATGAGCCTTCCCTAGCTCTACTCCGTCTTCTTCTAAATGATACCCTTATGCTCCTTCTGCAGCCTTGGTCCTAGGGAATCTTCCTAATTCTTTCTTTTAAAAAGTCTACTCGATTGTCTCTAGTAAAAGTGCATATCAAAGTTCAGTTTAGAGATCATGCCAATGACAAATCGTGTCATTCTATTCAAAGGCAAAGCATAGACAAACCGCAGTTCAGCCACAATCTGTAGCCTGGTATGGTCACAGAGGTTCAACTGGAATTTCACTGCTATCCTCCAAATCCCAAAGTTCTTTTCCTCTGTCATTTGCAGCAAAGTATGTCCATTCAGGTGATGAGTACCCCCGACAGAGTATGTAGCTGTCTTTGATCTCCTAAGTGCAGGTTGTTTGTCTTCACTGTCAGTCAGACAAGAATCCTCAGTATCCTCCGGGATAGTGTGGGGCACACCATCTGTAGGCAGACTCAGCCTCTCGCTCTCTCCTTTTGTCTCGGCCAACTGTCTCCAGCTCCCACTCGGCTTGTCACAGCACTAGGCCCTTCATCAGGGTCTGATTCTGGCTTAGTCAGCGCCACATGCCAATACTCTCCTGTCTCAACCTCAACTGTCGAGTCATCAAGACCCCCCTCAGGCCAAGCATGTGCTGTGTCAGGTTCTTGCTGATTTGTCTGTGACTCGCTCAGCCTCCTCCCGCTGCCTTTCAGTTGCATCTTGCACTTCTGGGGGAGGTACTGTCAAATCTTCAAGGGGACACTCCACTTTGTGAGTGTGGGCAGCATGGATCCAGCTGGGGAGGCCTCCACACTTAACAGCAGTGTTCGTGATGAGTATAGCCTGGCCAGGACCACCACATTGAGGTTCCTGAAATCGTTTTCTCAACACTTTTCTTCACCAGGACCCAGTCGCCGGGACTGAGGTCATGGCACTGCTCCTTATGTGGTGGAGCGGTAGCAACTCCAACCTGGTGAGACACAGAATACACCACATCAGCTAGTCCTTTGCAGTAATCATTATTCATGTCATCTGTAATGTTCACAAGCGCATTTGCAGGTACAGCTGGCAGTCTCATTGCTCTGCCCATGATGGTATCAGGGGGGCACAGTCCTGTCCTCCTTTCAGGAATGCTGCGAAGAGTCAGTTAAAAAGGGGGCAAAGCTTCAGGGCACTTCAGAGATGTTGAAGCACACACCTTGGCCAATCTGGATTTCAAAGTGCCGTTTACTTGGTCGGCAATGCCTGAAGCTTCAGGCAGGTAACTGCAATGTAGTGTCTGCTCCACTTGTAATGCTGCATGCAATATTTTCAGGACCTCATTATTATAATAATAAGTCCCTCGGCTAACTCAGGAAACCGAACCTGGGGATCAGTTCCTTTAACAACAACTTAGATACTGTGAGTGAAACTATCATTTATTCTGGCAAAGTCAGGAATCCCCTCTGTGACTATAACTAACCGAAGTCATTAACAACACCAAAGCCATGCTGACTATCAGTGAAAATCATCCCTTTCAGCTGTTCAGAAACATAGCACACCCTAGTAGGAGCGATCAATTCAGCCACTTGTGTGGACGACACTCCTTGAAGCCATGAGGCTTCACCTACTCCTGTGACTATACAGACTGCATAGGCAGCTCTTAGGGTTATTCCATCATCTCTCAGGCAGGACCCATCAACAAACACTATGAGATCAGGGCTCATCTTGTATATCTGGTCTTGGCTTGGTGCATAGTTCAGTATCATTGAGACAGTCATGCTCTATTTCTTTATCATCACCTTCAATTTCAGGTAGGGGTAAAAGGGTTGCAAGATCCAAAGTAGAACACCTTTTTAAGTGACACATTCTCTGCATCAAGAATAATTTGTTCATACTTGGTCAACTATTGGTCAGGTGTTGAGTGTGTGTACGCGTAAACAAGATCTCCACAGAATGGAGTACAAATACAGTAAGGGGATGACTTATGACAATACTTTCACAACATTCTATGCGACAATACTTTCACACCATTCTATGCTGACACCAACCACTGCTTTAAGGCATCCAGGCAGCCCTGCGGCTACAGTATCAAAGGTAACAGACAAATAAGCGACAGGCCTTCGTGCAATTTCATGCATTTGAGTAAGCACTGAGAGACCCCTGCCCTCCCTCTCACTGAACAAAAGAGCAGATGCTTTGTAATCAGCCATTACCAGTGCCAAGGCATGCCAGAGACTTTCTCTTTACTCTAGGAAGGCAACCAAGAAATTTTTATCCCATGGTACTGGATCAGACACATCCTTCTGTGTCACCCTCTGTATAGGCTTGGCCACTAGGGACCAGTTGGATATCCATTGTATCCATTGTTGACAGTAGCCCACCATTCCCAAAAACATCCTGACTTCTCTCTGGGTGGTTGGCAGATTCATTTTCAGAATTGCAGAGATTCTTTCTTGCAACACCTTCCTTGCTCCCTTCAATGTGATGTCCGAGATATAGAACTTCTCTCTGACAATACTACAGCTTACTCAGGGACACTTTATGTCTATTCTCAGCCAAATGGTTCAGCAGTACGATTGTGTCTCATTTACAAGCTTCCTGAGTATCTGATGCAACCAGAAGGTCATCAATATTCTGTACTAGGACTGAATTACAGGGCATTATTAAAAACTCAAGATTCTTTTTAATGATCTGATTAAAAATTGAAGGACTTTCTGTATACCCCTGGGACTCGGTAACATGCCAAAACACAGTTCTGGAACCGGAAGGCAAAAAGGTCCTGACTGTCCTCATGCAAGAGAATAAAGAAAAAGGCCTGGCATAAATCAATCACAGTGAACCACTCAGCCTCACATGGAATCTGAAATAGAATCACAGCTGGTTTCGGTACAACAGGACAACAGGGAACAACAAGGTTATTAATCTTTTTTAAATCTTGAACGATGCAGTACTTACCGCTAGGCTTCTGCAAGCCCATGATAGGTGAGTTACATGGACACCCTATTATCTCTTTCAAAATGCCTTGTTGTATCATAGACTCAATCACTGGTGTATCCCAGCAATCGTTTCAAGAGTCAAATTGTACTGAGAGGGTCTTGGGTACTCAGCATTAGGTTTAACATTTAATGTGACAGGCTCAACTCCTTTTATGAGACCTATGTCCTTTACTGAGAAGTACCAGGCTTCAGGCTTCACCGTATCTCTAAGATCTGGTGGCAAATAATAATCTGTCATCAAAGGGTACAATCCAATATTTGACCCTTGATTCGCCAATTTGAAAGCGACATCCTTATCATGAGTCTGAAACTCCGCACCTTTCGGCGTGCAATAGATGGTGCAATTTAATTTGCACACTATATTGCATCCTAAAAGATTTACAAGTCCAGAATCACACACTGCAAACTGGTGGTTCTCTTCAAAGGACCCTATTTTAACAGGCCCGTCTCAGGTCACTGGATATGTCATTTGTTTATTTGCAACTCGTACAACTTGGATTCCTTTTCCCGAGAGCGGTAGGTTTGGAACTTCTACTGTTCTAACAGTGGAATAGGTAGCACCAGTGTCAATCAGAAATTATACTGGGTGGCCATTCACCTCACCTTCTACAAATGAACCATTCTGGTCTACCTCTAGGACTGCATCAAGCACGTAATCTTATTCCCCCTCAGGCACTGTCACAGTGACTGATCTGAACCATAATCCTCAAGTATGTCAAACACAGGAAATTGCTGAAACGGGATTTGGTTCTGGAAGGAATTCTGATAAAAATTTGTGACCTGGTTAGAATTTATTCTGGGACCATTTACATTTTTCTGTGGAATCGGGGCATGAAGAACTTGCATCACTGGAACTTGTTGCACTTTAGGACTCTGCATTCTCAGTCTCCGCACATTTTTTGAAGTATGGGGTTGTTAATCTGTGTCAGTACAAACCCTGAATTTTGAACTTGATTCTCATTCATTACTCTGTTGGGATTAAGATAACATTCCCTCTTCCAATGCCCTAACTTGTTTCAATAATTAAATGTAATAGACTTCTTTAATGTGGCAACATCAATTGCAGTACTCGGGTCAATCAGGACACCACGTCCTTTACCCTGTTGTGGATAATCATTTCCACCTTGCATCATAGGAACTCCCTGCAGATGTACTTCTTGCATAGCATCAACATTCCCTATACACGGTTGACTCTGACTTCCTCTCTGTGCTGCTTTCATCTGGACCAGCATCAACTTCTCTTTCAAAGGTTTCTGTTTAATTTCTAATTCATCACTGTAATATTTTGCGTACCTTAAGATCGCATCAATTGACTTATTCTGCCAACAAATTAAATGCTATTGAATCATCACGCTAACCTCAGGTCTCAATCCTGTCACAAACGAGACACAAAACTTCCCATATCTTTGGATTCGAGATTCTCCATTCCACTGTGCTTTTCAAACACCTGCAACAGTCTCTCATAGAAGGAATGCACAGTCTCTATAGGCTCCTGAGTTAACCCAATCAATGTCCTTCTCCAGAATCTTTCCTTTCAAAAAGGTATGCACTGGTTGATACTTTTTCATCACCAAAGGCAATGGTGCATGAGATATCGGATTTCTCTGTGGCTCCTTCTCTGGCCATTGTACAGCTACTTTACATTCTGCCTAAAAATCACTTGGTACCACAATTTCAAAAAGGGTGTTCAAATCGATCCACAATACCTGTGCAATCTTTACAAATTGATCAACCTGGTTCTACCACTCCAATGGCTTATCTCTCAATTTGGGGAAATCATTTGTGAATGACGCAAGCTCACTCCTACACAACGATACATGAACGTAACCTCCACCAATCACTTCCCTCAATGGGAACATTGAAGCCCCATCCCCATCTATCAAAGACGGAGGTGGCTCTCCCTTCACTTTCTTTGGATCCTTCTTCTTTGCCCAACTGCCTCCCCACTTATCCAGATCACTTCATTTTTTACTGCTACTGATTTTCTAATTTGCAAATTCGTGCCTTACGGTCTAATACTATTTATGTCATTTTTGTCAAAGCATACACAGTAACTTTTCTGCAAGGACTTGGTCCTACTTAAATCCACATCATATGTTTGAGCTAATTCAGACAGTTTATCATGAGCTTGTCCTGCATGCCTAGTGACATCTTTACACATATATACATATATATATATGCTCATTCTCTTGATAAGTATTTAATCTGGTATGGTCAAGGTTTCCTGAAATCATCTCATCCAATTCTAACTTTAATTTGACAACATCTATTGCATTCTCCCTTTCTGAAGATTGAATTTCTCTGCTCAATCCTGAACCTTCGGCTTCTCATGTCGGCCCTTTGAAAAACCTAATCAAATCATCTAGCTCCCGTGAAATAACACTATTTTGGACTCTAGAGATATTGGGCGTAACCCTTTCCTGGGAACCACTGCTTGTGATACTTTGAGGTGAATTCCAAATAGACATGTGAGAATTGTGTGACCTCTTGCAGGGTTCCTCTACAGAGGCAAATCCTGTCTGATTCATTACTGATGATACAGGAGCAACGTATGGTGAAGTCACCATACTCTGGACCAAAGGAGTTCTTCCTGGGCCTCCCCATCTGGGAGCAACAGGAACAGAAGTTGACGTATTGGTACTGCACGACCAATAGTAACCGGAACAGTTATTGCATCTGGTGCATTACAAACAGTAGCGTTAACAGGAGCACTAATCCCTAAACCCTCTCCTATAAGCTTCTGACTTGTATTGCTGGGGCGGTGGCTGCCTCTGAGCTTCCACCGGAGGCAACACCACTCATTCCTACAGATTCAGTCACATTATAAGTATGTGGACGGGTTGACAACAACACATTTAAAAAGTAATCACTAGAATCACTATCACTATCTTTGCCTGTCCCTCTGCATTCTCTACTTTATCCTACTTTTTCTTTTTCTCTTTCTGGGATTCCTCACTCATCAATACAGGGTATAACTTGGCATGTTCATGTCAGTCTCCATTTTTGTTGTTTTGCATCCCATGTAGCTTCAGCACAAGTACATACTGCCTTTCAGACTCTACCCTGATATTTCTCTTTTCTTTGACATGAGCTACATACTCCCAGGCATAAAGAGCCTTGTACTGTGTCAGTCTAGGAGGATGCTTCATCTCGAACAATACAATTCTCAGATTTTCTTTTTTTGTGTTGTATTTCTTTATTAACAGTTTAAAGACGTTGCATCATGACAGTAGCGATACAGCAACAATAACATCGGCCGCGCAAATACAATGGCCATGGGAACTGATTGGAGAACAACTCGCGCTGCGCATGCTCCTTGCAGACATCAGTGTCAAGAAGTATGCAATGGGGGGAGTAACATAAAATAGAGGGAATATATTGGAGAGGGGGAGGTACGGGGGGAGATGGGAAGGGGGGGTGTCCGTATCGGGGAGGACATGTAGACGAGAGTATCTCTGTGGGTGTCCTTAATCTGAGCGGGAGGTGGATTGGGGTCTACCCCAGCATTAGTGGCGAAGTGGTAATGGGTCCCGGGGGGTGCGAGAATGAACATGTGGTGGGGACCAGAGTGGTTCTGGGGCGTGTGGGACGGTAGGGTATGTAAGGGGTGCTTGCCAGGATTTAGGTAGTTCTGGAGATCCCTAAGCCATCAGACTGTGGAGGTTGGGTTCCCACTTGTTTGTAGTGCCGGGGGCAGAGGGAGAGAGGAGGGGTGGAGGAAGGGACGGGGGTAGGAGGGGGAAGGGGGAAGGGGGAGGGATAGCGAGGGGAAGGGGGAGGGATAGCGGGGGGTGGGGGATGGGTGATAGGTTGTGGCGAGGGTATGGGATAAGTATGAGTACCAATAGAAAGGTGGGGAGGGTATGAGAGAGGGGGAGATAAGAGAGGAAGAAGGGGGGAAAGTGGGAAAGTGGGAGATGTGGGAAGGCGGCTGAGCGGAGGAGGAGAGGCAGGGGAGAGCCCGAACGATGGGGAAGCGAGCATTCTCAGATTTTCAATAATTCTCAAATTAAATGTGCCATAGCGTGGAAACTTCAATGCACCCTCTTTTTCAGTGTTCATATGCCACTGACTCAACAAAATGAGCGTGTGGAGCCCCACATTTATGGCCATATGATGACCTGCCATGCCTTCTGGCAGCACCTCTTCTCCTCCTCTAACAGGGACTCTCAAATCTCCCCAATCAGATCTTGTATAGCCTTAAAACATTTCATTTTCAGCAATAATATCAACAATCACAACTAAACTTTTCATCTCAAATCAGGAAATAGTGTCTTTACCCACAGTTCTCGTTCAGTGTTAACAACCAATAATAGCGCAACACTCAGTGACGTATCAACCAATACCATTGAGGCACAAACGCCTACTGACCAATCTCAGTGCGTCACGTTCTGACATATCTCATACTCCTCGCAGCGGCTCACCCTCCATTCCAATTTTCACAAACGCACTCTTTTCTCAACACTAAGAAAGCAAAAACAAAAATACTAAGCAAATTCAACAATAAACTTTTGTCTGCACCACTAAAGAAATCAAAGTACTCAAGCACACAAGAAATGGTCAGGAGCGACACTTTCCGACCTACTCAGACACACACTTGAGTGAAATCTCAACCAGCGGGAAGCACCCAGATTAGTGTAACTTCTAGGATCCACTACAACAACCACACCTTACCCTCACACAGAGGTATATGTCCCTTTCTCAATTGTGCAGCCATTGATATCTCATGACTGACACCATAAAACGTAGCATACAAATTACAATACAGTGTATTTCAAACTTTGGGCTCGATTACGATGTTGAGCGGACTCAAGTCCGCCCGACACCGTCACTGTCTCGGGACCGACCGACCTCCAGTCAGAGGTCCCGACGCCGCTATTACGATGCAACCGCACATGGTGCGCTCACATTCTCCATTTCTCTATGGGAGTTTGTGTTACGGCCGTAAACCGCCCGTAACACAAACTCCCATAGAGAAATGGGAGTGTAACAGTTGCGGGAAATAAACCTGAGTCAAACACAGTTTTATCTGAGACAAAATCAGTTTATTGTCTCTCAGTACTTAGTGGTTTTGGCTTGAAAGAACAAATAACAGAACTTCCAACTGTTCTCTTTCAGATGAGTCCAAAGTAAAGTCTCTAGTTGTATTTAATCTTCCCGTTTTGTTTTTCAGATCCAGGGGAGTCCATAACGTGTTCCAGGATACCCCTCGGACGAAACACAGAAGAGGCCAGGTAAGGAAACTCGTTTTCTTATATATAGTTTTCTTTACGGAAAATGAATGGCAGGCTTTATAGTGTTCCAATTCACCCGTGCCCCATTGGCAATAAAACAAAACTTAGGCCCGATAAGTACGTGTGCTTCCCACAGTATCTCTAGAGCCCACAGTATATCTAGAGCATCCGCCTGATTAATACTTTGCCGTATGGTTTAAAGAGGAAAAGGGGGGGGGGCAAAAATGTCATGCTGTGCGTTGAGTCACGCACAGTTCGGTGCATTAAGAGTCACGCACAGTCCCAAGCAATAACCCAGGAGAGATTCACCTAAAACCCAGGCATTTTGTAACAATGTGGCTACGTTTTTCCAAGAGAAAGTTAAGGCGGTCTATAATGGATTTGCTAGGCCTATGGATCAAGGAATGGTTCCCTCATTAGAGGCTTCAGCCAGGTCCGGGACTGCTGGTATCACCCCCGGAGCCCCCGCTGAATCTAGGGACCTCCCTGAATTATCTGCTTTCCCAATACTGACAACGGAAGCAATACTAAACCTGCTTCGATCCACTAAATCAGGCTCCCCAATGGACCTATGCCCCCCAAAAATCTTCCATCTTCTACCAGAGATTTTCGCGTCCCATCTGACTCCTATTTTTAATCAAATGTTTTTGTCAGGTATATTCCCCACTAGCTGGAAGCTGGCATCTGTGCTCCCCCTTCTGAAGAAGCTAAATTTAGATGAGGCAGACCCTAACAGTTACCGCCCAATCTCTAGACTGCCGTTGCCGGCGAAGTTGGTGGAGAAAGCCATGAATGACACTCTATCTGAATATATTGAAAGACATGGTTTCCTTGATGATACCCAGTTCGGATTTCGAAATCACCATAGCACCGAACTGGCTTTGATCACATCATCTGAATTGATTAGGCAGACAGTTGACTCGGGGGCAATGCAGCACTTGTGCTGCTTGACCTCTCCGCCGCATTTGACACGGTGAACCATCAGAATCTTTTGGAAGTTCTGAGGAGGATCGGTGTTAAAGGGAAGGCACTCATTTTACTTGAATCTTTCCTGTTGGGCAGGGAACAATTTGTGGCCCTAGATGGTTATAAATCACCCAATTTTACATTGCCATGCGGGGTGCCACCGGGATCATCTTTGAGCCCGACCCTTTTTAATATTTATGTTGTACCACTGGCGAGGTTGATCAGGTCACTGGGTTTCTCGGCTATAGCTTATGCCGATGACACGCAGATCATTGTCTCAGTGTCAGGTTCACCCACTGACACTATGGCACAGTTTCATACTTGCCTTCGTCAGGTTGGGGACTGGATGGCCGCTAATTGTTTAAAACTTAACTCTAATAAGACGGAGGTCTTACTTTTCGGTGCCCACACAAATTTTTGGTCCCCTGATCTTTGGCCCCAGGAGCTTGGTCCTTTACCAACACCAGTGACCAAGGTAAAGAACTTGGGAGTTATCTTCGACTCTAAACTCTCATTTGAATGTCATGTCAATCAGGTCATCTCCCTCTCCTTCCACACGTTAAAGCTTCTGAGAAAGATCCTCCCATTCATTCCTGCCGAGCTACGCAAATTAGTGGTCTCAGCTCTTGTTCTGTCAAGAGCTGATTATTGTAATGGGCTCTTTACCAATCTCCGGAAAAAATGTCTGTCTAAACTACAGGTAGTGCAGAACGCTGCGGCTCGGCTCTTGTTGAACATCCCAAGACACAAATCTGTTTCAAGGATGCTTAAAGATCTTCATTGGCTGCCAGTAAAGAGACGAATTGAGTTTAAGGCTCTATGCATTGTCTTTAAGGCCATACAGGACACAGGACCCGGCTTTCTAAAACGGAATCTGATACCATATGTTCCAGTCCGTCGTCTCCGTTCATCCTTCGCCCATGATCTGATTGTCCCCAGGATCAAGAAATCCTCCTGGGGGGGAAGAAGTTTCCTGGTTGGCGCGACCAAGTTATGGAATTCTCTTCCAAGAAGGCTGAAACAAGAAACACATCTGTTGGCTTTTAGGAAAGAACTGAAGACATGGCTGTTCAGTCTTTAAGGCGCTTTCGAACCACCAGCTTAAACCCTGTTTTTTGATGAGCAAGCGCCTTGACACCCTCGGGTTAATGTTTCGCGCTCTACAAATCTCCGTTTCATTTCATTTCATTTCATTTCATAATAAGAAGAGTAAACAACTGAATAACTGAAAGACGGGAAGGGGAAATACGCGCCCCACACCTGTGAGGAGAAGGCAAGTCAGGTGAGTCAGGAAGCCAGAACAGAGTCCCTTTTTAGACCCCGTTTTCCTCCCTCCCTCCTACCAAAGATACGCCCCCGTACCTGGCTTAGCCACGTTTCTCCAGAAACGTGGCGGGGCTGTGCGCCTGTCGTGGTACTCCGTTGCGTGGTGTCGCCTTTACCGCGTCGCTGCAGGCTGTCAGTAAAACGGGACCTCCAACTGCCCACCAGTTCAGTAGTACCTCTCGCTCTTTCCCCAGATCTATCGGCGCTCCCCGTCAAGGAATGATTGAAGCCTCGGGGATTTTTAGACCTCCAAGTGCTGCTGAGGAAATACGTTGGTCTGGGCTGATCCTCGCGTTCTTTATAGACGTCCTCTGCTTCCGCCTCGTCTGCTTCAGGGCATTCTTCAACCGGGGTTCATTCCAGCAGCAAAAGTTCCTCCCATTTCCTGGGTTTAAAAGGTCCTCCCTTCCAGGTGATTGGCTGTGAGGTTGTCACGTGTTCGGCAGCATCGCTTCTGACACCGGAATCAGTCTGTCCTAGAATTTCCTGCCTGCTTGGAGCGTTCTTAGTAGCGGTGGGCTTCAGGGGAAAAGGAGAGCGTGCAGGTGAGCTGAAAATATGCCATGGAATGAGTTGTTCGTCCTCTGTTTCTCCCTCCCTTTCACAGGGAGATTGTGTTAATCCCTGCACCCCGTGGCAGGGACCTCAAGGTGCCTGCCATAAGGTGCAGGGATTAACAGGGGCCCAAACCGAAAGCCGCAAAGTAAAAGGGGCCCTGCTAGGGGCCCCTAAGCTCACTTTCCGACAGGCTTCCGATGTCGGAAAGCCTGTGAGAAAACGAGCATCATAATCCAGAAGGTGGAACTGCCTTCCTATGGGATTACAGACCGGTTTCCAACTGACTGATGGACTCCTGGAGCCCATCGGAAGCCAACCGGAATGACCAGCCAGTTTCAATTCCGACCGGCTGTATTGTAATCAGCCGGTCGGAACTGAAATCGACGATCTCGGTCGTAAAGCCTCCCACCTAGATCGTAATAGACCCCTATATAGCTCTATGCCAGGATCTTAGGCTATGTCTAGCCCAAAAACAACTTCAATTTCTCAGCATTAAGCGCATTCACATCTATACCACAAGCAAAACATAATCGCGTCACACCAAGCAATCTCAGCAAAATACTATAAGCTTGACATGAACAATTACAATGTGTGACCCTATTAATACTTACTCCTCCACTGTTACAACTTTTTTCCAAAACGCTGGAACTCTGCTGATCATCTGAATCGAGACATGGACTTTAAGGGTTGAAGCTGGGTTTGGGCAAGTCTAAATTTTCTCCAAGAGATATACTAATTCCACTTGCTTTGGTAGCTAACCATCCAACAGATTACCTTCTGATGGAGCACAGGGCTCTAAAACTTAATCTCTTAGTTAAGTCGTCAAAGATTTTTCCCCATTGGTCGTATGGACCTTTGTTAGCTGACACGAAGCATTGAAAGGGAGAAACATCAACAGTACATTTCTAACTTGTGAAGCCAATGTGACTCCACAATAAGGACCAGAAATCAATGAATATGGTTAAAGAGTTTATTTCGGTCTACTAATCAATCCAGTGTATATGCAAACCAAGAATAAGTTAGAGGAGAGGATGAGGCCTAACTGCTAGAGCGGTCGACTTCGGAGCTGGTGAACCTGGTTCGAGTCTCAGCAGGGACGCTCAACATCCTGTGATTCTGGGCAAATCACTTAATCTCCCCGTGCCTAACAAAAATGAATATGTCCGTCTGTAACGCAACTGGCGCTCATGTAAAGCGCTCTAATACCTTCGGGTCTAGTTCGTGCTATATAAAACTCCCCCCCCAAAAAAAGTTCAGTAAATTTAGCAATACAATAGGTAAGCTGAAATATCTCAATAGGTTAAGGCGCAATAAGATGACATAGAATTGCGTTAATCACAAATGTATAAACACAGATTAAAGCAAAAAGGTGTTCCATTAAGAAACTTCCCTTCTCTCTTCTAAACATGGATCGAATACTGGGTCATCTATCAGGGGTCTCTAAATTGGAAACTAGAAGAAAAGGAAAGTGTCAGCATGATCAGACTTCAGTAAAAGTTCAAAACAAAAGAAAATAAGTGTTTAGCATGAAGCCTCACACTTGTAAGAATACAGCAAGCAGAGAGATCTGTACCTCTCTAAATCTAAAAGGAATCTGCTCTACCTTCAGCTGTGTGAACGCCAATTTAAAAGTATCATAAGATTCAGAAACGTTCTTATCTCCTTCACACCACCAGGGACCAATCAGAACACTACTTGAGTGCATCAGCAACATGGTATCATGTTCACATCGCATCGGACTAAAACTTCGGTTCTCAGCCTTGAACAACTTGCCATCCTGGTACAAGATGAACAGAAGGTCTCTTTCGACCATTGTTTCTCTACATTCACTGCCAAGTTCCTCTCAGTCCTCTCTAGCAGCCGTCTAATACAGAACATGAGCCTTTCTGTAGCTAATGTAAATCATGATAATAAACCTGCAAGGAGAAGAGAAAACATGCTGGCGAAGCAAAATGCATTTCAACTGAGGCCTGTAGTCAGGCTAACTTTAGTTAAGCATTAAATGTGCACTTCAAATACATGGTTATACCTGCACATGTGTAACTTTTAAAATAACTACAAAACATGAGCAAAAGAGTACAGGTTTTTGCAAGCAAATATATCTTGAAGTGTAAGTGTAAAACCTGAATAAATAAATACATCTCTTCATGTTCAAACTGAACATTAGTGCACACACGTATATAAATCTCTAGTTTCTTCAGTAAATACATTTTAATAATGCGTGTAAATGCTTCACACACGTTAATAAAGTGAAGGAACACTTAAAAATACTCTTAACGCAGCATTACAAAAAACATACATTTACAGAAATGGACCACTCGTCCTGTTTACACTGCCCATCTCTTCCAAGCACTGGTTATGAGGGCCCTTCTCTTGTAGGAGGTTTTTCTCACTCCGTGGGCTGCATCACGTAAAGTGAGCCCCAAAGTGCAAAATCTTTTTTTTAAACTGTTTTTATTTATTTGCAAAAGAGAATAGACTTAGCATTGGCATACAAGCATGATAATATCGAAAACAGAGATAAGATGGTATTGGCCATTCAGTTACGGTATGCAAATGTAACGAAGAGGGGTTCACTACAGCCAATGTATACCATCCAGGTTGTAACAAATTAATCCACACAACATAAAAGAAGAAAAAGAGAAAGGAAAGGAAAGGAAAGGAAAGGAAAGGAAAGGAAAGGAAAGGAAAGGAAAAAGAACAAAGAAAACAGCAGTAGAAAGTAAGTAGTAAGTGATTCCTCAGTATGGAGAAGAAGAAGGTCGGTGAGACCAGATGGTCCGAAATGTATATAAGTGAAGAGGGGATAACTCCCATGCTCTTGTGAGAAGCGCCATACCTTGTAGGGGGGATGAAGGTCAAGGAAATGTGAACTGGGCAGGTGAAAAAAGGGGGGTTGGGGCGGGGGATGAAGGTGTCTGTGAAGGTCTTCTCTCCAATGTGTCACAGGCAGGAGCTGTGCCTAAAGGGGGTGTGGGATCGGGGGGGGGGGGCAAGGGTCACCGGCCCACGATTATTAGTTAGGAGTAGGGTAGGAGAACACTGATGTGCCTGAGAATGAGTCTTGTCACTGGGCTGTGAGCGATAGTAAATAGGTGCGTAATGGTTGCCAAATATCTTTCATTCTAGATGATGGTGATTGTAGAGATGCATACAGCTCACCGGTAGAGTCGCAGTATATCATACTGGTGAGCCAGTTGGTAGCGGTGGGGGGCAGCCATGTACCCCAGTGAATCACAACCTCACGCTTGGCCAGGAGAAGAGCAATTGCGGTGAAACATCTAATGTTTTAGGGAGATCCTGCACATAGCCCAGCAGTGCCAATAGTGGTTCCACACCCAAATCAATTTCCAGCATTTAGTATAACTTGCAAAAAATCTCTCCCCAGTTATATGCAACCTGGCTGCATTACCAGGCCATGTGGAGAAAATCCGCATCAGGAATGTTGCATTTCGGGCAGTCCGAGAAGCGTGTTTGGTTGTATTGGTGTTGGTCTGAGGGAGTCACGCAGGTGTGCAGCAAAAATGTTTAAATGCAGGAGTTTGTGCCTGTAGTTGGGCAATACCCGACGAGTTTGGGCACAACATGCAGTCCATATTTTATCTGTTATGGGCCTTCTGAGGTCCCGCTCCCAATAACTTAGACACCCAACGTATCCCATCCGGGTCAGTGATGACTAGTGTCAGGGGGGAGAATTTGTCCGGGCCAGTGAATAGGTAGATATGGTGGATCACAAAGCAGTATGCATGCAGTGTATAAGAAAAAGGATCCATGAGTGGGACAGCACTAAAACGTGCGTCCGTGGAATGTGTTATAGCATGCCCCTCCGGAAAGAGGGCGCCAAACACATGGAGGACATATCGTGATAACGTGCACTTCACCAAGGTTTCACATGTGATGGGGAGCCATGGGTTGTCTGTCAGGGTCAAGGCTAGGGAGTATAGGAGGGTGCCACCTAAGAGACGTTGAAGTTTCCTCCATGCTCAGCAGGTAGTGGATAGGGTTTGGATGTCCGTGGGGTCCAAGGGGATGCCTTTCAGAAGAATGGAGGCGAGGGGGGTGGGGCAGCGAGGGCCATCTCAGGCTTTGCGTAAAGTTGCCAGGCATCGGCATGATACCAGTGATGGGCGTATTGACATTGCGCAGCTAGGTAATAGAACTGAAAATGGGGGAATCCAAACACCTCGCTCTCATAGGGGAGCACTATTGTGTCCCAACTGATGCGAGGCCTCCATCCGGGCCAGATTTGTTTAAAGAGGAAACCACGTAGGGTGGAGAAGAATGAGTTTGTGAGTGGTATGGGAATGTTGAGGAACAGATACAAGAAGCGGGGAAGAATCACTATTTTCATAATCGCAATCCTGCCCGCCATTGAAAGAGGCATCCAGATCTATCTATCTATTTGCGTCGACAATGTATCAATGGCGGGCCGTAATTGAGTCTTATCACCTGTTCCTTATCTGGATGAATGGCTACACCAAGATATTTTACTGGCCCATTGCGCCAGGTCAGTGGATAATCATGTGGGGTCTGACACGTAGCTGGTGATACTGGAAAAAGATCAGACTTAGGGCCAGATGTACGACCCACCAATTTGCGACTCGCAAATTGCATCGCATTTGCGACTCGCAATTTGGGACTCGCAAATTGGGATGTATAACAGTGTCTGAGACACTGTTAGCGATTCCTAATGGGGTTGCAAATTGCATGCCTCATGAATATTAATGAGGCTGTCGCAATTTGCGACCCCATTAGAATGGCTAGCACTCCCAGGGATGGTGGCCTGCTGGGGTCAGCAGACCACCATGTCTGGGACTGCTTTTAACCCCTTCGGTACTCATGACGAGCTGGACTCGTCATGGCACACAGTGCTCGTGTGCTCATGACGAGTCCAGCTCGTCATAAGACTCCACCCACGGGGAAGCGCTGGCGCTCCCCCGTGGGGATCCGATCGTTGGGTTTTTTCGGGGAAGGCAGGGGAAGGGCTTCTTCTGCCTCCCCCCGCCCCCTTCAATGACGTCAGCGCGCGAGGCGCGCTGACGTCATTGGGGTTTCCCCTGTTTCCCGACGCGCTGGAAGCCATTTGCTTCCAGTGCGTCGGGGAATAAGGTCAGTTTTGGATCGGGGAGGGGGTTTGAAAGAAAAGAGGCATCGAGGGAAAGGAAAACCCTTTCCTTTCCCTCGATGCCTCTTTTGTGCATTCCTGCTGCACGATCATGCGATCGTGCAGCAGGAATGCCCACTAGACACCAGGGAATTTCTTTTTTTTTTTTTAAATGTATAAATACTGTTTCGGGGAGCGGCCCCTTGGGCAAGGGTCGCTCCCCCTTTGGGGGCCATATGTATTTGGTGCTCTGCCCCCCTGGGGGGGGCAGTTTTTCCTATTGTAGCCCACTAGACCACCAGGGAGAAACGGTGGGGAGCGGCCCTTTGGGCAAGGGTCGCTCCCCTTTTGGGGGCCATATGCTTTTGGTGCTCTGCCCCCCCTGGGGCCTTGAATCGGGCAAGTATTGTGCACTGGCCTGGCAGGTTGCTGGCAGTGCATACACCACCCCCGTGTGTGGCAGCCCGGGCTGAAACAGCTTCCGGGCACACACACATGTGCATGATATAGAGGTATACTGCAATAAGTGGCACTCAGAACACAATGAAGAGCGAACTAGAGGGGCTGAGAGTGAAAGTATAGTGTATTTGGAAGAGAAGAGATTTGAGGTCAGCTTTGAAGATCCGGGTAGAGGAGGTGGCACGGAGCAATGGGGGAAGCAATTCTCACCGGATTGCGCCATCGATCTTTCCCTTTTGAAGAGGGGGGGTGCGCAAGCAGAAGCTTTTCTGCATTGCGAGCCACCGGACAATTTCAATTTATTCGCCAGGTAACGAGGGGAGGACGTGTGTAAGGCTTTGTGTGTGATGCAGGCAGTTTTGTAAATAGATCTTGCCTCGATCGGAAGCCATCGAAGAGAGGACAGGATAGGAGTGACGTGGTCGCTTCGTTTAGACCCTGAAATGAAGCGAGCTGCTGAATGGAGGATGGATTTGAGAGGGGAGAGGTGGGATTTGGGTAGGCCCTTCAGAAGAGAATTGCAATAATCCAGTCTTGAGAGAACCAGAGATTGTACTAAGGTTTTTAAGTCTTTCTCCGGGAAGAACCGACGGATCCCTCATAGAAGGCGCAACTGGTAACGTGCGTTCTTAGCAATAGAGTTGATGTGGGAGATTAGGTTGAGTCTTTTGTCAAGAATGACACCAAGGTATTTAGCGCTGTCGACAATGATGAGTTTGTTGTTGAGTAGGTTCAGCTGATCCATCCAAGATTGAACAGGAGGAGGTGAGAGAGAGGTAGAGAGGAGGAGGAATTCAGTTTTGGCGGGATTCAGAATGAGTTGGTGAGCTAACATCCAGTTGTGAATAGAGTAGAGTTGAGTAGTGAGAGATCGTGTGCGGAAGATAAAGGTATCTTCCCACTAGTCCACCAGGCATTTATTTGTGGAGAGTGACCCCTTGGGTGGCAGAATAGCAGTATGTTTTTAGGCCCATCTGCCCCCAAGGAGGGCAGAAGCCACTAGACACCAGGTTTTTTTTTAATTTTTGTATTGGGGAGTGGCCAAAAGGGCAAGGGTTGCTCCCCTTTTACGGGGGTGAATATTTTATTTATACTCTTTGGCCCACCTACCCCTTAGCTTGGCTGGTGGATTGTGTGTGGACTGGTGCATTATTTGCATATGTGATTGTAATGTTTTTTTTCTCCTTTTTATTCTAGTGTAAAGCTTTTGATTCCTGTTTGCGGTTTCGGCAGTGGTTGTTCTGCAGTTTTGCGTAATTGCATTTATTTGGTAAGAAAAATATTTATGTTGTGTGTACTCCAAATGAGTATTATTGTCATGCATGAATGAATTTTTTTGTAAGTGGTGTCATAATGGCAGCATATTTGTTAGTGTTCAGAGCATGAAATTCTTTGCGATGTTTTGCATTGTCTTATGTGTAATTTTTTTCTTCTTCTTTTTAGTGGGATATTGTTGATCCTTACTGTGTCTGTGCAGAGTAGGTGGTGGTGAGTCTAGCTGCTTCTGTCACATGAGTGGTATAGTGTTGGAGTATATAGGTCTTTGTGATAAAGCTACATTTTGTTTATTTCTTTTTTTACAAAGGGTTTGTTGTTGTTGACTTGTTTGACAAGTAACCTTTATTAGTAAGCATTATGGCTAGCCGTAGAATTACTGCTCAGCAGGTGGTTGGTTTGCTTCTTGAATCTTCCTCTGAGCAGGATTATGAGACTGACAGTGCGTCTGAGGGAGAAGGAGGGAGGGGAAGATTCAGGCAGTGAGTTTTCTCTCCACATGGAATCATCGGATGATGAAGGTACTCTCAGTGCAGATGAAGTGCCTGATTTAGAGGAGGATACTACTGTGCCGATGGTGCAAGAGGCATCTGGATTGCAGCCTGGGGCTGCTAGGCTTCCTACTGGAAGTGCTGGACTCTGGGTTGATCCAAACATGGTGCAGCCGGTGTTGCCTGCCTTTAGTGGTTATGCAGGGTGTAGAGTGGATTGTGAACATTATTTGCCTATACAGTATTTTCAGTTGTTTATGGATGATGTATTTTTGGGTGAGATTGTTGAGCAGACTAATTTGTATGCTGAACAGTTTTTGAGGGACAACAGTGCCAGACTTAGGCCCCATTCTAGAGCTACCCGGTGGAGTCCCACAAATCTGGAAGAGATGAAGAAGTTTTTGGGTTTGACTTTTTTGATGGGTTTGATAAGGAAATCACTTTTTTCACACATTTTTGTGTGGGAAAGTGTGGCATCACTGGCCTCACACAAATTTCCTACGACCCAGCGTTCCCCCAGGTCTCCCGATAAAAATGGTGCCTCACTTGTGTGGGAGGCCCAAGTACCGACGACAGGCAAGGGCCCACAACGTATTGAGGCGACCTCAAAATGGCCTTTCACAAAACGACCTGGTTTTGCAAGGGGTCACCTGGGTTTTGGCCCTGTGCTCGGCGGCCATCTAGGGAAACCTACCAAACCCACACATTTCTGAAAAGTAGACACCCGGGGCTTCCAGGGAGGTATGGCTTGCGTGGATCCCCCAACGTTTCCTTACCCAGAATCCCATGCAAACCTCAATTTTAGCTGAAAAAATCACTTTTTCACACATTTTTGTGTGGGAAAGTGTGGCATCACTGGCCTCACACAAATTTCCTACCACCCAGCGTTCCCCAGGTCTCCCGATAAAATGGTGCCTCACTTGTGTGGGAGGCCCAAGTACTCGCGACATGCAAGGACACAAAACGTTTTGAGGCAACATCAACATTGCCTATCAAAAAATGTTTTGGGCCCTTGCCTGTCGCGGGTACTTGGGCCTCCCACACAAGTGAGGCACCATTTTTATCGGGAGACCTGGGGGAACGCTGGGTGGTAGGAAATTTGTGTGAGGCCAGTGATGCCACACTTTCCCACACAAAAATGTGTGAAAAAGTGATTTTTTCAGCTAAAATTGAGGTTTGCATGGGATTCTGGGTAAGGAAACGTTGGGGGATCCACGCAAGCCATACCTCCCTGGAAGCCCCCGGGTGTCTACTTTTCAGAAATGTGTGGGTTTGGTAGGTTTCCCTAGATGGCCACCGAGCACGGGGCCAAAACCCAGGTGACCCCTTGCAAAACCAGGTCGTTTTGTGAAAGGCCATTTTGAGGTCGCCTCACTACGTTGTGGGCCCTTGCCTGTCGCGGTACTTGGGCCTCCCACACAAGTGAGGCACCATTTTTATCGGGAGACCTGGGGAACGCTGGGTGGTAGGAAATTTGTGTGAGGCCAGTGATGCCACACTTTCCCACACAAAAATGTGTGAAAAAGTGATTTTTTCAGCTAAAATTGAGGTTTGCAGGGGATTCTGGGTAAGGAAACGTTGGGGGATCCACGCAAGCCATACCTCCCTGGAAGCCCCCGGGTGTCTACTTTTCAGAAATGTGTGGGTTTGGTAGGTTTCCCTAGATGGCCACCGAGCACGGGGCCAAAACCCAGGTGACCCCCTTGCAAAACCAGGTCGTTTTGTGAAAGGCCATTTTGAGGTCGCCTCACTACGTTGTGGGCCCTTGCCTGTCGCGGGTACTTGGGCCTCCCACACAAGTGAGGCACCATTTTTATCGGGAGACCTGGGGGAACGCTGGGTGGTAGGAAATTTGTGTGAGGCCAGTGATGCCACACTTTCCCACACAAAAATGTGTGAAAAAAGTGATTTTTTCAGCTAAAATTGAGGTTTGCAGGGGATTCTGGGTAAGGAAACGTTGGGGGATCCACGCAAGCCATACCTCCCTGGAAGCCCCCGGGTGTCTACTTTTCAGAAATGTGTGTGTTTGGTAGGTTTCCCTAGGTGCCGGCAGAGCTAGGGTTCACAAACTACAGCTAGGCACTTTGCCAAAAAAGGGTCATTTTTCACAGCGAAATTGAGGTGTGACCACGTTGCGTTTTGCGCCGTTTCCTGTCGCGGGCACTAGGCCGACCCACACAAGTGAGGTACCATTTTTGTCAGAAGACTTTGGGGAACGCGGGGTGGGTGGAAATTTGTGGATCCACGCAGATTCCAGAACTTTCCACCACAGAAATGTGGGGAAAATGTGTTTTTTTTGACAATTTGTTAGGTTTGCAAGGGATTCTGGGTAACAGAACCTGGTGGGAGGCAGTCCAGTCACCCCATCCTGGATTCCCCTGGGTGTCTAGTTTTCAAAAATGTATAGGTTTGCTAGGTTTCCCTAGGTGCCGGCAGAGCTAGGGTTCAAAAACTACAGCTAGGCACTTTGCCAAAAAAGGGTCATTTTTCACTGCGAAATTGAGGTGTGACCACGTTGCGTTTTGCGCCGTTTCCTGTCGCAGGCACTAGGCCGACACACACAAGTGAGGTACCATTTTTCTCGTAAGACTTTGGGGAACGCGGGGTGGGTGGAAATTTGTGGATCCACGCAGATTCCAGAACTTTCCACCAAAGAAATGTGGGGAAAATGTGGTTTTTTGGACAATTTTGTATGTTTGCAAGGGATTCTGGGTAACAGAACCTGGTGGGAGGCAGTCCAGTCACCCCATCCTGGATTCCCCTGGGTGTCTAGTTTTCAAAAATGTATAGGTTTGCTAGGTTTCCCTAGGTGCCGGCAGAGCTAGGGTTCAAAAACTACAGCTAGGCACTTTGCCAAAAAAGGGTCATTTTTCACTGCGAAATTGAGGTGTGACCACGTTGCGTTTTGCGCCGTTTCCTGTCGCAGGCACTAGGCCGACCCACACAAGTGAGGTACCATTTTTCTCGTAAGACTTTGGGGAACGCGGGGTGGGTGGAAATTTGTGGATCCACGCAGATTCTAGAACTTTCCACCACAGAAATGTGGGGAAAATATGTTTTTTGGACAATTTTTTATGTTTGCAAGGGATTCTGGGTAACAGAACCTGGTGGGAGGCAGTCCAGTCACCCCATCCTGGATTCCCCTGGGTGTCTAGTTTTCAAAAATGTATAGGTTTGCTAGGTTTCCCTAGGTGCCGGCAGAGGTAGGGTTCAAAAACTACAGCTAGGCACTTTGCCAAAAAGGGTCATTTTTCACTGCAAAATTGAGGTGTGACCACGTTGCGTTTTGCGCCGTTTCCTGTTGCAGGCACTAGGCCGACCCACACAAGTGAGGTACCATTTTTCTCGTAAGACTTTGGGGAACGCGGGGTGGGTGGAAATTTGTGGATCCACGCAGATTCCAGAACTTTCCACCACAGAAATGTGGGGAAAATGTGGTTTTTTTGACAATTTTTTATGTTTGCAATGGATTCTGGGTAACAGAACCTGGTGGGAGGCAGTCAAGTCACCCCATCCTGGATTCCCCTGGGTGTCTAGTTTTCAAAAATGTATAGGTTTGCTAGGTTTCCCTAGGTGCCCGCAGAGGTAGGGTTCAAAAACTACAGCTAGGCACTTTGCAAAAAAGGGTCATTTTTCACTGCGAAATTGAGGTGTGACCACGTTACGTTTTGCGCCGTTTCCTGTCGCAGGCACTAGGCCAACCCACACAAGTGAGGTACCATTTTTCTCGTAAGACTTTGGGGAACGCGGGGTGGGTGGAAATTTGTGGATCCACGCAGATTCCAGAACTTTCCACCACAGAAATGTGGGGAAAATGTGTTTTTTTGACAATTTTTTATGTTTGCAAGGGATTCTGGGTAACAGAACCTGGTGGGAGGCAGTCTAGTCACCCCATCCTGGATTCCCCTGGGTGTCGAGTTTTCAAAAATGTATAGGTTTGCTAGGTTTCCCTAGGTGCCGGCAGAGCTAGGGTTCAAAAACTACAGCTAGGCACTTTGCCAAAAAAGGGTCATTTTTCACTGCGAAATTGAGGTGTGACCACGTTGCGTTTTGCGCCGTTTCCTGTCGCAGGCACTAGGCCGACCCACACAAGTGAGGTACCATTTTTCTCTTAAGACTTTGGGGAACGCGGGGTGGGTGGAAATTTGTGGATCCACGCAGATTCCAGAACTTTCCACCACAGAAATGTGGGGAAAATGTGGGTTTTTTGGGAATTTTTTATGTTTGCAAGGGATTCTGGGTAACAGAACCTGGTGGGAGGCAGTCAAGTCACCCCATCCTGGATTCCCCTGGGTGTCTAGTTTTCAAAAATGTATAGGTTTGCTAGGTTTCCCTAGGTGCCGGCAGAGGTAGGGTTCAAAAACTACAGCTAGGCACTTTGCAAAAAAAGGGTCATTTTTCACTGCGAAATTGAGGTGTGACCACGTTGCGTTTTGCGCCGTTTCCTGTCGCAGACACTAGGCCGACCCACACAAGTGAGGTACCATTTTTCTCGTAAGACTTTGGGGAACGCGGGGTGGGTGGAAATTTGTGGATCCACGCAGATTCCAGAACTTTCCACCACAGAAATGTGGGGAAAATGTGGTTTTTTTGACAATTGTTTATGTTTGCAAGGGATTCTGGGTAACAGAACCTGGTGGGAGGCAGTCAAGTCACCCCATCCTGGATTCCCCTGGGTGTCTAGTTTTCAAAAATGTATAGGTTTGCTAGGTTTCCCTAGGTGCCGGCAGAGCTAGGGTTCAAAAACTACAGCTAGGCACTTTGCCAAAAAAGGGTCATTTTTCACTGCGAAATTGAGGTGTGACCACGTTGCGTTTTGCGCCGTTTCCTGTTGCAGGCACTAGGCCGACCCACACAAGTGAGGTACCATTTTTCTCGTAAGACTTTGGGGAACGCGGGGTGGGTGGAAATTTGTGGATCCACGCAGATTCCAGAACTTTCCACCACAGAAATGTGGGAAAAATGTGTTTTTTTTGACAATTTGTTATGTTTGCAAGGGATTCTGGGTAACAGAACCTGGTGGGAGGCAGTCAAGTCACCCCATCCTGGATTCCCCTGGGTGTCTAGTTTTCAAAAATGTATAGGTTTGCTAGGTTTCCCTAGGTGCCGGCAGAGGTAGGGTTAAAAACTACAGCTAGGCACTTTGCAAAAAAGGGTCATTTTTCACTGCGAAATTGAGGTGTGACCACGTTACGTTTTGCGCCGTTTCCTGTCGCAGGCACTAGGCCAACCCACACAAGTGAGGTACCATTTTTCTCGTAAGACTTTGGGGAACGCGGGGTGGGTGGAAATTTGTGGATCCACGCAGATTCCAGAACTTTCCACCACAGAAATGTGGGGAAAATGTGGTTTTTTGACAATTTTTTATGTTTGCAATGGATTCTGGGTAACAGAACCTGGTGGGAGGCAGTCAAGTCACCCCATCCTGGATTCCCCTGGGTGTCTAGTTTTCAAAAATGTATAGGTTTGCTAGGTTTCCCTAGGTGCCCGCAGAGGTAGGGTTCAAAAACTACAGCTAGGCACTTTGCAAAAAAAGGGTCATTTTTCACTGCGAAATTGAGGTGTGACCACGTTACGTTTTGCGCCGTTTCCTGTCGCAGGCACTAGGCCAACCCACACAAGTGAGGTACCATTTTTCTCGTAAGACTTTGGGGAACGCGGGGTGGGTGGAAATTTGTGGATCCACGCAGATTCCAGAACTTTCCACCACAGAAATGTGGGGAAAATGTGGTTTTTTTGACAATTTTTTATGTTTGCAAGGGATTCTGGGTAACAGAACCTGGTGGGAGGCAGTCTAGTCACCCCATCCTGGATTCCCCTGGGTGTCGAGTTTTCAAAAATGTATAGGTTTGCTAGGTTTCCCTAGGTGCCGGCAGAGCTAGGGTTCAAAAACTACAGCTAGGCACTTTGCCAAAAAAGGGTCATTTTTCACTGCGAAATTGAGGTGTGACCACGTTGCGTTTTGCGCCGTTTCCTGTCGCAGGCACTAGGCCGACCCACACAAGTGAGGTACCATTTTTCTCTTAAGACTTTGGGGAACGCGGGGTGGGTGGAAATTTGTGGATCCACGCAGATTCCAGAACTTTCCACCACAGAAATGTGGGGAAAATGTGGGTTTTTTGGGAATTTTTATGTTTGCAAGGGATTCTGGGTAACAGAACCTGGTGGGAGGCAGTCAAGTCACCCCATCCTGGATTCCCCTGGGTGTCTAGTTTTCAAAAATGTATAGGTTTGCTAGGTTTCCCTAGGTGCCGGCAGAGGTAGGGTTCAAAAACTACAGCTAGGCACTTTGCAAAAAAAGGGTCATTTTTCACTGCGAAATTGAGGTGTGACCACGTTGCGTTTTGCGCCGTTTCCTGTCGCAGACACTAGGCCGACCCACACAAGTGAGGTACCATTTTTCTCGTAAGACTTTGGGGAACGCGGGGTGGGTGGAAATTTGTGGATCCACGCAGATTCCAGAACTTTCCACCACAGAAATGTGGGGAAAATGTGGTTTTTTGACAATTGTTTATGTTTGCAAGGGATTCTGGGTAACAGAACCTGGTGGGAGGCAGTCAAGTCACCCCATCCTGGATTCCCCTGGGTGTCTAGTTTTCAAAAATGTATAGGTTTGCTAGGTTTCCCTAGGTGCCGGCAGAGCTAGGGTTCAAAAACTACAGCTAGGCACTTTGCCAAAAAAGGGTCATTTTTCACTGCGAAATTGAGGTGTGACCACGTTGCGTTTTGCGCCGTTTCCTGTTGCAGGCACTAGGCCGACCCACACAAGTGAGGTACCATTTTTCTCGTAAGACTTTGGGGAACGCGGGGTGGGTGGAAATTTGTGGATCCACGCAGATTCCAGAACTTTCCACCACAGAAATGTGGGAAAAATGTGTTTTTTTTGACAATTTGTTATGTTTGCAAGGGATTCTGGGTAACAGAACCTGGTGGGAGGCAGTCAAGTCACCCCATCCTGGATTCCCCTGGGTGTCTAGTTTTCAAAAATGTATAGGTTTGCTAGGTTTCCCTAGGTGCCGGCAGAGGTAGGGTTAAAAACTACAGCTAGGCACTTTGCAAAAAAGGGTCATTTTTCACTGCGAAATTGAGGTGTGACCACGTTGCGTTTTGCGCCGTTTCCTGTCGCGGGCACTAGGCCGACCCACACAAGTGAGGTACCATTTTTCTCAGAAGACTTTGGGGAACGCGGGGTGGGTGGAAATTTGTGGATCCACGCTGATTCCAGAACTTTCCACCACAGAAATGTGGGGAAAATGTGTTTTTTTTGACAATTTTTTAGGTTTGCAAGGGATTCTGGGTAACAGAAGCTGGTGGGAGGCAGTCCAGTCACCCCATCCTGGATTCCCTTGGGTGTCTAGTTTTCAAAAATGTATAGGTTTGCTACGTTTCCCTAGGTGCCGGCAGAGCTAGGGTTCAAAAACTACAGCTAGGCACTTTGCCAAAAAAGGGTCATTTTTCACTGCGAAATTGAGGTGTGACCACGTTGCGTTTTGCGCAGTTTCCTGTCGCAGGCACTAGGCTGACCCACACAAGTGAGGTACCATTTTTCTCGTAAGACTTTGGGGAACGCGGGGTGGGTGGAAATTTGTGGATCCACGCATATTCCAGAACTTTCCACCACAGAAATGTGGGGAAAATGTGGTTTTTTTGACAATTTTTTATGTTTGCAAGGGATTCTTGGTAACAGAACCTGGTGGGAGGCAGTCAAGTCACCCCATCCTGGATTCCCTGGGTGTCTAGTTTTCAAAAATGTATAGGTTTGCTAGGTTTCCCTAGGTGCCGGCAGAGCTAGGGTTCAAAAACTACAGCTAGGCACTTTGCAAAAAAGGGTCATTTTTCACTGCGAAATTGAGGTGTGACCACGTTGCGTTTTGCGCCGTTTCCTGTCGCAGGCACTAGGCCGACCCACACAAGTGAGGTACCATTTTTCTCGTAAGACTTTGGGGAACGCGGGGTGGGTGGAAATTTGTGGATCCACGCAGATTCCAGAACTTTCCACCACAGAAATGTGGGGAAAATGTGTTTTTTTTGACAATTTTTTATGTTTGCAAGGGATTCTGGGTAACAGAACCTGGTGGGAGGCAGTCAAGTCACCCCATCCTGGATTCCCTGGGTGTCTAGTTTTCAAAAATGTATAGGTTTGCTAGGTTTCCCTAGGTGCCGGCAGAGCTAGGGTTCAAAAACTACAACTAGGCACTTTGCCAAAAAAGGGTCATTTTTCACTGCGAAATTGAGGTGTGACCACGTTGCGTTTTGCGCCGTTTCCTGTCGCAGGCACTAGGCCGACCCACACAAGTGAGGTACCATTTTTCTCGTAAGACTTTGGGGAACGCGGGGTGTGTGGAAATTTGTGGATCCACGCAGATTCCAAAACTTTCCACCACAGAAATGTGGGGAAAATGTGGTTTTTTTGACAATTGTTTAGGTTTGCAAGGGATTCTGGGTAACAGAACCTGGTGGGAGGAAGTCAAGTCACCCCATCCTGGATTTCCCTGGGTGTCTAGTTTTCAAAAATGTATAGGTTTGCTAGGTTTCCCTAGGTTCCGGCAGAGCTAGGGTTCAAAAACTACACCTAGGCACTTTGCAAAAAAAGGGTAATTTTTCATTGTGAAAATGTGGTACGTCCACGTTGCATTTTGAGCCATTTCCTGTTGTGGGCACAAGGGCTACCCACACAAGTGAGGTACCATTTTTATCGGGAGACTTAGGGTAACACAGAATTGTAGAGCAACTGTTATTACCTATTGACTTTCGATGCATTTCTGCCTTCCAAATGAAAGACAATGTGTAAAAAATAAGTAATTTTGAAAAATGACCTATAATTCTCATGCTAGTATGGGTACTCCCAATTTTGGAAATGTGCAAATATCTACTGTTTCTAAAATCTACATTTTGTTCCCATTTCAGAAATACATAGGTGTCTTTCATAACAATTTTTCCATGTATACATTTTCCCAAAATAATTGCTATATACCCGGTACATAATAAAAAACCATTGCAAGATGCTGCTCAATTATTGGCTCTGGGTTCGTCGGGTTCTTGGTAAACCTACAAGTCCTATATATCCCCACAACCAGAAAGGTCCAGTGGATATAACGGTATATTGCCTTCAAATAGCTGTCATAATTAGAAGAAGTTACAGGTGAAAACGTTGACACAAATGGCTGTTTTTTTCAACTAATTTTCAATTTTTCCTTTATTTAACTGTTAGTTTCTATAAGGAAAACTTTAAGGATCTACACAAATGACCCCTTGCTGAATTTAGAATTTTGTCTACTTTTCAGAAATGTATGGCTTTCCAGGATCAATTATTGGTTTCATACCCATTTCTACCATTAACTGGAAGGAGGTTGAAAGCACAAAAAATAGCAAAAATAGGCTATGTCCCAGAAAATGCCAAAACTGTGTAAGAAAAGTTGGTTTTCTGACAAAAGTCTGCTTGTCCCTGAAAGCTGGGAAGATGGTGATTTCAGCACCACAACCCCTTTTTGATGCCATTTGCAGGGAAAAATCAAGACGCTTTCATCTGTAGCACTTTTTTCGCATTTTTCCCAAAAAACCCAAAATTTAGCTGTATTTTGACTAATTTCTGGGTCCCCTCCAGGGGAATCCACAAACCCTGGGTACCTTTACAATCCCCATGATGTTAGAAAAAAAGGACGCAAATTTGGCATGGATACCTTATGTGGTCAAAAAGTTACAGGGGCCTAAGCGCGCACTACCCCAAATAGCCAAAAAAAGGCTTAGCACAGGAGGGGAAAAGGCCTAGCAGCGAAGGGGTTAAATAAAGCAGTCTTTTTTTTTAAATGCAATCCCGTTTTCCTTAAAGGACCACTGCCTGCTCTTAAAAATATTTTCTCACATACTCACAAAGGGGAAGGGGTCCCCTGGGGATCCCTTCTAGTTTGCGAGTGGTTTTCCACCTACTTGAAGTAGGTGGTAAACGGCAAGTGTTCTGCGGCAGCAAATGCGGTCGCAAAACAATTGTACATGGCATGGTGACTCGCTATTAGGAAGGGATGCTCCTTCCTAATAGCGGGAGTCGCAAATGCTATTTGCGAGTCAGTGACTCGCAAAATAGCATTTGTACATGCCATTATCCATTTTTGCGGTTGCAAACGGGAAGATCTCCCGTTTGCAGCCACAAAAAAGGGTCGCACATCTGGCCCTTAGACCAGTCTATTTGAAGACCAGAAAAAGCCCCCAGGCGCGGTAATTCGTTCAAGATGGGGGTCAGGTTCTCTTCCAGACGTCTGATAAACAATAAATGTCATCCGTGTAAAGTGAGATGAGGAGAGGGCCTGGCTCGAATTGAAGGCCACGATGTATGTGACCCATATGGAGGCGGCGGACTAGGGGGTCTAGTGCAAGTATGAAATGTAACTGGGATAGTGGGCATCCCTGTCACGTGCCTCGGGTTATAGAGAAAGGTGCCGTGAGTGAGCCATTGACTCTGAGACGAGCAGTGGATTGTGTATATAGAAGGACGATCAAGGAGGAGAAACCAAGGGGTATGCCCAGTTTACGAATGACGACGCGTAGGAAGGTCATTCCAGGGAGTCAAACGCCTTCTCGGTGTCTAAGAGTGCGATTGTGGCGGGTGTATCCGGAGAAATTCTATGAAGTACTGAGAACACTGCCCTCAGATTCAGTGATGTGGAGCGATGGGGGATAAATCCCGACTGCGCATGTGAAATGATCTGGTCCTTCATTAATGAAAGACGGTTGGAGAGAACCTTCACCAATATTTTACTGTCTAGATTAAGAAGTGACAATGGTCTGTAAGAACCACATTGTAAGGGGTCTTTGACGGGTTTGGGGAGGGGGGTTATAACAGCAGCGCGCATGGATGGGGGAAGAGCACCAGTTTGGAGATATTCTTCATAAACCGCAAGTAGTTTCAGCGCTAGAATATGTTTGAAGAGTTTATGGAACTCCCCCATGTAGCTAGGCCGGTGTCTTTAGAGCCACCAAGGGAGTCTATGGCCTGTATCATTTCCTCAAAGATTATAGGTACATTGAGAAATTTACGTTGGTTATTAGAAAGCTAGACCGTGGCCAACCTCCTCCAGGTATGTTACCTGGGCCGCAGTATCACCTGTAAGGCGGGAGGTGTAAAGTTGAATGTAGTACTTAAGCAGGGTGTCCAGGATACCCTCATTTGAGGCAATCCGCTGGCCCCCATCCGCATTCAGCTCAGCGATGTAGGAGTATCCCCTGGGAGGACGGGGCAGGCGGGCCAGTGTACGCCCCGGGCGCTCGCCCTCCCTGTGTCTATGTGCCAGAGCATGTTTGCCTAAATAAAGAAATTCTCTGTCAGCCAGGTCCCGGTATTCATTTAAGAGGGCTGTTCTGGCTTGAGTGTCTGATGGTGTGGTACCCCCCCGATGTACAGAGATCTAGATCAGCTAGAGCCCCCTAGTACTGTACCCTCATTGAGCTGGAAATATTCCAAAATTGACGTACGTAATTCGGATCGGAACAGCTCGTCCTGTAATGCCAAAGTTGGGGAGCGTCACTGATGGTTCGGACCGCCACCAAAGGGATTATTAAAAACAATCAAAACTGGGGAATTGTCAGATAGTGTGCGAGTAAGGTGTTGGGTGGAGAGCAACCATGGACATAGGGTAGCAGAGAGAAGGCAGTAGTCGATGCGTGACCATGTGTTGTGTGGGGCCGAGTAGTGAGTGATACCAGGTTTGGGGTACATTTTAAGTGCCAATGGTTGGCAAGGGTGCTGTGGTGTCAGTGGCAGGCTCCAAGAGGGGATTCAAATCTCCGGCTACTATAAGATATAAGATAGTCATAGTCCATCTGATCTATTTGTGCAGACAGGGACAGGAAAAGCTCCAGTGAGTCTGTTGGGAGCGTAAATGTTGGCCAGCAGAACAGAGTGGCCTGCTAGAATACCAGCAACCAGGATGTAGCGGCCATCATCATCTGTGATGGTGGAAATGTGCCTGAATGGAATATTCTTGTGGATAAGAGTACATACCTGTTAAGAGTAGGAGCTATAGTTGGAGAAGAAGCTGTGTGTGCCCCAATTAGTTGTGTATGAGGATATCCTCCTAGGGAAAAGGTGCATCTCCTGAAGAAAAGCTATGTGGGCGCCATGATGGGTGAGGTATTGGAGGACCTGTTTGCCCTTGAATACGTCAGTCATTAAGCCCCCTAATATTCCAATCCTGGCAAGCAGTAGGGGAATGAAAAGGAGACATGACAGTCAACCCATTAGGAAAGGATATTGGCATTTGCACTGGAGTGGATGTCCGGTGGTGACCTGTCTGGTGTTGTACGACGCACAAAGGAACGGTCACCAGAATATTGCTGGCAAAGTGCCTGTGCATCACTCGGGGAGTCAAAGATACGGGGCTTGCCATGGACCTCAACCCTCAGGCGTGCCGGAACGAAGTCCCAGCTTGCGAAGTGTGGATTTTACATCAATGAACTTACGGCGCACCTCTTGGACCGGGAAGTGAAGTCAGGGAACAAAGAGATGGTGGAGCCCTGCCATTGTGGAGACCTTGTTCTCTGGTGAGGCGCAGGGCAGTGTCACTGTCCCTGAACTTCAGTAGATGAGCAATTAGAGTTTTCGGCCGGCAGACCGGATTGGGGCACAGGCCCAACGAGCAGTGGGCTCATTTCACTGCTATTGGACTTGACCCTTTTTGCAGGGTCATCCCTGAACTTTTTGCCTTCCTCCTGTATTGTTTCTGACCTGTTTTTGTTGGTTTTAGGACTCTGGGCACTTTACTACTGCTGATCAGTGCTAAAGTGCATATGCTCTCTGTGTAAAGTGTTATGGTAATTGGTTGTCCATAATTGGTATGTTTGTCTTACTAGTAAAGTCCCTAGTAAAGTGCACTATGTGTGCCAGGGCTGGTAATGCAAATGCTACTAGTGGGCCTGCAGCACTAACTGTGCCACCCACACGAGTAGCCCTAAAAAGAGATCTCAGGCCTGCCACTGCAGTGCCTGCGCGCAGTTTGTTAACTGCCTTATTGTCCTGACAAGTGCACCCACTTGCCAGGCCTTACCCTTCCCTTTTTATGCACATCAGACACCCCTATAGTAGGCCCAAGGTACCCCCCTGGGCAGGGTGCAGTGTATGTGAAAGGTAGGACATGTACTGAGGTGTGTACCATGTCCTGACAGTGAAATACTGCCAAATTCGTTTTTCACAGTTGCAAGGCCATCTTGCCCATAGGACAGAATGGGGAATGCTGGGTCCCATGTTTCCAGCATATCTTCCCATAGGCATAAGATGGAGAGATGAAGTTTAGTGTGCCTGATTTCAGAATGTAATAACACATCTTTCTATGAAGATGGTTTTTAAATTGTGTGTTTAGAAACCACACTTTTAGAAGTGGCTGGCTTCTTGTCCTAACCATCCTGTGTGTCTCTGCCTGGTTGTGTATTGACTGTCTGGGTTTGGGTGTGACAGGGTCTGGGGAGTGTCCTGACACCAGAGATGAGTAGGTGAGACAGCACAGGCTGGCCTGCATTTGGTGTAATGGGAGGAGTAGCCCCTTTGATGCAAAGAGGCCTGTGCTGCTGCCACAAAGGAATGGCTCCACCTCCTGCAGAGTGTCTGAGGCCCAGACCCTCACTATCAAAGAAAGAAGGTGTGCACTGGCAGGAAGACACCCAGAACTGGTTTGGACCGGGCTCAGAGCCCGCTGAACACAAAGACTTCAAAGGCATTTAGGGGTATAAAAGTAAGAGCTGAAACCCCTGAACTAAGACTGCAATCCAGACTGAAAAAGTATTGAAACTACTTCGTGATCAAGAGGAACCTCTGCCAAAGGAGAACAGCTGAAGAGACTGAAGAGGACTGCCCTTGCTGAGTGTTCTGGGGCTGGCCTGCAGTTTGCTGATTTGACTGAGGAGAGGACAAGGGACTTTGCTGTGTGCTGTGTCCCCCTGCTTGAGAGGACTTTGCTGTGTGCTGTGTCCTGAAGTAACTTGTCTCCAGGGGCCCGAGGAGAGCTGGTCCCCTGTTGTGGAAACTCAGGAACATCAAAGTTTCCAACCGTGTCTCAGCGACGCTTGGTGCGTGTGCTTTTGCACGCTTGAGACTGCCGTGTGGTCTGTGGTGCTGTTTACGAGGTGCCCCGTGACCGCATTGCCCCCGCAGCGTGAAACATCGTCCACGCTGTTGCATTGCTGTTTGTGGCTCGAACCGTCATCGTAACTGAGGCTGTGAGTGAGGATCGCTGCCACCGGCCCGAGCCGCAACGTGCTAAAGGATTTCTTGAAGCTAAGGAAGCTGCAAGGCGAAAGGGATCGTGATCATTGTTCGCCAAGAGGAATCTGCCCAAGATCGTCAACGAAGGAGAAGGCAGTGCCGTAACCCGTCCGGCTACAGCGTCGCCTAGCAACGGAGCTGCAACATCGTCGGGGCCACCCAGCAGGACGTCCGACGAGCGGAGAGAGAGAGCGAGGCAGCGCACCCCCCAGGTAAGGCTTGGACTCCGGTCGGGAGCCGCAAGCGTGTGTGGCCTGGGGAGGCGTGCAGGAGGAGTACAGTAGTGCTCCGATCTCTCTCCCGCTGCACCGCGTTAGACGCGCTGAATCCCCGAGCGGCCCGTACCTGCCCAGCAGTACCGGGGCCGCCTCTTTAAGCGTACGACTGTTGTCTCTGCTGTTGGGGCCTAGTGGTGCCCGAGTTGACCGCGCAGATTGACTTACAGCATTATTCCCTGCATTACGAACTGCCTGATTCTTGCATTACGAACCGCATTATTCCTTGCATTACGAACTGCCTGAGTCTTGCATTACGAACCGCACTATTCCTTGCATTGCGAACTGCCTGATTCTTGCATTACGAACCGCATTATTCTTGCATTACGAACCGCATTATTCCTTGCATTACGAACTGCCTGATTCTTGCGTTACGAACTGCATTAGTACTTGCATTAAGGACTGTCTTATTACTACATTACGAACTGCATTACGAACTGCATAGCATTGCATTAGGACTGCATTAGATCATCGCGAATTGCTCATTAATACCGCAAGAACCTACAAGTGATTGTTGGCCTAATAACCGGCAAAGTGAAATATTACGAATACGCATATGTTGGATTTTTATCGTTTGGTCTCATCGTATCCCTTTTGATAAAGATACCGCTATTTTTACAAAACCAGTGTGGTGTCCATTTGTGGTGTTATCACTGTGTTACTGGGAGTGTGGTTGCAAATACTTTACACATTGCCTTGGAGATAAGCCTGGCTGCTCGTGCCAAGCTACCGGGGGGTGAGCAGGGGCTATCTGAGAGTGTGTCCCTCCTTTCCCTGACTAGAAGCAAGGGTCCCTATTTGGACTAAGGTACCTACCTCAGCCAACTAGAGACCCCCCAGTTCTAACAACTACGAAAGTGGGGATGAAGGGCTCTTTGCCAAACAGATCCATCAACAGCCGTTCAACAATCAGATCCAGATGGCCAGTATTGGTGGACTCTGGTATCTCCAGTATGCGTAGGTTGTTGCATCTGCCCCTAGCCTCCAAGTCTTCATTTTTCATTGCCACCGTCTTCAGAAGTTTTTTCAATAATTCCAATCTCTTTATGGTTTGGGCAGCACCGTCCTCCAAGTCTGACACTCTCCCCTCAGCGGCCTCAAGTCTGTTCTCATGGTGGTCGAGGTGCTCTTCCACGGAATTCAGCCCCTTGGCCAAGGTGTCAAACTGGCCAATAATTTACCTGAATCCTGCCCTGAGCTCTGCCATTATTGCCTAAGTGCCGATCAGTGGTTCTGGGCCCGCACGGCATGTGCCACCAGCTTTCGTCATCGGTAGATATTGTGAGGTGTCTTGGAGTTTTGCTTGTCGAAGTTGTGACGTAGTTGTTTGGGGTCACCTCAAACCATAGCCTGCAGAGAGAGGCCCAGAGGATGAAATCAATCCCAGGAGACTGACAGAGAGTTATGCTGTGGTGATCACAGTATATGCCTGGTGTGCCTCGCTAGGTAATGGAGCATGTGGAGACACTAGGTATCAGTCATGTAGCAGGTACCAGCATGCGACGGAGAGGAGGCAGCCAGGACCCGAGAGTATGTGGAGGTTCAAAGCTAGGAGCAAATGAGGAGCCAGGCATGGTGTTGGACACAATATATGGTGACCCCCTTTCACCTACACAGGTCGTAATGTGGGATATCAGTGTCACCAAATATCTCTTTGGGAGCAAAACTCAGTAAGGTGTTACGTGATAACCAACAGCAGGTTTGAGGCAGGAGGTATGTTGATAATACAGCTCACAAGCAGATGACTACTGTGAGAAGTTGGCCTGGTATATGCTGTCCACTAATTAAAGTGGGCACTGTGCACCAGTCCAAACGACCCTTATTGATGATTAGGTCAAAAATAACCTTTATGAAAGCTATCCTAGTGGTAGCTATGGAGAGCAGCCTTCAGGCTTAATCTTGAAGGAATGTAAAGCAGCTTGTTTTACCAGAATATCACTTCCTGAATGATTTAATGAAAGGAGAACCACACAAGTGTTGTATAAAAATATGTATTTATTACTAAAACACTCTCTACTAATCTCTACCCGAGATTAGAATATACAGTACACAATATTAAATCAATAGAACGACAGTAAATAGCACAATACACAGCGGGCTCCAGGGGGAGACCAAACCATATACTAAGAAAGTGGTATAACAACCACGACTTCAATAGACACAGTGCCTAGAGCACGAAGAATCGCTGGGACCCCAAGGAACCACCCACAGGAGTGACACAGGGAGCCCACGGAGGACGAGTGCAGTGTGGGAACACAGACGCGAGCTCCGTACAACTCTATGGGAAAATCGCGGTTGGATAATTACAGTTTAAGGACACTTCGGAGAGGACTTCAAGCAAACCCTTTGGAACATAGAAGGTTCTAAGGCCAGCACCCTTGTGAGTACCGAGGTACCCGTGTTACCTATCCCAGAGGAGCCGGGTGCATAGGGGTCAAGTGGTGTCGGAAACCCTCGTTGTTTTCAATGGCGTGATGCGAAGAAGTACTGCTGCCGGGAAGATGAAAAGTGTCCAGTGGAATCCAAGCCTGGATTCGGAGTAAGAAGAACCTGAAAGGAGAGGGGACAGAGTCTGGGTCACTTCACGTGATCAGGGGCTCGATAGACGAATGCCCACCGATGTTGGGTGCTTCAGGTGCGAAGATCAGATGCTTGACTCTGCAGCCATGGGGACCAGGAGATGTCGATGACAACCAAAGTCCGGAGGTGAGCTGTCCCACGAAGGATGTCGAGTGCTGAGGGGTCAGTGTCCGGATTGAACACCAACAAGCCTTGGCAAAGGCAACCCATGCGGGCAGAGGAAACAAGTGATAGTATGGACCAGCAAGGTCCAGGAATCTCTCCAAGCTATGGGGAGTCAGGGCACGTCTGGAGCAACCAGGGAAGCCCAAGGAAAGTCAAAGGGACCCTCGCTAGGACCCACAGGCCAACGGACCAGGGATCAACAAGAGACCTCGAGCGGAATCACAAAGTACCAGCCCACGGAGCACTCGTGGAGTGGAGGCTGGAGATCTTTGGTGGAAATGCTGCTTGGGGTCGGGACTACACGTAGTCCAAAGCACAGCCTCAGGGATCGCCGAAAAGCATATGCTGCTGCAAAAGTACACAGTGCACAGGGGTTTGTGTTGCATGGTCCCCACGAGGGATACTGGTCTCAGGATTGCTGAGAGAGCAGATCGACCTCAGGGACACTCGGGAACTCACCTCCTGTGTTGCAGAAATCTTCGGAGTCCTCAGGAGCTCGGGAGATGCAAACCGGTCAGATGCATTTAGGTGCCTGCTGCTGCAGGGGAGTAACTCCTTTACTCCAAGGGAGATTCTTCTGTCGTCCAGCGAAGTGTAGACCGTCGAAGAACTTGGTTTCTGCTTGCAGAGTTTAGTCCAGGTAAAATCTAAAGTCCTGTAGTCAGGTTTCCTACTTTATACCCAAGGAAGGGGTTGGACTAACTCTGGGGACCCACCTAGGGGAGGGTCAGGATAGAGGGGTGGCTACACCCATGTCCTTTGTCCAGTTTCGCGCCAGAGCAGGACCAATGGCTCCTGCAACCGGTTTGAGCTGGACTATGCACGGGGACACCAAATGTGCCCCCAGTGCAGACTTTCTGGCACTCTAAGAGTGCACCCACCCAGCCCCAATACACTAAAGCCTGTCTGGGAGGTGGTCACACCTCCCTGTGACAGGAAACCTATTGTCAGGCCTTCCTCTGCTCGAGCTTGGCTCAGCAGCAGGAGGGCAGACTCGTGTCTGTGGCTGGCAGCATCCATTTTGTGCTGCCCAGGTCGAGAAAGCTGGTACCGGGTAGACCGGTGCCCCATAGTAGTGGTACTACAAGGGAGGAATCATACCTCCCACACCAGTTACTGGTGTGGAGGTATGATTCCAAGGTGTTTGACACCAAACACGACATGTTTCTAAGCAGCCGTTTTAAAGTTAGCATTTACCGCGAGGTTATAATGCACTTAAGTATATATGGTTGGCTGCATCACAGACAACCCCGGAGAATAGATTCCGAAGGCTGCAGAGGGACTCTGCTCATGCAGGGGCACCCTCTCACACAAAACCCAGCACCCTGCCTTCAGGATTGATAAGGCCTGCCATAGGGGTGACTGATAGGTTTATACGTGCAGTGATTTAGAGTAGATATAGGTAACCTATATCTAAGTAAGTGGTGCATGCACCTCCTTACACAGGTTGCAGTAGCAGACCTGTGGTGTCATTTTGAATGGCCTCTCAGGGGTGGCACAATACGTGCTTCAGCCCCTGGGAGGCCTCTGGGGTACCTATGCCCTGGGTACATGGTGTACCATATACTAGGGACTGATAAGGGTACCCCAGAATCCAATCTGGAGTGTACCTAAAGTACATGCAATCAATTTATAGGAGAAAGCAGATAGATTGGGGTCCTGAATAGCAGGATCCCAGTCAGACTAGGCCAAAAACAGTGAGACATCAGCAAAAAGTGGGGATAACTATAAGAAGCAGATCCTACTCTCCTACACAACCCCCCCCCAAACGTAGGGACATTAAACTAACCTTGACCATTCGGAGAGGACTTCAAGCAAACCCTTTGGAACATAGAAGGTTCTAAGGCCAGCACCCTTGTGAGTACCGAGGTACCCGTGTTACCTATCCCAGAGGAACCGGGTGCATAGGGGTCAAGTGGTGTTGGAAACCCTCGTCGTTTTCAATGGCGTGATGCGAAGAAGTACTGCTGCCGGGAAGATGAAAAGTGTCCGGTGGAATCCAAGCCTGGATTCGGAGGGGGGCGTGGCCAAGCCCACGACCAACATGGCCGCGCGGCATTGAAGCTCCGCCAGTAACCTGCAGACCGGCAGCGATATCCCGATGCCAATCGCGTGACCGCCGCTCAGCTCAGCTTCATAAGACGCCCCGTGGTGCAGGGAACACATCGAAATGCCCAGGTCGTGATTATGTGGAGGCACAGCGTAGATGTGATCGTCGGAGGAGCTGGGGGAGGAGCGCTGCTACGCTGACGGCCCTGCCTGCCTCCCGGGGCCTGCCTGTAGCGGAGACGCGCGCTGGGACTGTATCCCTGACCTGAGTGCCTGTGGATCCGGAAGGTGAGACCGCTGAGCGCGGGGGCGGTTTGGTCTCCCCCCCTCCCAGGCCCGTTTTGCTGCCGCCGCATTCAAGACTGAGCGGTCGCGCAGGCCTGCACCCCCTTCACCTCACTCTGGTAGGCACCGCGGGGACAGGGCCCGCGGTGGGCCTCAACCACGAAGGGCGCACAACGGGGGTGTGCAGGCGGGGTAGCGGGAGGGGGGTTGAGCCGCCGCCTCCGCTGCCTGGCGGCGCTCGGTCCCTGAGAGACGGCTGGCTGCTCTGGAGCCTTACCATTGGAGGTGCGCCCCGGGGACGCTCCCGCTCACCCGGTGCCACCAGCGAGCTCCCCGGGTGGCTTCCACTCCCTGCTGCGGCCTGCCTCAACGCCGACCCACCGCTGGGGCACTGAAGATTCCGAGAGGGGGCCCCACTCCCACAGCGCGCACCTCATACTGGGCCTCTGCTTGACTGCCCCACCGCTGACTGCATCGCCCGTGGGGAGCTCAGTAGTGTGCTGCTATCCCACACGTCACAGCGCCCTGCTCAGAGGCATTAGAGTGGCCTGCTTTCTGCATCGTCCAGACCGGCACTGCCTGCATTACTCCCTGATTGGCCTGTGCCTGCACCAGTGGTAGTGGGAGCCTGCTTCCCCACGACACCTTCATACATCACCAGCAGGCGCTGCAGCAGCTACACCAGGCACATCCTGTTGGCGGGTACCCCCTCCCCACGTCGGTACATCGCTGGGGCTTGTCTTGCTGACGGGGTGCATTTTCTTACTGGCTCAACGGATCTGATCGTCGTACAGCGCTGACAGCTTCTCCCCTAGGCCTCATTAGTGCACATTGCGCTGCCTGGCGTCAATATTGCCTCCAACACCCGACCCCGCAGCGGCAAAGACCCTGCCATTTGAAAAAATCACCAAGCAGAGCAGCGACGACGACTCCACCATGGCAGAGAGTGGCACGGGCGCTGATGGGGTAGACGCTCTCACTGCGCAGACATCTGCCCTACTCCTGGAAATGAAGGCGGGCTTTCGTGCGCTCGATGGAAGATTTGATGTGCTGGACAAGCGCCTGGATTCATGGGGGCCAAAATCCAATCGCATGATCGGCGTTTGGATGTGGCAGAAGCAAGGATTTCAGACATCGAAGACGGAACGGCACAATCCCTCAAGCGGCTTGAACGAGTGGAGCGCATCCTTAAAGACGTTGCTATGAAGAACGAGGACCTCGAAGCGCGCAGTCGGCGCAATAACATTTGCATCTTAGGGGTACAGGAGACGACGTCGACAGGCCGCTTAGATCTCTTCGTCGAGACTCTGCGGACATGTACGGAAGGGAGTCCTTCACACCGGGTTTTGTGGTAGAGCGCGCTCACCGCTCATTGGGCCCACGGCCGAATCCAGGCCTTCCCCCGAGGCCCATCATTGCCCGCATAATGAACTTCCGCAACCGGGATACTGCTCTGCGCCTTGCCAGAGAAAAGGGAGACACTGATTGGCAGGGCTCTAAAATTGCGCTGTACCCAGATTTTACTCTTATGGTGCAAGTTCAACGGGGTTAAGTCCACCCTCAGAAACCTGGGCATGCGATACGGCATGCTCTATCCTGCGAGGCTGAAGGTTGACGTCAACGGCCGTGCGTGCATCTTTGACACCCCAAATGAAGCGCAGGAGTTTTGCCGCACCCTCAAGCAGAACAACACTCGCCCCGGGGGAGACGGAGACAGGTCTTCGCCCCTGGGTAGCGGCTCCAACGCCAGCATGGAACTGTTCTCCAGCGCAGGCACAGGCTGACAGACGCACCTTGTTTGATAATGTTTAATGGCATTCCTAAATTGGGATATCTTAGTCCAGTTCTTCAGTATGGTTTCAATGTCTGCTTAACTGCTTAACTAGGGAGGCGTTGCCGCCTCCCATGGTGTACACCTTTGGTTTCTTTCTTGGTAGTTGTATATACCTTGTTGGGGTTCTAGTAACTGCAGTGTGAAGGCTATTGGTATATTGGGATACGTTTCAAGTTTTGGGAAATGTCTCCTCTTATAGAAGAGGCTGGGTGGGGGGTGGGGGGGGTAATGTAGGATTATTACACAGTTGTTTACAGGATTTTGGCTTAGAGGTTCTCATTTGGATACAGGCATGCTTGCTATCGAAATCTGATTGTTTTCATCATTGTTTTTACATGACATGTGCGAGATACACCTACAATGGCGCAGCTGGGTAATGTAGATGGTCCTTCGGGCTTATCCCGTATGACCTGGAACGTTAGGGGCCTAAACGACAACCGTAAAAGGAGGCATGTGCTCCACTACCTCGTTAGACATAACGTAGATGTGGCTTATATACAGGAAACTCACTTGTCACAGGCGGACCCACTCCGATTTGCAGCCAGCTGGGGCGCGCACCGCTATTTTGCTAACTACAGTAACTATGCTAGAGGTGTGGCCATACTCATTCACAAACGAGTCCCCTTTAGCTTAGGCTCCGTTGTCAGAGACAAGGAAGGCAGATACGTTCTAGTCACGGGATCACTCATGGGACATAAAGTGGCGTTGGTCTGTGTTTACGCTCCGAACACTGAATCGCCTGAATTTTATCACGCACTACAAGCGCAGCTGCTAAATCTCGACCCCTGCCTATTCCTGATCGGGGGGGATTTTAATCTACTTCTTAACCCCACACTAGATAGCACAGCCTCCACCCCAGACACTAAGCCGCGCTCCCGACGCGCCCTTACGGCCCTCTGTGACCAGCTTTCCCTAATTGACATCTGGCGCCAGCGTCATCCCACCCACACTGACTACACACATTACGCTGGGCAACACAACACCTGGACGAAAATAGATTATTGGCTAGTGTCCCCGGCTATTTCCAATTGGTTTCCGATTCTTGAGACGCTCCCTAGAACTTACTCGGACCATTCGCCGGTTCAGCTCCATCTGAAAATTCCTCGCCCGGAGGGGTATGAACGGCAATGGCGCTTCCCTAGCCAAGCGCTCCTTGATGATTTGTTTAAGGAAGAGGTGCGCGAAGCGATTGAAGATTACTTCGCCATAAACACTGGGTCGGTAGACTCCCATGCGGTCCTGTGGGAGGGCTTTAAGGCATACATACGAGGAGTGTGCATAGCCAAGCATTCGGGTGTGCTGAAAAGTCTCCGCACCACCATTTCCCGTATTGAACGTGAACTCGCTGCCCTAGACGACGCCACACTACACTCCTTGACCCCAGACGCATCAGGCCGGCGGTGGGCTCTGCTGATCGAATACCGAGAGGCGGCAGACCGAGAGATCCTTTACTTAGGTAAATACCAGGCGGCTAGGCAGTACAGGGAGGGCGAGAGGCCGGGCAGGGTATTGGCGCAGATGTTGAGGCCTCCCTACAGCAAAGCATGCATCACTGAGATACACTCTACTTCCGAGCAGCCCCTCACCTCCACTTCAGAAATCCGTGAGGAATTCTTAGAATACTTCACTGCCTTGTACTCCACTAAAACGGGAAGCGACCTTTCGGCTCAGGACGCGTATTTGTCAGAAATAGCTTTAGTGTATTTGGAAAAAGATATGCAAGACTTCCTCGCCGAACCGATAACTGAATCCGAGGTCCGTGGTGCGATTGCTACCCTTTGCTGCTCCTCAGCCCCCGGCCTCGATGGTTTCACCGGGGACTTCTATAAAACTTATACAGATTTACTAGCCCCGCAATTGATTGAGGTGTATGCAGAGGCCCTCGAAAAACAGATGCTGCCCCCTACGCTCAGAGAAGCGGTCGTGATCCTTCTCCCCAAACCTGGAAAAGATCCAATGTCGTGCGGTTCTTATAGGCCTCTGTCCCTCTTAAACCTGGACTATAAAATATTAGCCAAAATAGTGGCCAATCGCCTTTCCCAGCTGATGGAATTCATCATTTCCCCAGCTCAATCTGGATTTGTCCCTCACCGATCCACTTCTTTAAATCTTAGAACACTTTTCTCAGTCCTCCATAGAATCGATCCCGCAGTCCCGGCGGCCGCCGTTTTATTAGATACCGAGAAGGCCTTTTATTCTTTAGAATGGCCCTTCTTCCTCTCGGTTATGCGCCGCATGGGCATGCCGATTGGTTTCACGGCTACCACTGCCCTACTGTACAGCGGCCCCACAGCTCGGCTTCACATAAACGGAACTTTATCTCGTCCTTTCTCCCTTTCACGCGGCACGCGACAGGGCTGCCCCCTCTCGCCCTTGCTATTTATATTGGCCATGGATCCCCTGATAAGGCACTTTCAGGAAAGACATCTGCATAGGGGCTTACAATTTAACACTGGCCCCCTCCTAGTTTCCCTATACGCAGATGACACCATCCTCTACGTTAGAGATCCCCGGGTGAACTTGGAGCCCCTCATCAGGGAAATACTCCGGTTTGGCCTCTTCTCCGGCCTTGGTATAAACTGGCATAAGTCAGTGATCTTCCCACTTACCCCCAGCACGACCCCCTGGGAATGCGAATTTCCTTTGGAATGGTGCACCGATTCCGTCAAATACCTAGGCATTCATATACACCTGGATACCGCCCCGATCCTTCGACTCAATTACGGTCAAGCTATCACAACACTCGAATCTCAGATTGAGAGATGGTTACACCTGCCCTTGTCCATGGCTGGTCGAGTTGCTATTCTTAAAATGATAGTATTGCCCAAATTTTTGTATTTCTTCAACAATATTCCTATCCCCCTCACCAACGTTTTTTTTTTACATTTGCGCAAACTTCTTATTTGACTGATATGGGGTGGTAAGCAAGCTCGCGTTCGCTGGCAGATTCTTACCTTACCGTACGAAAGAGGTGGCTGTGGAGTACCAGATCTCCACCTGTATTATTTAGTTGCTCAGTGCTGCTACGCCTATGCGTGGTACCACCCAGATGCGCGGATACCCTATCTTCGGCCAGAGGCGGATTTTGTCCTCCCTGAACGGTTATCGACCATGCTGCCCAAGGGAATGCCCCGTGATCCCTCTGACATACAGACAGTTTCCACCACTAGCTGGGCCTGGGAGAAGCTACGACGGATCACCGCCGCTCCCTTACTATATTCCTCCACTTTACCTGTCCCAAATGCTCGTTGGTTTCCAATTACCGGCGAAAAATTGATCCAGCGCACCTTTACTAAGTTTGGCATTACTACGTTCCGGGACTTATATCCAGAGGGGCACATCTTTTCCCCGTCAGAAGATGCCCGTTTTCAGACCGTCACATTCATGGACAGCTTCGTATTGAGCCGTATCCGATCTGCGCTGCGCGCTGCGATGCCTGACTTCCCCCTTGAGCCGGAGTCTTTTCCGCCCCTAACACTTATAATAGAGAGCCCTACTGGGGCACACCTCATCTCCAAACTGTACAAATCCTGCGCGTCCTTACGACCCGTTCATGACGATAAAGTCCGCGCAGACTGGGAGATAGACCTTGGGCACCCGATCACGGATGATCAATGGGCTAAATGCTGCGCAGTGACACATGACGTCTCATTAAATAGTAGACATAAGCTGTTACAAGTTCAAACGGCGAATTTATTTTACCCCAGCTAAAGCCCACAGACTGGACCCTACTAGGCCGCACACATGCCGCAAATGCGCAGCCCCACACGCTGATTTTGCTCACCTCACATGGACTTGCCCTAAGCTTCGCACATACTGGGAGGAAGTGCACAACACATTAGGTACCATTACGAAGTTGACCCTTACCCCCATTCCGGGAGTAGCGCTACTGGGATATACCGTGAACTTTCCCAAAAATATTAAGCGTTTTGCATTCCTCAGTTTACTATTAGCTTTGCCCTACTGTGGGGTCGTAGAACCGCCCCTACCCTGGCAGGCTGGCTACGCAGCCTGGCTTATTGCAATACAAACAGCGAGGTATATGCTGATCTCATGCCCGGGACCTCGCGGCCTAAAGACATCTGGGGACCCTACAGGCTGTATGTAAACGGTCTACAGCAAGATGCCAACTCTCAGCCACAAAACGGCATAGTCCCAGAAGGTGTGGGGTGAGATGCCTAGCCTACTGCATCCTTAGACCGGTTTGCTCTACTCCAATCCCACAAACAGGTTATCAGGCTGTTTTCATGACTTACGGTATCTGTGGACATTTAACTGAAACTGACTCTTGGGTAATTAACGCCAATTCACGATACGTGCAGATATGGGGTGGCCTAGAAGACTAACTTTTCATTGCAATGTCGTATTGTTCAACGGGGTGTTATCAGTTTGCGATATGTCGACTCTATGGTTACATTGTGACAAGCATTTTCTGTATTTGTTGTTTCCATATACGTGGTTTTCATGCCAAGATTTTGTCAATGTCCATCTATGCCTGTATTAGTTTCTCCATTGCCAAAATGATAAATAAAGTTAAAAAAAAAAAAGCCTGGATTCGGTGTAAGAAGAACCTGAAAGCAGAGGGGACAGAGTCTGGGTCACTTCACGTGACCAGGGGCTCGATAGACGAATGCCCACCGATGTCGGGTGCTTCAGGTGCGAAGATCAGATGCTTGACTCTGCAGCCACGGGGACCAGGAGATGTCGACGATGACCAAAGTCCGGAGGTGAGCTGTCCCACGAAGGATGTCGAGTGCTGAGGGGTCAGTGTCCGGATTGAACACCAACAAACCTTGGCAAAGGCAACCCACGCGGGCAAAGGAAACAAGTGATAGTATGGACCAGCAAGGTCCAGGAGACTCTCCAAGCTATGGGGAGTCAGGGCACATCTGGAGCAACCAGGGAAGCCCAAGGAAAGTCAAAGGGACCCTCGCTAGGACCCACAGGCCAACGGACCAGGGATCGCGAAGGGACCTCGAGCGGAATCACAAAGTACCAGCCCAGGGAGCACTCGTGGAGTGGAGGCCGGAGATCTTTGGTGGAAATGCTGCTCGGGTTGGGACTACACGTAGTCCAAAGCACAGCCTCACGGATCGCCGAAAAGCATATGCTGCTGCAAAAGTACACGGTGCACAGGGGTTCGGGTTGCACGGTCCCTAGAGGGATACTGGTCTCAGTATTGCTGAGAGAGCAGATCGACCTCAGGGACACTCGGGAACACACCTCCTGTGTTGCAGAAATCTTCGGAGTCCTCAGGAGCTCGGGAGATGCAAACAGGTCAGATGCGTTTAGGTGCCTGCTGCTGCAGGGGAGTAACTCCTTTACTCCAAGGGAGATTCTTCTGTCGTCCAGCGAAGTGTAGACCGTCGAAGTACTTGGTTTCTGCTTGCAGAGTTTAGTCCAGGTAAAATATAAAGTCCTGTAGTCAGGTTTCCTACTTTATACCCAAGGAAGGGGTTGGACTAACTCTGTGGACCCACCTAGGGGAGGGTCAGGACAGAGGGGTGGCTACACCCATGTCCTTTGTCCAGTTTCGCGCCAGAGCAGGAGCCAATGGCTCCTGCAACCGGTTTGAGCTGGACTATGCACGGGAACACCAAATGTGCCCCCAGTGCATACTTTCTGGCACTCTAAGAGTGCACCCACCCAGCCCCAATACACTAAAGCCTGTCTGGGAGGTGGTCACACCTCCCTGTGACAGGAAACCTATTGTCAGGCCTTCCTCTGCTCGAGCTTGGCTCAGCAGCAGGAGGGCAGACTCGTGTCTGTGGCTGGCAGCATCCATTTTGTGCTGCCCAGGTCGAGAAAGCTGGTACCGGGTAGACCGGTGCCCCATAGTAGTGGTACTACAAGGGAGGAATCATACCTCACACACCAGTTACTGGTGTGGAGGTATGATTCCAAGGTGTTTGACACCAAACACGACATGTTTCTAAGCAGCCGTTTTAAAGTTAGCATTTACCGCGAGGTTATAATGCACTTAAGTATATATGGTTGGCTGCATCACAGACAACCCCAGAGAATAGATTCCGAAGGCTGCAGAGGGGCTCTGCTCATGCAGGGGCACCCTCTCACACAAAACCCAGCACCCTGCCTTCAGGATTGATAAGGCCTGCCATAGGGGTGACTGATAGGTTTATACGTGCAGTGATTTAGAGTAGATATAGGTAACCTATATCTAAGTAAGGGGTGCATGCACCTCCTTACACAGGTTGCAGTAACAGACCTGTGGTGTCATTTTGAATGGCCTCTCAGGGGTGGCACAATACGTGCTTCAGCCCCTGGGAGGCCTCTGGGGTACCTATGCCCTGGGTACATGGTGTACCATATACTAGGGACTGATAAGGGTACCCCAGAATCCAATCTGGAGTGTACCTAAAGTACATGCAATCAATTTATAGGAGAAAGCAGATAGACTGGGGTCCTGAATAGCAGGATCCCAGTCAGACTAGGCCAAAAACAGTGAGACATCAGCAAAAAGTGGGGGTAACTATAAGAAGCAGATCCTACTCTCCTACAACTACCACAAGACCAGAGAGCAAGATCTATCGCAAAGGCCAGTCCAGTGACGCTGGCAGTTGGAAGAAGACACATGATGTTGATTAGAGGTGGTCAGGTGAAGGGTGGCATGCTGAGGTGGAAACAAAGCAACAAGGCTGAAGTGCCCGAGACCTAGGCCAAGCAGGATAGTAGAAGTACGCTTGCGCCAGGAGCAGAAGGCAAAGGAGCTGCACAGTTGTGGCCGGGGTGTCCAGTTAGTCTTACATATGGCCTTGCCAGGTGTGTTACTAGGCAGTTTCACAGGCTTCAGCAATCATCGGGCAGGAGACCATAAGCGTCGTCGAGCCAGCGCACTGGCGCGTTGTTGCGGGACCCCCATCCCTAACACAGCAGGCTGCCTTGATGTGCGATAATGGCAGGGAGGAAGGAGTGGGGGCAATGTGGGAGAAGCTGGGTGCATAGAAGGAGGCGGGCTGGCCAACTCCCCAGGCTCACCCTTGGCCCCTGTCACCGTGGGCCTCCAGGGAGACTCCAGGCCAGCCTTACCTCTTGGATGAGGCCGCTCTGATGCGGCAGTGTCTCCCCCGCTCTCCGCGACATGGGCCTCAGTGCCCCTCGGTCCATGCCCAGCAAAACATCTTGGGCCACAGCTTCTCTGCTGCTCGATGGGATGCAGGAAGGAAGGCCTCACCTCTCAGACAAGGCTGCCAGCTGGGATGCGACAGCGCATGCAGCCTCCAATCTGCAGGCCGGCGGAGGTTCATATCTCTGCAGGAGTGAGGGCAGTGGAGTATCCGATGGAACTGCCTCAGAGGGTGGTAGTCTCGCCTGGACAGGAGGTCAGTGGTGGCAGACTGCAGCTCAGGGTAGGGTGCAGTCCAAAGGCATGGTCGCTGCAGCGTAGTGTGAGGCCACGAGCGAGGGCCTAGTGATGTGCTCCGCCATGAAATACTTCCCTCCGCTGTGTCATCTCGTCCCCAGCCAAGAAAAAAACATTCCCCATTATGTGGCAGGGACCCACAGGAGTCGGATGGTAAACAATGGTGTCGCGCAACCCAGTTTTTGGAAGGAATAGGGCTGCATCCAAAGGAGCTTCAAGTCTGCATGGCTATTGCAGGAGGGGGGCTTGGCCCCCACTAATTTAAGACATGGTCTGTGCCACAGTTTTGGGCTGAGTAGTGTTTAAATAGCTGAAAAGCTGGAATAGCACTATCTTACCACCTTAAACATTGAAAATTCATTGCCTGCCACTGGAACATTAATGGAAAGTGCTGTTTTTGGGTTGACATGTAGCAGCAACAACAAAGCAGTTAAAAAAACTGCGGGCAGTACAACAATCAGAGTACAACACAAAAACACATAATGCGATAATACAGCATCACCTCAACAACATGTAAAGAACAAATATGCACAAATATTCTTTCCAAGGGGCGTGGCCAAGAGGGCCAACATGGCGGTCGCTTAAGTTGCGAGCTCTGCTGTGAACCAAACTAATCCATCGAATATCCGAGATGCCAGCTGCTGCTGACCCCCGGAATTCACTGTTCCAGAAGAGCTCCGGTCGTGCTCTGTGGCACCCAGCGGCTGCCGGGTACCTTGATTGCCGCTCCGCATTGGGGAGAGTGACCAGGCCGGCAGCGCAGCGGAAGATCCTCCTGGCAACGAGCAGACCGTGGGAGGCCAGATCGGCGATACTACGTGGGAGGTGTGGAGTGACGCGAGACTCTTCCCACAGACCCTGACCAGACCGGGGGAGCCCCCCCTTGTATGCAACCGGGGTCAAGCAGTGGCCTGCGGAAACTGGTGACGCCGGAGGCCTGACCGCTGCAGTGCTTCTCCCTACCCCACCCGGCCCTCTGCGAAGACCCGTGGAGCCTCTTGCCGTGGCCGGCAAACCCGGGCCGCCTCCACAACACTGATTGGTACTGGCGGCAGTGATTCTTTCCTGGGCCCGGGCGGAGACTGACTGACACCCCGGGTCCCACGTCTGACTCCGCTGCACAAATCGGTGCAGCATCGGTGCCTGGGCCTGCACACCAGAGGGGCCACCAGGTGAAAACGGATATTCTCCTCGCCTTGCTGCCTGGCCTAGTTCCGTCCTCCGCCACAACCAGGGACCCCCCCACTTGGGGGACAGTGGCTGCATCATCGGACTCTCCTGTGAGGGGCCCTGCAAGTCTCAGGTACAAGGGGTGCGCATGAGGCCGTGGGCTTACCCTAGACTGACCAGAGTTCCCCGCTGAGTGCCTGGGGCCCCACCTTGACTCGGCCACCTACGACCACGCTGCACAGGCTGGTGTAGGGTCGGTAGTGGTGCCCCCGCTCTTACCTTCCCCTAGAGCGACGGAGCACATGCCGCTTTGCTGTGTGCCTGAGTACGGGGGGGGGTTTGACTTAGTGCCCGGAGACAAGGGCGCTCCCCTGCACAGAAAAGGGGCTGATCCAGTAACAGGAGGCCTTCACGAGTGACACCCTCGGTCCCCCCCGAAACGCCTGTGGTGGGTGGATGATTACCCCCCCACCACAAAGCCGTGTCCACACTGACTGCCTTACTACCCTGTCCCGTTTGACTGGGCCCCTTGTGACCCCCCTGGCAACAGCTTCTCCTTCCCGGCCCCTCCCGGACCCCAAGCCTGCGTGTGTTGCTCTGCCTCGGTTGGGGGACCGGACCTGGGTGCCCGGGTGGGTGACGGGGCCCCCCCTGCCCCGCGGTCTGTTTGGCAGTCCCCCCTGAATCTATCAACCCCCGGCCATTTCACTGCACAGCTCGGTGCAGGGCACAGGTGCACGAGGGCGACCACCTGTGGCGCCTCTTCTCCTCCCCCCTGGGTGCCCTGGGTGGGACGCCGCCCACGGACTTAACCTCTGCTGCCGGCGGGGCTTCTCAGTGTTTCCATCTGTCTTCCCTGAGACCTCACGCACCAAAACTGGGAGCGGACCTGGCAAGGGCTTGAAGAGACCCCGACCATGGGGAAAGACAAGGCCCCACGTGCTGCATCATCGCAGATGGCAATAGACCACTACACCACCCGCTCCAGTGGTCCCGCCTCTGGCTCCTCGGGAATTGTGGACAAGGGCAAGGCTGAGGCCCCGACTAACGACCTCTCCGTCATCCTACAGGCGATCCAACCCTCTCAAGCGGCGGTGGAGGCCAGAGTTGGAGAAGTGAAAATGGACGTGGCTTTACTTCACCAGGACCTGCGTAACGCCATAGCTAGGATCACAGAGACAGAGTCCTGGATCTCCACGGTCGAAGACGACGTCTCGACCCTCAAAACCCAGGTCTCTTCACTTCTGACCTGTACGGCGGAGCTGCACGCGCGGGCGGAAGATGCAGAAAACAGGTCACGGCAGAACAACATCCAAATCATGGGAGACCTTGAATCCATTGGAGACACGACTCCGCCACAAATGGCAGACATCAAGGAAAAGTGGCTCAGGTCCTGGATGCCCGAGGGATGTCTGTCTCCATGTTTTGTGATTGAGCGGGCCCATCACTCCCTGGCCCCGAGGCCCCCTCCCAGCGCTCCCCACAACCGACCATGGTCCGCATCCTAAACTTCCACGATCAGGACGCGGTCTTGAGTGAGGCCCGTGCCAGACCAGACCTCCAACACAGCGGCATCATGATTTTCCCAGACTATACCAGGGAAGTCCAGCAATGCAGGCGATCCTATCAAGATGTCAAACAGAAACTGCAGAACATGGGTTTACAATATCGACTCCTGTTACCAGCCCAGCTTTGTGTAGTCTTCTGGAACAAGTCCATCTTTTTTGACACACCTGAGGAGGCCTGGCAGTGGCTGACAGAGGAAAGGCCGCTGCACGAGCACCCCCCTCCTCCACCGACACCTGAGGCCCATCTACTGTCTCGGCCGCACGCTCCCAACAGCATCCCAGCGGGCGGTGCTATCGCTCTCGGAGGCGCTGCGGTGGGACCCGCTCAGCCTCCCCACCAGGCTCCCCCTCATCCTCATGCCATAACACGAGAGCCCCATCCAAGGACTGTCTGGAGGGGGAGAGGCCGGACCCTGAAGGCGCGACACACCCACCCTCTCCCTCCCTGAAACCATCTTCAATCCCTCAATCGGACTCGGACCTGTCCCGCAGCCCTGTGTTTGGCCAGGCCTCAGACTTGGAACATGCCGCCTGACACGGTGGCTGTGGCCCCCCCGGCCTGTACCGAGACACAACACTATCATTCCAACCGGAACTTGCACTCACTCTTTCTAGCTGCTGGCGCTCTGAATCCTGCTCTTACATTGGTTCACTCCAGCCCTTGCTGTAAAAATACCACGGCAAAGCTATGTTGACTCTAATGTTCTATTTCCTTTGGGCGACAGATGCTTCTGGGGTAGAAGTATGGGGTGGGAGTTGGGGGGTGGGGTTTTTGTTACATGTTGACTGTTCAGGACGTTCCTCTCCCTACAGACACAGGCACACTTTCGATTCTCCGTAGCATACATAAATCTGCGGCCCAAGCCATTTCCAGAGCCTCCCGGACGCCTGCCTCACTAGCATGCAGGCCTTCCCCTTGGCCTCCACTGGGTATGCAGCCCACCCATCAACCACACTTGATCCCACCCGTTGACGTTCAAAGTACTGTCATGGAACGTTAACGGTCTGTTAGACCGGATCAAACGTTCAGCAATATTCGCATTTGTCCACCGCCACCTACCAGAAGTCTTACTCCTGCAAGGAACCCACCTTCAAGGTGAGCGCTGTCCCTTCCTATCCGGCAAAGGCTATGACAGGGTCTTTCACGTGGGGTTCTCGCAGGGAGTGAGGGGGGTCGCCGTTCTTCTCCACCGCTCCTCCCCCTAGTGGTTTCTCATGTCTCTCATCTCGTGATCCCCAGGGGCGCCTCTTGGCACTGGAGGGCAGCCTGGAGGGGCGGGTGGTTGTGCTACTGTCCATCTACACCGCCCTGGGAGGCTGCCTGACTGACCTGTCGACGCTCCTTGCCCGCCTCCCGCATGGCCTCACCGTGCTAGTCGGGGACTTTAATGCAGTCCCTGCACCGGCCCGTGATTGTACTGGGCCCGCTACTTCCAGACATCCCGGAACCAGACTTCTTACGGACTGGCTATCCGCCTGGGGCCTCTGTGATGCCTGGCGATCCTGGTACCCGACACTCCAACAGTACACACACACCTCGGCCTCCCACCATGCCCACTCATGCATCGATCTGGTTCTCCTACCGGCTTTGGACTGCCAAGCGCTGACCAGCATCAACATACTGCCCAGTGGGATCTCGGACCACTGCCCCAGACTCCTTGACCTGGGAGGGTCGCCACATGATGCAGAGACCCATGTGGCACATCAACACGTTGTATCTTCAGGATAAAACTTTTGTCCAAGCCCTAAGAGAAGAACTTCAATCCTACTTCCTTACCAACTCCAGAATGGTGGCCCGAGTAAGTACACTCTGGTCCGCCAGCAAAACCACCATCCAAGGCTTCACGAGATGCTGGGTTAAGTCACGGGAGCACGAGCTCCCTTATCACACAAGATAGAAGCCCAAGCCGTCCGTCTGGAGTACCGCCTTCTCTCTGGTCCAGGGGAAGCCACGACCCACCAACTGCGCCTTATCCAAGAAGACATACGCCTGCACTCCCCTGAGGCGGCCAAACAACTTTAGCGTGCATCAATGGCCAATATTTACGGATGGGGTGACAAGAACGGGAAAATGTTGTATTGGCTGGCTTCCCACCAACAGGCTAATAGCAGAGATTAGGGATGAGACAAGCCGCATGGATCAGGCCCTGCCAGACATTGCCCGACCCCTCACCCTTTACTATGATGAATTGTACTCCGTGCCACAAGACAAAGACGGGGCGGCCAGCGATCGCCTCTTAGACACAGTCAGCCTCCCATCCCTCCCCCAAGGAGACTCCCAATTGCTGGACGACCCCTTCACGTTGGAGGAGATTGGGGACGCCCTCTCAGGGCTGAAACCCGGAAAAACACCAGGCCCGGATGGGTTCCCCATGGAATTCCTGGTGACAAACCGGGACCTACTGCTCCCCCACCTCCTCGAGCTATTTGGGGAGACGTGTCAACAGGGCTCATTCCCGGAAGACCTAGACTCTGCCATCATAGTGGTGATTCCCAAAACGCAGCCCCCTTCCAGCTCCTGTGCCCACTACGGCCCCATCTCCCTGCTCAACTGCAAAATAAAAATCTTTGCCATGATCCTGGCCAACAGATTGAAAAGGGTACTGCCGACACTCGTCCACCCAGACCAGTGCGGCTTTATGCCACAAAGAAGCACTCGACATTGCATCCGACGGCTGCAAGTTGCCCTTGCCCACCCCCACTCCTCACCCTCTGACCTGGCCCTGCTCCTAATTGACTTTGAGAAGGCGTTTGATACGGTGGACTGGGACTATCTCCACAAAGTACTAGCCCATATCGGCCTTGGCCCACGTTTTCGAGGCATGGTCGATGTGCTCTATTCCCATCCCCTGGCTCGGGTGCGAGTGAATGGGGTCCTTTCCGACCCCTTTCCCATTCAACATGGCACGAGGCAGGGCTGCCCCTTGTCCCCCCTGCTCTTCGCCTTAGCGATGGAGCCTCTAGCTCAGCTTATTCGTAGCGACCGGACATACAAGGGGTGGAGGTGGGACACCAATCATGAAAACTGCATCGCCCTGTATGCGGACAACGTCCTCCTGTACCTGGCGGAACCAGCGCAGAGCGCCCATGCTCCCTCCTCTTACTCGCGACCTTTGGATGTGCCTTGGGTCTGAAGGTGAACCCAGCCAATTCAGTGCTGGTTCCCCTGGCCCACGTCGAGGGATTGCTTTGATTGGCAGTCGTCCATCCCCCTCTGCAGGCTGAGCTTCAAATACTTGGACATATAGGTGGCATTCCACCCAGAGCTCACCTGGACCCTAAATTTACAACCGCTGCTCTGAAAAGCAAAAACAGACCTGACCAAGTGGCAAAACCTCCCCCTTAATGTGATGGGCCGCAGAGCCTTGTATAAAATGATGATCTTGCCCCGTTTCCTCTACATCTTCCTTAACTTTCCCCTCCAAATTCCAAAATCCTGGTTCCGGAGGGTGACGCCCGCACCATTCTATGGCGCGGCACATGACCGCAGTTATCACTCACCCACTGCCAGCGAGGCCCCTATGATGGCGGACTGGGCATGTCTACCACCTCGCCTCCCAAATCCTCATGGCCCACGACTGGTTCAACGGGGGTGGTCCGACCCGGCCTATAGGCTGGGCTTCCCCACACTGCAGGCACTGTTATACGGAGCCCCGATCCCCTCCTGGATGCCCACGGTTACACGAGTAGTACTAATAGATTGACATGCCGCCCTGCCCCATGTGCAATGGAATGCCATACTTACACAACAAACTCCGCTATGGCATGGCACCTGGCTGAAGGAAGTGGCATCACCTACTGGCTTCCGGACCTGGGATTCCATCTGGATCTTCTAACTCGGGGACATGTGGACAGGGACCCATATATGCTCCTTTGCTGACCCACAAGAATCCTTTGCCCTCAAAAATTCCCAATTCTATAAATACCTCCAGGACCGGCACACCCTCCATACCCACATATGCGACCCAGAACCCCTCCCGGAGTTTAACCTACTTGAAGCTAAAATCCTCATGGGTAACCTAGGAATTGGAGTTGTCTCCAAAATTTACCGCACTCTTATAATACATTTCTCTGGCTCACTCTATCTCCTACAGACCCAGTGGGAGGGCTGGGTGGGAACACTGGAGGAAGAGGACTGGCGCGACGCCCTGATGGCACCCCGCGAACTCACTATCTCCTCCAGACTGTGACTCATACAGACTTACTATCTCCACGTAGCATACCTTCCCCCCCTACAACTACACAGAGCTGGCCTCAGGCCCGATGCCACCTGCCCCAGATGTGCAGCTGCAGCCGCTGACTTCTTCCTTATGGTCTGGTCTTGCACTCTAATACAAACGTACTGGGCGACACTGGTGGGAGAACTGACAGAGGTCCTGGGGCGGGCAGTTCTTCTATCCCCCAACCTGATCCTCCTGGGGATAACGGAGGGCGTTAGCGGCACCAGAGGCAAGAAGGCCTTCCTGAGTACAGCCCTCCTGGTCGCCAAACGCAACATTGCAGCAAAATGGATGAACCCCACCCAAAGTGGCGATGTGGAGTTGACTGGTGCGCCCAACAGGAGAGGGAGGTGTTTGAGGCAGGAGGTTGTCCTCAAAAATATGGACGGGTATGGGGAAAATGGCTGCACTTGTGATCCGCAACATTCATAATGTAGACCTGGAGAGGCTTAACAACTCATTTCTGTATAGATCCTGGCTTGCTCGATTGTTTGCCTATGTATGTGTAACCACATGTTTTCCTTGTGCCTTGATCTTGTTAGCCACTCAGTGGCTATTTAAAAACCAAATAAAGTTGTTTATCAAAACAAAAAAAACAAAAAAATATTCTTGTCACATATTAAAGTTGCCCCAAATCTGTTTTCAAACTATGCTGGTGTTGTAGCGTCCACTGGCTCCAATCTTATCCTGAACTAATGTTTTACTTATTTATACCTTTAACCTCTCGCTACCCATTACACTTACTTGGTCCTCCAATGGATTTTGTTCTGTGCTGAAAGGAACTGAACATTCGGAGGATGGGCAATTATCCTATGAGGACCAGGAATAGGATAATTGTTATCATCAATCTATACTTCTTTAAAATTCAGAAATAATTGCTCGTGACTCAAAAAACAAATGATTACCCACAAGGAATGACGAGACAGAATCAGCAGAATTTAGTTTACATTTTAAAGTTTTGCTATTCATTTATAGGTAAAGAACATTAACATAAAATATAAGATAAAATACAGCCCTAATATCAAATTAATAAAGGATTTAATTAAATAATATCGAGCCTCTGGGATGCAGGGATGATCAGGAAAAAAATCTTCCTCAACTGAGGCAGATTTAGACTCATACACACTATGTGTCGATAGAAACTCAGTTGAGCTTCACACAGACCCTCAAGAAAGTTCAGCAAAGTTCAATCTGCGCTAGCAGATCGGTCTGCAACAAATCACGGTGTTACGTCACATGTTGCTTCAGTCCTTGGAATGTCCAAGCTCAAGCCGCTCTACTACTGCTACTCCCTTTTTGTTCTCCCACAATTTGAGCAATTATACTCCATATGTTTCCGGGGTGACACCCCTGGCATCACCAAAAATGTCAGATCACTCAGTTCCATTGGTCAGTCCAGAATGAGTTGAGGGTGATGTAGCAGGAAAGAAGATACAATCTGGAAAAATTAAGTAGATCTATTACACAGTTTCCTTAAGTCATGTAGGCATAAGACACGCTGAACAATGGGATATTACAGAAGAAGTAATGCAAAAGTTCGACAATACGCTTTCCCAAGCAGCTGTTCTGGGATGTTGCAAAATTGTTACAATCGCACTGCTCTGTCCAAAGGACATAAAAAGAAACAGTTACAAATGGTAAATTTGCTGAATATTCCCATATGCCTCGGAATATTCAGTTCATGATTGCATTAAAGAAAGGCTAAGTAGGAAAAAAAATGAGTCCTACTTGAATAACAGCGAATACACAGCAATTATACCGAATCATAAATCACACATTAATAAAGAGACTGTCATATTAATTTCATAGGAAAATACATTAATAAACATTCCAATCTAGTCATAATTAATTCTTGTAAATATAAGGCACTTATAATATTTCTGTAAGTATCAATGTTACACATATAGGAAAATAGTTATTAATCTCATCGTATGAGTGTTATTCCGGGATTACATATGCATGTTAAAGAAAGTTTCCCGAAGACACTTTTAAACAAAACCGTGTAGCATCTACTTTTCTTCTGTCATTTTCGGTGCACACGTTATAACATGGAATAACAATTCCATACCTATTCACAGGTAATTTAATCTACTACATATTAAATTTCTTTGTTTCATTAATTTCACATTCATAATAATAAAAATTAACACTCATTAATGCTTGTTAAAGCAATCATCTGTTGAAATTATTCTCCCATCTGCATTCTTTTGCGATGCAGTATTTGATGTCATTTTCAGAAACGTGGAACTAAGTACACATTTGTCATTATTTGCGTAAAATGTTGTCATAATCATTTTTTTTTTCATGAAATTTGTCAGGTGAAATCTTTGCTCTATCACGGGTAGATGGTGTTTGTACCAGGCACAAGAATATGCAATAGCGCCGGTCAAATTGTTTTGTGATCTGGCCCCATGACACTTAAGTAAAGGCAGGCTCTTGCGTTATTTCAGATCTCACTGAACAAGGGTTGAAAACACAGCATGCTTTAGTAACTCTGGGCTTTTTCTTGTGGCTCGAACTCAGACTCTGTCAAAACAGGGCGTGTTCCCTGAAGCTCATGTTACACACCCTGTGCATTGTCAGTTTAAAGCACGTTCCAGCTATTGTGTAGGGAATAATACAGATCCTCCCTCTGTCAACATTCTGTTCTGTGTGGAACAGTGGGGCGTCTCCCATCCACCCTGTCACAAGAGCCTAACAAGGCAGGACATATCTGGACCATTAAAGTTCTTTGTCAAAAACAAAATAGGCTGATTTTTAAAGACCAGTGGGAATGGCTTCTACTAACAGAACAGAGAATATCAATATCAACTTCTATTAATTTTTTTTGGTCTGTGATCCTCACAGTTTTACAGTACGTCCTTCTACTTAAATCTCTCAAATTCCCTAAAACAAAAACATGATGCCAAAATCATTCCTACTGATAAATAATATGGTTAATAATAAGGCCTATGAAGGTGGGAGTGAATTTCTGAATATTATAACTGAATGGAACAGGAGGCCTTAGAGCAGGGGCGGCTCCTCTGCTAAGGCTCCTCCACTAATACACAGCCTGGTGGGGATCATGCACAGGCTCCCAATCCCCGTCTAAGCGTTGAACCATGGTGCTCAGACCACGTAAGTGGTTTTATTTTTTATATTTTGTCCCCCCCCGCCCCACCACCCCCGTTCCCTGCGAGCTGCCACTGCCTTAGAGCGAGAATTGGAAGGTGCCTCGTGTAGACATGGTGTGTGTATGGGGCTATAGTGCTTTTTAAGGAGACCCTCTGGACACGCAGGTGTTCATATTCCCATTTATCTATCTAAGGGAGTCGTCAGGAAATGCTGCTGCAATAATGATGAAAAGGTAGGCCTTTGGCAAGGGGGCTCCTCAGGCCAGAATGGACGATCACAGTAAATATCGCAGGCACCGAGTCAAGGGGGCTTATTTACAAGCCCCTTGCTCCATCGGTGCATCACTTTTTCCCATGTTAAAAGTGATGCACTGGCGGCGCAAGGGGCTTGTAAATAAGCCCCAAGGTGTGCTTCAGACAAAATAGACTAGCAGACAGGCAATAAACACAAAGGGCCTTAGTTGCAAGGCCATTGTGCCTCTGGTGCGTCTCTTTTTTTGACCCACTAGTGGCACAGTGTGCCTGCCCATATTTACAAGGCCACTTAGAGTCACCCTGCGTGACTTTTCCTGGCCTTGTAAATATGGGCCCCTTTCACACATTACTCTGCGTGAAAGGGGCATTCCATGGGTGTTGCTGTGGCTGTTCCCAGGCAACATCCATTGAACCTGACACATTCCCAGATTTGCAAAGTTTTGCAAAGCTGGGAATGAGTCAGAATCCTACGCCTTCTCAGGGGAGCCATAGGAGTGACAGAACGCAGAGAAATACTTTTATTTCTCCACATTTTTTCCTCTTTCTATGCGTGCTCATAGAAAGAGGAAAATGCCACAAATGGTTGTTTTTGTGCAGGAAGGTGCACCTTCCTGCGCTAAAACAATCATCCCCGCAGCACAGGCACCTTTCAATGGATGTAAGGGTGCCTGCACTGGCGCCTGGCAGCAAATTATGCGGCAGAGCAGGCGAAAACCCACGGATGCGTCGTATTGTTGTACACATCCCTGTGCTTTTAAAATGACGCAGCTCTGCTCAGCAAAATGACTTGCGGCTCCGTACTGCGTCCTTTTTTGTAAATGAGGCTCAAAGGGACTTATTTACACGCACCTTGCGCCGTTGGTATGTCACTATTTCCATTGTTAAAAGTGACGCACCAGTGGCGAAAGAGACTTATAAATAAGCCCCATAAAGTACCTTAAGCCTCGTCATTTGCGCCACTCTGTGTCACCAGCATTCCCCAAACCCAACCAGATGGACATCGGCAAAGAGGCCTGGGGTCGCCATTGCAGGTCTACAGCAGGGGCAACAGGCTATTCCAATGAAGGACATGATTATTTGGTGCACCAGGCCATCAGTTTGGTTGTGCATCTCTTACCTTGTCTACACCAAGAATCAGTGCTTTAAATGGGCCGGTACTCACTGGTACTGAGTCCCAGCACTTTTTAGTTTGGTCCCCTTGAGTATCGGAACTTCTACCAGGACAAATGAGAGTACCGGTACTCATGGTGGCCCAGCATTGGCGCAAGCAAAGTTGTGATCAACAACGGTTATTCAAATCATCCCCCAACCCGAGGATGAGCCATGCAGAGATCAGTATACATAACACTCTCGTTATGTAGCACCTACTCCATGATTTCTGTTGCATGGATCCAGCCTATTTATACTTCCAATTGGCTAATTAGGTTCAGCAAGGTGGAATGCATACGCTGTTGCAGGCACAATCTCTGCCTGCCTGAGTCTTCCTCTGCTGTTTCGGTCAGACTGTCCTTGTGCCTCCCGGCCTCGCCTGAGAGAGCACTTCATCCAGTTCATGTTAGCTGCCTGGAGGACTGGACCAACTACCATACAGCTCAAGGACTCTCAATTGAACCCCAGGGGGTACCAGGAAGTTCAAGAGTGCCTTTATTTTCTGGTAAACTACAGGAAACTAGTTCTGCGCTGGCCATTGGCGGAGCAACTTCAGACTGTTTATGTCTTATGCCTGCAATGTGTCTAAGCATTGCACTGCAAGAACAACAGTGTCAGTGAATAACCCTCACACACCAAACTCTAACACAAGTTACCAGAGAGGTAACATTGCAGGGGCAGCAAAGGAGCTGTGACCAAATGTACAAAGCTGCCAACTTTAGAAGGTTCGAATTCCTGCGTCGGCTCAACATCCTGTGATTGTGGACAGATTAATTTTTTAAAACTCTGCCCCAAAGAAATGGACTAGGACACATGCAGTAGCACGTATTAATTAGGACGTTGCAATTTATTTAATTCAGGAATTTGGTGACTTTCAAATTCCAACATCATTCTGGCTCTGCCAAATCGCGTTCTGAATGTTTTAGTTAGAGTTAGCCCCATCAAGCCCAGAAGTTGATTTTGTGTGTGCCTGAACACAGAGTGTCAGTCATATTTATTGCCTAGTAGACTTGTTAAGATGATTCCATGTTTCGACTTCTCGCCCGACATTCTTACAATTCTTGCATATCTAGTCTAAAAAAGTTAGTAACATAGCCCCGCCCCCTGTCCTGCCCCCAAACTCCACCCCTTATCCTGCCCCAAACTCCACCCCTTGCCTATAGGTCCATTTGGTGAGTACCTGCACTTATTTTTTTTCATTTAAAGCACTGCAATAGTCAAGATATTTACTTACACAGGGCCTTATTTACAAGAAAGTGCCGCAGCGCGTCACCGTAAGCCCTTTGGCTGCACCATGCAGCAGCACTTTCAAAACACAGGGATATGTCATATTTACAACAATATGACGCATCCCTGTGCATGCCCCTGCACTGGCGCACAATCGGCTGCTATGCGCCATGCAGGCTCCCATCGCCATGGTGCAAGGGTGCCTGCATTGCGGGGAGATTGTTTCTGTGCAGGAAGGGGTACCTTCCTGCACAAAAACAATAACAAAAACAATAAAAAGAGGTGATTTCCTCTTCCTATGTGTGCTGCAGAATGCAGTACCCCTAGAAAGAGGAAAAACCGTCCCTGGGGTGACGTAGCATTCTGACGCATTTCCAGGTTTAAGAATTCTCGTAAATCTGGAAAGGCTGCAGAATACATGCGTGTTGGGTGGGAACACCCACAGCGACACCCATGTCACGCCACTTTCACGCAAAGTGTTGCGTGAGAAGGGGCCATATTTACAAAGACAGGAAAGCCACGCAGGGTGGCTTTACGTCTCCTTGTAAATATGGGGCAGTAGTTTGCGCTAGCGATGCATCACAAAAAGTGATGCACCGGTGGCACAAGGCGCTTGATAAGCCCCACAGTGTTTAATAACCTCTTGAGCCTAACCATTTGGCTGTTTTAGGATCTGTTTAACTGTTACTGTAAAGGTTGTATTGCCTCGACTTGTGCCTTTCTCCCACAAGACAATTAGGGCTGACCCCTCACCCTTTGGAGGCATTCTCAGTCTCAATATCACACCATTGTAGAAAGGCGACTCTTGTCTTGGAGAATAACTAGTATTTCTCTGTCCATTTTCATCCATCAAAATCAAAACGGACACACAATCCCTCCTTAATAAATTCATTTAGACAGCCCTTTCCACATACAACTAACACACCTGCATTAGCTTGAATTTGGGTTTTCATCAGCATCCAACAGCATTCTACCCTCAACAATCAATCGATCAGGGGCTTATAAAGCGCAGCTACTCACCTGTGAGGGTCTCAAGGCGCTATTGGGGGGGCGACTCCGTAGCGTGCTGGGGTCATCCGAAGAGCCAGGTCTTGAGGTCTTTCCTGAACTGGGGCAGTGTGGGGGTTTGCCGGAGGGGGAGGTAGTTCCAGGCCTTGGCTGCGAGGTAGGAGAAGGACTTCCCTCCCGTTCTGGTCTTGTAGATACGTGGGATGGTGGCCAGAGAGAGGTCATCTGATCAGAGGTGTCTCTTGGGTGCGTGGAAGGAGAGGCGGTCATTTAGGTATGCTGGTCCGATGCTGTGGAGGGCTTTGTAAGTGTGGGTGAGGAGCTTGAAGGTTATTCTTCTTTCGATGGGGAGCCAGTGGAGATTGCTGAGGTGTTGGATGATGTGGTGGTGGCAGGGGATGTCTAGAACTAATCTGGCTGCGGCGTTCTGGACGGTCTGGAGCTTCCAAAGTAGTTTCTTGTTGATTCCGGCATAGAGAGCAATGCCGTAGCCCAGTTTGCTGCTGATGAGGGCGTGCGTGACCGTTTTTCTGGATTCGGGTGGGATCCATCTGAACGTTTTTCGGAGTATGCGGAGGGTGTTGAAGCAGGCCGAGGATACGGCGTTGATCTGGCAGTTCATCATGAGTGCTGAGTCTAGTATGATGCCGAGGTTACGTGCATGGTCCGTCGGGGTGGGGGGGGTTTCTGAGGGCGGGGGGCCACCAGGTGTCGTCCCAGGCAGATAGGGTGGAGCCAAGGATGAAGACTTCTGTTTTCTCTGAGTTGAGTTTAAGGCAGCTCATCTTCATGCAGGTGGCGACGGCTTTCATCCCTTCTTGAAATTTGTGCCTGGTGATGTTGGGTTCTTCGGTGAGGGAGACGATGAGCAGGGTGTCGTCGGTGTAGGAGACTATGTTGAGCCTGTGGTTTCTGACGATGGTTGCAAGAGGAGCATGTAGATGTTGAAGTGGGTGGGGCTGAGGGAGGATCCCTGGGGCACTTCACATGTGGTCTCTGTTGGTTCCTAGAGGAAAGGCGGGAGTCTGACTCGCTGCGTTCTGCATGTGAGAAATGAACATATCCAGTCAAGGGCCTTTCCACGGATGCCGGCGTTGTGTAGTCTGGTGGCTAGTGTGCGGTGGGAGACGGTGTTGAAGCCAGCTGAGAGCTCCAGGAGGATGAGGGCTACCGTTTGGCCTTGGTCGAGGAGGGAGCGGATGTCGTCGGTGGCGGCGGGTAGGGTGGTCTTGTTGCTGTGGTTGCTGCGGAATCCGGATTGGGAGATGTCCAGGATGTTGTTGTCTTCGATGAAGTTTGCTAGCTGGGTGTTGACGGCCTTTTCAATGACTTTGACTGTGAAAGGGAGCGGGGAGATGGGCCTGAAGTTCTTGAGGTCCGTCGGGTCTGCAGAGGGTTTCTTCAGGAGGGGGTTGACTTCGGCGTGCTTCCAGTCGTCGGGGAATGTGGCTGTTTCGAGGGAGTGGTTGATCGTCCAGCGTAGTTCAGGTGTGATGGCTGTGGCGGCTGTGTGGAAGATGTGGGGTGGGCAGGGGTCTGAGGGTGCTCCAGAATGGATGCTCTTCATGGTCTTTAAGGTGTCTTCTGTTGTGAGCGGGGTCCATGTGAGCAGGGTCTGTTGGGTGGCATCGTTGGGGGTGGGATCTGGGGTGGTGCAGAGGTCTTGGTTGTCGAAGTTGTCGTAGTTCATCTTAATCTTGAGGTGAAAGAAGGTGCTGAGTCAGTTGCAGAGGTCTTGGGAGGGTGGGATGTCTGTTGTTTTGCTGCAGGGTTTGGCGAATTCCTTGATGGAGAAGAGTTCTTTGGAGTTGTGGGAGTTGGTGAGGATTCTGTTGTGGAGGAAGTTCTTTTTTGTGGCTTTGATGAGGTGGTGATGTGCTGCGGTGGCTGCTCTGTAGGCGGTGCATGTTTCTGGGGTTTTGTTGTTCCTCCATGTCTTTTCGAGTCATCGGCAGGAACGCTTGGATTCTTGGCGTACAGGGGTGAACCAGCTTGCTTTCTTGGTGTGTCGTTCTGTGGCTTTCTTGAGGGGGGCGAGGGTGTCCGCGCAGTTAGTGATCCAGCGGTAGAGATTGCGTACCGCGGTGTTAGCGTCTGTCGTTGTTGGTGGTGGGGTGCTGGTGAGGGTGTCGGCGAGCTGGTCTTCTGTGACTTTGTTCCAGCTTCTATGGGAGCGGCGGTGGGTGTGATTGTGTACGGTTGCTTTTCTGAAGGAGAAGTGGACGCAGTGGTGGTCTGTCCAGAGAAGTTCTATGGTGTGGCTGCAGGAGATGCTGTTACCTTCTGCGAAGACAGGATCGAGTGTGTGTCCCGCTGTGTGCATGGGGGTGGTGACAAGTTGCTGCAGTCCTATGTTGGCGAGGTTCTCTAGGAGGGCAGTGGTGTTGGGGTTGTCATGGTTGTCCAGGTGGAAGTTTAGGTCTCCGAGTAGTATGTAGTCTGTGGAAGTGAGGGCGTGGGGTGCGATGAGGTCGGTAATGGTGTCGGTGAAAGGAGTGCAGGGGCCAGGCGGCCTGTAGATGAGGGTTCCGCGAAGGGTCGTTTTAGGGTTGGTCTGGAACTGGAAGTGGAGATGTTCCATGAGGGTCGTAGTGTCGTCCGGGCCGGTGGTTGTCATGCGGAGGGAGCTTTTGTGGACGATGGCGATGCCTCCTCCTGGGCAGGTGGGGCAGTCTTTTCTCAGGATCTTGTATCCATTGGGAATGGCGGTTGCGATGTCAGGCGCGGAGTTGGCGTTGGTACAGGTTTCTGTGAGGAAGGTGAGGTCGGGCGTGTAGGTGTTGAGGAGGTCCCAGATTTCTATGGCGTGCTTGTGTAGAGAGCCCACGTTGAGGAGGATGCAGTTCAGTGGTTTGTGTGTGATGACATCCGGTAGGTTGGGGGCTGGTGCTGCGGTCCGGAGATGGGAGATGGTGCAGCGGCATTGTAGGCAGGAGATCGGGCCTTGGGTGTCGCTCTGCATCGAAAGCTGGCAGTTGTTGCTGCGTCCGGGGTTATGAGCACAGAGCGTGCTGGAGTCGTAGCGGAGGCGGGTCAGAGGACCAGGGTCCCTGGCTCTGGTCGCGGACGGGCGCAGACGGGCTTGACTTTGGCGCGGACGCCATTAAGTAGGGGTCGGGTGGTCAGCTGGGAGGCGGGAAGGACACGCTGGAGGGGGGAGGGGCTGCGGGGGCAGCAGCGGTGGGGAGCGCGAAAATGGAGAGAAGAGTGCCAAAGAAAAGAGGGAATAGGGAGTAGAGAGAGAAAAGAGAGAAAAGAGCAGAGAGAGCAAAAAGAGAAAAAAGAGCACAAAGAGAAAAGAGAGAGCACAAAGAGAAAAGAAAGAGCAAAAGAGAAAGGAGAGAGCAAAAAGAGAAAAGAGAGCGCAAAAGAGAAACGAGGGCACAGAAAAAAGCCAAGAGAGGCGGAGCAGCAGAAGAGCAGAGTGCTCTCCCACTGGACCACCAGGGGATGAGGCGCCGGCAGGAGCCTGCGGGTGGAGGAGGGCCTCCAACCTACAGCAAAACGGAGAGCACAGGGCTCACAGGGCTGCACTTACTGGTGGAGCTGCGTGGGGGAGAGCAGTCACACTGACCAGGTCAGCGGACTAGCTCTTCTTGCCGCGCAGCGGCCGCCTTTAAGTAAGGGTCGGGGGAGGGCAGTCAGCTGGGAGGCGGGAGCAGAAAGGACACGCTGGAGTGGGAGGGGCGACGGGGGCTGCAGCGGCAGGGAGCGTGAAAATGGAGAGAAGAGGGCAAAAGAAAAGAGGGAATAGGGAGTAGAGAGAGAGCAGAGAGAACAAAAAGAGAAAAGAGAGAGTACAAAGAGAAAAGAGAGAGCACAAAGAGAAAAGAGAGAGCAAAATAGAAAGGAGAGAACAAGAAGAGAAAAGAGAGAGCAAAAAGAGAAACGAGGGCACAGAATAAATCCAAGAAAGGCGGAGCAGCAGAAGTGCAGAGTGCTCTCCCACTGGACCATGAGGGATGAGGCGCAGGCAGGAGCCTGCGGGTGGAGGAGGGCCTCGAACCTACAGCAAAACAGAGAGCACAGGGCTCACAGGGTAGCACTTACTGGTGGAGCTGCGCGGGGGAGAGCAGTCACCCTGATCAGGCCAGTGGACTAGCCCAACAGCACCAAACACACCATTGTCACAATCTCTCTTACACATCGTCATATTCAGACAATACACACTGGACAGCCTCTTTCGTCACCATCATGTGCACAACACGGCATCAAAGCCACATAGCTGGCGAAATACCACCAAATCAGTGACATAGCCAAGCGACATCCACCCCAGAAACATGCAAATAAAACCAGCAGAAACATGATCCACCCTCACACGCACAACATATAGAGAACAAGCATTGGCATAGCCAATAGGTCTCGCTTTTGGGACCTTATAAGTATTTAGTTATGCAGCACAATATCCTTGGTGCAACAACATCAACTGTTGCATGGCTAAACACTTATAAGGTCCCAAAGGCGAGACCTATTGGCTATGCCAATGCTTGTTTAAGATGTCCTTGTTGCTGTTGATGCAAAGGCTTCTCAAAAGATTCCAACTGGAGGGCGTGGTGTGGCCTATGCTTGCATTGTGTAATCCTGTGTGTATCTCTGAACGTCAGCCTATGTGAAAGAAGCTTGTTCTGGGGGAGGGGTGACGAGGAGTGTCTTAGGTACAGACTGAGGGAAAGGCAACACAGCACTGATTTCATTTACCTAAATACGTCTCGTCAATCAGCAAAAAAGGTAATGGGTATGTCACTAACACCCAACTTTAACAGCTCGAAGCAAGAGGTGGTTGTCACTCGGCAGTTCAATATAACATGAAACATTTAAGTTGTTGTTTATGGCTCCTTTCACTTTGATATTGGGGAGAAGGACGCATGATGGATGGATAGTGAAAAGATGACTAGATGGATAGAAAAGAGAGTGACGGATGGAAGGAAGATAAGATGATGGCTGGTTAGATATATGGATGAAATGAAAAGAAATAAAAAAAGTAATAAAAGGATGGAGAGAATGTAGGGTGGATAGAAAGATGAAGAGGAGGGATGGATGGAAAAGGCAGAATGATAGGTGGATGTGTGGAGGCGCAGAAAGGATGGAAAGAATGAATGAAGCAAGATGGACGAATCCCGGAAGAACTTCAAGGGGAGCAATTTCCCAAACACCTGCGGGTTCACTTGCCTCACCCGCTCGCCTCGCGCAGAGATATTTGGCTCATGGTTCAAAGTGGGAGGGGCGGAGAGGCATTTTATTTTCCTGGCTACTTTCTTGGTACTCACCGCACTGCTCAGCGACATGAATAAGAAACGTCGCCATGTTCTCGGGATGCCAGCAGAGCATTCCAAACTAAACAGAAAATGAAGAAAGTGCTCGGGTACGTGACATTTAATGGAGGCATATTGTTTCAAGCGTGTCAGAGACTAGCTAACACCCTGATCCGAGTAGCATAAATCTGCTCTCTCGCCACAGCGTCCAGGCACGCCGCTTTCACAATGCATCAGACTCCTGCTGACCCGACCAGAGCGAAGACGTGAACTTGTGTCATCTGCCCGGCCACAGGGCCTGCCCCGCGCTGTAAATCTCTTTTATTGAGCAGCCTCGCAGCAGCTTGCTTCTATGTTTTACTGCCTTGCCTTGGCACTCAGATCATTCATGTCCTGTGAAGGCGCTGAGAGAGATATTAACTATGTTGCACGAAACACAGAAGAACGATCCCTTTCATCCCCAAGCAGGGAATTTGTACAGGTTCTGTTTGCAGCGATAGCTTTACAGAACAGGCTGGTGTAGGTAATAAATACACAATAACTTGGGAAGTCCAGAAAAAACAAGGCCCAAGAAAAATTCTGGGAAAACATCGGAGGAATGCAGTGTAGCGGCGGCAAAAGTGAAAGTTAAAAAAACAAGCCCGGGAGTTGTGCGCACGCGCGCTAAAATAAAATTTTAAAAAAGCACGCGAGTGGTGCGCGCGCGGCAAAAGTGGACGCAAGGGAGGGGGAGGAGAAGGGAGGGGGTAGTAAAAGTGATTCGCGCGCTGTAAGGCTTAATGAGCCATAACAGAAAGCCAGATGGCGGCTGCGCGTGCACGCGCGCGTAACCGCAAGCTTGAGGCCCGCAAATGCGTGTGGTAGCACTTTGAACAAGCATTGGCATAGCCAATAGGTCTCGCCTTTGGGACCTTATAAGTGTTTAGTTATCCAGCACACATATCCTTGGTGCAACAACATCAAGTGTTGCATGGCTAAACACTTATAAGGTCCCAAAGGCGAGACCTATTGGCTATGCCAATGCTTGTTTTTTAATGTGCCAACATCTCGCCAAGGCCTCTTCAAAGCGCGGTTGATGGGGAAGGGGGCATCATCTTGCGCAAGGACAGGGAGGGGGGCATTCTGAAGAGGGTGTTTGGGGGAGAGATCCAAAGCAGGCATAGCTGTCAAGGTTTCAGATTGCTATGTGTGACAATTTAATAATTTCAGTATAATTAAAAGTGACATTTCAACCACTATGAGTGACACTGTGTAGAGAATGCAGCGTGTGTGTGTCACTGACCCAGGGCACACAGCATGGAGTGTATAACACAGTGTGCCTCCTACCCCAGGCCAGTGGGCTGTGTGAGAATACAGTGCATGTACCAGTGTTACTCACCCAGGCCAGGAGGCTGCAGAGTAAGAATACATTGGGTGTAAGTGACCCAAAGCGGTGAGCTGGGCTGTCAGTGACCTAGGCCAGAGAGCTGTGGAGTGAGTGACCCAAGACAGAGAGCTGTGAAAAGAAGAATATGGTGTGTGTTTGTGTCGCTGACCAAACTACAGGAGCTACGTCTCATGGCGCTGGAAGTGTAAGGATTAAAGTAGTGTGGGTGTGTGCACGTGCCCTTGTCCTGGCTGTGGTGCCGAGCTTGCCAGAGTACACTGGTGTGTTGCTTTGGACAGGCGGAAGTAGTGTGTTCCCCATGTATCCTCTGTACCTGTCTGGTAGCCCCCAGCCAGTGCTTCGTTGTTCTTGTTTCTGGACAGCCCGCGTTTGTCGCGCTCTTGGATGACGCATGGTAGTGTTGCTGCTAAGAACATGTATTGCTGGACAGCACCGGGTTGTGGCAGTGGTCAGGCGTGGACTGTGTTGGCGGGCTGTCCAAAGAAGCGAACGTGCGAGGTTAAAGATATGCGAGGGGCTCAAAGTTGTGTAAGTGGTCAGGCGTGGACTGTGTTGGCGGCCTGTCCAAAGAAGCGAACGTGCAGTGTTACATACATTGCTTGCTTGCACATTTGCAGTGATATGCCAATGAGAAGCCGGTGCTCACGTGCGCAACTAAAAATGTTTTATTGATATTTTAGTAGGCCTACCCACGTGTGTATTGTAGCCCACACCAACCCAAACAGGACGGGGCGTGAAAGAAGCCAGTGAAGGAAAATGTTTATTTAAAAATCCCATTTATAAACCGCCCTATTTCTTGGCATATCGCATTTATAAATGTTTTTTGATTAAAAGCAGTCCGACAAACACAAGTTTAAATTAAGCCCCAGTATGGCTAATAAGGCTCTGCCATAAGTGCTAAGGTTTTAGTTTTGGTTTAGTAAGGTGGAGGAGACGCAGCCTTGTTTACAAACACCTCGTCTAACTGCCTGGAAACAGCCGAAGGCGAGGTGGGTGGGAAGGTGGGGGGTTTGCAGTGCAACTAAGGAGAGACTGCCCTGGAGCCATTGCACGGCCTTATCTGTTTCAACAAGTCTGCAGACTAGGGACATGTGTCCACAAGTAATAAAACGGTGGTCGTAAAAACATCCTAAGGGAGGATAGCAAAAACAAGCACCAAATGTAAATTTATTACAAACAGGATACGACTTTAAGCAAAGGCAGTAGCTTTTGTAAAGGCGATTCTTTTATTAAGCAAAGGCAGTAGCTTTTGTGAAGGCGATTCTTTTATTAAGCAAAGGCAGTAGCTTTTGTAAAGGCAATTCTTTTATTAAAAAATGTTTATTATGGAGAATGAAATATTTGGCTTTCACATTACACACTCACAGACACATACAAACACATGCTAAAACATGCACATACACACAAACAAGCGAGGCCCACATGCACTAATTTATACACATACGTATAGATATACACACGCAAACATACACTGTCACAGAAACAAACAGACGCGCGCACAAACACAGGGTAGCGTATGCAAACATACTGAGAAGTACACACACTTACACATAAATCCACAGACACACAAAAACACACACTTAGACATATACACTGCTCGAGTCCTACAAAAACAGATAAACACACGCACACTACAACACACGTACATACGCACGCATAACCACCCACAGACATACACACACGTACTAACAAAAAATGCAAGACAGAACTATTGACTTTGTCAATCCTGCCCCTGGTCGCCCGGGCCCCTTCTCCGTGGGTTAAAAGGTCCTGCCCCTGCTCTCTAGCCCCCGTCGTCCCGTGCTGCTGCTCCGTGCTCCTGGCAATGCTCATTTTCCCCTCTGGAAACTTTCAACCGGAGTCTGCTGTAAAACGAGGCATTTTGTTTTAATGTGCCAACATCTCGCAGCATTCAAGAGTAGTACTCTACAGCATGTATATATGTTTGACTATGAGTATTCTCTCCCCACATCCCTGAAAGTAGCCCCCTTTAATTGATATAGTCCACCAAAAAAATTAGAAATAAATATCACAAAGTTATCAATATTTATCCTGCAAAGATGTGAGCCATTTCCCCCAATCCATGGCCTCCAGGAAACCCACGCAGCTGCATTGCAAAGATTTAGGACTGTTAAGCCAATTCAGTATAGGTTCAGGCCTGTGTGAGGGAAATGTAACGTTTGGCCGTCTTGTGGTGGAGGCTGATATTCTGCCGAAGTGGCAGGCGTGCACTCGGGTTTATACCTGGACATCTGCAAAGCTTTGTAGGATCTTCTTTGGAGGTACCCACGGCGCTGATGGTTACCTACTGTGACAGCCAGACGAAGGCCGCCTTACTCCACCCAGTGTGCCCAGCCACCTGTGATGATCCGTGCACAGCACGAGGTGGCCATTGATTAAAATGTAGACTTTAAAACCTGCATTAACATCGCATAACATTGAGAGATCAGAGGATATAGGGGAACCCTCACTTTGAACGAGAACAATGTCGTATCTTTGCAACAGGTTTTCATGTTTCCAAGAAATCCATTGGATAAAACAGCTCACATTTGTCTACACACAAATCAGGCAAGTGAGCAACTTGGCTTTATACAGTTAGCCTTAACAAAATACATAAATAAATCTTGGTAGCTTACCAAAGTTGTTATTGGAGCCCGTGTCAACTGGTGTGCCTTTACACCATCATTATGTTGATTTAGCAAGCGATATACTTGTTAATATAAAGCACCCATCCAATGTGAATAAGCTTTGAATTTTTTTAGGATGCATGTATGAATGAAGACAAAACATGGCACAGTTCTAAATAGTGCATATAGAAATATGGGATTGCCTTCAAAGTGTGTGCCACAATTACAATATATACCTCCCGAGTGCCAATATTTTACCACAATTTTGATATATAGCTCCTCAGTGCGAACACTGTACCAATCGGAAAATAAACAATGAGAAAAATAAAGTTGAGGAGCGGTGCAATGTTGTGGTGGGGATTTGGGGACATTCTTGCACTGCTCCATCTTTGACAACCCACTCACGCCCCACTCTGGCATTGAATGGACTATTTGTTATAACTAGTACCTTGAGTAGAACTGAACAAGTTGCAGGCAACTTCAACATAAATAATAATTCAGCGAAACCAAATAGAATTTGAAAAAGTGTCAAACATGGACAGCTGATGCAATGACAAGTAAGGAAACACAACTGAATCTTCACCTTGTGTGCATGGGAGTGCATATCTCTACTGTGATCTTTTTGAACGCACAAAAAGTATTAGGCATGGCCTCACTGGAGAATTATCAGAACAATGTTAACATTAAGAGGCAAATCCGTTTTTAGCGCTTGCTCATGAAACATTTACCTTGACGCTGGTCACCCAATCTGTTTAACAACGACAGGTTTCAGGATAGAAAAATGAACTTGAATTTGTCGCATTTGTGGAACCCTGGCAATGAAGATGAGTTAAATATGAACGCCTGAAGGGGAAGGTTAGACTAAAATCCAGATTAAAACAAGTGTAATACCAAAGACCCATACAGTACATATATCACAGTAATGCGACGCCATCTTCTAGTCGCCTTAAGAGCAGGCTGTGAGAGGGAGGATTAGAATGCGCAATTACCAATGCCTTCATTTTCTCACAAGGGAAATGCTGTATTTCATTAGAATCAATATATATTACATTTAATAGGAGATAGCACTTGAGGGCTACAGATCTCAGCCACACCGACTCGTAGAGGTCCTCAGAGAGGACACAACTTTATGTGAGGAATTTTAATATCAGAGCAAAACTTTGTCACCACACTCTGCATGTTAACTACCACCCTCGGTGTATGTTTGAAGCAGTCATTCCAGGTCACTCTGTGTTTCAAAGGCCCCCGCGTGGTTGCCTCGTTTGAATCAAGCTCGCATTGTCTGGATAAGTGTGTAAAGTATTACACCAGTGGGACAGACAACCGGCTATGCGTACTCAACTGTGTTACCTACACAACTTACTTCTAGTATTTGCTTTCCCACTTAGCAAGATTGTGTGATCTTGGGCAAATCATTTCCTCTGCCTAATTTCACTATTGTGTTAAATTGCTACAAAATTAATTAAGATATGCGAGGGGCTCAAAATTGTGTCAGTGGTCAGGCGTGGACTGTGTTGGCGGCCTGTCCAAAGAAGCGAACGTGCGAGGTTAAAGATATGCGAGGGGCTCAAAGGGGCAGTGGCGCGTTTCCCTTGCGGGAGCGAGCTTTAAACCATCTGTTTGCAAGTTAATTGCAAACAGATGTTTTAAAGCTCGCTCCCGCAAGGGAATCACCAAACGTGCACGCGTTGCCATTCGAAGCAATGCAACGCATGCACGTTTTTGGCAGCAAAACTGAATCGATAGCTAAAGGTCTTTTCTATGCAGCGCATGCGCGCTGCGTAGGCGAGACCTAAAAACCCACTTACTAAATGTCTCGCAGAGCAGCGCATGCGCTGGCTCAGGCGAGACCTAAAAATGGAAAAGCCCTTTGGCACTCCCAATCATACAAATGATGGCATAATGATAGAGGATGACGTGATACAAATGCAAATGACAATACAGTAAAAAATAAAACGTGTCCCAAAAAGGATAGCATGTTGTTTTTTTCCAGTCACTGTAGCTTACTTTTCATAAATTGCAATTAGCAAGTGAATTTACTTTGTCATAGCTTGTATGTAATACTTTAAAATGCAATTTTGCCAGCTGCAAGGGAAGTAGCACACCTTTTCTGCTGTTCCGCTAGTTTAGGTGGCTGAGGGCTAAATAGAAGAGTTTTTGTTCGATTTGGCTACCTTAACTGTTTACTTGACAGATAAATAGCAGAGATTAAGGACTCATTGGCTATAATGTAAACAGATAAACAAATCTCGCGATTAAACCAGCAGCTATGTAAACAGAAGAGATTGCATGCTTTTTGAGTAAGAAGGTACATTGCAAAGAAACTTTGCTATCTTTAAAGCTGCTGGTTAAATAGCCGACGTTGTGGGCTATGTGGCCTTCCGTGACCTTGTGACCTTGTGTTCTATTTAGCTGGCAACCTGGTAGATTGTGAGGTTTCTCTATTATTTGCCCAGCATTACAGGGTTAATCTCTCCTTACATGGCCTCCGGCCAAATAGTACATAATCTATGCTATTTTGCCACAAGCAAGTTAAAAGTGAAGTTTCTCGGTCATTTGCCCTGCTGCTGGGCACACATTTCATGCTTTGTGAAGTTTGCAAGTTTTGGCAACTCACATAATTGTGCTTGTTAGCTAGTTTCCTGCAAATTACACTTTGAGAGAGAATTATCATGCAGAGCGTGTTTTGTTGCAGAAAAGAACCTACATTTATGGAATGTTTCTAGTACTTTTTTTGTCTAAAGTCTTTGCACACTTGAAATGAATTAAATTTGCTGAAAAAATAAACCACAAAAGTCTAGTAGGAAAACCCTTGCAGCTGTTCACCACCTTTAAAAACACTGACTGACTTATAATCCTCCAGTGTCGACTGATAATTGCCCTCTTTTTGCTTCTAATACACCTGCCCAGGCTGTTGTTTTGGATTGATGATATTTTCTGTGCATTCCTTACCCACCATTGAGTTCTGCAAAGCCCTTCGTTTGCTGTTATTTTCTCATGGCAGGAGGAGGCAGGAGCATCATGTGCCGCATCTGGAAATCAATGGACGTGAGCATAGTTCACTTTGTGCGTGCCATGGGGAGGAGAAAAAAGGTGAATATGAGGGGCATTGCTTCCGAGTAACATCCTCTGGTGTGATTTTGAATGGCATTTTGCTAATCCCATAAATGTATTATGCTTTAGGCAGAGTGGTCTTTTGGTGTAATAGCAATTCATGAGTTTTTGTGGGCATGTCGGCAAAGGTGTATACAAGGGGGCATATTTACAAGGACTTAACGCCACCAGAATGTCACTTTTTTCGACGTTCTGGTGGCGTTAAGTGCTTCTGCTTGTTTTGCCGCCAGCCACCGCCTGCCTTGTCTTTTGCCCTGCTTCAGAGGGGACAGCTTTGGACCACAGGATCCAGGTCCCAACGCAGCCCACGTCACCTGCAGTGCCAGGAGGCGCCTTAAGAATCATCGTGGGCTCCAGCGGCGCGGGAAGCCCGTCTGCTTGTTTTGCCGCCAGCCATCGCCTGCCTTGTCTTTCTCCCTGCTTCAGAGGGGACAGCTTTGGACCACAGGATCCAGGTCCCAACGCGGCCCAAGTCACCTGTGGCGCCAGGAGGCGCCTTAAGAATCATTGGGGGCTCCCGCGGCGTGGGACGCGCCCGGGCAAAGCCCGGGCCAAGGGCGGGCCCGTCTGCGCCTGTCCGAAACCGGAGAAGGCTGGGCTGGGCCTGCCCTCTTGGTCTCCTTTACTAATCTTTTTCAGACCTCAGGAACTTGTTAGCAACAGGATCACCCATCTCCCTGTTTCCGTACCAGCACAAGCCCTAGTCCAGGCTTCATCGTCTGCAGTAGAGGTTCAGGTAGGAAGACTACGTCTACCATTTTTAGGTCTCAGGCTTAGCGTTGCAGTGCGCAGCACTGCTCGCGCAGCCCGAGACCTCTTGTACGAGCTTCTGAAAGCTGACCACACGCTCGTGCGTGTGGTTTTGCTTTCGCCCGCTGCCATTGGCTTTAGCGTGGGTTTTTTAACAAAAAACGGCACGCAATTGGGCAAAGGCGGGCGCATGTCCCGCCTTTGCTCCTCCCATTCCCACTGGTGGCTAGCACGCGCAGCAGCGCGCGTTCGCCTCGCTGCCGCGCTCCCTCCCCCCGCTCCTCTGTGGTGCGCGCGCACCACTGTTTAGTTTCATTTCATCAGCCGAGACCCGGAGGCAGGGCCTGAACCCACCTCAGCCAGACGGGGCTGCTGCGAGCAGAGCTGGGATGGCGCGGGACGCGTCTCCGCTGTCCGCACCAGAGCGCCGTGGAGGAGGGGTCAGCGGCAGGGCCAGTGAGGACGGGACGACTGGCACGGGAGCCCCTCTCGCCTCCGCGGAACCGGGGCTCAAGGAATGGGGCGCGCAGGACACCCACGGAGCCGCGCGGGCTGTGGGAACAGCGCCGATGCCTGTCAAAAGGGAGCTGGGAGTACCAGGATAAAAGATGGAGTAAGAGATCCAAAAACGTGTCTCCCCATGCCAGGGGAACAGATCCCGCCTGGTGCTATTCCCCACATACACTTTCTGGCATAATCCCCTCTACCATGCTACTACACCCCCCCCCGACCCACAGATTTCTTGGGGAGCAGGTCGGAGAGAGTGTGAAGACACCATCATGCTTTTCAAATTCCACATTGCAACAAACACGCTAATAAGACTTGCTACATTGAGATATCGTACCAACACATGGCCTCTGGCTTGGAGTTATTCACTAGATACCCCCAATAGGGCCCTAAACTTCTCCGCCAACCTTTCTACCCTGGGGATAGTCTGAACGGATCCGATGTATACACTACGAGATCATCGGCATAAAGCGCTAGCTTGTTGTGTAGTACGGGGAGTGAAAGGGACTACCTGCAAGTCCCTTCTTAGAAGTTGAGCAAATGGTTCAATATATACATCGAAGAGGAGAAGGGACAGGGGACAACCCTGTCTCGTACCCCTACATACTCCAAAGGCAGAATTATTGAATATTACAATGAATTTAGTAATTTCAAGAAATTCATGAATTTCACCTAGGTAATAACATTTTCACCCAGTTCTCCATTTTATGTAGACGTACAGTTTATACATAGTTGCAGTCACTCAGAATATTTTCAAAATACGTCTGAGATTTGAGAGGGAACATGTCATGCCTGCCTGTTCAGAGTTCCTGCACATAATTCTAATTCATATTACGAGCTTCATAAAAGCAATGCTTGCATCACACTCTTTTTAAAGACGGAGTGCGCAGCGCTTGTCATTTCACAGCTCTTCATGCTTGCTATCTGTGAAGCCATCTTTACGAGGGTAAACGAGCAGATTATCCCAGATTTCGGGCACTGTGTTTAGCTTTGTTCCTCTAAGTGGGGCAGATAGGAGGAGCGCACAGCTTCGTTCTTTTAGGCAAGAGTGTAAGCCATCCTTGTAAGGAGAATTTGTAATTTTGCCCTGTAAGCAGAGTATGTGAGAAGAAAGGAATAAGATGCAACCTAGTCTTCGTAAGTGAGAAAAATAGAAGGATGGTGTAGCTTCTTACTTAGAAATGGGTCAGAGAAGGGAAAAGTTTTATGTATGGCTTTTTTGGTGTGTGGTACTTTTGCAGCACACTGTTCAAGTACATACATAACTCTTCTGTCTTCGGGTTACATTTCCAATGCTTTTTTTTTTTATTGGGGCCAGAGCATGCCTTCAGTTGAGATGTCACATATTGATGTTTTTTTAGCCAAAAGTTGAGTGAGATGGTTGTCTGCATTTTGAGCCTTCTGCAGTTTTTTGGACCTGGTATATGGCAACACTGCAAATAACGCTGGCCGTAAACAAAACGGGAGCTAACTAGTACTCCTGAAGCTACTGCATCCTTCACTTAGGAAATGAAGGGTTAGGGCTCTTGTGGAGATTCACTGGCCTTTTTTTCAGCACCTATCTGATATATTTACACTACACATATATCCACTCAGTTCCAAAACACACAATTACACTCCACAAAAAAAATTCAACTTCACAACATGCCACATAATTCCTCACCAAATAATACTACTCCACACCATGCCGCATAATACCACTACAAACTATGCCACATGATTCCACACACCACATAATTCAATGCCACACAATTCTGCAGCACACAACATAATTACACTCCACATAATACCACTCAGCGCCACATAATCACACTACACATAATTACACTCTACTCAGTACAACATAAATACACCTCACATAAATGCACTCTATACCACATACCTGCAATCCACATAAACGCACTCCAAACCATAACACAAAATTCCAATAAGCATAATTTCGCTCAACACCACACAATTCATCTCTACACATTTCCAACACACACCACATAATTCCACACCAAACCACATATTTCAAATACACAACACAATTCCACAACACACCACATACCTCCAATACACACCACAGATTTACACATCATACCACAACTAACAATTCCAATAGAACCCACATAATTCCACTCCACACCACATACATCCACTACACTCCAAACCAAAACACATAGGTAAAAGACATTATCACTCACAACTCTAATAGCACTAACTCTTGCAAATCCGAGACCTATTGCATTGCAAATGCTTGTTACCATTACAGCTTCTCAGATCTAACTTGTTGGCTGCAGTGTTTGAGTATTGGCAATATAAGGGTCTCGGACACGATAGCTGGACTAAAGAGGAACGTGTATCTAACCCATGGTTTTTGTGTTAGCAGACCCCGGCCCTGACCCCCGTTATTCTGTGCTGAAGTCAAGCTAACTGGTTGTCTGAATTGGGACTTGGGCATCATATGGGGAAGCGCAGGGTTCCTGCAGCTCCCGGGGGGGCTTTAGTTGCCACCTTAGGCTCAGTGGTGGCTATGGACTCGTTCTTGCAGCGGGCCGCATCGGTGATCGACAAGGAGATTGAATTGGTGAACCGGCGTCTCTCTAGATCCCCTGTAACCACCCATCTTCCCCTGTCTATATGTGCCCAAAGTCCTGTGGACATTGTTGACGAACCACCTAATAATTCCGCGACCCAAGAATTAGTTGGTCCGGATAGTTTGAACAGCCACTTAACTGGTCAATCGGCACCCCTTACACCGACCATCGTGATTAATAATCCCAGGGGGGACAACGCACACTCAAGCAGGGGGCAAGTTGGGGCCATGCCTATTAGTCATCTTTTGAATTCATCAGCCGCCGGACTGGCCACTCGAGGGAGACCAGGAGGTGTCGAGCTGGTTACCCAAGGGTCGGGCACGAAAAGAAAGGGCCAACCAACTGGGGGGAAGGCTAAAAGGTCAAGAGCTGACCCGATATTCAAGAAGACCGTAGTTGATCAAGGACCGACCAAAGTAGTGTAGTGTAGCTCCTATTTCCCTTATAGGCTCTGCGCATTGGAATAATATATCCTATAGGTTTGACATAGGACTAAGGTCGGTATGTCCCTATCGAGTATATTAAACTTAATTACTTGTGCCAGCTAGCTCAGAGGCCACTAGAAACTTCTTGACAACAAGAAGGGATTAGTTTCTGGCAGCCGCAAAACGTGACCACTGTGTTTCCCTTACAGAATCAGGACGTGTCCCAGAGTCGTAGAAACAATAGATAACTATTTCACTCAGCTCAGTCGTGCAGGATTTAGTTACTCTTCAAAGTTACACAGAAATAACCAGACGAGCGTTTCAATAAGAAGGTTTATTGAACAGTCTTGTTTCTGTTGTAAGTTAGATGTGCTGTTACGATCACAAGACAGTATGCGAGATAAATAATGTACAAGGTGAGCAGTAGAAATAAATAATACTGCGTTAGCATTATCTTGTCAGCATATATGCATTTACATAAAATGACACAGCCTAAAAATGCGAGTACTCATACAATGCGTTTCTATCCTAGGTCTACCCAGTGTGCCTAACCTTTCCTAGGTGTAGGGAGAAGTAGAAGTAGGTGCTGTATTCCTGACTAGAGTATACTAAGAGTCTAGTATGCCAAGAGTCTAGTATGCCAAGAGTCTAGTATGCCAAGAGTCCCTCTAGGTTCTAGTCTGCTCCATACCTGAAGAATGAGAGAGGTAGGAATCTCTTTTCCGGACTCGAACTCCAACACCCCGCAAGGGAAGTTAGATCACTGGAAGCTGGACTCTCTGCGTGCAGGAATGACAGCGTCTTCTCAGTGCGTCCGGCCGGGAATCGGGCTCCTCTGAAGTCGAGGTCTCCTCTGATTTACAGGGGTTTGGGAAGGTATATTTATACCTGAAAATGTTAGCATTGACGTAAGTTGGGTAGCGAAAGACGTCATGAATGAATCCCTTAAGGAATAGAGGTTCATGCATAATGTATGAGTCCTTGAAGAAATCAATAGTCTTGGGCAAGGGAAACTCCCGCAGCCTGAGGGTCTGTTTTTTCATGGACTCGTTGAGACGCTAGGGTGGACGGATGTCGGAATCCATGCCTGTATTTGGTATGCATGGTTTATGCCTAAATAAGGTCTGGGATTTTATGCCTATATAAGGGCAGGTTGGATTGTGCCTATATATGGTCATGATTCTAGAAAGCCCATTTATGGACACCCTATGAAGTATACAACACCCACTCCTCTTTTGTGTATACAACAATACTAAAATGCTAAACATTTAAAATGCTAAACATTAAAATGGAGTACCGCATATTAAAACATATCCTAAAAAGCTTTAAAAGATACATTAAAATGCAAAGGTTGCTGTACATCATCAAGCAGTGCTTTTCATTTCCTGCATAAAGTGTGAAATAAATGCAATTGGAACGTAATATAAAAGCAATATTTACATATGACTAAAATGATCGATAAGTTTGTTCAAAATCAAAGAGTCATTTCCTGTCATGAAACTTAAATGAACTGATTTAGACACACAAGATGACTAAGTGTCCCTGGAAGTACTGCCAAGTCTGTATTATAAGGCTAGTTCTACTTTAAGCAGATTGGAGGGCCATTTTCGTTCGAAAAAATGGGACAAAAGTTCAAATTTGGTAAAGTTCCAAGGTTTTGTTTTAAAAAATGAAGGCCAAATTGTTGCTGTTGTACGGGAACAGAGTATGCCGAATCAGAGTCAGTTTACGGGTCTGGTGTAAACATGAGATCATCTATTTCAATAGACAAAACATCATCCACTGTCGTTGGTGTAAGTTGGAACACCTCGTGTAAAAGATTGATCGCACAAAGATGGGAAGCATCGCTCTCAGCATAGGTCGCCTCAGCAATGTTCGCGTCCGTTGTTACCTGTGTGCCTGGAGTTGTTTCTCGTACCTCAGCAGCAGCAGGAGGCGACTGTGAGATCTCAATGAATGCTGACATCAGGATTGGAAGCCTCTGGGGACAACACAGAGCATGGGCCGTTATCGGGTCCAGCAAAGTATCGACGTCCTTTGGCGCAGCTGATGGATATGTTAGACAAGCGTCCAACACGCATTCTTCACCGCATAGCAGGCAGCGTAGAACAGGTAAGATGCAATCATGCCAGATTGGTCGGAATGACAGGAACCACGTGGTATTAAGGTCCCGTAGACGAGTCATGCCCAATAGCTGTACTATTCGCTCACAGCACTTTCTTTCAAGGAGAGCTTTCTCCATTTCGCTTGGAGTGATTTCGGCGAATCGGCTGGCCATAGCGCAATAGCAGACAGATGAATAAAATTCCGGCAACAAGTGCGAGAATTAATGGTATGCCACCAAACACCGAATGTGCAAAGTTCGGAATGATTCCAAGTAATGCTTGGAACGGTGCTAACAGACCGGTGCAAATGCTCTTAAATACATGTACAATTCCTATTGTATCTGACATGTTAAAGATACGTGATATCATTTCTACGAAATGTATAGGGCAGTTTGTACGTATTAAAGTCTGTATCTCAGCCGAAGTCCTTGCAACTTGTAGATCATAGGTTTCTTTGGCCGAGGTCAAAGGCACTGTTTGCTGTAAAAGCATGGCTTTCATTCTGCTTAAAGTATCAAATTTTATAAAAGAGACGCTCAGCGAAGGCCATAAAGGCGACTCCCTGACTGTGTCTATTGGGGGAAACAATACTTGCATACAGCAAGTGACCCTGGAGTTGACCGTTACTAGATATGGGATGCCTGGCAACATTCCACAGCAGCTCTGATCATTCAACATGAGGTAACTCCCATTCGAAAGTTGTCCAAACGCTGGATTAATCACAGCAGCCGGTGAACCGTGCTGATGGCAAGACAAGTTTGCCACAGAACCATTACAAGCTCCGTGTAAAATAATGTCCTGACAAATGAGTGAACCGGTCAGTGCATGTTTACAGTTAGTACCGCTAAGAAACACTTCACGATCCCCACTCCAACATCTATGTGTATACGGTAAATTCCATGATATCTTAATGTATTCCTTACCCAACCTTTCATATTTGCCTGCTTGCATCTGTCTGAGGCAATACTGAAACTGAAAAGTTGTCACAGGTAATGTTATTTTGCCATGAATAACCCATTCTGTTGCTGGTTTTTCTGCCACTGTAAATGGTAGCTTTTCCATTTTTTCAATGCTTAGCACTGTATACCTCGCTCCTCTTTGTGCCAATTCGATCTGTTTATCAGTGAGATTGTATTCTGAAAACAGAGACAACGTGTTGATGAAACGCCAAGGCACATAGCCCGCTCGCAAAGATTGCAGCGTCCATGTCAATAACACAATAGAACGTAATTGAGACTGACCTTGTTGTAACATAGCCAAATCTTGTTCTAGAATGTCGATAGCAGAGGATACAATGCCATCCAATGAATACATTCTGGAGGACAAAGTTGTTAACCCATTGTCGACTACAGAGAGTGTTTTCTCTAAATTAATACGATCAAGTTCACGTATTCGTTCTGCAGCCTCTATCTGTGACACTTTCCATGCTTCGTTATAAGCAGCATAGATGCCGGCATATATGAAACGTTTTTGACGCGGTTTTCTTGGTCCAAGCAAGAATTCCCTAAGATCTGCGTCCTCTTTAAGTAAGGTTAAGTGTTGCTTCACATCCTGTAGTGTAGATTTATGCAGCCAATCGAGGCATAATTTACCTACACTGTATGTTGTTACTACCCCTGGATGTTGTCTTTGGACATATCTTGGGTCTGGCCTATGAATAGTAAAGCCCTGAGTTTTGTTCAAGAACCTTTCCTGACAGTTATTTGTGTCTGTGGGCCAGATCAACCATTTTTTCCAATTTGGATGAGTTCTGTTGAGTTGTAGTATATTGTCAACTGTCACCACTGCCTTTGTATTATTTTCACTGGCAGGTGTTGGCACAGAAGGTGTTTTCATCTCTTTTATCTTGGCTAACCCAAGACAAGATGTCTAATGTACGGTGTCATTCAAAAACAGTATTTGTTCAGGGATGATACAGGCTCTAAATAAAGCTTCTATACCCTGTACTAGCCACTCTTTACTACCCCAGACAGTTTTTGTCTCTATTGTGTCTTTCCATAAGTCGAAACCCTGTGTAGACAGTTGGGCAATAAATGCTTCAGAATAAATCTGTTTCGTATTTGTTAACATAATTTTCAGTCCTGTTTTGTTTACATTTTTGTAGTAAAACGTTTCTGGATCAGATGTATTATAACCTGAAAAATATGGAAATTTACTAGCAAAAGTTTTCGAACTACCTTGTGGTGGTGTAGGACAATGTTCCCATTGGTTAAACATAAACACATTTCTTGGATATGCAGTTTTGTGCAAATAATGATGACCATAGTGGTTATAACAATACAGTTCTTCATAATCAGATGAACCCTCTAAAAATTCATTTTTAGAAAATGCAGCAGATTTTTCTAGATCCAACATTATATCTTGAACAGTCTCTAAGTCCCAATCATCTGAATAGGTACCGGACGTAATTAAATCACTTAGTGAAATTTTAAATAAATGTGGAATGTTCAATTGTTCACTTGGACCGAAGATTTCATAATCTGTTTTGTCCCACACTATACCATCCTGTATAGGAACAGCTGTGATGTTCACTGATGACAAGTCTCTTGCTTCACGATGGGAAGATTTATGTGGTTTCAAAAGTACATTCACGTCTTTTCCTTTACTGTTCACATGGATGTATCTGCCATTTATAAGCATGCTTACAGTTGTTACCAAAGCTAGCCAGAGCAGGAAAACAAAAAGTCCAGATGTAATCCAGAGTTCAATCCATGGAGAAACCAGATAAGTCTTTTTCAGAAAGTGAATAAAGTCTTGTACTTGCTGCTTGAGTTTTGATGATGCTGGCATCGATTCAGGTTCGCTTGGATCTTCTGAGAACGTATCAAAGTCAATGAAATAGCCAGAAGCAGTTCTGTCAATTGTTGGAATTGCATCAGGATTCGTTGAAATCACAGGAACCAGTTCTTCACGAGTCACATTGGTGTAGACAGGTGTATTTGGACGAACTGTTATTTGGTTGTCAAGAGGGATGAGTTCCATAGCTTGGTTGCTTAGTCCTTCATTTGTTACAGCTGAATTCTCGATCGTGATCAGTCTTTCAGTCTGAACCTCTTGAATAGTAGCGAGAGGAGTGCGTCTGCTACTAGGTCGGAGTCCACGAGGCCTACTGCTTAGTATTGGCCACATGTTGTGGTTTGATCCGGTCGATTGACACAAATCTTTTCTCCTTTCTTCCAGCAAGGGGCGGCAGAAGTACTGTCCTTGTTCCTTGAACTGCTAGAACAGGTACCGGTTGTCTGTAAGAAGGTCCAAATTCCTTCTTGTCCGCTATTTTTTCTCTGACTAGATCCCCAACTTTTGGAATCCAGACAGGCCTTGCTGGGACCGCCGATTTTTCCCCAGTGGTGGTTGGCTGTTGGGATACGTTGCTTTGTTTCGTTCTTAATTTGTTAAGATCCTGTAAAACAGCCAAACGATCTTTGATATCAAATGTTTTTATGTCCACCACTGTGCCTACGTGTTCTAAGTCTGGAACCCACATTCTTGTCCCAAATAGGACTTCATATGGAGTGACCCCCCTAGAGAACTTCTTGGCAGATTGTTAAGTGAGCGCTGAACGCTAATGAGGTGTTTGACCCACCCATCACCCGAGCCTAATACCCTAGCTGTTATAGACTGCTTTATGTCCCGGTTTTTCCTTTCCACAACAGAATTTCCCTCAGGATGGAATGGAGAGGAGTACCGCAATGCAACGCCCAGACTGGCCATGGCCTCCTTGTAAGCCCTAGAGCTAAACGCAGGACCCTGGTCAGAATGAAACGTGCCTATTGCGTATGTGCCGATATAGACTCGCAAATCTTTTATAACAGTTCGAGCGTCAGCCGAGCGCTGAGGCCATAACCATAGGAACCTAGATTCAGTATTTGCGGGTATGCCTTTGTCCAGTAGGACGCTGGCGAGTAGATAGCCTAATGCTGTCTAACAGTGGTGTCTGTACTGGGCTGCCGCATACGCTGCATGGTGTCTGGTGGCTCTCTCGCTGTAATTTACAGTCTAAGCAATTGTTGATAAATATGTGAATGTGTGTATTCATTCCAGGCCACCAGTACATCTCTCTTAATTTCAAAATTGTTTTAGAGATCCCTTGATGTGACAGACCTTCCCCCAAATGTGTTTCATAAATCAAGGCTGCTCTTCGTTCCATGTTTGGAATTACCCTATCCCCCACTCCAGGGATTCGAGCAAAAGGAACGTTATTCGCATCAATTACATAAGAGTACTTGAGTGGAAACTTTTTCGGTAACGCTGCACTGCTGCCTTTGCTTGAAGCATTGACAGCTAACATTATCTCACCGTCTATTTTTGTTTTTGAACGAGTGATCGCAGCTACGGAAGCCGTCTGAACAGCCCCCTTCGCGGCTTCGTCAGCCAATGAATTCCCTGCAACGTGAACGCCATCACGTTGATGACTCAGTGTGTGAATCACGTGAGCCTTTGGTAGTTCGTTTTTCAACTGAACTACTTGTTCCCAAAGCAATTTATGCTTTATTGTGCCACCTTTCGCATCTTTAAAACCATTTTCAAGCCAGGTTCATATATAGTCACTGAACACAGTAAAAGGAATCGCACACTATCAGTGTGAGGAATTCTCGATCCGTACTCTCAAGTGCCAGTTTGAATGCCTGTAGTTCAGCTCGCTGAGCTGTACAATCACCTAGTGACTGAGTTTTTGTGACCATAGGTCTGAAGATGCCATTTCGCATGCGACCTTTAACGATTGCACACGCTGCACTGTAAGCTTGCTTACTCCCTGTTGCGGGCTGTGCGGATCCGTCAGTGTAAATTACGAATTCATACTGATCGAGAGGCAGAATCTCAGTGGGTAGAGGACATTCTTGTTCATATTGGAGAAATGCCTGTGTTTTTAAATCTGGATCAAAAACATATTCAACATCAGTTGCAGCAAGAGAATTAACCCACTGTATCCATCTCGGATGTAAAGCTTTAGCATTTGGAATGCTCGCTTTTGTGACCGCTTCTAAAGCCGGTACTGGGGTAACGACAATTATGCGTTTCCCTTGGGCTAAGGCTCTTTCTTTTGCTACAGCTGTTTGAACTGCTGTCAGAATTTTTTCAGTTGAACTGAAGCGCATTTCCGCTTGTGTATACAAATGTGATTTGTATGCAATTGGTACTTTCTCACCCTCATTAAAGGTTAAAGTAAGTGAATCCACATTGACCCGAAATTATTCGAATCACCAAATTTCTTTGACTTACGCGTGTTTGTAAGTGATTTGTTGCTAACATGTTAGCCTGGAGTGAACGCAAAATTTCTGTGTGTTCCTGTGTCCAGTTTTTAATTGAAAAATCAGGTTTGATTAGTGCGTAGAGAGGTTTAACCCTTTCTGCGTAGTTCAGAATGTATGTTCTTCCAAAATTTAGGAATCCCAGTATTGATTGTAAGTTTTTTAGCGATTTTGGAGGTTGGAGCAGTGCACATTTCTCTAGAAAGTTAGCTGCCAAGCTCTTTCCTTCACTTGAAAGTTCATATCCTAAAAATAGGACATTGAGATGGGCAATTCGAGACTTTTTAAAGTTGAACTTGTAGCCCTCAGAGGCGAATCCCAGTATAATGGTGCTCACCCTGTTCAAGTGTTTTTCCAAGTCATTGTCTGTCAGATAGATGTCATCGACATAAGACAACGCCTCGTTATCATAAATTTGTAGTAACTCCGTTACTCTCGCTGAGAATAAACCTGGGCTGTTCTTGAACCCTTGTGGGAGTCGACAAAAGTGACGCTGGGTCCCCATTATGGAGAATGCCGTTAAGTACCTACTTTCAGGTGCTATGTTTTGACAAAAGAAACCGTTTGAGATGTCTAATGTTGTTTTGTATTTTTTACGCACAATGTTATTCATTAATGCTGTGCTGTGTGCATTTTGCACTGCAAAAGTTTTAGAACAAGTGTTTAAATGTCTGTAGTCCAAAACTAGACGATATGTATTGTCTGGTTTGGAGACAGGAAACAAAGGATTGTTCATGGATGAGGTGCATGTTTCAATCACCCCTTGATATTCAAGTTGATCTAAAATCTCCCTGACCTGTTTTTTAGCTTCTTGCTTAATAGGATACTGCCTCTGTGCAGTAGGTTCATGTTTCAGATTTATTTTATGGTGAGGTGAGTCCTCATCCCATCCTACATGATTTTTATATAATGCTGGAGCCTGGGCCACTGCCCATTTTCTGGCATATGTATATTTTAAGTGAATTGGAATGTGATTGGAGAAGGCAGGCATAATCATGTCCTCGCCGTGTGGGCACTCCCTGACAAATTGTGGTGGCCAGTCTTTTTCTGCTAGAAGTATGTCATAACCCTTTGATAGTTTTTCCCAAAAAAGTGCTTTAACCTGTCTAGGTTTGTCTCCCTCCATCCGGAGTGTTATTTCATATAACCTTTGTGGAGTACTAACCCTGGTGTCTACAGTCTCTACTGTAATGTACTCATTCAAGTCCACTATCTCCAGAAGTTCCATCAGGTTCTGGCGAGCTATTGTGACTTCTGCTGCACTGTCCAGCATTGTCTGAGCCCATTCTCCGTTCTTGAGTTGACTTCTCAGAATTCTCGGCATGTCTTACTATTAGACCTGCTACTTTCTTTTTGGAGAATTGAGGTTTAGTTTTAATTTTTGTTGCGTGCTTGTCGTCTTTCGATTTCACGCGTTCTTCTCTATGTTCTGTTCGTCCTCTTCTTTCCGAAGTCTGTGATGAGACCTGAAAGGGACGAGAGGAACGTGTATCATTATCTTGATACCTATCAGGTTTTCTCAAATTATCCCTATTCCTGAGGTTGTACCTCCTTTCAGAGGGCTCCTTTTGAGGAGACCTACCTCGGGATTGAGATCTTTTCTCATTTGAATTTTGTTTATTTGACTCCCACTTCTTTTTAGAAGATGTAGGAGTTTGTTTGATTGAGTCCTTCTCAGGACTTTCAGATAGTTTTGGTTTAGCTGGTCTCCCACCCAAACTATCTCTGCCTAATTCTGCATATGATTGTTCTATAATTCTGGGTAGCTCTGTTTGATGTTCTGTAACATCAAATTCCCTTAATTTTTGTCGGATCGCCACTGCTGCTGCCTCCCCTTTAATATTTGATAATATTATTGTTGAGACCTGATCGAAATTTCTCAGTAATTTCATACCTAAATTTAAAGCAGGCTCTGCCCCGTATTCGTTTTGAATTTGTTTTAGGACATCAGGTATTACCGCAATTGACGGAATGCCGTGTGTTTTAGTGTAGATGGCAGCAAAGACTGAGCCCCAAGTGGTGCAGTCTTCCAGTTGTGGTGTGATCCCCATTGGTAAACTAATGGTTAGGATTCTGTGTTTCTCATGTGGGCTAGTATTTGGAAATACTGCTTCGATTTGAGTAATTTTTTGAGCTATCCAAAATGGAATTTGCTCCCGCTTAGTGGGCATTTTACCCATGACTGCGTATAGAGTCTGTGGTGTAATTTTTAAATTGTTCCCCTGGTGAGGGGTTTGATTTGGAATTGTTAATGGTTGTTGGACTGTGAAAGTCTGCATGACATATTGAACCAATTGTCTGTAGATTTTTATTAACTCTGTGAGTTGATTAAGTATTTCCTCGTCTGACATTATTTCGATGTCTGGATGAGGTGTGTAGCCGGCTAAAATCGGCCATGTTGCTCCTGGTCTACCTAGTGGACCGAGCCTGGTAATGTTTTTATTATGTTTTAGGGCGCCTTTAAACCAGAGCTGATGCTCCTGGTATGTTAATGGAATCTCTATATCCTCGAAAGGAATGTATTCCTCTGGTGGTTCATCTTCTTTGTAGAAGTGAAACAAGTGTGTTACTGGATTGGATTCAGGAAGAATTACCCATGAATAGAATACCTCTGTCTGAAAGGATTCATGTGCCTCAATCACGAAAACTGCTCTACCCCCTCTCGGTGGTAGCCCATGTTTTATAAGTTTTAGAGTAATGGCTCTTCTTAAGTTTGGAGCGATGTCAATGACACCCTCCTCGGTTTCATTTAAACCTGTGTTGTTAAAAAGTGCTGCTTGGGCTGGATCAGCCGCAGCTACACCGTTTCCGGCGTCTTCATTCATTTTGTTTTTTGAAAAATGTAGAACAAGTTTCAAGGAAACAAAGATAAGGTGCACAATATTGTGGAACACTGTATCCTTCAACGTTGAACAAACCAAACAGCTAATATATAGGGTACTGCCCTATGTAGCCGTGGCGGATACTATCCCTGCCCACTCCAGACGTCTTTTGGAGTATATGGGTAGGGGTCTCTGAGAGAGAAAAGAATATTATGCACAGCTGAGTTACTCAGTATCTAACGTTGAATTACTGCCTTACCAAACGTTGGGCGCCATGTAGTGTAGCTCCTATTTCCCTTATAGGCTCTGCGCATTGGAATAATATATCCTATAGGTTTGACATAGGACTAAGGTCGGTATGTCCCTATCGAGTATATTAAACTTAATTACTTGTGCCAGCTAGCTCAGAGGCCACTAGAAACTTCTTGACAACAAGAAGGGATTAGTTTCTGGCAGCCGCAAAACATGACCACTGTGTTTCCCTTACAGAATCAGGACGTGTCCCAGAGTCGTAGAAACAATAGATAACTATTTCACTCAGCTCAGTCGTGCAGGATTTAGTTACTCTTCAAAGTTACACAGAAATAACCAGACGGGCGTTTCAATAAGAAGGTTTATTGAACAGTCTTGTTTCTGTTGTAAGTTAGATGTGCTGTTACGATCACAAGACAGTATGCGAGATAAATAATGTACAAGGTGAGCAGTAGAAATAAATAATACTGCGTTAGCATTATCTTGTCAGCATATATGCATTTACATAAAATGACACAGCCTAAAAATGCGAGTACTCATACGATGCGTTTCTATCCTAGGTCTACCCAGTGTGCCTAACCTTTCCTAGGTGTAGGGAGAAGTAGAAGTAGGTGCTGTATTCCTGACTAGAGTATACTAAGAGTCTAGTATGCCAAGAGTCTAGTATGCCAAGAGTCTAGTATGCCAAGAGTCCCTCTAGGTTCTAGTCTGCTCCATACCTGAAGAATGAGAGAGGTAGGAATCTCTTTTCCGGACTCGAACTCCAACACCCCGCAAGGGAAGTTAGATCACTGGAAGCTGGACTCTCTGCGTGCAGGAATGACAGCGTCTTCTCAGTGCGTCCGGCCGGGAATCGGGCTCCTCTGAAGTCGAGGTCTCCTCTGATTTACAGGGGTTTGGGAAGGTATATTTATACCTGAAAATGTTAGCATTGACGTAAGTTGGGTAGCGAAAGACGTCATGAATGAATCCCTTAAGGAATAGAGGTTCATGCATAATGTATGAGTCCTTGAAGAAATCAATAGTCCTGGGCAAGGGAAACTCCCGCAGCCTGAGGGTCTGTTTTTTCATGGACTCGTTGAGACGCTAGGGTGGACGGATGTCGGAATCCATGCCTGTATTTGGTATGCATGGTTTATGCCTAAATAAGGTCTGGGATTTTATGCCTATATAAGGGCAGGTTGGATTGTGCCTATATATGGTCATGATTCTAGAAAGCCCATTTATGGACACCCTATGAAGTATACAACAGTAGATTTGACGTGCTTTCTAGAATCCTTGCAGGACTCCTTGAAAGTCATGATGGATACCAAGTTGGGTCCAATCATCCAGCGTCTGACCTTGATTGAAAATAGTATTTCTGAACTCAAATGTTGTATATTGTCAAAGGGTGTAGCTACTAATCCATTGATGGTACCCTCAACGTCGGATTGCCCCATTTGGGAGGCCCACATATGAACACTAGGGAACTTCTACCTTCGCTTCTCAGAGGGCATCGAGTGGCAATGTACATTTGCGTTCGGTTTTGCCCCCTCCTGTGATTCATAATGCATCAAAACCAAGTACATCTTTTGGTCCAAAGGAAAGCTCGGCTGCACGGGGCCAATTCACAAAGGAGAGTAACGCACATGGGGAGCAACATCTGGGGGGGGGGAAGGGCCCTATGCAAAATTCTACGCATAACCTGCCTCTCATTCATCTGCCACCGGAATCAACCCCATATGTTGTGGTATTGGGGAATGTGCCAACTCTCCCTCAGGGCACCAAGGAGGCTAACACCCAATTGAAGAACAAGGTATTACATCGGTTATCTTGTAACACGGCCCTAGGAATGAGGGTAGAGAAAATTATTAACATGGTGCGATGGGTCAATTGGGTGGGCAGTTCCTGCAAGCTGTGCAATGGTGATTGTGTTATTATCAATTTTAATCAACCTCACATCGCAGAAAGGGTTTTGTTTTCAACTGCAAATAACGCCTCTTTTGGCTTTAAGACATCAATCACGGCTTTACCCCTTGGTTTCTTTTACAAACCTGAACCCCTGGGGCGGAATCATATGTCAAATATTTTTAGGGCCCCAATCAACAGTCATATGACATTACATCAATCACCAAGGAATCTGAATTCAAACTGGGCTCCAGATCCAAATTATTGGAATAGGATTGCACACGGCTGGCAGGAGCCACCTCCTCCTACCACTTTGGAGCTCACCAACCGTTTTGCACCCCTGGTCACTCTGGATGATTGCGATTGACTTAGTGGGCCTGTCTTAACAAACCCAGTGACATCCACCAATCCGCAGGAAATTTCATTGGCAAGCATCGGGACCACAGGTGTTATTAACAGAAACTTTATATCCTGGAATATTGCAGGACTCACTAACAAGTTTTCTGATCCTTCGTGGATTAAGTACATAAAACAATTTAGTGTGATTTGCTTGCAGGAAACGTGGCTGACTGGAAGCAGTTTACCACTGGAGGGTTATAAGTCCTTTTCTGTCCCGGCTACCCTTTCTCAGGTAGGAAGACCAAGAGGCGGCCTTGCAATTTACATCTCCCTGGCAGTCGAATGTAGGTTGCTGGTCCTGCCTACAGAGAGCCCGTGTATACAGTCTCTGGTACTCTGTAGGGGGTCCCATAATCTGGGCCTCATAAATTTTTATAACTCAACATCCTGCATCAAGGATGTATGTAATATTACCTTGCTAGGCTCCTTTGTAAGGCAGCACCTTAACATCTCTTTTCGTAATTTTGTGATTGCTGGGGATTTTAACATTCAAACTTGTGGCGACCCCAGGGTATCTAGCAGAATGTATGATGATACAACGCGTACCATCACAACGCGGTATGTTACATCGCGGTCTTGACAACGCAAGTCGTTACATCGACTTGCGCTGGAGGGCGTGGACTTAGGAATAGTGTGAATTACTATTCCAACTCCAGTCTACGTACAGTAGGGAAGGTGTTGGAATAGTAATTCACACTATTCCTTAGTCTAGAGCGCCTCCAGTGCAAGTCGATGTAACGACTTGCGTTGTGAAAACCACGATGTAACCATACCGCGTTGTAATGGTTTCGTGGTAAAGGATGTTTCCCATCTAGCATGGCTGATCTGGGTTGCCCACGCGTGCAGGGAATTCACTTTGAACATTCCCCACAAGGGGAGACATTGAATGGCCTCCTTCATGAATTTGATTTACTGTCTCTCATGTGTTTATCTGACCCTTGTAGCAAGACTGTTATTCCATCTTTTAAAGGTAGGGGTGATGGATCATTCATAGACTTTATTTTGGTACCTTCGCCTCTACTAGATTTATTTTCAGGATTTGCTATAAAAGCGTGTGTCCATAGTGATCATAACCCCCTGTGTGTTCGTTTCCATGGGCCTTTAATGCTGCATAGAGGGGGGGCTGGCCAGAGTGGGGAGGTGAGATCAACAGATGGTGGGAGGCGGTTAAAATGGACCCAGACATCCCCAGACGCAATTTCTAAGTACATGTCAGTCTCGTGTGCCAATGAGTTAGCTAGGTGCACCACATTAACCTCAGCGCCGGGGGAGGTCCTCGGCGCTTTTAACATCATCACAGGTAAAATAAGTGACTTCTTAAGCGCCCCGGCCAGGCGACCTGTTATCCAGTCCCCTAGATGGTTCGATTCCCGCTGTTCCCGGGTGGCTAGGAAGTTGCGGGAGGCACTAAATAGATGCCCAAGGGACCCTGCATTGGTGAGATCTTGCCGAAGAGAGTATAAATCGGAATTGGCAAGACGTAAATCCGCTCTAAAGGATGAAGCATGGAGGGAGCTAATTGAGGCGAGCACGCTGAGGGACAGTTCCAGATTCTGGCGCTTAATTAATAGTCCCTTCCTAAACCCTGAAGAAGGGAGAGTGATAGGTGCCCACATCACAGAGGAGGAGTGGGTTCTTCACTTTGAAGCTATGTTTGAGTGCCCCTTGAGTTAAATTGTTCTTTTCCCCGGGTGGTTGGTACACCTGACCTGGTTTTCAGCTCTTCTGAGGTTAAGGATGGTATTATTGGATTAACAAGTAATAAAGCCCCGGGACCTGATGGTATTCCAGCTGATCTTTTTAAATCAGATCCATCCCTCTGGGCGCCGGTTCTTGCCGCAGTTTTGAATGCAGCGGCAAGGACCGGCTGTCCTGAGCCCTGGGCGACCTCAACCATAGTGCCAGTTTTTAAAAAAGGCAATCGAGACAGCACCCATTGTTATAGACCGATTTCCTTGTTGGACTCGGTGGTTAAGGTGGTGGGTTGAGTGGGGGCGTGGCTTGCCGAGCTGCGAAATGGCCGCTGAGTAGGCGAGCTCCGCCGGCCGAGAAACTTATCCGACATATATCCGCACAAAGGGGGTGCGCAAACGGTGCACCTTTAAGATATGCAGGAGCGGACGGTGTGAAGAACCCAATATCCTAAATTCAAAGACCTAAGTGCCCAAGAAGTGCGGCGACGTGGCTTGGCCGGTGAGGTCCGGGGCACCCCTGCTGCTGCTGCGATAGGGAAGCGGATCGCGGCGAAAATCAAGCCCGCGGCGCGGCTGCTGCGGTGGGCCGCATTCACGGACGGAGGAGCCTGAGCAGCGCACAGGGACCGGAAGATGGGAGCCCCGACAATATAAGCACGGAGGGGTATGCGGACAGTGTGAGGCGCCCAGCGTTTAAAAAAAAAAAAAATAAATAAATAAATAAGCAGGATCGGAGTCCGGGAAGCGCGGCGAAGTGACCCGATCTGTGGAGACCGGAGGCCGACTGCCGCTGCCGGGTCGAGGAAGTGGACTGCGGCCGAGCATTAGCCCTGGTTGCCGCTGAAGTTGGGGGTGCCTGAGTGGAGAGAGCTTGACCTGTGCGGCGGGGGCACTGGACAAATACCTGCTGAGAAGCGGAAGGTATGTGACACCCGTGGCCCGGTGACCAGAACTCTGAGCCCTAACAGTGTGGCCCGAACTGTAGAGACCGGGAGACACCTGCCGCCGCTGTGAAGGGGAAGCGGACCGCGGCCGAAATTGAGCCCGCAGCGCCGCCGCTGTGGTGGGCCACGTTCAAATCTGCTGGAGGACCCACTCACTACTGGAAACCAGACAGCGAACACCCTGATACCGGTTGGATTGTTGGTAGGAAGGGGGGCATTGGTAAAGCGCACAAAGAACCTGTGATTCACGTTGGGTGGGCCCACTTATTCGGTTGCAAAATGGGCAAACAAGACGCCAAGCAGCCGAAGATCTCCTTTGACCAACGGAGAACCACAAGGAACGCAGAGCATGAGCCGGAAGCGGGAGCGGAGCGACATCCAGACCAACAGGTAGAGGACCAGGGGAAGATCTGAGATCCCTAATGTTGGAAATGAGGTCCAGTCTCCGAAATATCGATACCAAATTGGACACGCTAACCTCTCAACTGGATGCGGTTAAGACACAAGTGGGCACACATGAAACCAGACTGGATGTTTTGGAGAACCGGGCCTCGGACTTTCATGACTTCCAAGTAGAAACGAAGGAACAGCTCCTCCAAATGGACAAGGTCCTTGGGGTCATCAGAGCGAAGAACGAGGATTTGGAGGCCCGTTCACGCCGCAACAACCTCCGCATTATGGGAGTATCGGAGACAACGGCCATTACGAAGATGGAGACGTATGTTTCGGATATGCTCCATGAACTATTTGATCCCCACCTCTCCACGGTCTTTGCAGTGGAGAGGGCACACAGGGCATTGGGCCCCAAACCACCGGTAGGGGCCACTCCCAGACCAATATTGGCCAAAATCCTCAATTACCAGGACCGTGACACTGTGCTCAGGCAGGCCCGAGGTAAGGGTACGATTAAGTATGGAGGCAACACTATCTCATTTTATCCGGATTTTACCCCAGCGGTACAGGCGGCGAGGAGGGAGTTCCTGCAGGCCAAGAGGATACTACTACAAGCCCAGATCCCATACGCTCTTCTGTACCCGGCAAAACTCCGGGTCAACTTTGACGGAGAGGTCCACTTCTTTACGGATGCCAGATCTGCCCTCAAGTTCGCTAAGCATGTAGGGGGAAGGCGGCCAGACAACACCTCAAAGAGCCAGCCACAGATCAGACGAGTCTAAGCGACAATGACTGAATGGTCTTTTGACTCTGAGGGGCTCCGGATCATCCCTCCGATAGACTACGTAACTATGGTTCGGGGTTTTATGCTTGTTTAGAGGTGGTATGCTGGGAATACGGGTACAAATAGTATACTAGGAGGTCGTCCAGCTAGGTAATACAAGGTTCCTAGGGGGTCGGAGCAGTATATGCACGTCTAGGTGCATCACGAGGGACATCAGAGCCAGATAATTGTCACTAGGGAGGTACTGTCAGAAGGGGTTGTAATTTTGCATAGAGGTTCGAGCGGTTTGGGGATGAGTTTATGAAACTGTAAGGTGCCAGGAGGTGGCACACCGCATTTATTTCTCGGCCACCCTGAGAAATTAGGGGAGTGTGCCGGTAGCACCACGCCCCCATGGGAGAGTTCCCACAAGTTATTGAATGTTCTTTTTGTTGGGGATGGGTAATCTACAACCTGATTGGGGGTTGGTGTGGGAGGTGGGTGGGGGTTTTTTTTTGTTTCTTTGTTTGCCACAGATATGCATTACACTGTACGAGACACTTGCTTGGTACACTTGTACGTGTTCCGATGCCGCACTGCACCCGTCCCGGCACACTGCAGAGACATGTATTCATTATGACGGCCTTGAATTTTCTCACCTGGAATATCCGGGGGTTAAATGACGATAGAAAAGCCAGGCTGGTGCATTCCTATTTGGCCCGACATCAAGTGGACATTTGCATGCTACAGGAGACACACCTCAGTACTCCATCATCCCCTAGACTTAAACACGGGAGATGGGGGTCGGTCTACTCCTCCATTTTTTCTAACTATTCGAAGGGAGTTGCTGTTCTGCTAAGGCGGGGGCTGGACTGGAAGGCAGGTGCGATAAACTTAGACCCCGACGGAAGATATGCCATAATCCAGGGTTCTCTGATGGGACAACAGTTGGTGCTGGTTGCGGTATATGGGCCCAATACTGACACACCTGAGTTTTTCCAAACTGTATGGGCAAGGGTGAAGGCGACAAATTGTGATACCATTATTTGGGGGGGATTTCAACGCCATACTGGACGACGAGCTGGACCGGAAAGGGGCTTCTAGACCACTGCACCCGATGGCTAGTGGGGCACTGCAGGCTATAATGGCAGACGGAGACCTGATAGATATTTGGCGGCGGTTGCACCCTGGGGTTAAGGAGGGTACATGCATCTCGGAGTATCACAAAGCATGGTCCAGACTTGATTATTGGGTGGTATCCCGGGACGTGGTTACATGGACAAGGGACGCCCTAAATCTTCCTAGATCTCTGTCAGACCATGCGCCTTGCCTTCTGAGGCTAGAAATGCCACGCACAGCTCCCCGTATGTTCACGTGGAGACTGCCACAGGAAGCACTGTTGGACGAAGCATTCAAAGAAGAAATTAGAGGGGACATAAACAACTACTTTTCGTTGAACACTGGTTCGGTAGACAAGGTGGCCACCCTGTGGGAGGCGTTCAAAACAGTGATAAGGGGGAGCTGCATAGCCAGGCAGGCGGGGGTGTTGAAGGCCATCAGGGGAACTCTAGAGGCGCTTGAAAAACAGATAAGGGAGCTGGAGGCTCAATTCTATTCCTCCGGGGAACCCACCGTCTTGGCATCCATAAAAGAAAAACTCCTGGAATTTGAGGAGGAGGCGAGTAGGGAGGTTAAGTTTCTGGGGAAGCATACTCAGGCCAGGAGATATGGAGAGGGAGACAGGCCCGGGAGAACACTAGCGACTATGCTCCGCCCCCACGCTCCGCAGCCTTCGTGACGGAGCTCACAAATGCAGATGGGTCGAAGGTTAGGGGGCAGAAAGCTGTGCTTGAGGAATTTTCTGGTTTTTATCATAGGCTTTATGCAACGACACAGAACTCTGCGCCTGCAGAGCTGCTGCCGTTCCTTGATTCTCTGGAGTTGCTGTGGTTGAGCGGGGGACACAGGGACTATCTTGACTCTCCCTTTACGGTTGAAGACGTGGCGAAGGTTATAAAAAGTCTACCGATAAATAAGGCCCCGGGGTCAGACGGACTGACAACCGTCTTTTATAAAACATATGTTGAGGAGCTAGCGCCACGATTATTTGATGTATATGAGGAGGCGCTTGAGGCTGGTGTGCTTCCGCCGTCAATGCGAGAGGCAATAATTATCACCCTTTTAAAACCAGGGAAACCGGAGGATGACCTAGACTCGTATCGGCCGCTTTCCTTAATTAATGTAGATGTGAAGATTCTGGCGAAACTCATTGCAAACAGGCTGCAACCCTTGCTACCACTGGTCGCTCGCCCAGACCAGTCAGGTTTTATTCCGGGGAGGTCGACATCTCAAAATCTCAGAACGTTGTTCTCCGTGCTGCATTATTTACACCCTGAGGTGCAGGCGGCGGCGGTTTTTTAGACGCCACAAAGGCATTCGATACATTGGAATGGCACTATCTTTTTACAATTTTGGGTCGCATGGGATTTAGTCCGCTTTTTATTAACATGGTGAGATTACTTTACACGCGGCCGATGGCACGAGTGAGAGTAAATGGCCTCCTTTCAGAGCCATTTGCTATATCAAGGGGAACGAGGCAGGGGTGCCCCCTGTCACCGTTGCTCTTCGCGATCGCAATGGAGCCCCTGGCAGCGCGAATCCGACAACACCATACAGCGAAGGGGATTGGATTTAGTGCACGAAGCCTCCTAATATCACTATATGCAGATGATGTTACACTTTATGTCTCCAACCCGGCATCCAATCTTGACCCGATATTGCGCGAATTCATTAGATTTGGGGGTCTCTCTGGCATTTCTATAAATTGGGCAAAATCTGTTATTTTCCCGCTCACAGACACTACAGTCCAGACACCATCTGAGTTCCCACTTAATTGGACCATAGAGCCCGTGAAATATCTAGGGATATGGATAAGCAGGGATATGCAGGAGCTGTGGCAGGAGAACTATGGACGAGCCATGGCATGGCTTGAAGGGAAGATTGTTGCTTGGGCTGGACTCCCACTCTCTTTGGCTGGGAGGATCGCGTTGATAAAAATGGTGGTATTGCCTAAGTTCCTGTACTTGTTCGTCAACGTGCCTGTTGTGCTCACAAGTGCCTTTTTAGTAACTTGCGATCCCTGTTGATCTCTCTGACTTGGGCGGGCGGGCAAGCCAGGATGTCCTGGGAGTTGCTGACACTGCCGCTACGACAGGGAGGATTGGGGGCGCCGGACATGCAGCTATACGCCTGGAGTGCGCAAGCACAGTTTTTCACTACTGGGTACACCCAACTCCCTTTCAACCACATGTTGCCATAGAGGCGGACATGGCTAAACCCCTGCCCCTGCGAGTAGCTTTATTTGGACAATATAAACGCCCTAGGGACGGCATAGACACAGTGGAGACACTTCGGTGGGCATGGCAGCAGTTAAAAAGGAGAGCTGACATGGCCCTTCTATATGCCCCATCCATATCCCTGGCCAACAACCCGATGCTGTTCCCCTCGGGAGACGGCATAGGGACAGAACTGGCACACGCAATGGAATTAAGAACCTTTGGGGATCTCTACCTGGAGGGCGAGTTTCGGCCACCGCCTGAAGGGGAAGAGGGTCGCCCGGTGGCCTTTGCTGAATCCTTTGCATATCATAAAATAAAGATGGCATGCCGAGCCCTGCATAGCACCTTTCCGAATGCCCCACCTACATTGAGCGCGCTAGAGGATGTACTCGCGGTGGCCTCCCCACGTAGGCTTATTACAAGAATATACAATCATATGCAGATGACGGCCCCAGTTGTGCAACCCGGGGCACTCAGGGCTTGGAATGAGGAGCTCCAGGACCCGCTTACTGACGATCAATGGCTCTATTGCTGCAGTCAGTTAACAGCACTGTCCCCTAACTATAAACTCCGCCTTATCCACTTTAAATATATACATAGGTTTTACAGAACACCAACTAGAATGCACCATATAGGCCTCAAAGATGATGACAGCTGTTGGAGATGTGGTTTTGCACCTGCGGGGTTTATACATGTTGCATGGGACTGCCCGCGGCTAACGACTTATTGGACAAGTATATTTAGTATAATAAGTCAAATAACGGGAGCGCAGGGGAGCCCAGTCTTCTACAGGGGTTACTTGGCTATGTGAAAGACACACCGGTACAATTTAGGAAATTACACGCAATGCTCCTACTATATGCTAAACGGCGAGTGGCCATCCACTGGGGCAGCAGGAGGGTCCCGACTAAAATGGATTGGTTGAGGGATGTTACATTTGGCCACTCTCAACTAACGTTATTCTGGGAACTGATGCCCTCAGCATCGCGTCCAAAGGATATTTGGGAGCCGTTTGTGGTGTGGATCCGTGGGCATATGGGGTAGTTGGTAGAACTGCGGTTCCAGGAGATACTGGGAGGATGCGGCTGTGAGGGGCGGAGCCCATAACAGTAGGGCACATGTCCGGGGAGATGTGGAGTAGCGAGCCCCGGGTAGAGCGGGAGTAAGGTAGCAATGTACTGCATGGAGCTAAGAAATAATGTGCTGCAATAAAGATTTCTGTGATCGGTACTGTGGAGGGTGCGGCTGGGGCGGAGATGGGAGTGGAGCGGATCTATGGGAACGACATGTGATTTGAATACTGTAATCATGTAATGCAAGTGTTATGCTGATTGTATCATTTCTGGCATTCTGTCTGGCGAGTTTTGGGTTGTGTATTAATTGTTTTGAAATGCAAATAAACAAATTAAAAAAAAAAAAAGGTGGTGGGTTGAGTGCTGTTGGACAGGTTGACAACCTGGACAGAGGAACATGCCATTCTATCGGATATCCAGTATGGGTTCCATCCTGGGAGGTCAACAATGGCCCAGTGACTTAATCTGTCCATGATCCTGAATAAATATACGGTTGCCCGCCCCGGTACGATCTATTTAGCATTCATGGATCTGTCCTCCGCGTTTGATCGCGTGAATAGGAGCAAACTATGGCAGTCCATGCTGGATATCGGGGTAGACGATAATATTGTCCTTTTTTGGGAAAATCTCCATCAAGCTACTAAGGCGCAGGTCAGGATTTCACAAGACTTAAGAGTCTCCCGCACATTGGCCATTAAGCGAGGTGTACGACAGGGCTGTATTTTGGCCCCCTTTTTGTTTAATTTGTATATTAATGACTTAGACAACGTATTACAAGCCACAAGGGTTGACTATCCGCAGGTAGGCCGTCGTGGTCTGCCGGTTTTACTATACGCAGATGACACAGTCCTTATATCTAGGACCACCAGGGGGTTACAAACTCTGCTTGACTCCTTTTCTGCTTTCATGAGGGATCGGGATCTATCCATAAATGACTCGAAATCCTTTGTGATGTAGGTGGGCCTTCGCACAAAAAAGCCCTTCCAGTTCAGGGTAGGCTCTGCACAGGTTCCCCGCACTGACGTTTTCTCATACTTGGGAGTTACATTGGAGGAACAGCTGAACTGGGGCCCACTAAAACAGAGAAAGAGGGGTGACTTAGTGCGGGCAAATACGGCCATTTTTAATTTTGCTACTAAACTAGGTAAAAGACCGATAGCGGCACTATTAAAGATATATCAGGCCAAGTGTGTTGCGATGACCTCTTATGGTAGTGAAATATGGGGGCATGTAGCCATGGAAGAATTGCAAGTGGTTGAGAACACGTTCCTGAAGCGTCTACTGGGTGTGGCTATTGGAACCTCGAACATGGTGGTGCACGAAGAACTGGGGGTGCCGTATTTGAGTGACCCTTTGGCTCTCCGCCCTTTAACCTCCTGGCTGAAAATGTGGCGGAATGATGAGTTGCCGTTGACCCAATCGATACTCAAAGAGTGTATGGCTCTTGATCACTCGCACCGCATACCATGGCTCAGTTATATAAAGACTAGCTTTGAAAGATTGGGCAGAATTATATACTAACCCCGAAATGGTATGCAAAAGGGACTTGGGATGGGTCAGGGAGTCCTTTTATAGCTTAGGAAATTGGAGAGGGAAGAGCTGGAATTGAGGAAACCTAGCGTTTGTAAATTTTTAATACTGAAAACAATATTATCTACTGAGCCTTATCTCTTGGGATCTTTTAGTACATACGATCGTTTTTTGCTGACTAGGTTTCGCCTGGGTTTTTTTTCACCTCCTGCTGGCTTCGCCTAGGGGGAGCATCAGAGGACAGATTTTAGCAGCCTGTGGCTGCGACGGTGTGTCTCCACAGGATTTGCTCCATTTTTTATTATTTTGTAGGTTTTACGTGATCCCCCGGAAAAAGTTATTGTCCCGATTTTAAGGAGGATGAAATTCAGGCAGGCTCGTCCAGCTCTCATGTATCTTCAGTTGTTGCATGAAGATTCTGTTTTGTTTGTTCTTAACTTCCTTAAATCTGCAGTAAAATGTAGGGCCCACTTAGAATAGATGGTAACATTTTTTGGGTCATTCAATAATCTAGCCCCCTGAATGAGATTTAATTACTAGATAGGATCGTGGGTGCTATTTAATCATTGGTTTATCTGAATCTTTGACCTCAGGGGACCAAGTATCTTGCACTGCACCTTATTCATCATGAATCGGTTTCTGTATGTAATGAATTGTGTAATGGTTTTATGAAATTTTATTAATTACTGTTTTTATATATGTGAAACTTTTATGGTTTTAAATCTGAAAACCGAATAAAGTCATTTGATTGATTGATTGATTGAAGTGCTTTGGTTTATTTACAAGGCAGCGTTAAGCCACTTAACGTGGCTTAATGGCACCTTGTAAGTAATGCCCCTATTCACGCAGCACTTAGCGTGAAAGGGGCGGGCAATGGGTGTTGCAGAGGGTGTTCCCCTGCAACACCCATTGCTTTTTGACACTACCCCATATTTACAAGGTATGAGGCAGCGCCAAAAATAAGACCAGGAAATACCTGGTTTTAAACAGGCGATACGAGGAGCACACTTAGAAACAGCAATTCGCCTGTAAAGATTGTTTATTGGCAAGAAGGTCTCCCTTCCTGCACATAAACAATCCCCCCTGCAGCGCAGACACTCTTGCAACATGGCACAAAGGTGCCTACGCTGGCGCTAGACTGCCTGTTTAGCGCTAGGGGAAACGCAGGGGTGCACCGCATTTTTGTAAATACGGTGCATCCCTGCGTTTTGAAACTGACAGAGCACGGCGTTACTAATTTTGGCATAATACCACGCTCTGCCAGTTTCGGGTACATATGCCCCTAGGTGTCCAACTTTTATGAATGAGCTGCCATAGTACATCATATCCAAGATGCAAGCGCTGGAAAACTCAATCTAGTTCTAAAGGTGAACTGACTAGTAGCCTTAGCCACCATACAGGTTGGTGGGAGAATTATATCGGGTTACTTGCAATGGCAAAATGTGCAGCAAAATGTAAGCCCAGTTGGGCACTCAGGGCAGGGGATCATGTCCATTACCGTGCAGAGGACTTTTCCGTCCCAACACCAAGGGTATGTGCAGCCCTGAATGCCTCCTGTCACTCAGTCCATTTCCCACACATTCATACACACAGATGGTCATGATACGTTTCTACCCAACAATAGTTTGGGAATAGAAATGTCCTGCATTAGGTTGGTGATGAAAATTGGACTTTTTAATCGAAGCACCTACTTGAGGAAAAAGGTCTAATAAAGAATCTGGTCCTTTTTTGGTCTTGCTTGACAGGGCAGATGCCGCTTGACTATGTGATCAGCAGAAAAAGAGCTTTAGAAATCGCTACTGAGAAAGGGGCTTTGGGGCTGCTTAAATTTTGATTGGTGTGAGTATAGATTTTGATTATACAGAAGTTGTGTGCTTCCGCTAGAAAAGAGTGTTTGTATTAGAATGTTTTGTCGTTTGGGAAAGCTTGTGCTCAACACAGCAGGACTGAGTTTGTTATGGTTAGAAGCCATTTGTCAAGGCTGCTGGCCTGATCTATGTATTATGAAAAGTTATGACAAAGGCAGTAGGCCTGACTTGTGTATTGTGAAAGGCATATTTTAATTCCAGTGTGCCTTTAAGTGTGGACTGTCATTACTCTATGTTAAAGCTTGTAGTGAGGTATTTTGTTACATGGAATCTCACAGGCTAGCGTAGAAGATAAGAGTTTTTATGTTGGTTACCCCCTGTGATAAACCCTAGGGGTAGAAAAATTGCACTTTGAGTACCCTTGTTATGCCATTTTAGGACCGCTGGATACTGTTTTGCCAAGTGTAATTTTGCAAACAGTTGCAATTCTATGACAATACTAATCGTTGCCTTGTGGGAAAGCTTATGCGGAACTCAATCCATCTGTGTTTATTATGGGGACAAGCCAATGATCAAGGTCATAGGTCTGAATGGGTCATTGGAATAAGGTATGTCAGAGTCCATATGTCTTGTCCTTTGATTATCAAAATGTATGACAAATTCAGTAGGCCTGAGGTATTTATTGTGAAAAACATGTTATTAGGCCTTTAAGAGTGTATTGGTATTACACCATGTTAAAAGCCTGTAGACTGGTATTGCCTTACATGGATCCTCACAGATGGCTGTAGTAGGGAAGGGCTTTGGTCTTCATTTCCCCTCTCTGACAAACCCTGCAGGTAGACGATTTGCACTTTGATAATCATTGTAAACCATATTGTAAACCATATTAGGAGGGGTTTAATGCTTCCGTGATTTTGTGTATATTTATACTTTTCTGAAATATTTTGATATTATTTCTAATTTTATCACTGTATAGTTGATGTCTACCTTTTAGGAAAGCCTATTCTCAATATAGTAGCCCTGAGTTGGTTATAGTGATGAGCCAAAGATAAATAGTATAGGTTTGATTGGTTCCTTAGGGAAAGTTGTGGCAGATGCCATAGTTCTGATCTGCTTATTTTGCAAAATTACAGCAACGGTACCTGGCCAGATGAATTATTTGTGAAAATCCTTTGTTAAATATAATAGCGCTTTAAGGGTGGATCAATATTGCACTGTGTTAATGCCTGTGGAGAGGCATTATGCTACATGGAATCTAACTGATTTGTATAGTAAATCAGGATTGTGGCCAGGCCCTTGTAATTAAAAAGCTCTACATACATTCACATACATAGATGGTATTTGGGTCAGTCCTCTGCAGTCTGCTGGAGTGTCATTAACATTCTGCTTTTCCCTATGATGGCTGTTAGAAATGAAGGTCTCTAGTTGGCAATGGTTTGCACCGTTGTCCAAGTAGGGACCCTTCTTCCTAGTCAGGGTAAGGGGATACACTTCTAAAATAACCCCTGCTCACCCCTTTGGTAGCTTCGCACGAGCAGACAGGCTTATCTCAGAGGTAGTGTGTAAAGCATTTGTGCACAAATACAGTAATACAGTGAAAACACTACAAATGGACACCACACCAGTTTTGAAAAATAAGTAATCTTTATCTAAACCAAACAAGACCAAAACGACAAAAAAAATACACAATACAGTAATCAAAATATGACTTTCAAAAGGTAGAAACAGTTCAGTTCAAAGCAAATTGCAGATGCAACACTTTCAATACAAAGTACCTTGGATGCGTCAAAATCAAAAGCAAGAACAGCCGCAGGCAAGGTGATGCGTTGGTTCCTTACACGCAGGGAAGGTGATGCGTTAGTTCCTTACTGAAGGGGAGGTGATGCGTCGGTTTCTTACTGTGTGGGGAGGGGATGTGTCGGTTTCTTACTGCGGCCCCAGCGTCCTTGTAGACTTGGCACCCCGGTGAAATGCTTGAGGATCGGGGATTCGACGGTTCTCGATGCGGCGGCGGCGGCAACGGCGCTGCGTTGATTTCTTCACCCGCGGTCCCATGATACGTTGGTTCTTGCATCCGCACAGCAGGGCCTGCTTCGGAATCGGTGCAGTGATCTCGGCCTTCGTAGATCGGTGCACTCTATGCAGCGTGCGGGGATTTCTCGAGCCGCAGGCAGGCACTGCGTCGGTTTCGTCGGCGATGCGTTGGAAATAGGGACCGATGCGTCGCGCTTCTCCTCGTTGCGTTACTTTTCCAGCTCCCAACAGCAGGAACAACCCCCAGAGGCCCAGAACAGCAGCAGGCACCTCTTGGCAGGTCAGAACTCTCAGCAAGGGAGTTCAGGGGAGCTGGGGGTGAAGTCTTTGTATCCCTGAGACTTCAAAACAGGAGGCAAGCTCTACTTCAAGCCCTTGGAGATCTTCCTCAAGCAGGAGACACAGCACACAGCAAAGTCCTTGTCCTTTCCTTGGCAGAAACAGCCACTGCAGGCCAACCCCAGACAGCACACAGCAAAGGGGCAGTACTTCTCCTCAGTTTCTCCAGCTCTTCTCCTTGGCAAAGGTTCCTCTTGAATTCCAGAAGTAATCCAAAGTTCAGGGGTCTGGCCCCCAGTCTTTATAGCACAAATTCCTTTGTTCTCTGGTGGCAGAGAAGCTCTTTGCCCAGCCAAAACAAGTTCTGTCGTCTCTGGTGCAGCTTCCTGGCAGGAGGTGGAGACAGCATTGTCAAAGGCAGACCAGGCCCATTCAGGTGTGAAAGAAATCTCCCCCCCTACTCTGAATGCAGCCCAGGTCTATTCAGCCCAGCCCTGACTCACCCTTGAAAGGCAGGACGCACCTCACCGCCCCAAGTGGCTGCCTGAACAGAATGCACATCCCCAGCCCCTGGCACTCCAAGCCAGGCAGTCAATACACAAACCTAGCAGAGGCACACAGGATGGCTTAGCAAGAAAATACCTACTTTCTAAAAGTGGTATTTTCAAACACAGAATGTAAAAATCATCCTCACTAAAAGATGCATCTTTATATTCTGAGTTCAGGCATACTGAACTTTACTTTCCTATCTTGTCCCAATGGAAAGTTATATTTATACAATGTTATAAATGAAATCCCATTCTATCCTAGAGGACAGATAGCCTTTCAATAGCGAGAAACGAAATTGGCAGTATTTCACTATCAGGACATGGCATGCCACACACATCAGGACATGTCCTATCTTTCACATACACTGCACCCTGCCCATAGGGGTACCTTGGGCCTAACGTAGGGGTGACTCACAAGTAAAGAAAGGGAAGGTTAGGGCCTGGCAAGTGGGTGCACTTGCCAGGTCGGCATGGCAGTAGCAAACTGTGCACAGACACTGCAGTGACAGGACTGAGTTACATTAACAGGCTGCTCATGTGGATGGCACAATCAATGCTGCAGGTCCACTAGCAGCATTTGGTTTACAGGCCCTAGGCACACACAGTGCACTGTACTAGGGACTGAACAGTAAATCAAATAAGCCAATTATGGAAACACCAATCCATAACAACAATTTACAGAGGGAGCACTTGAACTTTGGCACTGAACAGCAGTGGCAAAGTGCCCAAAGCATCTAGACCAGCAAAAACAAAGTCCAACACACAGCAAAATAACAGGAGGCAAAGGCAAAAATACAGGGGGAACGCACGCCAATGATGCCAGGTCTAACACGTGTCCCCTCCAGCTGAAATGTGGGGAGAACTACCCACCCTCTTGGGAGTTCTCTTCACTAAGGCGGAAAAATCTGGACAGACCATCAGCATTGGCGTGTTCTGTACCAGGGTGGTGTTCCATCGTGAAGTCCATCCCCTGTGGGGAAATGGACCACCTCAACAACTTTGGGTTCTCACCCCTCATCTGCATCAACCATTTGAGGGGCCTGTGGTCGGTCTGAACCCACAAGTGAGTCCCAAACAAGTAGGGCCTCAGCTTCTTCAGGGTCCAGACCACAGCAAAAGCCTCACACTCAATCGCACTCCACCTCTGTTCCCGTGATAGTAACCCCCTACTAATGAAGGCTACAGGTTGGTCTAGGCCCTCCTCATTCAGTTGTGAAAGCACAGCCCCCACACCATGCTCTGAAGCATCTGTCTGCACCACAAATTCCTGTGAGAAGTTGGGTGCCTTGAGCACAGGCGTCGTGCAAATTGCAGATTTCAGGGCATCAAAAGCTTTCTGACAGGCGTCAGTCTAGTTCACCTTCCTGGGCTGCTTCCTGGAAGTCAGCTCGGTCAAGGGAGCAACAATGGTGCCATACCCCTTGACAAATCTCCTTTAATATTCGGTGAGGCATAAAAAGGCTCTCACCTCTGTCTGGGTCTTGGGGGGTTCCCAAGCCAGAATGGTGTCAATCTTAGGCTGTAGGGGCGCCACCTGGCCGCTTCCTACCTGGTGTCATAAGTACACCCCAGAACCCTGCCACATCTGGCACTTGCTTGCCTTAATCGTGAGGCCTGCCCTCTGCAGAGCCTTCAACACTTCCCATAGGTGGTGCAGATGTTCCTCCCAAGTGGCACTGAACACTGCAATGTCATCCAGGTAGGCGGCACGGAAATCCTTCAGTCCAGCCAACACCTGGTTGACCAACCTCTGAAAGGTGGCAGGGGCATTCTTCAACCCAAAGGGCATCACCCGGAATTGGTAGTTCCCCTTTGGGGTTTAATAATGCAGACCTCTCCTTGGCCCCATCAGTTAAGGCAATCTACCAGCACCCAGACGTTAAGTCAAACGTACTGAGGTACTTGGCAGCTCCCAACCGATCTATGAGCTCATCAGCTCTGGGGATGGGGTCTGCGTCAGTCCTGGTGACGGAATTGAGTCCTCGGTAGTCCACACTGAACCGAAGTTCTGGCGTGGCACTGGGTGCGGCAGCCTTTGGGACCAAGACCACTGGGCTGGCCCAAGGGCTGTTGGAGGGCTCAGTCACCCCTAGTGCTAACATCTTGGAGACTTCCTCCTTGATGCAAGCTTTGACCCTGTCAGTCACCCTGTAAATGTTGTGCTTCACAGGAGGGCTGTCCAGAGTGTTCACATCATGGACACACCACTGAGTGACACCAGGGGTCAGGGAGAACAGAGCAGCAAACTGTCCCAACAGTTCGCGGCAGTCACTCTGCTGTTCAGGAGTCAGGGCGGGGGAGAGGGTTACACCGTCCATTGACCCATCATGTTCCTTAACAGACAGGAGGTCAGGAAGAAGCACAGTCTACTCCTCCATTCCAGCATCTGTCGCTAGGAGCATGCCCACTTCGGACCTCTCCAAGTGGGGCTTAAGGCGGTTCACATGTAGGACCCGCAAAGGGTTCCTTGGAGACTGCAAGTCCACCAGAGAGGTGACTTTACTCTTGCGCTTCACCACCTCAAATGGCCCAGTCCTCTTGTCCTGGAGCGCACAAGGCTCCACTGGGGCCATGACCCACACTTTCTGGCCAGGCTGAAACTCGATCAGAGTAGCATTCTGATCATACCACTGTTTCATCTCTTCCTGGCTGGCTTCCAGATTCACCTGAGTGAGTTGTCTGAAGCGCTTAGTCTGGTTCCTGAAGGCCAGCATGTAGCTATATACATTCTGGGGAGGTTTACTGGGAGCTTTCTCCCAGTTTTCTTTGACCAGACTCGGAGGTCCTCTTACAGGATGCCCATACAGGAGTTCAAAGGGACTGAATCCTAAGGACTTCTGCGGTACCTCCCTGTAAGCAAACAAAAGGCATGGTGAGAGGACGTCCCACTTACGCCTCATGGGCTCACCAAGACCCATAATCATTCCTTTCAGGGTCCGGTTGAATCTCTCAACCAGCCCATTACCTTGGGGGTGGTAAGAAGTGGTAAACTTATAGGTAACACTGCACTCCTGCCACAGGGACTTCATATACTTGGATATGAAGTTGGTACCCCGGTCAGACACCACCTCTCTGGGGAATACCACACGGGAGAAGATCCCCACCAACGCTCAACCCACCACAGGGGCCTCGGAGTACTGGGTTGCATGGTCCACCAAGACCAGGATGAACCTGTTACCCACGGCTGTCTTGGTATCCAGAGGCCCCACAATGTCAATACCCACCTTCTCAAAGGGGGTGCTGACTAGAGGGAAAGGTTGGAGAGGAGCCTTGCACTTCCTCCCAGTCTTACCACTTACCTGGCAAGACCTACAATGGGTGTCAGAGTTCTTGTGCATTTGGGGCCCGTAAAAGTGGGTGACAAGCCTTTCAAATGTCTTGTCTTGCCCCAAATGCCCTGCCAAAGGCATATCATGGGCCAGAACCAGTAGGAAGGCTCTGAAGCGCTGGGGTACCACCAGCACACAGACTGACCCAGGCTCAACAACCTTAGGCTCACTATACAGGAGACCATTCTCCCAGTAAATCCAATGTGATCCAGAATGATCACCTGCTGCCTGGTTTGCAGCCTGCTGCCGCAAACCAAAAAGAGAAGGGCATTCCTGCTGCTCCTTGCAGAATTCCTCCCTGGAGGGGCCTCCTTCCTGCTGCCAATGGGTCAACTCAGGCAGGTCCCCCAGTTCGGCCACTTGCTCCCCTGTAGGCTCCAGGGCATCCCCCTCAAGGTTTGCCTCCTCTTGGGCCGTGGGCACTGCGGGGGAAGGTTTCCTGCGCCTCCTACCTCTTCTCTTTCTGGCAGGCACCTGGGCCACTGTTTCAGGCTCCAGGTCCTCTTCATTGCCCTTACCGGCTGCCATGGGCCGAGTGGTCACACACGCCCACTCAGGCAGACCCAACATCTCCAAATGAGACTTACGCTCCACCTTCTCCCAGGGGGAACTCTCCAGATCATTGCCTAGCAGACAGTCAACAGGCATGGCTGGCCTCACAACTACTTTTAAGGTACCTGAGACTCCCCTCCCCCACTTAAGGGGAACCTGTGCCACTTTGCAGAGGCACTCTGAGTTGTCAGCTGCACCTACTGGGTAAAGTACGTTGGGGACCACCTACTCTTCAGACACTAGCCAACAACTGACAGCTGTCACACTGGCTCCAGTGTCTCTCAGAGCCTGCACCCTATGGCCATTTATGGTCACCCAGTGCTCGTATTTCTTAGTGTTAGTAGGCAGGTGGGTTCCTGGGACCATCTCACTGTCTTCTAGTGAGACCAGGGTCAACTCTTTTGGCTCCCACCCTTCCTGGGAACCCAACTCCTCCCTCAAGGCAACACTAGTCAACTCACGGGGCGGAGCACCTGTGGGTGCAGTAGTGGCTTTTTTGGGACACCTAGGATCCCCTATGAAGAGGCCCACCTGACCACAACCATAACATGCCCGGGGGCCCTTCAGGACAGGCTTACCTGCAGGGACCCATGGCTTCTTTTCACTGGGCGGGCTGAGAACCCTTCCCTTGGTTCCCTTGGGAATTGCTTTGGGGCCCTTTTTGGAACTCCTGCTACCCTTGTCCCCCCATCTTCTGCTGGGGACCCTGCCCACCTTTGGCAGAGTCTCCCACATAACCTTTGTGGACCCTGGTACTGACCCAGCGGTCTGTCTCCACATCAAGCTTCCTGGGGTCAGTCAGCCTACTATCAATCAAATGCTGGCGTAGCTCTGGAAAACAACTACCAGACAAGTGCTCCCATGCAACCAAATCATAGAGCCCCTGAAAATTATTTACCGGGCTACCCTTCACCCAACCACCCAGTTCTCTGCAAATATAGGACACATACTCCACCCAAGTGCTTGACTCAAGCTTCTTACACGCCCTCAACTTCTGCCTGTACAGTGCTGGGGTCAAACCATACCTCATGATCAAGGCTTCCTTCATAGGGGCATAAGACATCTGATCCTCACTTGGTAAGGCTAGCAAAGTTTCCGTCCCTTCTGTCACAAAGCGGCTCCACAACCCCGCTCCCCAGTCTCTCTCAGGGATTCTGTGGGATCTCATTGCAACCTCATATGCCTTAAACCGCTGACTAATGTACTCACCCTTTACAAAATCCTTAATCCCTTCCTTGGGGTTGTATACCCTCCCTTCTCCAGGCACAAGCTGCCACCATTGGAACTGGGCCCCACACTCTTGGCCTTTATGTCCAGTTCCTTCAAACCTCTCTCATGCTCTAAAAGCATCCTCTTTTCCTCCATGGCAAGTTTCTGCTTCTCTAACTCCAATTTTTTACTCTCCATGTCACTCTCCTACCCCAGCCTGAACTTTGCAAGCTCCAACTCATGCACTCTGCTTCTCTCCCTGTCCTCCAGCTCATCTGGAGACGGTCCCTTTGAAGATAAACTGCTGCCCCCCAGACAGTAACCTCCCTCCAGGCAGACCCAATAGCCCATCCTGCTGCCCATCTAAATTCTCAGCCTCCACCATAGGCTCCTCGGTATGCTCACTGGCATCCCTTGACTCCAACCACGCCCTCAGCATCTTTTGGTATTCCTCTTTTCTGGTGAGGCCTCTTACTGAGATTTTAAATTTCTTGCAGACAGCTTTCAGTTGTGGCACAGTGTAGGTTTCAACCCTATCCTCTTCAAATTCAATATCCACAGATGCAAGTGATGCTGGTTTTGTCATGGTGAAAATTGGCAGTTCTCAAGTTGCAAAAAATTCCAAGAAGAAAAAGTTCCACCAATTGTATATGGTCGAGTGATGGTCTGCACTATGCTAGTAGTGTACACCAATCACTGTGTGTAAGGCACAAATGCAAGTTCAGATCCTCACCGCTGATCACCAATGTTAGAAATGGGGGTCCCTAGTTAACAATGGTTTGCACCGTTGTCCAAGTAGGGACCCTTCTTCCTAGTCAGGGTAAGGGGGAAACACTTCTAAAATAACCCCTGCTCACCCCCTTGGTAGCTTGGCATGAGCAGACAGGCTTATCTCAGAGGCAGTGTGTAAAGCATTTGTGCACACACACACAGTAATACAGTGAAAACACTACAAATGGACACTACACCAGTTTACAAAAATAAGTAATCTTTATCTAAACCAAACATGACCAACACGACAAAATAAATCCATAATACAGTAATCAAAATATGACTTTCAAAAGGTAGAAACAGTTCTGTTCAAAGCAAATTGCAGATGCCACACTTTCAACACAAAGTACCTTGGATGCGTCAAAATCAAAAGCAGGAACAGCCGCAGGGAAGGTGATGTGTCGGTTCCTTACTCCAGGGGAGGAATGCGTTGGTTCCTTACTGTGCGGGGAGGTGATGCGTCAGTTTCTTACTGTGGCCCCTGCGTCTTTGTAGACTTGGCTCCCCAGTGCGATGCGTGAGGATCAGGGATGGGTCGGTTTTTGATGCGGCGGCAGCAACGGCGCTGCGTTGATTTCTTCAGCCTCGGTCCCACGGTGCGTTGGTTCTTGCAGCCGCACAGCAGGGCCTGCGTCTGAATCGGCACTGTGATCTCGGCCTCCGTAGATCGTGCACTCGGTGCGGCGATTTCTCGATCCGCAAGCAGGCGCTGCGTCGGTTTCGTCTGCGATGCGTCAGAAACAAGTATGGGTGCGTTGCGCTTCTCCTCGTTGCGTTACTTTTCCAGCTCACAACAGCAGGAACAACCTCCAGAGGCCCAGAACAGCAGCAGACACCTCTTGGCAGGTCAGAACTCTCAGCAAGGGAGTTCAGGTGAGCTGGGGTGAAGTCTTTGTATCCCTGAGACTTCAAAGCAGGAGGCAAGCTCTACTTCAAGCCCTTGGAGATCTTCCTTGAGCAGGGGACACAGCACACAGCAAAGTCCTTGTCCTTTCCTTGGCAGAAACAGCCACTGCAGGCCAACCCCAACCAGCACACAGCAAAGGGGCAGTACTTCTCCTCAGTTTCTCCAGCTCTTCTCCTTTGCAAAGGTTTGTCTTGAATTCCAGAAGTAATCTAAGGTTCAGGGGTCTGGGCCCCACTCTTTATAGCACACGTTCCTTTGTTCTCTGGTGGCAGAGAAGCTCTTTGCCCAGCCAAAACCAGTTCTGGCCTCTCTGGTGCAGCTTCCTGGCAGGAGGTGGAGACAGCATTGTCAAAGGCAGACCAGGTCCATTCAGGTGTGAAAGAAATCTACTCCCCCTACTCTGAATGCAGCCCAGGTCTATTCAGCCCAGGCCTGACTCACCCTGGAAAGGTAGGACACACCTCACCTCCCCCCCCCCACATGGCTGTCTGAACAGAATGCACATACCCAGCCCCTGTCACTCCAAGCCAGACAGTCAATACACAAACCTAGCAGAGGCACACAGGATGGCTAAGCAAGAAAATACCTACTTTCTAAAAGTGGTATTTTCAAACACAGAATGCAAAAATCATCCTCACTAAAAGATGCATCTTTATATTCTAAGTTCAGGCATACTAAACTTTACTTTCCCATCTTGCCCCAATGGGAAGTTATATTTATACAATGGTATAAATGAACTCCCATTCTATCCTACGGGACGGATAGCCTTTCAATAGCGAGAAACGAAATTGGCAGTATTTCACTATCAGGACATGCCACACACATCTCGGCATGTCCTACCTTTCACATACACTGCACCCTGCCCACAGGGGTACCTTGGGCCTACCTTAGGGGTGACTCACATGTAAGAAAAGGGAAGGTTAGGGCCTGGCAAGTGGGTGAACTTGCCAGGTCGGCATGGCAGTACCAAACTGTGCACAGACACTGCAGTGGCAGGTCTGAGTTACATTTACTGCCTGCTCATGTGGGTGGCACAATCAGTGCTGCAGGCCCACTAGCAGCATTTGGTTTACAGGCCCTGGGCACACACAGTGCACTGTACTAGGGACTGAACAGTAAACCAAATCAGCCAATTATGGAAACACCAATCCATAACAACAATTTACAGAGGGGGCACTTGCACTTTGGCACTGAACAGCAGTGGCAAAGTGCCCAAAGCATCTAGACCAGCAAAAACGAAGTCCAACACACAGAAAAATAACAGGAGGCAAAGGCAAAAATACAGGGGAAACCCGCGCCAATGATGCCAGGTCTAACAACGGCATATTGCATGTGTCAATGGGTTAGCTATTTCTGCCATTGGCTCTGTTGCCAAAAGGTAGCATTATTTTGCATGAGCACATGTGCGCATCCACCTGAATATGAGTGTTCCTCAGTGTCTGGGCTGGTGGCCAGTCCTTTAATTTTGCATTTTTTCTTTTTATAGGTCCACTCTCATTTCTTTCCTGCTTTTTTAGAGCATTATGCAAATCCCATACTGTCCTACTGGGCCGCTCACTTGCCAAATATTTCATCTGCGTTGCGCTGCATCCTGTGCAGCCAATATTTCTAAACTGGGAAGACAATTTGGAATGGAATTGTCCATAAAGTACCATTGTTTTGCAGTTCCAAGATATCCAATGTGTTTACAAAGTCATGCTGACCTTCTTGGATCAGTACAATAGGTATACACTATACAGTTTACTGTTCGAAGACGGCCGCCCAGTGCGCTATTTACTGACTGACCATTGTGGAACTGTATTGTGCATAGTGTATCATTGTTTTTTCACTCCAAGATGGACAACATGTTACTTCTTAATGTGGCACCTAAGTTGGGACTTTTAAACAATAATATATTATCTACAATACCATTGCAAGATGACCACTTGCTCCAATGCTTTATTTTATTTTTGTATTGCAAACATACACCTGCCAAGTTTAGGTGGCAGCCTGCCTTTTTTATTTTTCTACTTTTAGTCTTTTAATTTATCTTCCATAAACTTGTTTATTTTTTATTTTTTTATTGTCTTTTTTCAAAAAGAGGCATATAAAAATGAACATTTTACAGCATTACATTACAGTAAGCATTATGTAAGTTAGACACTTGGTGGAACCTTGCATTGTCAGAACAATTACCATAAAACAACACCTACAATGCATCACGACCAGTTATGTCATTCTTCCAGGAGTGTTCATGTGTCAGAGCACATCGTTCATGGAGTAGATGAATGGCCTGTTGTGCTCTGTAAATAGAAATGGAGCGGATCCCTTATATCCTTGGAGCTTGTCACCAATGATATTTTTTGTTACGTAACGGTCCACCCATTCACAGCAGCATGCCATTTCTCTGAGCCATTTTCTGTTGTTGGTGATCTCATCTGCATCCAGAGCATCACCATCGTTTGCTTAGCCAGGAATAACGTCATGGACGTCAGGCCGCTAATTGATGAAGGAAATTGTGATGTGTCAACCAGCAGTGCCACCTGTGGGCCACGGGCATCTCCCCTTCCTCAGCTAGTATGTCAAATATTTGTTGCCAAGCGCCAGTACCTTAGGACACTGACATAACATGTGTAAGAAATTCGTGCTACTTGATCTTTGGGATTAAACACAGCTGTTCCTGCCCCCATATCTGTTAAGTTAGCGACTGTCAGAGTTGGCTGAACAGTATCCGGGGAGTTGTATTGGGAGGTTACTAAATAGGTATAGAATCTTTGACAGCACTACCATCTTTATTGGGGTATCTGCCCCATTATAGAGAGTGGCATGGGGATCCAGCGGTCAACACCGGGTTGTCAATTGCTCCATTTCTGTGCTCAATTTGGGCCTGACTAATTCATCAGCATCGCGGGTGACCCATACACCCAGATATTTAACACCACCAGGGCTCCATCGCAGTGTATAGCCCATGGCCCGGGTGGAATTGAAGTCTGTAAAGGGGAAAACCTCAGACTTTATTGAGTTGATGCACAACCCCTAGTGGCCCCCAAATCGTACTACCTCCTGCACAATGGCAGATAAATTGTCCTCTGGCCATAGGATATAAAGAATCAGAACGTCAGCATATAACGAGATCACCAGGGAGCTATTCAGAGTCGTAGCCCACAATGAGAACACAGGTCTCGAATAAAGCATGCTAGTGGTTCAACAGCAAATGCAAAGATTAGTGGGGATAGAGGACAACCTTGCTGGGTATCCGAGTATGTTTTATTGATCCTGGCCATTGGAGTGGTTTATAACAAATCATTGAGCATATGAAAATAGCTGCCAATGCCGAAGCGTCGAAGAACCTCCTCAGTAACGGCCACCCCAATGCATCTAGCCCTTTTTCAGCATCCAGAAGGACTGCCAACGACGATAAATGTGGGTCGACCCTGTGGAGGAGGGCCATCAACGTTCTCAGATTAAAGGCTTTAGATTGTTGGGATTTAAACCCTGCCTCTTCTGGCAGGTCCAAAAATCACATAAGGGGTTGGAGGCGCTGTGCCAGTAATTTTGCAAGGACTTTATTATCAGTATTGAATAGAGACAATGGCCTGTAGGTTGCCCTTATCTATGGCTGCAGTATACATCTCCAATAATCAGGACGCCAGCAAGTCTATGTACTCTTTGTAAAACTCTACCGGAAACCCATCACTCCCCGGGGCCTTACCACTGACTGGGGTCATTATTGCCTTTTTAATCTCTTCTGTCGTCAGTGGGGAGTTAAGAAGCTCCATATGTTTGCTTGTTATTGCTAGTGGGAAAGTGGATGAATGCAAGAATGAGTCAGTGGGTGAATGTTCTAACAGAATGAATAGTGTGAGGTTCTTTCACTGGGTGATTAAACAATTGGGGTCACTAGGCAGCATCATTTTGTATATACTGCTTTTTGCCAATGATATCATAAAGTTTTGGTTACTAATGCACCCCAGTTGGATAACAAGTTTCCCCTAACACACTTAACACACCATGGGTAGAGAAGACGAGCAGAGAATGCTTACTCAAGTATGACACATTCAACCAACACACAATAGACTCAAAGCATATTTTTCTAATGTTTTTATTTTGTTTACAGTTTTTTAAGGCTAACATTACAACCTGAACTCTGTGGAGAGCATGTCAAATGATAATTCTAACATTCAAGATGTCACTTTCTTAATAAACAAAGAGGAATACAAGATGGGTAAGTGACATCCTGTTGAAATATAAATTAAATTAATGTTCAATCAGAGCTATTAGAAATGTAATAGATCTTTCCTTGGAGATTAGAATAGGATTATAAAATATAGCAATATAGGCATATAATGCATATACGATTAAGCAGAAAGCTGATATAAACTATTCAACATTGTGTCTTGTCCTGTGTGTTTGGTAAATAATTGTCAAAATTGCAGCAGTATTATAGATAATGGAGATACAGAGTAATACACAGAAAAGACAGCGAGGTAAAGGTCTAATTTAGGAAGGAGGGTAAACATGTAATGCATATTTAACAGAATAAATAGACTTTGAGGGAAGGAGCCGTAGGAGGAATCAAAGCGATGGTTTTGATGCAGGGTACGGTCGAGTTATCTTGCTACTCAGCCATGCACCAGAAACGGATATTGTTTAAATGTGTGCGTTGAACTGCAACGAATGTAGACAAATGCCGTTTTGGAATGAACAATTGTCTGTCGGGGCCGGAGCCAAGAGATGTGGCAAATGTTTAGAAAAGCAAGCACGAGGAGTGTTGAAAGGACCTTTGAATACCTATAATCTATGGACAGAGCACTGGGAGCGGTTTTAAAATGCACAATGAAATAGAGAGGTACTTGTACACTTATATTGGCTAAGGTCCGATGATGAATTGAATATTGACTATTTTTGTATTGTGCCTTTTTTTGTATTTTTGTTATTCATTTGGCCACGATTGCATGTTTTTATAGCCTATTTAGAACTATGCACTGTATATGGACTGTATGGTCTTAATACACGTATTCATAAACCTGAAATTGGCAGGTTGGAGATGGAAAGATGTGAAAGGTATTTTGGTCTCTTCCATGGATTGCTTTCCAGACCAGGCACATAATTCTGTATTGTGGCTAGTGATTCATGGCCTGCCAAGACAGTCAAGCCCTATAGGCGGATACAATGTCAGTCTTCAGTTCATAAATGATTCTGAGGCTATGTTGTGAGTTGATTATAGTTTCTAGATAGATTTTCTGGTTTACTAGATTTTTAGCTTAAATATGCTGCTAAAGAATTTTGCAATCTGTACTTCAGTACTGTGTGTATCAATAATTTACATACACAACAAAAGTTAGCATGGGGCAGATTTTTGACAGGTCATAAGGCAGAATTTAGTGGATTTTACAGTAGTTTGGGTAAAATGATAACTGACAGGTGAAAAGAACACGCAGATTTCGGGTTTCTCCCAACAAAACTGGCAGCTGAGGAAGCTTGGGGACCGAAACGCATAGAGTAGGAGGATAGATATCATGTCTGGTTGTCCTCGATAGACTCTTCAGGCTTGCCCTGTGGTTTGTTGTATTACTTCTGTTTCTTTGACATGGTAATTTAATGGCTATATTTATTGTCTTCTTGTAACGTTTGGGTGAACTCCTCAGAGCAGCCTGAAGGCCGCTGCGGCTCATCTGACACCAGGAAAGCACTGGAGGCCTGTTGTGAGTCAGATCCCAAGCCTATGCTGTAGCTGCAGGGCACCATCTGAGAAATCCCCCAAGCATCTCTGATCCCCGCAGGTGAGACCCTTTATCTGCTGGGTTTTGTTTGCGTCTTGGCCTACACCACTGGGATGGAACACAAGTGTGAGATGCCTGAAAAGCAAGCTGTCTCACATTCAAAAATCTCTTCTCCAATGACCACCCGCTCCCTTACAGCTTGGCTGCTACCTGCTCTCTAGCTCATCGACTCCTTATCCTGCAATCTGAGCCTGTGCTCCTCCAGGCTCACTCTAAGGGCCAGTACGTATACCTGCACAGATGAGCCATCACCATCTGAAAACCGAGTTCTCTAATGCTGACCCTCGTGGCCAATATAGTTGCTTCACTTCAATCAAATAACAAACAAGCTACCTTCTATAAAGCACTATTTCAAAGTACTACAATCAAATATTATATCCCTAGAGTACTGATTATTAAAATCTATACAGACAGTACACAAATACATCAGTAAAGCGATGTCGCATTACTGGAATCAAGATATATGTTGCAAGAGGAATAGTTAATATATTTTACAACAAAGATACTGAGATGTATTATTGAAGCAGTATCTCAGTCTCTTGCACAGGATATGAGGGCAAAGAACCTCAATAATCTATGAGTAAATTCTACCACCATTCCAACTTACTCTCTAATATTACATGATGTACATCTCCGAGACTGCTCTCTCGACTCTTCAGTATACTTCCAGGTGCTGCTCACCCAGTGGAAACCAGAACAAGGAGTTCCCGATTCAAATTAAAGTCACCAACCAAAACAACAAATTGCTCCTGATCCAGCGGAAGCTCATTTTCTATTTCAACCGCTTCACTGGGCCCACATACAATTTTTGAAACATTTCTCTAAGCTCAGATTCTATATTGTACCCACTGAGGCATTGGTCCTCAGATGGACCTATCTCCATCGTAGTGAGGAATGAGAAATCGGGTCATCCCAAACTGTCGGCTACTCAATGAGGACCAATTAATTAGTAACCAGCTCACAAGTTAGTGCTGAGGTACAAATACGCTAATCTCAGAACTATACTGTAGACATAGAGTATTGCAATGGGAAGTCTGAACCTAAAAAATAAATTTAGTCTGGCCAATATTATACAGACCATGAGTTCTGCAGTCACAACACAGAATAAAAGCTGTACAACTTGGTGTTGTGAAAATAATCTATGACTTTCTCTGTCACGCATTAAGAATCAATATCTAATAAGCACAGTTTTAACGAAATAACATTAAGACACAAAAACAGACTCAAGCAATATTACATAATTTGGTGATTGTATTAAAGATCCAAAATCAATACATATAAGCAACATTTTAATTAGCTCAGTTAAGAATCTTACAGCATGTAGTATAAAACCGCACATTTAGTCAAGGTATTCTATTCATAAAGAGAATGGTTAATCCTTGCAGATTTCCACTAGCTCAAATGTAAGAGTGCAAGAGCCAACCCCTCCTTTAGGGAGTACATTTATATGCTAGAAATGATGCAGCCGTGACATCAGTAGTCTTTTTACAATGGTCTGATCATCATGTGATCATCCTTCCATTCGTCAGGTACAATTTTGATACTCCAGCATTCTTTCCCATGCTGGTCATTAGAAACGACTGTCCATTCCGTCCTCATAAGTTGGTTGACAAAGAGCTATATACTTTGTTGCTCTTCATGAGTACAGTCCCAAAGTTCGGTTCTCATCAATTCACTCCACAATGAACACTAGAATAACGTTCTATTCATAAAAGAATTGTTACATAAACAGAACAGATAAAGCAACATTTGAGGAAACATAGCAAAAGTCCATTTGTGCCAAACTATGAAATAATGCAGCCTTTGAGAAAAACAATTCAATTGCAATTAGAGTTAGTATTTTTTATTTAGTAAATCAAACTCATAATTAAATTCAAACACAATTAAATAAATCAAGCATTTCATATAAAGAAATAATGGTAATGCTGTCAATAGTTATTGCATAGAAATGATTAAACCTAAATATGGCCTACTTGTACAATTTTCAAAGTACATACATGTATATTATTCTTAAAAATAATTTTACTAAAATCGTTATGATATTTTCATGATCTTAATAATGTTAAGTATTAATATTGAAAATATAATTTATGTAACTTATTTCATATTCATTTTGCACCACTTTCTTCTTCATGATGCATCACAATGAAAGCATTAGAAATGCTAAGTCTCATCATTACTTTTCATAACTGTTTTGTTATTACTCTTGATTTATAAGCATGTTAATCTTATTGCATTTACATTCTTCTATTTCTCCTAAACCAAGCACGCTTTTATGGTGCTGGTACTTTTCTCAGTTTCATTGTAGTTTCTGCCAACGTGTGTAACATGCACATTAGAATTTCAGTGTTTAAATCAGCTGTTGTGTTGTGTAAAGAAAAATCAATTATTGCGCTACATCACTCCCACCTCTACAAACCTTATGCTTACCTTAATGCAAGATCAGCTCAAACACACATTTGTGAACTAGCAAATCAACTGTCTACAACCTATATCTGCTATTCATTACTGAGACCTGGTTCTCTCCTACTTTGCCAATACCTTTAAACATCTTGGTACACAAAGACTACTCCATTTTCTGCAAGAACAGAATCAATAACAAGCATTGGCAAAGCCAACAAGTCTCAACTATGCAAGAGCTATTAGCTTTGCTAATGTGTTTTAGCCATGTTGTACAACAGGATGGCTGCTGCTCAGGATGGCTAAAAGTTAGTGGCGTAGAGTGGAGTGGAGTGTCGCAGAGTGGAATGGCATAGAGTGGAGTGTTGTGGAGTGCCATGGAGTGGCGTAAAGAGTGTGGAGTGGCATAGAGTGTTGTGGTGTGGCACAGAGTGCAACAGGGTAGAATGGAGTAGTGTAGAGTAGATGGGAGTAGAGTGGAGTGGTGTAGTTTTGACTAGAGTAGAGTGGAGTGTCATGGAGTGGCGTAGAATGTTGTTGAGTGGCGTAGAATGTCATGGAGTGGCATAGAGTGTCTTGGTGTGAAGTCAAATGTCATGGTAGGAGTTGAGTGGAGTAGGGAAGAAGGGCGTAGAGGGGCAAACAGTATAGTAGAGTGTCATAGAATGGAGTGGCAGAAAGTGTTGTGGAGTGGCATAGAGTGTCGTAGAATAGAATGGAGTGGCATGGAGTGGCGTAGAGGGAGTTGCGTACAGTGGAGTAGAGTGTCATGGTGTAGAATGTATTAGATTGTTGCAGAGTGGAGTGGCATACAAGGGAGTAGAGTGTCATAGAATGGAGTGGCATAGAGTGTCATGCGGTGGCGTAGAGTGGCGTGGATTGGCGTGGAGGGAGTAGAGTGAAGTAGAGTGGAGTGGAGCAGAGTGGAGGGCATAGAGTGGAGGGTTTTAGTGTGGAGTATATTGTTGTACAATGGAGTGGACTAGATTGGAGTAGAGTGAAATACATTGTTGTAGAGTGGAGTAAAGTGTCACAGAGTGGAGTGGCATAAGTTGTTGCTGACTGGAGTGGCTTAGAGTGGAGTAGAGTATCGTAGAATGGAGTGCCATGGAGAGTCATGGAGTGGCATAGGGTGGAGTAGAGTAGAGTAGAGTAGAGTGGCGTAGAGTAGAGTGGCGTAGAGTAGAGTGGCATAGAGTAGAGTGACGTAGAGTGGAGTGGGTGGCGTAGAGTGGAGTGGAGTGGCGTAGAGTGGAGTGGAGTGGAGTGTCATGGAGTGTCATAGAACGGAGTGGAGTAGAGTGGAGTGTCATGGAGAGAGTGGAGTGGAGTAGAGTGGAAGGGCATAGAGTAGAGAGGCATAGAGTGAAGTAGAGTGGAGTAGAGTGTTGTATAGTGGAGTGACATAGAGGGTCATGGAATGGAGTGGCGTAGAGGGGAGCAGAGTGTCGAAGAGTAGAGTGGAGTGGCATAGAGTGTTGTGGAGGGTGTAGAGTGCCGTAGAGTGGAGGGGCATAGAGTGGAGGGGCGTAGAGTGGAGTAGAATGCCATGGAGTGGCATAGAGTGTTGTGCCATTGAGTGGAGTAGAGTGTCGTAGAGTGGAGTGGATAGTCGGAGAGTAGCGTAAAGTGGCTTGGAGTGGTATAGAGGAAGTTGGTAGAGTGGAGCAGAGTGTTGTAGGGTGGTGTGGCGTAGAGGGGAGTAGCTTGTCGTAGAGTGGAGTGGCCTAGAGTGGAGTACAGTGTCATAGAGTGGAGTGTCATAGAGTGAAGTGTCATAGAGAAGAGTGCTGTAGAGTGGAGTGGCATACAGTGTCATAGAGTGGAGTGGAATAGAATGGCATAGAGTTGCGTCATGGAATAAAATGAAGTAGTGTGTCATAGAGTAGAGTGGAGTAAAGTAAAGTGGAGTGGAGTGGCATAGAGGGAGTGTTGGAGAGTGGCATAGAGTGGAGTAGAGTGTTGTAGAGTGGTGTGGCATTGAGTGGAGTACAGTGGAGTAGAATGGAGGGGCATTGAGTGTTGTAGAGTGACATAGGGTGAAGTTGCATAGAGTGAAGTGGCGTACAGTGAAGTGTTGTAGAGTGGGGTAAAGTGTAGTAGAGTGGAATGGCATAGAGCATGGTTCTCCAAGTCGGTCCTGGAGGGCCGGATCCATGCCAGATTTTTAGAATATCCACATTTAGTTATCTTAAAAATCATGCATGGATCCGGCCCTCCAGGACCAACTTTGGAGAACCCTGGAGAGTGAAGCGAAGTGTTGTAGAGTGGAGTAGAGTGTAGTAGAGTGGAGTAAAGTGTTGTAGAGTGGAGTGGCATAGAGAGGAATTGCATGAAGTGGATAGGTATAGGGTAGAGGGGCATGACCTAGAGTTGCATAGTGGAGTGGCGTAGAGAGGAGTGGCGCAGAGTGGAGTGGAATGTCATAAAGTGGCATATCTTAGAGTGTCTTCGAGTGGACGGACGTAGCGTGGAGGAGCTTAGAGTGGAGTGACATGTCATAGAGTAGAGTGGATAGGCATGTCATGGAGTGGAGTGGCGAGTCATAGAGTGGCATAGTGTGGAGTGGCATAGAGTTGAGTGGCATGACGTAGAGTGGAGTGTCGTAGTGTGGATTGGCATAGAATAGAGTGGTGTGTCATAGAGTGTTTAAGTTTAAGTTTATTATTTTTGCTTGATTAGTTAAAATCTTTGCAAATACATAACAAAAAGATTCCTCTTGTACACAAATAGAAACGATTAAAAGCAGTTAAAAAACACATAATGTAAAAAGGATCGTCATTTGCATATTCTTGTATTGTGGTGTTAACTATTTTAAAAACGATTCTCATAGACTCTTACGTCTCATAAAATACTAGCTAGCAGTGACGACCACAACTTTTCAGAACAAATGCTCAGCTTAACCAGGTCTATTGTCCAAGTTAATATTTAGGTAAGTAAAGTGCAAGTAGGACTAAAACAGAGTAGGCTCTTAAAAGTTTTTTAGCATGTTCCTGTTGGCGACAGAGTTTTAAGTTTCTTAGTTACCATCTCCAAAAATTTTGTTAGCCGACAGTTAAGCTGGACGTCAGTAGAATTGAAGCAAAGCTTCACTGCCTGCCTGCAGGTCCGGATGCTGTAATACCTAAAAAAGGGACGTAACAAGATACATCTTATGTCCTTTAAGTTAGAACAGTTGCAAATAACATGAGTAATATCTTCCTTTCCATTTCCGCATAGACGACAGGTCGGAATACCGCCATCCCTTTCCCATGGGGGAAGATGAGGTTTGATCGCAATAACCCCCATGCGCAACCTTAGAAAGTTTTCCTTCCTGCTTATCTTCATTCCGGCACTCAAGTAGGCTTGGGGTTTTGGCCCTACATAGTCACTGAGCACTATCCAGCCGTGTGCCTTTTTAGTGAGAATTGCTTTATGTTCTAAGACAGATAGCATAGATGTTGTTTTTCTTACTGCTTTTTTAAAGGAAAGATGATCAGTTGGTACCGCCCAGAGATCGGACAGGCCCAGTGTCTCAATTGAATCAAGCAGATAATCCCTGGCTGGGCATATTTCCTGATTTTGCAAGGCTTTCCAAAGATGGAAGTTTAACGACCCTGCCACAGCACTTCGGATTTTGTGCCAACTTTTAACGTAGGAGCTCCTTCTTTCCACCGTTTGTCTTTGGATCCCAAATTCTAACCGGATTTGAGCCAGGGAGACATATTTTGGGAGATGGAAAATTGCTCTGTAAGAGTTGGCTATTATAACGTCTAAGGCTGCTGCATCTTTACCTTTTAGAGCCTCACTCCCATATGTCAATGTAGGCAGCAGTTTGGCCCTCAGGACCTGTAAAAAGGACCAAGCGTAAGGTCAGGAAGACGCCTCTTCAATGACTTCAATGATAGGTATGTCATGGTCCCCTTTCTTCGCATGGACTCTAGATGACGTTTAAATGAGCTTGTGTGATCCATTAATATTCCCAAGTATTTATAGCTTTGTACTTGTTCCAAACGTTGGCCATCAAGGAACCAGCTATTGATCTTCTTTTTGTGGTAGTTGACTGCCATAATTTTGGACTTCTTAAAATTTATTTTGAGTGAATTTTGGTTCGAGAAGCTGCATGTTGTGTTTAATAGATGCTGAAGACCAATTGGTATCCGACTAATTAAAACCAGATCATCGGCATATAGCAGGTTTGACATTAGCTTGTTCCCCAGGTTAGGAGCATGGGATACACAGCTGTCCAGCTCCCCAGGCAGATCGGCCAAAAAGAGATTAAAAAGGAACGGGGCAAGGACACACCCCTGCTTGAGACCTTTCGAGGTCATAATTCGTTTTGAGATGTGTGCCCCTGCACCTAGTTTGACCCTGATCCATATGTCTGTATGCAACTGTTTTAGCCGATCCAAAAGTGTGGTTGGTATGCCCCATTTTTCCAGTTTTCCCCAAAGGTTGGACCTATCGACATGGTCGAAGGCAGCTGTGTAGTCAATAAAACACAGGAAGAGAGGTGTTTTTGATACTTTGGCTGCATCCATTAGTAACGTGAGAGCCAATATGTTGGTTGTAGTTCCTTGGCCACTACAAAACCCAGTCTGATTAATGGGAATAATAGAATTATCTGAAGCCCAAGATGTTAACTCGTCCAAGAGTGTTCCAGCGTAGTATTTGGCATCGACGTCGAGGAGGGCGATCAGTCGATAATTGTTTGGGTAATTCCTTTTGCCTTGTTTAAAGATTGGGCTAATAATAGATCCTTTCCAAGAGTCTGGAATGATGACTCCGGTGTTTAAGCCCTTGAAGACTGATAGTAGAGCCTTGCTCCAAAAGCCGGCGTCGTGTTTGTATAATATCGGGGGGATCCCGTTAGGGCCGGGTGCTCCCATATCTCTACTCTTGATTATTAGACCTTTTATCTGTTTTTCAGTGGGAGCATATCCTTCCTCTTCAGTGTAGTCTAAGAAGTTTAATTCGCCAGCCAACAGAGTCCCTTGTTGCTTAAAGATGTTAATGCTGCTGACCAGATGAGCTTTGGGTATGCAATTTGGTGTTGTTTTTCCCTTAATAGGGGATTTGATTTTAGGTGCCGCAATGCCCGAGCCCTTGTTGAAATCCCCTTCCATGTTGTTAAAGTGGGTGGAGAGGTACTCAACCCAGACCGCCTCTGTTATATTGGAATTGATTCCTGGGTGGGCCGGACGATCTAACTTATGGATTCTTTGCCAAAACTTAGCGCTGTTCTGTTGCTTGGCATCATGCAGTAGTTTAACCCACGTTTCGTCATTCTTTTGCCTTATTTTACGCCACTACCTCCTTCTCAATAGTGCCTTCATTTGTCGAAGAGTCAACTGCAACTCCAAGTTCCCTGGTGTTTTTCGCAGTTGTCGAAGGGTTTGATTTATGATCCGTTTGAGGCTCTTAGTTTCCGGACTGGAGTTCACTTTTATTGATATGTCTTCAGATTTTCTTGATATTGACCCAGTCCTCATTGCAGAGTTACCACTAAATGTCTTAATAAAGTTTTCCCAGGCTGTTACAATTGTGGAGCCAGTTTCTTTTTCTTTCTCGAATATAATCTTGGCAGAGGCTGATAGAGCTTCAATATTGTTGACATTGCACCTTAGGCGCTTTAGATTGGAAACTTCTTCGCTTTCAGTCGGGTTCCAAGTATCTAAAATAACAACTGGCCTCGCATTCAGCAATACTTCCTGTGGAAGGTGATCGCTCTGGACATTGTCACCTATTTTAAAGGTTGCTATTTTATCGAACATGGCTAGTGTTACAAACGTGTAGTCTAAGTGGGAGGATGTTTTTGAGGAATGAAAAGTGGCAGCTGGTGGGTTGTCCTCCAAGAAACGGCCATTCAGTGCTCTTAAATTTAAATGTTCTAGTTCTTGTAGCAAATATTTGGCCCATCTTGAAGGTTTGCCAATATTTGCTTTGCTCTGATTTGGTATCCCCCAGAGCGATGTAAGTTCCTGCACTGGGCCGTCGTCTTGGCTTGACCCAAGAAGGTGTAGATTGAAGTCACCAGCAACAATTACGTGATCGATGTCTTGCTCATCCATAATCCGTTTTATTTCGTTTGACAACTCCTTTACGGCTTTTTGTTTTCGGTTAGGGTGTACGTAGATGTTAATTATTATAACTTCTTGTGTCGTGTTGTTAAATTTAAGCTTTGTCTGTATTGCATGGACTGCATTGGGTAGTGACATTTTTACCTCTATGGGCTTTATTGAGCCCATTGTGATTATTGAAGCCAACATCATTAGTCCCCCTGAGCGGCGACCAAAGTTGGAAACCTTTGTTGCCGGAACGAAATAAGAGGAGTATCCTTGAAGTTCCTTGGCGTTATCTTCCCAGGTTTCCTGGAGAAGTATTAGATCGAATGTTTTCAGGTAGTTAACTACTTCATGATCAACCAGTTTGGCTGCCAGGCCGTTAATATTCCAGATGCAAAGCTTAATTTGACCTCGCGCGGATGGTGCTATCAGTGGAGTGTCACACTCTTGTCAGTTTGAATGGTCTGTTAATATTGTGCGAGATATTTGCGGCCGAGCTTCAGGTCCCGGTTTCGAATTTGGAATTAATTGCCCTACGCTTCTACCTGAGTTGGAATCCTCTGTAGAAGCAGTAAGTTCCCCAGGGGTTCTACTTCTTGCCCCTCTTAGGACTGAGGTGGTAATTTTGTCTGGAACGGTGAGTCGGGTTTTTAGAAATGGTGTTGGATAAGGAGATTTCAATTCAACTCCCATTTTTATACCCCAATGTTTGAGCGTGCTTTCCTCTTCCTTGATTTTATTCGTAATTTCACTTGTGCTCCATCGTGTCCTCGTCACCTCTGGGCCCAAGCAGTTATTATTTGGAAGGAATTCTATAGAAAGCAGGTCCGTTGAGCTTATATTTCCAAGGCTCGGGATGGAATTTAAGAGTCGTAGAACATTCCCTCTATTTAATATATCATCTCTTCCTCGCGATTCATATTCAGGAATGAGAATAATGCTAACCACTTCTTCAATAGTGGTTTCCTTAAATCGGTAAGTAGGGATTCCATCCTGTAGGCAGGGCCTTATTTGCAAAGGGTTGTTTGGTTCTTCTCCTTGATTTACAGATTTGCGAGAGCTCGACGGGAGGGTAGTTGAAGGCTTAATTTTATTAAATGGGCGGCCTTGATTTACAATGCCCCCCGTCAGTAATTTTTGTTGATCCTCTCTTATTAATGAGTGAACTTCGTTGGGTGGTGCGCCCTGTGATTGAGCTTCCTTGTTATATTTTAAAATTGCTGGATTTAATGCTATTGATGTTGATGTTATGTTATGTTATGTTATAACAACTTTTATAGCGCGCTAATACCCATAGGTGTCTAGGCGCTTAAGGACCGCATACTGTAAGGGAAATTAGTTTTTGAAAAGCCATGTTTTAAGATTCTTCCTGAACTCAATCAAAGAAGATATCTTCCTAAGAGCGAGCGGAAGGGAGTTCCATAGCCTAATAGCACTATGTCTGAAACTCCTCCCCCCCCAGTTCATCGTCCTGACTCTGGAGGTGAGCATCAGGAAAGCATTAGCCGATCGTAATTGTCTGCTGGGGGAGTACCAACTAAAGGCATGCCATAGAAATCGTGGACCTACTCTATAAAGTGCCTTGTGTACTATACAAAGTGCCTTGAATTTCACGCGCTGGGCAACTGGCAGCCAATGCAACTCCTGTATCCCGGCCCTAATTGACTGATGCTTAGGGACATCTAGCACCAGTCTGGCAGCAGCATTCTGTGCCGCTTGTAATCTTCTAAGTTGATTGGACTGTAAATTTATATATAAGGCATTACAGTAATCCAACTTAGATAAGACCAAGGAAGTTAAAACAGTTTTTCTAGTGTTTATCGGAATGAAAGGAAGAATCTTGCGCACGGTTCTAATGGTGAAGAAGGCAGAAGATACCACCTTAGAAACCTGCGATTTAAAATTCAACTTCTCATCTATTATGACCCCCAGGATTTTAGCTTTCACTACTGGTGTTGGAAGGTGGCCCAGTGTGCTTGGCCACCAAGTTGGTGACCAAAGGGGAGCAAGGTTTCCAAAAAGCACCACCTCGGTTTTGCTCAAATTAAGCTTCAGACAGTGCCTGCTCATCCACATGCTCAGGGAGACCATGCAATCATGTAGTTTGTTAGAAAAATCAACATCCTTGTCTATGGTTGAAATAACCAATTGGGTGTCATCAGCATACAAGGTCGGAATTAGATCAAAACTTCTGATCAAAGGTGCTAATTCGGACACATATATGTTAAAGAGTGTGGGGCTCAAGGAAGAGCCCTGTGGCACCCCACAAGGCAAAATAAAAGGCGTAGATTTAAAATCGCCCAATTGCACTGTCTGCATTCTATCTGCTAAAAAGGATGTTAAAAGCAGCAGGGCCTTTCCTCCTAGACCAATAGTTTTCAGCCGTTCTACAGTAGGTTGTGGTCCACAGTATCAAATGCCGCGGACAGGTCAAGGAGGATCAGAGCTGCTGATCCGCCGCCATCTAGTGCGGTACGAATTTCATCCGTGGTCTTGATTAAAGCTGTCTCGGTGCTGTGGCAAGATCGAAAACCAAATTGGCTGTGGTCTAAGACGTTGTTATCTAGAATAAATGTGGAAAGTTCCATATTAACAATTTTCTCAATTATTTTTGCAGGCAACGGAAGTCTAGCGATCGGTCTATAATTGGCCGGGTCCGTTACATCCAGATTGGGCTTTTTTAGTAATGGTAATATACAGGCCTGTTTCCACAATGTTGGGAAGGTTCCTTGTGAGAGCATTTGATTAAAAATGCAAGATAAATGGGGACTGATAATATGACTAATATTATGCAGTATCCTCGGAGGGCAAGGATCATCCGGAGAGCCAGATTTAGTCTTTATGAGAAGAGTGGCAATCTGCTCTGGAGAGGTAGAGGTAAAATTTAAAAAAGGCTTTGTGGCCTTAACTTCCTGATCTATGCCAGCATTATGAGGAATATGTGAGGCAAATTGATCATAGATTTGATCGACCTTTGCTTTAAACGCCTGGGCCAATGTATTGCAGAAATCTTGAGTGTAATTCACCGTAGCTTCCTTTTTCGCAGTCGTCAAATTATTTATGACTGTAAAAAGTTCTTTGCTTGAGTTGCCCGCCATCTCTATTTTCAGCGTAAAATATTGGCTCTTCTCAGTAATTATTTTTTCCTTATAGTCTGCTAGCATAAGCTTATATTGTGCTTTTTCAGCTACATCATAGTTTTTCCGCCATGTTCTCTCTTGCCTCCTACAGGCTTGTTTGTCTAGTCTTAGGGCTTCAGAGAACCATGGAGCAGATGGAGTTTTTCTATTTCTAATTACCTCAGTCACAGGGGCTAATTTAGCAAAATTAGAATCTAGCCAGAAAGTATAACTTCTAGCTGATCCCTCTGCATCCAACTCTGAGACCGCAATGCTTTGTAAAAGCTGGGTTTCTAATACACCTGAGTCAATATTGTGCCAGGCTCTCCTAGCGAGTTTAATGCTAGTCGTATTAGTAGTTATGGAGCCAGGCAGGTCCCAATGAAATAAGACAGCGTGGTGATCGGACCACGTAAGGGGGAGAATAGATGTAATAGATAGGGCTGCATTATTTGTAAACACACCACACATTACAGTAAGCATTATGTAAGTTAGACACTTGGTGGAACCTTGCATTGTCAGAACAATTACCATAAAACAACACCTACAATGCATCACGACCAGTTATGTCATTCTTCCAGGAGTGTTCATGTGTCAGAGCACATCGTTCATGGAGTAGATGCATGGCCTGTTGTGCTCTGTAAATAGAAATGGAGCGGATCCCTTATATCCTTGGAGCTTGTCACCAATGATATTTTTTGTTACGTAACGGTCCACCCATTCACAGCAGCATGCCATTTCTCTGAGCCATTTTCTGTTGTTGGTGATCTCATCTGCATCCAGAGCATCACCATCGTTTGCTTAGCCAGGAATAACGTCATGGACGTCAGGCCGCTAATTGATGAAGGAAATTGTGATGTGTCAACCAGCAGTGCCACCTGTGGGCCACGGGCATCTCCCCTTCCTCAGCTAGTTTGTCAAATATTTGTTGCCAAGCGCCAGTACCTTAGGACACTGACATAACATGTGTAAGAAATTCGTGCTACTTGATCTTTGGGATTAAACACAGCTGTTCCTGCCCCCATATCTGTTAAGTTAGCGACTGTCAGAGTTGGCTGAACAGTATCCGGGGGAGTTGTATTGGGAGGTTACTAAATAGGTATAGAATCTTTGACAGCACTACCATCTTTATTGGGGTATCTGCCCCATTATAGAGAGTGGCATGGGGATCCAGCGGTCAACACCGGGTTGTCAATTGCTCCATTTCTGTGCTCAATTTGGGCCTGACTAATTCATCAGCATCGCGGGTGACCCATACACCCAGATATTTAACACCACCAGGGCTCCATCGCAGTGTATAGCCCATGGCCCGGGTGGAATTGAAGTCTGTAAAGGGGAAAACCTCAGACTTTATTGAGTTGATGCACAACCCCTAGTGGCCCCCAAATCGTACTACCTCCTGCACAATGGCAGATAAATTGTCCTCTGGCCATAGGATATAAAGAATCAGAACGTCAGCATATAACGAGATCACCAGGGAGCTATTCAGAGTCGTAGCCCACAATGAGAACACAGGTCTCGAATAAAGCATGCTAGTGGTTCAACAGCAAATGCAAAGATTAGTGGGGATAGAGGACAACCTTGCTGGGTATCCGAGTATGTTTTATTGATCCTGGCCATTGGAGTGGTTTATAACAAATCATTGAGCATATGAAAATAGCTGCCAATGCCGAAGCGTCGAAGAACCTCCCTCGTAAACGGCCACCCCAATGCATCTAGCCCTTTTTCAGCATCCAGAAGGACTGCCAACGACGATAAATGTGGGTCGACCCTGTGGAGGAGGGCCATCAACGTTCTCAGATTAAAGGCTTTAGATTGTTGGGATTTAAACCCTGCCTCTTCTGGCAGGTCCAAAAATCACATAAGGGGTTGGAGGCGCTGTGCCAGTAATTTTGCAAGGACTTTATTATCAGTATTGAATAGAGACAATGGCCTGTAGGTTGCCCTTATCTATGGCTGCAGTATACATCTCCAATAATCAGGACGCCAGCAAGTCTATGTACTCTTTGTAAAACTCTACCGGAAACCCATCACTCCCTGGGGCCTTACCACTGACTGGGGTCATTATTGCCTTTTTAATCTCTTCTGTCGTCAGTGGGGAGTTAAGAAGCTCCATATGTTTGCTTGTTATTGCTAGTGGGAAAGTGGATGAATGCAAGAATGAGTCAGTGGGTGAATGTTCTAACAGAATGAATAGTGTGAGGTTCTTTCACTGGGTGATTAAACAATTGGGGGTCACTAGGCAGCATCATTTTGTATATACTGCTTTTTGCCAATGATATCATAAAGTTTTGGTTACTAATGCACCCCAGTTGGATAACAAGTTTCCCCCTAACACACTTAACACACCATGGGTAGAGAAGACGAGCAGAGAATGCTTACTCAAGTATGACACATTCAACCAACACACAATAGACTCAAAGCATATTTTTTCTAATGTTTTTATTTTGTTTACAGTTTTTTAAGGCTAACATTACAACCTGAACTCTGTGGAGAGCATGTCAAATGATAATTCTAACATTCAAGATGTCACTTTCTTAATAAACAAAGAGGAATACAAGATGGGTAAGTGACATCCTGTTGAAATATAAATTAAATTAATGTTCAATCAGAGCTATTAGAAATGTAATAGATCTTTCCTTGGAGATTAGAATAGGATTAGAATATACAGCAATATAGGCATATAATGCATATACGATTAAGCAGAAAGCTGATATAAACTATTCAACATTGTGTCTTGTCCTGTGTGTTTGGTAAATAATTGTCAAAATTGCAGCAGTATTATAGATAATGGAGATACAGAGTAATACACAGAAAAGACAGCGAGGTAAAGGTCTAATTTAGGAAGGAGGGTAAACATGTAATGCATATTTAACAGAATAAATAGACTTTGAGGGAAGGAGCCGTAGGAGGAATCAAAGCGATGGTTTTGATGCAGGGTACGGTCGAGTTATCTTGCTACTCAGCCATGCACCAGAAACGGATATTGTTTAAATGTGTGCGTTGAACTGCAACGAATGTAGACAAATGCCGTTTTGGAATGAACAATTGTCTGTCGGCGCCGGAGCCAAGAGATGTGGCAAATGTTTAGAAAAGCAAGCACGAGGAGTGTTGAAAGGACCTTTGAATACCTATAATCTATGGACAGAGCACTGGGAGCGGTTTTAAAATGCACAATGAAATAGAGAGGTACTTGTACACTTATATTGGCTAAGGTCCGATGATGAATTGAATATTGACTATTTTTGTATTGTGCCTTTTTTTGTATTTTTGTTATTCATTTGGCCACGATTGCATGTTTTTATAGCCTATTTAGAACTATGCACTGTATATGGACTGTATGGTCTTAATACACGTATTCATAAACCTGAAATTGGCAGGTTGGAGATGGAAAGATGTGAAAGGTATTTTGGTCTCTTCCATGGATTGCTTTCCAGACCAGGCACATAATTCTGTATTGTGGCTAGTGATTCATGGCCTGCCAAGACAGTCAAGCCCTATAGGCGGATACAATGTCAGTCTTCAGTTCATAAATGATTCTGAGGCTATGTTGTGAGTTGATTATAGTTTCTAGATAGATTTTCTGGTTTACTAGATTTTTAGCTTAAATATGCTGCTAAAGAATTTTGCAATCTGTACTTCAGTACTGTGTGTATCAATAATTTACATACACAACAAAAGTTAGCATGGGGCAGATTTTTGACAGGTCATAAGGCAGAATTTAGTGGATTTTACAGTAGTTTGGGTAAAATGATAACTGACAGGTGAAAAGAACACGCAGATTTCGGGTTTCTCCCAACAAAACTGGCAGCTGAGGAAGCTTGGGGACCGAAACGCATAGAGTAGGAGGATAGATATCATGTCTGGTTGTCCTCGATAGACTCTTCAGGCTTGCCCTGTGGTTTGTTGTATTACTTCTGTTTCTTTGACATGGTAATTTAATGGCTATATACTTATTGTCTTCTTGTAACGTTTGGGTGAACTCCTCAGAGCAGCCTGAAGGCCGCTGCGGCTCATCTGACACCAGGAAAGCACTGGAGGCCTGTTGTGAGTCAGATCCCAAGCCTATGCTGTAGCTGCAGGGCACCATCTGAGAAATCCCCCCAAGCATCTCTGATCCCCGCAGGTGAGACCCTTTATCTGCTGGGTTTTGTTTGCGTCTTGGCCTACACCACTGGGATGGAACACAAGTGTGAGATGCCTGAAAAGCAAGCTGTCTCACATTCAAAAATCTCTTCTCCAATGACCACCCGCTCCCTTACAGCTTGGCTGCTACCTGCTCTCTAGCTCATCGACTCCTTATCCTGCAATCTGAGCCTGTGCTCCTCCAGGCTCACTCTAAGGGCCAGTACGTATACCTGCACAGATGAGCCATCACCATCTGAAAACCGAGTTCTCTAATGCTGACCCTCGTGGCCAATATAGTTGCTTCACTTCAATCAAATAACAAACAAGCTACCTTCTATAAAGCACTATTTCAAAGTACTACAATCAAATATTATATCCCTAGAGTACTGATTATTAAAATCTATACAGACAGTACACAAATACATCAGTAAAGCGATGTCGCATTACTGGAATCAAGATATATGTTGCAAGAGGAATAGTTAATATATTTTACAACAAAGATACTGAGATGTATTATTGAAGCAGTATCTCAGTCTCTTGCACAGGATATGAGGGCAAAGAACCTCAATAATCTATGAGTAAATTCTACCACCATTCCAACTTACTCTCTAATATTACATGATGTACATCTCCGAGACTGCTCTCTCGACTCTTCAGTATACTTCCAGGTGCTGCTCACCCAGTGGAAACCAGAACAAGGAGTTCCCGATTCAAATTAAAGTCACCAACCAAAACAACAAATTGCTCCTGATCCAGCGGAAGCTCATTTTCTATTTCAACCGCTTCACTGGGCCCACATACAATTTTTGAAACATTTCTCTAAGCTCAGATTCTATATTGTACCCACTGAGGCATTGGTCCTCAGATGGACCTATCTCCATCGTAGTGAGGAATGAGAAATCGGGACATCCCAAACTGTCGGCTACTCAATGAGGACCAATTAATTAGTAACCAGCTCACAAGTTAGTGCTGAGGTACAAATACGCTAATCTCAGAACTATACTGTAGACATAGAGTATTGCAATGGGAAGTCTGAACCTAAAAAATAAATTTAGTCTGGCCAATATTATACAGACCATGAGTTCTGCAGTCACAACACAGAATAAAAGCTGTACAACTTGGTGTTGTGAAAATAATCTATGACTTTCTCTGTCACGCATTAAGAATCAATATCTAATAAGCACAGTTTTAACGAAATAACATTAAGACACAAAAACAGACTCAAGCAATATTACATAATTTGGTGATTGTATTAAAGATCCAAAATCAATACATATAAGCAACATTTTAATTAGCTCAGTTAAGAATCTTACAGCATGTAGTATAAAACCGCACATTTAGTCAAGGTATTCTATTCATAAAGAGAATGGTTAATCCTTGCAGATTTCCACTAGCTCAAATGTAAGAGTGCAAGAGCCAACCCCTCCTTTAGGGAGTACATTTATATGCTAGAAATGATGCAGCCGTGACATCAGTAGTCTTTTTACAATGGTCTGATCATCATGTGATCATCCTTCCATTCGTCAGGTACAATTTTGATACTCCAGCATTCTTTCCCATGCTGGTCATTAGAAACGACTGTCCATTCCGTCCTCATAAGTTGGTTGACAAAGAGCTATATACTTTGTTGCTCTTCATGAGTACAGTCCCAAAGTTCAGTTCTCAACAATTCACTCCACAATGAACACTAGAATAACGTTCTATTCATAAAAGAATTGTTACATAAACAGAACAGATAAAGCAACATTTGAGGAAACATAGCAAAAGTCCATTTGTGCCAAACTATGAAATAATGCAGCCTTTGAGAAAAACAATTCAATTGCAATTAGAGTTAGTATTTTTTATTTAGTAAATCAAACTCATAATTAAATTCAAACACAATGAAATAAATCAAGCATTTCATATAAAGAAATAATGGTAATGCTGTCAATAGTTATTGCATAGAAATGATTAAACCTAAATATGGCCTACTTGTACAATTTTCAAAGTACATACATGTATATTATTCTTAAAAATAATTTTACTAAAATCGTTATGATATTTTCATGATCCTAATAATGTTAAGTATTAATATTGAAAATATAATTTATGTAACTTATTTCATATTCATTTTGCACCACTTTCTTCTTCATGATGCATCACAATGAAAGCATTAGAAATGCTAAGTCTCATCATTACTTTTCATAACTGTTTTGTTATTACTCTTGATTTATAAGCATGTTAATCTTATTGCATTTACATTCTTCTATTTCTCCTAAACCAAGCACGCTTTTATGGTGCTGGTACTTTTCTCAGTTTCATTGTAGTTTCTGCCAACGTGTGTAACATGCACATTAGAATTTCAGTGTTTAAATCAGCTGTTGTGTTGTGTAAAGAAAAATCAATTATTGCGCTACATCACTCCCACCTCTACAAACCTTATGCTTACCTTAATGCAAGATCAGCTCAAACACACATTTGTGAACTAGCAAATCAACTGTCTACAACCTATATCTGCTATTCATTACTGAGACCTGGTTCTCTCCTACTTTGCCAATACCTTTAAACATCTTGGTACACAAAGACTACTCCATTTTCTGCAAGAACAGAATCAATAACAAGCATTGGCAAAGCCAACAAGTCTCAACTATGCAAGAGCTATTAGCTTTGCTAATGTGTTTTAGCCATGTTGTACAACAGGATGGCTGCTGCTCAGGATGGCTAAAAGTTAGTGGCGTAGAGTGGAGTGGAGTGTCGCAGAGTGGAATGGCATAGAGTGGAGTGTTGTGGAGTGCCATGGAGTGGCGTAAAGAGTGTGGAGTGGCATAGAGTGTTGTGGTGTGGCACAGAGTGCAACAGGGTAGAATGGAGTAGTGTAGAGTAGATGGGAGTAGAGTGGAGTGGTGTAGTTTTGACTAGAGTAGAGTGGAGTGTCATGGAGTGGCGTAGAATGTTGTTGAGTGGCGTAGAATGTCATGGAGTGGCATAGAGTGTCTTGGTGTGAAGTCAAATGTCATGGTAGGAGTTGAGTGGAGTAGGGAAGAAGGGCGTAGAGGGGCAAACAGTATAGTAGAGTGTCATAGAATGGAGTGGCAGAAAGTGTTGTGGAGTGGCATAGAGTGTCGTAGAATAGAATGGAGTGGCATGGAGTGGCGTAGAGGGAGTTGCGTACAGTGGAGTAGAGTGTCATGGTGTAGAATGTATTAGATTGTTGCAGAGTGGAGTGGCATACAAGGGAGTAGAGTGTCATAGAATGGAGTGGCATAGAGTGTCATGCGGTGGCGTAGAGTGGCGTGGATTGGCGTGGAGGGAGTAGAGTAAAGTAGAGTGGAGTGGAGCAGAGTGGAGGGCATAGAGTGGAGGGTTTTAGTGTGGAGTATATTGTTGTACAATGGAGTGGACTAGATTGGAGTAGAGTGAAATACATTGTTGTAGAGTGGAGTAAAGTGTCACAGAGTGGAGTGGCATAAGTTGTTGCTGACTGGAGTGGCTTAGAGTGGAGTAGAGTATCGTAGAATGGAGTGCCATGGAGAGTCATGGAGTGGCATAGGGTGGAGTAGAGTAGAGTAGAGTGGCGTAGAGTAGAGTGGCATAGAGTAGAGTGACGTAGAGTGGAGTGGAGTGGCGTAGAGTGGAGTGGAGTGGCGTAGAGTGGAGTGTCATGGAGTGTCATAGAACGGAGTGGAGTAGAGTGGAGTGTCATGGAGAGAGTGGAGTGGAGTAGAGTGGAAGGGCATAGAGTAGAGAGGCATAGAGTGAAGTAGAGTGGAGTAGAGTGTTGTATAGTGGAGTGACATAGAGGGTCATGGAATGGAGTGGCGTAGAGGGGAGCAGAGTGTCGAAGAGTAGAGTGGAGTGGCATAGAGTGTTGTGGAGGGTGTAGAGTGCCGTAGAGTGGAGGGGCATAGAGTGGAGGGGCGTAGAGTGGAGTAGAATGCCATGGAGTGGCATAGAGTGTTGTGCCATTGAGTGGAGTAGAGTGTCGTAGAGTGGAGTGGAGTAGATTGGAGTGGATAGTCGGAGAGTAGCGTAAAGTGGCTTGGAGTGGTATAGAGGAAGTTGGTAGAGTGGAGCAGAGTGTTGTAGGGTGGTGTGGCGTAGAGGGGAGTAGCTTGTCGTAGAGTGGAGTGGCCTAGAGTGGAGTACAGTGTCATAGAGTGGAGTGTCATAGAGTGAAGTGTCATAGAGAAGAGTGCTGTAGAGTGGAGTGGCATACAGTGTCATAGAGTGGAGTGGAATAGAATGGCATAGAGTTGCGTCATGGAGTAAAATGAAATAGTGTGTCATAGAGTAGAGTGGAGTAAAGTAAAGTGGAGTGGAGTGGCATAGAGGGAGTGTTGGAGAGTGGCATAGAGTGGAGTAGAGTGTTGTAGAGTGGTGTGGCATTGAGTGGAGTACAGTGGAGTAGAATGGAGGGGCATTGAGTGTTGTAGAGTGTTGTAGAGTGACATAGGGTGAAGTTGCATAGAGTGAAGTGGCGTACAGTGAAGTGTTGTAGAGTGGGGTAAAGTGTAGTAGAGTGGAATGGCATAGAGCATGGTTCTCCAAAGTCGGTCCTGGAGGGCCGGATCCATGCCAGATTTTTAGAATATCCACATTTAGTTATCTTAAAAATCATGCATGGATCCGGCCCTCCAGGACCAACTTTGGAGAACCCTGGAGAGTGAAGCGAAGTGTTGTAGAGTGGAGTAGAGTGTAGTAGAGTGGAGTAAAGTGTTGTAGAGTGGAGTGGCATAGAGAGGAATTGCATGAAGTGGATAGGTATAGGGTAGAGGGGCATGACCTAGAGTTGCATAGTGGAGTGGCGTAGAGAGGAGTGGCGCAGAGTGGAGTGGAATGTCATAAAGTAGCATATCTTAGAGTGTCTTCGAGTGGACGGACGTAGCGTGGAGGAGCTTAGAGTGGAGTGACATGTCATAGAGTAGAGTGGATAGGCATGTCATGGAGTGGAGTGGCGAGTCATAGAGTGGCATAGTGTGGAGTGGCATAGAGTTGAGTGGCATGACGTAGAGTGGAGTGTCGTAGTGTGGATTGGCATAGAATAGAGTGGTGTGTCATAGAGTGTTTAAGTTTAAGTTTATTATTTTTGCTTGATTAGTTAAAATCTTTGCAAATACATAACAAAAAGATTCCTCTTGTACACAAATAGAAACGATTAAAAGCAGTTAAAAAACACATAATGTAAAAAGGATCGTCATTTGCATATTCTTGTATTGTGGTGTTAACTATTTTAAAAACGATTCTCATAGACTCTTACGTCTCATAAAATACTAGCTAGCAGTGATGACCACAACTTTTCAGAACAAATGCTCAGCTTAACCAGGTCTATTGTCCAAGTTAATATTTAGGTAAGTAAAGTGCAAGTAGGACTAAAACAGAGTAGGCTCTTAAAAGTTTTTTAGCATGTTCCTGTTGGCGACAGAGTTTTAAGTTTCTTAGTTACCATCTCCAAAAATTTTGTTAGCCGACAGTTAAGCTGGACGTCAGTAGAATTGAAGCAAAGCTTCACTGCCTGCCTGCAGGTCCGGATGCCGTAATACCTAAAAAGGGACGTAACAAGATACATCTTATGTCCTTTAAGTTAGAACAGTTGCAAATAACATGAGTAATATCTTCCTTTCCATTTCCGCATAGACGACAGGTCGGAATACCGCCATTCCTTTCCCATGGGGGAAGATGAGGTTTGATCGCAATAACCCCCATGCGCAACCTTAGAAAGTTTTCCTTCCTGCTTATCTTCATTCCGGCACTCAAGTAGGCTTGGGGTTTTGGCCCTACATAGTCACTGAGCACTATCCAGCCGTGTGCCTTTTTAGTGAGAATTGCTTTATGTTCTAAGACAGATAGCATAGATGTTGTTTTTCTTACTGCTTTTTTAAAGGAAAGATGATCAGTTGGTACCGCCCAGAGATCGGACAGGCCCAGTGTCTCAATTGAATCAAGCAGATAATCCCTGGCTGGGCATATTTCCTGATTTTGCAAGGCTTTCCAAAGATGGAAGTTTAACGACCCTGCCACAGCACTTCGGATTTTGTGCCAACTTTTAACGTAGGAGCTCCTTCTTTCCACCGTTTGTCTTTGGATCCCAAATTCTAACCGGATTTGAGCCAGGGAGACATATTTTGGGAGATGGAAAATTGCTCTGTAAGAGTTGGCTATTATAACGTCTAAGGCTGCTGCATCTTTACCTTTTAGAGCCTCACTCCCATATGTCAATGTAGGCAGCAGTTTGGCCCTCAGGACCTGTAAAAAAGGACCAAGCGTAAGGTCAGGAAGACGCCTCTTCAATGACTTCAATGATAGGTATGTCATGGTCCCCTTTCTTCGCATGGACTCTAGATGACGTTTAAATGAGCTTGTGTGATCCATTAATATTCCCAAGTATTTATAGCTTTGTACTTGTTCCAAACGTTGGCCATCAAGGAACCAGCTATTGATCTTCTTTTTGTGGTAGTTGACTGCCATAATTTTGGACTTCTTAAAATTTATTTTGAGTGAATTTCGGTTCGAGAACCTGCATGTTGTGTTTAATAGATGCTGAAGACCAATTGGTGTCCGACTAATTAAAACCAGATCATCGGCATATAGCAGGTTTGACATTAGCTTATTCCCCAGGTTAGGAGCATGGGTTACACAGCTGTCCAGCTCCCCAGGCAGATCGGCCAAAAAGAGATTAAAAAGGAACGGGGCAAGGACACACCCCTGCTTGAGACCTTTCGAGGTCATAATTCGTTTTGAGATGTGTGCCCCTGCACCTAGTTTGACCCTGATCCATATGTCTGTATGCAACTGTTTTAGCCGATCCAAAAGTGTGGTTGGTATGCCCCATTTTTCCAGTTTTCCCCAAAGTTTGGACCTATCGACATGGTCGAAGGCAGCTGTGTAGTCAATAAAACACAGGAAGAGAGGTGTTTTTGATACTTTGGCTGCATCCATTAGTAACGTGAGAGCCAATATGTTGGTTGTAGTTCCTTGGCCACTACAAAACCCAGTCTGATTAATGGGAATAATAGAATTATCTAAAGCCCAAGATGTTAACTCGTCCAAGAGTGTTCCAGCGTAGTATTTGGCATCGACGTCGAGGAGGGCGATCAGTCGATAATTGTTTGGGTCATTCCTTTTGCCTTGTTTAAAGATTGGGCTAATAATAGATCCTTTCCAAGAGTCTGGAATGATGACTCCGGTGTTTAAGCCCTTGAAGACTGATAGTAGAGCCTTGCTCCAAAAGCCGGCGTCGTGTTTGTATAATATCGGGGGGATCCCGTTAGGGCCGGGTGCTCCCATATCTCTACTCTTGATTATTAGACCTTTTATCTGTTTTTCAGTGGGAGCAAATCCTTCCTCTTCAGTGTAGTCTAAGAAGTTTAATTCGCCAGCCAACAGAGTCCCTTGTTGCTTAAAGATGTTAATGCTGCTGACCAGATGAGCTTTGGGTATGCAATTTGGTGTTGTTTTTCCCTTAATAGGGGATTTGATTTTAGGTGCCGCAATGCCCGAGCCCTTGTTGAAATCCCCTTCCATGTTGTTAAAGTGGGTGGAGAGGTACTCAACCCAGACCGCCTCTGTTATATTGGAATTGATTCCTGGGTGGGCCGGACGATCTAACTTATGGATTCTTTGCCAAAACTTAGCGCTGTTCTGTTGCTTGGCATCATGCAGTAGTTTAACCCACGTTTCGTCATTCTTTTGCCTTATTTTACGCCACTACCTCCTTCTCAATAGTGCCTTCATTTGTCGAAGAGTCAACTGCAACTCCAAGTTCCCTGGTGTTTTTCGCAGTTGTCGAAGGGTTTGATTTATGATCCGTTTGAGGCTCTTAGTTTCCGGACTGGAGTTCACTTTTATTGATATGTCTTCAGATTTTCTTGATATTGACCCAGTCCTCATTGCAGAGTTACCACTAAATGTCTTAATAAAGTTTTCCCAGGCTGTTACAATTGTGGAGCCAGTTTCTTTTCTTTCTCGAATATAATCTTGGCAGAGGCTGATAGAGCTTCAATATTGTTGACATTGCACCTTAGGCGCTTTAGATTGGAAACTTCTTCGCTTTCAGTCGGGTTCCAAGTATCTAAAATAACAACTGGCCTCGCATTCAGCAATACTTCCTGTGGAAGGTGATCGCTCTGGACATTGTCACCTATTTTAAACGTTGCTATTTTATCGAACATGGCTAGTGTTACAAACGTGTAGTCTAAGTGGGAGGATGTTTTTGAGGAATGAAAAGTGGCAGCTGGTGGGTTGTCCTCCAAGAAACGGCCATTCAGTGCTCTTAAATTTAAATGTTCTAGTTCTTGTAGCAAATATTTGGCCCATCTTGAAGGTTTGCCAATATTTGCTTGGCTCTGATTTGGTATCCCCCAGAGCGATGTAAGTTCCTGCACTGGGCCGTCGTCTTGGCTTGACCCAAGAAGGTGTAGATTGAAGTCACCAGCAACAATTACGTGATCGATGTCTTGCTCATCCATAATCCGTTTTATTTCGTTTGACAACTCCTTTACGGCTTTTTGTTTTCGGTTAGGGTGTACGTAGATGTTAATTATTATAACTTCTTGTGTCGTGTTGTTAAATTTAAGCTTTGTCTGTATTGCATGGACTGCATTGGGTAGTGACATTTTTACCTCTATGGGCTTTATTGAGCCCATTGTGATTATTGAAGCCAACATCATTAGTCCCCCTGAGCGGCGACCAAAGTTGGAAACCTTTGTTGCCGGAACGAAATAGGAGGAGTATCCTTGAAGTTCCTTGGCGTTATCTTCCCAGGTTTCCTGGAGAAGTATTAGATCGAATGTTTTCAGGTAGTTAACTACTTCATGATCAACCAGTTTGGCTGCCAGGCCGTTAATATTCCAGATGCAAAGCTTAATTTGACCTCGCGCGGATGGTGCTGTCAGTGGAGTGTCACACTCTTGTCAGTTTGAACGGTCTGTTAATATTGTGCGAGATATTTGCGGCCGAGCTTCAGGTCCCGGTTTCGAATTTGGAATTAATTGCCCTACCCTTCTACCTGAGTTGGAATCCTCTGTAGAAGCAGTAAGTTCCCCAGGGGTTCTACTTCTTGCCCCTCTTAGGACTGAGGTGGTAATTTTGTCTGGAACGGTGAGTCGGGTTTTTAGAAATGGTGTTGGATAAGGAGATTTCAATTCAACTCCCATTTTTATACCCCAATGTTTGAGCGTGCTTTCCTCTTCCTTGATTTTATTCGTAATTTCACTTGTGCTCCATCGTGTCCTCGTCACCTCTGGGCCCAAGCAGTTATTATTTGGAAGGAATTCTATAGAAAGCAGGTCCGTTGAGCTTATATTTCCAAGGCTCTGGATGGAATTTAAGAGTCGTAGAACATTCCCTCTATTTAATATATCATCTCTTCCTCGCGATTCATATTCAGGAATGAGAATAATGCTAACCACTTCTTCAATAGTGGTTTCCTTAAATCGGTAAGTAGGGATTCCATCCTGTAGGCAGGGCCTTATTTGCAAAGGGTTGTTTGGTTCTTCTCCTTGATTTACAGATTTGCGAGAGCTCGACGGGAGGGTAGTTGAAGGCTTAATTTTATTAAATGGGCGGCCTTGATTTACAATGCCCCCCGTCAGTAATTTTTGTTGATCTTCTCTTATTAATGAGTGAACTTCGTTGGGTGGTGCGCCCTGTGATTGAGCTTCCTTGTTATATTTTAAAATTGCTGGATTTAATGCTATTGATGTTGATGTTATGTTATGTTATGTTATAACAACTTTTATAGCGCGCTAATACCCATAGGTGTCTAGGCGCTTAAGGACCGCATACTGTAAGGGAAATTAGTTTTTGAAAAGCCATGTTTTAAGATTCTTCCTGAACTCAATCAAAGAAGATATCTTCCTAAGAGCGAGCGGAAGGGAGTTCCATAGCCTAATAGCACTATGTCTGAAACTCCTCCCCCCCCCCAGTTCATCGTCCTGACTCTGGAGGTGAGCATCAGGAAAGCATTAGCCGATCGTAATTGTCTGCTGGGGGAGTACCAACTAAAGACATGCCATAGAAATCGTGGACCTACTCTATAAAGTGCCTTGTGTACTATACAAAGTGCCTTGAATTTCACGCGCTGGGCAACTGGCAGCCAATGCAACTCCTATATCCCGGCACTAATTGACTGATGCTTAGGGACATCTAGCGCCAGTCTGGCAGCAGCATTCTGTGCCGCTTGTAATCTTCTAAGTTGATTGGACTGTAAATTTATATATAAGGCATTACAGTAATCCAACTTAGATAAGACCAAGGAAGTTAAAACAGTTTTTCTAGTGTTTATCGGAATGAAAGGAAGAATCTTGCGCACGGTTCTAATGGTGAAGAAGGCAGAAGATACCACCTTAGAAACCTGCGATTTAAAATTCAACTTCTCATCTATTATGACCCCCAGGTTTTTAGCTTTCACTACTGGTGTTGGAAGGGGGCCCAGTGTGCTTGGCCACCAAGTTGGTGACCAAAGGGGAGCAAGGTTTCCAAAAAGCACCACCTCGGTTTTGCTCGAATTAAGCTTCAGACAGTGCCTGCTCATCCACATGCTCAGGGAGACCATGCAATCATGTAGTTTGTTAGAAAAATCAACATCCTTGTCTATGGTTGAAATAACCAATTGGGTGTCATCAGCATACGAGGTCGGAATTAGATCAAAACTTCTGATCAAAGGTGCTAATTCGGACACATATATGTTAAAGAGTGTGGGGCTCAAGGAAGAGCCCTGTGGCACCCCACAAGGCAAAATAAAAGGCGTAGATTTAAAATCGCCCAATTTCACTGTCTGCATTCTATCTGCTAAAAAGGATGTTAAAAGCAGCAGGGCCTTTCCTCCTAGACCAATAGTTTTCAGCCGTTCTACAGTAGGTTGTGGTCCACAGTATCAAATGCCGCGGACAGGTCAAGGAGGATCAGAGCTGCTGATCCGCCGCCATCTAGTGCGGTACGAATTTCATCCGTGGTCTTGATTAAAGCTGTCTCGGTGCTGTGGCAAGATCGAAAACCAAATTGGCTGTGGTCTAAGACGTTGTTATCTAGAATAAATGTGGAAAGTTCCATATTAACAATTTTCTCAATTATTTTTGCAGGCAACGGAAGTCTAGCGATCGGTCTATAATTGGCCGGGTCCGTTACATCCAGATTGGGCTTTTTTAGTAATGGTAATATACAGGCCTGTTTCCACAATGTTGGGAAGGTTCCTTGTGAGAGCATTTGATTAAAAATGCAAGATAACTGGGGACTGATAATATGACTAATATTATGCAGTATCCTCGGAGGGCAAGGATCATCCGGAGAGCCAGATTTAGTCTTTATGAGAAGAGTGGCAATCTGCTCTGGAGAGGTAGAGGTAAAATTTAAAAAAGGCTTTGTGGCCTTAACTTCCTGATCTATGCCAGCATTATGAGGAATATGTGAGGCAAATTGATCATAGATTTGATCGACCTTTGCTTTAAACGCCTGGGCCAATGTATTGCAGAAATCTTGAGTGTAATTCACCGTAGCTTCCTTTTTCGCAGTCGTCAAATTATTTATGACTGTAAAAAGTTCTTTGCTTGAGTTGCCCGCCATCTCTATTTTCAGCGTAAAATATTGGCTCTTCTCAATAATTATTTTTTCTTTATAGTCTGCTAGCATAAGCTTATATTGTGCTTTTTCAGCTACATCATAGTTTTTCCGCCATGTTCTCTCTTGCCTCCTACAGGCTTGTTTGTCTAGTCTTAGGGCTTCAGAGAACCATGGAGCAGATGGAGTTTTTCTATTTCTAATTACCTCAGTCACAGGGGCTAATTTAGCAAAATTAGAATCTAGCCAGAAAGTATAACTTCTAGCTGATCCCTCTGCATCCAACTCTGAGACCGGAATGCTTTGTAAAAGCTGGGTTTCTAATACACCTGAGTCAATATTGTGCCAGGCTCTCCTAGCGAGTTTAATGCTAGTCGTATTAGTAGTTATGGAGCCAGGCAGGTCCCAATGAAATAAGACAGCGTGGTGATCGGACCACGTAAGGGGGAGAATAGATGTAATAGATAGGGCTGCATTATTTGTAAACACACCATCCAAGGTATGACCTGCTTGGTGTGTAGAGCCTTCAACTAACTGTTGTAGACCTACATCCGATGTAATATCTAAAAGTTCCTGTGTTTCCTTATCGGTTAGAGTTTCCAAATGAAAATTCAAAACACCCAGCATGGTGAAGCATCTGGATTGAATACCCAGTTCTAGCAAAGAAGATAAGTTTGTTAAAAAATTAGTTTTAGAGCCAGGTGGGCGGTAAATTAATAATCCTTTAAAGGTTTCCTGTTCAGAGACACTCATTTTAAACAAAAGGGCCTCACAGTCTGGAGAGGGAAGTGTTGAGCAATGTGCTATGAATTCACTTTTGTGAATTATTGCAAGTCCACCACCTTTTTTTAAGGGTCTATCGTGCCTAAAGACTTTATACCCAGACGGCACCGCAATGTTAAAATCTGGGTCGGATGTTTCCCCACCCCAAGTTTCTGTAACATACAAAATATCCAACTTGTTGTCTATAATGAAATCCGAGATCTCGTATTTATGCTTAATCAAAGACCTGGCGTTGATAAGCGCTACATTAAGTACTGTTTTAGTTTTATTCGCCTTAGTTGGACTTCTAGCGGATTTTTGTTCCTCCACGCCATACTTATAAAATCTCTTGGAACACTCTAAGCAGTAAGGGTTATCTGTTCTAAGTAACTCGTCACACGTAAATTGATGACAGTTCTTACCCCTTGGCTGACCAAGCGAGAGAAGGCTCTCCCTTGAATAAGCTATTCTAGGCTTCAAATTATATTTTGGGCCAGGGTTCCTAGCCCTAGGCCCGGTCCCGGCGCAGACGGGCGCAGACGGGCTTGCCTTAGGCGCGCCCGCTGCGCGCGTCCGCTGCGCGTGCGCTCCAGCTCGCCCCTAAATAGGCGCTGCTGGAGCCTAGAGCGCTGACCGGGCGGAAGTGGTGTCCCGGAAGTGTGTCAAAAGACCGTGGCCCTCCCTCCGCAACAAACGGCAGATGCCGCGGCGGACCGGGGAGGACCAGAATGTAGTGCAAAATAGGCAGATAAAGTGCAATGTCACAAAAGGGTAATGTGCAAGGTCACAAATTAGTTAATCATTTTAAAACATTTAAAACCAGCAAATACAGAGTAAAAGAGGTCATCCAATAAAAATTAAAAAATGAGCTGTTTAAAATAAGGGAATAGGCAGACTAACACTATAGCAGCGAGAAATAGCAGTTCTAAACACTAGCGTCCCAGCAGAGTGCATCCACTGCACGAGCGCTCCAGCTCGCCCCTAAATAGGCGCTGCTGGAGCCTAGAGCGCTGACCGGGCGGAAGTGGTGTCCCGGAAGTGTGTCAAAAGACCGTGGCCCTCCCTCCGCAACAAACGGCAGACGCCGCGGCGGACCGGGGAGGACCAGAATGTAGTGCAAAATAGGCAGATAAAGTGCAATGTCACAAAAGGGTAATGTGCAAGGTCACAAATTAGTTAATCATTTTAAAACATTTAAAACCAGCAAATACAGAGTAAAAGAGGTCATCCAATAAAAATTAAAAAATGAGCTGTTTAAAATAAGGGAATAGGCAGACTAACACTATAGCAGCGAGAAATAGCAGTTCTAAACACTAGCGTCCCAGCAGAGTGCATCCACCTGCCTCTCATTTGTTATTGGGATGTTCCTTCTTACTGGATCTTTTGCTCTTAATGTTAGCTCCTGCCTCACATTCTCTGTTGGAGTGGTCCTTCTAACTGGCCTCGGTGATGACCCCAAAGTGGCGGCCATATTTGAAGAGGGCTCTGTGAGTGAGTTGTCCGGTCTGCCAGGCAAGGCAGGGCATAAGCTAGTCCTGGTTTCATCAAAGTCGGGGTCTGGTTCAACTACACTGACAGATGATTTGCTTAGTGTGTTCAAAGCAAGAGATAGTTGCTTCTTATTACGACCCTTCCTTTTTTGTTTGTTGCGAACTTTCCGGGGTGTAGGATTTTTGTTTAAAGGACCCGTTTTTATTAGGGCCGTGGTTGGCATTGCATCATTAGCTACAACAATATTAGAAAAGCTAGTTCCTGTAAGTTCGATTTTTCGAAGTTCAGGCGAAGCTGTCCCTTCCTTGTACTAACCATCTGTGAATGTAAGGGACGATGTAACACTGCCTTTTATCTCTGACAGAATATCCCCTAACATAGTCGGTAATGTTGTGAGCTTGTCAATTATTGGGGCACAGGTGCATTCAAAACGGATGGTTTGGCTTCCGTGCAGCGCTTCTTGTCCCCGCCTAATTAGGTTATTGAGCTCTGAAAGTTTTTTGTCGATCCCAGACGTAAAATCAGCCAATGTCTGAAGAACCGTAATCTGTAAGTCCATTTTATGCGATTGATATTGTAAGGCTGTAGTTGAGTATTGCATTGAGTTTAAAGTTGCCCCCCAAATTGATTCAGTAGGTGTTATAGAACTGCGGTTACTTCTTTCCTGCAATGGTGTATTAATCGGGTCATGTAATGTGTTATTTTGAACAGGTTTTAAATTATATGAGGCGGCACGCTCCTCCCATTCCTGAGAAGCCAGGAAAGACAAGTCTGGGCTTTGTTATATGAGAATCTGCATAAGGAGACATTGTGTGACGAGCTGCTGGTTTGCTGGCCAAGGGGCTGTTGGGGCCCACCGGGTGTTCAGATACACTTGGTGCCCCTGATTTTGATTTATGATGTTGGAATGGAGAACTATTTTTTGGGGACAGCGGGAGAGCCATTCCCAATTGATCTATAAGCTGGTTCTGGGGCATGCCCCCTAGTGTGTCAATTCCAACTGTAGCCCCTGAAACCTCTTCAAAGACATTTTCAGCTGCCCTAATGCCAACAGTACTTTTTGGAGAATTCTGGCCGTCTGTTGTAGTTGTAGGTGAATTCCTTTGGTCGGTTTTAGCTTGATTTTCAACTTGATTAGTAGGTTCGTGAAATAAGGATTGAGGTTCAAGTAACTTGGTGGGTGAAACAACAGAAGCTTGGTCAACTGGTTGATTGGTTGACTGATTAGTTGACTGATGAGTTGAACCGAACTTCTCTGGCAGCAAAGGCGATTGCAACCCTTTTACATTCTCGCTTTTTGAATAAATTGCTGTACCCGGATCTTTCAGAAACATGAACTTTGTGTAAATTTTGGGTTGGATAGTGCAGGGGATTTTCCTTTGAGGGGCCCCGTCAGGGCTTATTAGAACACAGACCCCTTGTCCCCCTTGTGTTCCTTGTGTTCCTTGTGAATGCGTCAAATTAGCTGGTTGGTCAAGAGTTAATTCTCCCGTTTGTGACTTTACGTTGGTGTCGTTGCTTTTAATGGGTGAGTTAATGGGTGAGTTTATGCCGGAACGGGTCCTGGTAATCCCCATGACTGGGGTGCTTTCTGTGCTTTCTGTGCTTGTTTTGCGTTTTTTGATAGATACTGACCCCAGTCGTGGGCCACTTGGCTCATCTGTGCTCACTTTCGCATTACCTTGTTTTTGTTTGGACTTTGCCTTTGATTTTGATTTTAAAGGTGACCTCCTTACTCGGCCCGATCTCATGACCCTGTAATCCGTGTTTGGGTTAACACTCAGTGTAAGATGAATTCAAATGTACTGTACAGATAGAGTGGATTAATGTGTTGTAGAGTTTCATAGAGTGGAGTCTTGTAGAGTGAAGTCATGTAAAGTTGAGTGGCGTAGTGTGGGGTATTCATGGTATGGTAGTGCACTGCCATTACAGGCGACACATTTTCAATTGAATTGACCATGACTTTTGCAGAGACATTTTGTTTTACTGATAGAAGTACACAGCATACAAATGATAATGTGTGGAAATGTTACCACCTAGTTTATTGATTTGTTTTGATTGTATCAAATTATTTGTTTTGTCCACACTTCAGAATTACAAAACAATGTGCTTCATTTGTGCATTTCAAATTCTGAGATATTCTGAAATATCTGCACCATTCATTTACAGACATTTACATTTTGTTGTGTGCTAGAAAAAAAAGCTTTCCATTCACAGCAAGATTGTCACATAAATCCTTTCACTTTGAAGTCAGAGAAAAACACACCACACTCCCTCGGAAGACAGAGCCTGACATTTGACCTCTGTCTTTGAATGCACGGCATATGTCACAAGAGAACAACAAGATTTAAAGGCCTGTTTACAGAAAGAGCGATACCAAAGGGAGATGATGGACGGAGCGTTAGAGCAAATCAAACACTCACTCCAGTCAACTGATCTGGTTTAATCCATCATCATTCTTAACTCACTCCACCACCCAGTTCAGACCATATGCAAATCAGTCTGACTGGCTCATGAACAGTCCAGCCTGAACTGCCAAGCCATGTCTTCTGACCGGAAACAAGCATCCTGGGACCGGCTTCGGTTCAAAACCCTCATCAGCCAGGCTATCTTGAATCCAGTGGCAAAGTGAGCAGGGACCCACGCCTGGGCATGCCTCCCACTTAGGGCGAACAATGCGATACCAAAGGGAGATGATGGACGGAGCGTTAGAGCAAATCAAACACTCACCCTCAGTCAACTGATCTGGTTTAATCCATCATCATTCTTTAGCTCACTCCACCACCTCAGTTCAGACATGGCCATATGCAAATCAGTCTGACTCTGTGCCTCATGGGAACAGTCCAGCTCGACTGCCAAGCCATGTCTTCCTGGACCGGAAACAAGCATCCTGGGACCGGCTTCGGGTTCAAACCCTCATCAGCCAGGCTATCTTGAATCCAGTGGCAAAGTGAGCAAGGGACCCACGCCTGGGCATACCCTGCCAACTTAGGGCGAACAAAGCGATACCAAAGGGAGATGATGGACGGAGCGTTAGAGCAAATCAAACACTCACCCCCAGTTTGTATTGCTTTGTTCGCCCTAAGTTGGCGGGGGTATGCCCAGACGTGGGTCCCTTGCTCACTTTGCCACTGGATTCAAGCAAGCCTGGCTGATGACGGCTGGAATGCCAGAAACCGGTCCTAGGATGCTTGTTTCCGGTCCAGGGAAGACATGGCTTGGCAGTTCGAGCTGGACTGTTCCCATGAGGCACAGGGTCAGACTGATTTGCATATGGCCATGTCTGAACTGGGGTGGTGGAGTGAGCTAAAGAATGATGATGGATTAAACCCAGATCAGTTGACTGGGGGTGAGTGTTTGATTGGCTCAAACGTCCCGTCCATCATCCCCTTTGTATCGCTTTGTTCGCCCTAAGTTGGCGGGGGTATGCCCAGACGTGGGTCCCTTGCTCACTTTGCCACTGGATTCAAGCAAGCCTGGCTGATGACGGCTGGAATGCCAGAAACCGGTCCTAGGATGCTTGTTTCCGGTCCAGGGAAGACATGGCTTGGCAGTTCGAGCTGGACTGTTCCCATGAGGCACAGGGTCAGACTGATTTGCATATGGCCATGTCTGAACTGGGGTGGTGGAGTGAGCTAAAGAATGATGATGGATTAAACCCAGATCAGTTGACTGGGGGTGAGTGTTTGATTGGCTCAAACGTTCCGGTCCATCATCCCCTTTTGTATCGCTTTGTTCGCCTCTAAGTTGGCGGGGGTATGCCCAAACGTGGTTCCCTTGCTCACTTTGCCACTGGATTCAAGCAAGCCTGGCTGATGACGGCTGGAATGCCAGAAACCGGTCCTAGGATGCTTGTTTCCGGTCCAGGGAAGAAATGGCTTGGCAGTTCGAGCTGGACTGTTCCCATGAGGCACAGGGTCAGACTGATTTGCATATGGCCATGTCTGAACTGGGGTGGTGGAGTGAGCTAAAGAATGATGATGGATTAAACCCAGATCAGTTGACTGGGGGTGAGTGTTTGATTGGCTCAAACGCTCCGTCCATCATCCCCTTTTGTATCGCTTTGTTCACCCTAAGTTGGCGGGGGTATGCCCAGACGTGGGTCCCTTGCTCACTTTGCCACTGGATTCAAGCAAGCCTGGCTGATGTCGGCTGGAATGCCAGAAACCGGTCCTAGGATGCTTGTTTCCGGTCCAGGGAAGACATGGCTTGGCAGTTCGAGCTGGACTGTTCCCATGAGGCACAGGGTCAGACTGATTTGCATATGGCCATGTCTGAACTGGGGTGGTGGAGTGAGCTAAAGAATGATGATGGATTAAACCCAGATCAGTTGACTGGGGGTGAGTGTTTGATTGGCTCAAACGCTCCGTCCATCATCCCCTTTTGTATCGCTTTGTTCGCCCTAAGTTGGCGGGGGTATGCCCAGACGTGGGTCCCTTGCTCACTTTGCCACTGGATTCAAGCAAGCCTGGCTGATGACGGCTGGAATGCCAGAAACCGGTCCTAGGATGCTTGTTTCCGGTCCAGGGAAGACATGGCTTGGCAGTTCGAGCTGGACTGTTCCCATGAGGCACAGGGTCAGACTGATTTGCATATGGCCATGTCTGAACTGGGGTGGTGGAGTGAGCTAAAGAATGATGATGGATTAAACCCAGATCAGTTGACTGGGGTGAGTGTTTGATTGGCTCAAACGCTCCGTCCATCATCCCCTTTTGTATCGCTTTGTTCGCCCTAAGTTGGCGGGGGTATGCCCAGACGTGGGTCCCTTGCTCACTTTGCCACTGGATTCAAGCAAGCCTGGCTGATGACGGCTGGAATGCCAGAAACCGGTCCTAGGATGCTTGTTTCCGGTCCAGGGAAGATATGGCTTGGCAGTTCGAGCTGGACTGTTCCCATGAGGCACAGGGTCAGACTGATTTGCATATGGCCATGTCTGAACTGGGGTGGTGGAGTGAGCTAAAGAATGATGATGGATTAAACCCATATCAGTTGACTGGGGGTGAGTGTTTGATTGGCTCAAACGCTCCGTCCATCATCCCCTTTTGTATCGCTTTGTTCGCCCTAAGTTGGCGGGGGTATGCCCAGACGTGGGTCCCTTGCTCACTTTGCCACTGGATTCAAGCAAGCCTGGCTGATGACGGCTGGAATGCCAGAAACCGGTCCTAGGATGCTTGTTTCCGGTCCAGGGAAGACATGGCTTGGCAGTTCGAGCTGGACTGTTCCCATGAGGCACAGGGTCAGACTGATTTGCATATGGCCATGTCTGAACTGGGGTGGTGGAGTGAGCTAAAGAATGATGATGGATTAAACCCAGATCAGTTGACTGGGGGTGAGTGTTTGATTGGCTCAAACGCTCCGGTCCATCATCCCCTTTGTATCGCTTTGTTCGCCCTAAGTTGGCGGGGTATGCCCAGACGTGGGTCCCTTGCTCACTTTGCCACTGGATTCAAGCAAGCCTGGCTGATGACGGCTGGAATGCCAGAAACCGGTCCTAGGATGCTTGTTTCCGGTCCAGGGAAGACATGGCTTGGCAGTTCGAGCTGGACTGTTCCCATGAGGCACAGGGTCAGACTGATTTGCATATGGCCATGTCTGAACTGGGGTGGTGGAGTGAGCTAAAGAATGATGATGGATTAAACCCAGATCAGTTGACTGGGGGTGAGTGTTTGATTGGCTCAAACGCTCCGTCCATCATCCCCTTTTGTATCGCTTTGTTCACCCTGAGTTGGCGGGGGTATGCCCAGACGTGGGTCCCTTGCTCACTTTGCCACTGGATTCAAGCAAGCCTGGCTGATGACGGCTGAAATGCCAGAAACCGGTCCTAGGATGCTTGTTTCCGGTCCAGGGAAGACATGGCTTGGCAGTTCGAGCTGGACTGTTCCCATGAGGCACAGGGTCAGACTGATTTGCATATGGCCATGTCTGAACTGGGGTGGTGGAGTGAGCTAAAGAATGATGATGGATTAAACCCAGATCAGTTGACTGGGGGTGAGTGTTTGATTGGCTCAAACGTTCCGTCCATCATCCCTTTTGTATCGCTTTGTTCGCCTCTAAGTTGGCGGGGGTATGCCCAAACGTGGTTCCCTTGCTCACTTTGCCACTGGATTCAAGCAAGCCTGGCTGATGACGGCTGGAATGCCAGAAACCGGTCCTAGGATGCTTGTTTCCGGTCCAGGGAAGAAATGGCTTGGCAGTTCGAGCTGGACTGTTCCCATGAGGCACAGGGTCAGACTGATTTGCATATGGCCATGTCTGAACTGGGGTGGTGGAGTGAGCTAAAGAATGATGATGGATTAAACCCAGATCAGTTGACTGGGGGTGAGTGTTTGATTGGCTCAAACGTTCCGTCCATCATCCCCTTTGTATCGCTTTGTTCACCCTAAGTTGGCGGGGGTATGCCCAGACGTGGGTCCCTTGCTCACTTTGCCACTGGATTCAAGCAAGCCTGGCTGATGTCGGCTGGAATGCCAGAAACCGGTCCTAGGATGCTTGTTTCCGGTCCAGGGAAGACATGGCTTGGCAGTTCGAGCTGGACTGTTCCCATGAGGCACAGGGTCAGACTGATTTGCATATGGCCATGTCTGAACTGGGGTGGTGGAGTGAGCTAAAGAATGATGATGGATTAAACCCAGATCAGTTGACTGGGGGTGAGTGTTTGATTGGCTCAAACGCTCCGTCCATCATCCCCTTTTGTATCGCTTTGTTCGCCCTAAGTTGGCGGGGGTATGCCCAGACGTGGGTCCCTTGCTCACTTTGCCACTGGATTCAAGCAAGCCTGGCTGATGACGGCTGGAATGCCAGAAACCGGTCCTAGGATGCTTGTTTCCGGTCCAGGGAAGACATGGCTTGGCAGTTCGAGCTGGACTGTTCCCATGAGGCACAGGGTCAGACTGATTTGCATATGGCCATGTCTGAACTGGGGTGGTGGAGTGAGCTAAAGAATGATGATGGATTAAACCCAGATCAGTTGACTGGGGGTGAGTGTTTGATTGGCTCAAACGTTCCGTCCATCATCCCCTTTTGTATCGCTTTGTTCGCCCTAAGTTGGCGGGGGTATGCCCAGACGTGGGTCCCTTGCTCACTTTGCCACTGGATTCAAGCAAGCCTGGCTGATGACGGCTGGAATGCCAGAAACCGGTCCTAGGATGCTTGTTTCCGGTCCAGGGAAGATATGGCTTGGCAGTTCGAGCTGGACTGTTCCCATGAGGCACAGGGTCAGACTGATTTGCATATGGCCATGTCTGAACTGGGGTGGTGGAGTGAGCTAAAGAATGATGATGGATTAAACCCATATCAGTTGACTGGGGGTGAGTGTTTGATTGGCTCAAACGCTCCGTCCATCATCCCCTTTTGTATCGCTTTGTTCGCCTCTAAGTTGGCGGGGGTATGCCCAGACGTGGGTCCCTTGCTCACTTTGCCACTGGATTCAAGCAAGCCTGGCTGATGACGGCTGGAATGCCAGAAACCGGTCCTAGGATGCTTGTTTCCGGTCCAGGGAAGACATGGCTTGGCAGTTCGAGCTGGACTGTTCCCATGAGGCACAGGGTCAGACTGATTTGCATATGGCCATGTCTGAACTGGGGTGGTGGAGTGAGCTAAAGAATGATGATGGATTAAACCCAGATCAGTTGACTGGGGGTGAGTGTTTGATTGGCTCAAACGTTCCGTCCATCATCCCCTTTTGTATCGCTTTGTTCGCCCTAAGTTGGCGGGGGTATGCCCAGACGTGGGTCCCTTGCTCACTTTGCCACTGGATTCAAGCAAGCCTGGCTGATGACGGCTGGAATGCCAGAAACCGGTCCTAGGATGCTTGTTTCCGGTCCAGGGAAGACATGGCTTGGCAGTTCGAGCTGGACTGTTCCCATGAGGCACAGGGTCAGACTGATTTGCATATGGCCATGTCTGAACTGGGGTGGTGGAGTGAGCTAAAGAATGATGATGGATTAAACCCAGATCAGTTGACTGGGGGTGAGTGTTTGATTGGCTCAAACGTTCCGTCCATCATCCCCTTTTGTATCGCTTTGTTCACCCTAAGTTGGCGGGGGTATGCCCAGACGTGGGTCCCTTGCTCACTTTGCCACTGGATTCAAGCAAGCCTGGCTGATGACGGCTGAAATGCCAGAAACCGGTCCTAGGATGCTTGTTTCCGGTCCAGGGAAGACATGGCTTGGCAGTTCGAGCTGGACTGTTCCCATGAGGCACAGGGTCAGACTGATTTGCATATGGCCATGTCTGAACTGGGGTGGTGGAGTGAGCTAAAGAATGATGATGGATTAAACCCAGATCAGTTGACTGGGGGTGAGTGTTTGATTGGCTCAAACGTTCCGTCCATCATCCCCTTTTGTATCGCTTTGTTTACAGAAAGAGAGCACTGGTGGAAGAATACAGAAAATAGGCCATGCTCCACGGGAGGGACAAACTCAAGCTAGACAGCATAAATATTTTTTAGCCCGCTAATAGAAAGTAAGCAAATGTGAGTTACAAAACACAAAGCCAATGGTAAGCAATGGGCGGAATGCATTCCCATGGAAGCATTCAGAATGTCACCTAGATGCCGTTAGCAAACCAGGCAGCTGTGCTGTCTGGTAGGCTTCGACCTTAAATAGTGAAGGGACTTCAGTCATTCACAAGTTCCTGAAATGCTCTTCACCCAACTATCCAACCTATGCTTCTTTTAGAATTAAATCATTTTATTGACGAATCGCTTAGTAAAGGCAATACACAGCAAGCCGCCTACAACCCTATCGGGCCATCCGCGATGATGGCACAGACAAGGTAGATGCAAGTAACAAATCAGTAAGGTTGTGAGAGTGACTACAGGTTACACAGCAAGCCGCCTACAACCCTTCTAGGGCCGGCCGCGTCTTCTAGAGATCATGGGAGGCAGACATATCACATAAGATTAATTTTATCGGACATCGCCTAAAGATTTACAGGACCACCTCCAATAAACCTCCTCATGGCAAAATGGCTGGTAGCCGTTGCTGAATATCGTTTCAGAACTTTAAACAACAAAGAAAAAGAACCCCCTCCCCAGAAAATAAAAAACACAAACCCACAAAACCTCCCACCCCACCCTAATCCCCCCTCAGCGAGCCAATTACCTAAGTTGCAGTGCACTCAGGAAAAGGACTGTATTGCAACACTAATCAGAATCCATTTAAAGATTCTTCCCCTTCCTGGTCGGACGGGATCAGCCTCAATATACGCAGATATTTAGGGCAGGTCAATTCCCTGAATTCCCATGAGAGAATAGAAGTGAAAGGAGCCCATACTCTAGTGTAGTCTGATTTGTCCCCTAAGGTTGCCATGGACAGACGCTCCATATCCAGCAAGCTCCACAGCTGATGAAGCTACTGTTGTATTCTGCTTTAGGTGTCCGTATATAGGTTTTCCCGAAACATGTCCTTATATAGGCACAATTCGCATTGCCCTTATATAGGCATAAAAACCCTGTCCTTATTTAGGCATGAGCCATGCACTCCAAATACAGGCATGGTCACCGACATCCGTCCACCCCAACGTCACAACGAGTTCTTAGAAACCAAACCCTGAGCCTAGCACAGGATTATTGATTTCTCCAAGAACTCATCTATTATGCATGAACCGCTATACCTTAAGGGTTCATTCCTGACGTCTTCCTCTGCCCGACTTCACGTCAATGCTAACATTCCAAGGCACCTTCCAGGTATAAATATACCTTCCCTTGCCCAAGCAAGTCAGGAGGAGACTTCGACTTTAGAGGAGCCCGTATCCCGGCCTGACGCACTGAGAAGAGACGCTGTCATCCCTGCTCGCAGAGAATCCAGCTTCCAGTGTTCTGACTCCCTTCGCGGGGTGTTAGAGTTCGAGTCCGGAAAGAGATTCCCACCTCTCTCATTCTCAAGGTATGGAGCTGACTAGAACCTAGAGGGACTCTTGGCATACTAGACTCTTAGCATATCAGACTCTTAGTATACCATACTATAGAATACTTCACCTACTTCTCACCTTGTCCTACACCTAGGTTAGGTTAGGTACACTGGGGTAGAACTAGCTTAGAGACGCATCGTATGAGTACTCGCATTCTTAGCTTATGTTATTTATGTATATGAATATATGTGTAATAGCTAAAAGATAATGCTAGCTCAGTATTATTTCTTTCTACTGCTTAATCTGTACATTATATATCTTGCATACTGTCTTGTGATCATAACCGCTCATATCTCTTACACGAGAAACAAGACTGTTCAATAAATCCCTTTTATTGAAACGCCCGTCTTTTCTTTCTGTGTAACTCTGGAGAAACTAAGCATGCACGATTAGCTGAGTGAAACTGTTATCTATTGTTTCCACGATTCTGAGAGTGTTCCGATTCTAAAGGGAAACAAAGTTGTCATGTTTATGCGGTTGCCAGAAACTACTCCCTTCTTGTTTTCAAGAAGTTTCTAGTGGCCTCTGAGCTAGCTGGCACAAAGTAATTAAGTTTAATATACTCGATAGGGACATACTGACCTCAGTCCTATGTCAAACCTATAGGGTATATTATTCCAATGCGCAGAGCCTATTAGGGAAATGGGAACTACACTACATGGCGCTCAACCGTTTGGTAAGGCAGTAATTTAATGCTAGATACTGAGTAACTCAGTCGTGCTTTTCTCAGAGACCCCTACTCACATACCCCATAAGACGTCTGGAGGGGGTAGGGCTAAATATCCGCCAAAGCTAAATAGGACTAAAAACCCTATATATTAGCTATTTGGTTTGTTCAACGTTGAAGGATACAGTGTTCCAAAATATTGGGCACCTTATCTTTTGTTTCCTTGAAACTTGTGCTACATTTTTCAAAAAACAAATGTCCATACACGGGGACAATGACACCGGGAACGGTGTAGCTGCGGCTCAACCAGTCGTAACAGCTTTTAACATTACAGGTTTAAATGAAACCGAGGAGGGTGTTATAGACATCCCTCCAAACTTAAGGAGAGCCATCACTCTAAAACGTATAAAACACGGCCTACCGCCAAGAGGAGGTAGAGCAGTTTTCGTGATAGAGGCACACGAATCCTTTCAGACAGAGGTATTCTATTCATGGATAGTATTCCCTGAATCAAATCCAGTAACAAGACTGTTTCACTTCTACAAAGAAGATGAACCACCAGAGGAATATATTCCTTTCGAGGATATTGAAATTCCACTAACATACCAGGAGCATCAGCTCTGGTTTAAAGGCGCCCTAAAACATCACAGAAACATTACCAGGCTCGGTCCACTAGGTAGACCAGGAGCAACATAGCCGATTCTAGCCGGCTACACTCCTCATTCTGACCTCGATATAATGTCAGACGAGGAATTACTTACTCAACTTACAGAGTTAATAAACATTTACAGACAATTGGTCCAATATGTCATGCAGACTTTCACAGTCCAACCACCATTGACCATTCCAAATCAAACCCCTCAACAGGGGACTACACTAAAAATTACTCCACAGACTTTACACGCAGTCATGGGTAAAATGCCCACAAAACGTGAGCAAATTCCATTCTGGATAGCTCAAAAAATTACTCAAATCGAAGCAGTATTTCCAAATACTAGCCCGTATGAGAAACACAGAATTCTAACAATCTGTTTACCAATGGAGATCACACCACAACTGGAAGACTGCACCACTTGGGGCTCAGTCTTTGCTGCCATCTATACTAAATTTCATGGTGTTCCGTCAATTGCAGTAATACCAGATGTCCTGAAACAAATTCAAAACGAATACGAGGCAGAGCCTGCTCTGAATTTAGGTATGAAATTACTGAAAAACTTCGACCAGGTCTCAACAATAATATTATCCAATATCAAAGGGGAGGCAGCATCAGTGGCGATCCGCCAACGCTTAAGGGAATTTGATGTAACAGAACATCAAAATGAACTACCCAGAATAATAGAACAATCTTATGCAGAATTAGGCAGAGATAGTTTGGGTGGAAAACCATTGAAGCCAAAACTCTCTGAAAGTCCTGAGAAGGACTCTATTAAACAAAGTCCTACATCTTCTAAAAAGAAGTGGGAAACTAATAAACAAAATTCCAGAGAGACACGTTCTCAATCCCGAGGTAGGTCTCCTCAAAAGGAGCCCTCTGAAAGGAGGTATAACCTCAGGAAAAGGGATAATTTAAGAAAACCTGACAGGTATCAAGATACTGATACACGTTCCTCTCGTACCTTTCAGATATCGTCACAGACATCAGAAAGAAGAGGACGGTCAGAACATAGAGAAGAACGCGTGAAATCCAAAGACGACAAACACGTTCAGAAAAATAAATCAAAACCTCAATTCTCAAAAAAGAAGGTAGCAGGTCTGAAGATCAGACATGCCGAGAATACTGAGAACACAACTCAAGAACGGAGAATGGGCTCAGACAATGCTGGACAGTGCAGCAAAACTAACAATAGCTCGCCAGAACCTGAAGGAACTTCTGGAGATAGTGGACTTGAATGAGTACATCACAGTAGAAACTGTAGACACCAGGGTTAGTACTCCACAAAAGTTATATGAAATAACACTCCGAATGGAGGGAGACATACCAAGACAAGTGAAAGCACTCTTTTGGGAAAAACTTTCAAGGGGTTATGATATACTTCTAGCAGAAAAAGACTGGCTACCAATTTTTGTCGGGGAGTGCCCACGTGGCGAGGACATTATTATGCAAGCCTTCTCCAACCATATTCCAATTCACCTAAAATATACTTATGCCAGGAAATGGGCAGTAGCCCAGGCCCCAGCATTATATAAAAATCATGTAGGATGGGATGAGGACTCACCTCACCATAAAATACAGTTAAAAAGTGAACCTACTGCACAAAGGCAGTACCCAATAAAGCAAGAAGCTAAAAACAGGTCAGGGAGATCTTAGATCAACTTGAATACCAAGGGGTGATTGAAACATGCACCTCCTCAATGAACAATCCTTTGTTTCCTGTATCCAAACCAGACAATGCATATCATCTAGTTTTGGATTACAGACACTTGAACACTTGTTCCAAAACATTTGCAGTGCAAAATGCACATAGTACAGCATTAATGAATAACATTGTGCGCAAAAAATATAAAACCACATTGGACATTTCAAATGGTTTCTTTTGCCAAAACATAGCACCTGAAAGCAGGTACTTAACAGCTTTCTCAATAATGGGGACCCAGCGTCAATTTTGTAGACTCCCACAAGGGTTCAAGAACAGCCCAGGGTTATTCTCAGCGAGGGTAACAGAGTTACTACAAATTTATGATAATGAGGCATTGTCATATGTCGATGACATCTATCTGACAGACGATGACCTAGATAGGCACTTGAACAGGGTGAGTACCATTATATTGGGCTTCGCCTCTGAGGGCTATAAATTCAACTTTAAAAAATCCAGAATTGCCCATCTCAATGTCCTTTTCCTAGGATATGAGCTTTCAAGTGAAGGCAAGAGCCTGGCAGCTAACGTTTTAGAAAAGTGTGCGCTGCTCCAACCTCCAAAAACGCTGAAAAATTTACAATCCATCCTGGGTTTCCTAAATTATGGAAGAACTTACATTCTAAATTACGCAGAAAGGGTTAAACCTCTCTACGACTTAATCAAACCTGATTTTTCAATCAAACATTGGACACAAGAACACACAGAAATCTTGCGTTCACTCCAAGCTAACATGTTAGCAACAAATCACTTACAAACACGCGTAAATCAACGCAATTTAGTGATCCGAATAATTTCGGGACAGTGCGGATTCACCTATTTAACATTTAATGAGGGTGAAAAAGTACCAATAGCATACAAATCACATTTGTATACACAAGCAGAAATGCGCTTCACTTCAAAAGAAAAAATACTGACAGCAGTTCAAACCGCTGTAGCAAAAGAAAGAGCTCTAGCTCAAGGAAAACGCATTATTGTCGTAACCCCAGTACCTGCCTTAGAGGCGGTCACAAAAGCGAGCATTCCAAATGCAAAAGCTTTACATCCTAGATGGATACAAAGGGTTAATTCTCTTGCTGCAACAGATGTTGAATATGTTTTTGATCCAGATTTAAAAACACAAGCGTTCCTGCAATATGAACATGAATGTCCTCTGCCCACTGAAATTTTGCCTCTCGATCAGTACGAATTCATAATTTACACTGACGGATCAGCACAACCCGCTACAGGGAGTAAGCAAGCTTACAGTGCAGCATGCGCAATCGTTAAAGGTCGCATGCAAGATGGTAACTTCAGACCAATGGTCACTAAAATTCAATCTCTAGGAGACTGTACAGCTCAGCGAGCTGAACTACAAGCATTCAAACTGGCACTTGAAAGTACAGATCGCGAATTCCCCACACTCATAGTGTGCGATTCTTTTTACTGTGTTCAGTCGTATAATGAATATATACAAAATTGGCTTGAAAATGGGTTCAAAGATGCAAAAGGTGGCACAATAAAGCATAAAACGCTTTGGGAACAAGTATTTCAGTTAAAAAACGAACTACCAAAAGCTCACGTGATACACACGCTGAGTCATCAACGTGATGGCGTTCACGTTGCAGGGAATTCATTGGCTGACGAAGCCGCAAAGGGGGCTGTTCAGACGGCTTCCGTAGCTGCGATCACTCGTTCAAAAACGAGAATAGACAGTGAGATATTGTTGGCTGTCAATGCTTCAAGCAAAGGCAGTGCTGCAGCGTTACGAAAGAAATTTCCACTCAAGTACTCTTATGTAATTGATGCGAACAACGTTCCTTTTGCTCGAATCCCTGGAGTGGGGGATAGGGTAATTCCAAACACGGAACGTAGAGCAGCTTTGATTTATGAAGCACATCTGGGGGAGGGTCTGTCACATCAAGGGATCTCTAAAACAATATTAACATTAAAAGAGATGTACTGGTGGCCTGGAATGAATACACAGATTCACATCTTCATCAACGACTGCATAGACTGTAAGATACAGCGTGATGCAGAACGCCATCACACACCAGAGTACGAAGTAGCCTGCCCAGTACAGACACCATTGACAGACAGCATTAGACTATCTATGCGCAGGCGTCCTTTTGGACAAATGCAATCCCACAAATACTAAGTCAAGGTTCCTATGGATGTGGCCTCAGCACTCGGCTGACGCTCGAACTGTTATAAAAGATTTGCGAGTCTTTATCAGCACATACGCAATTGGCACACTACATTCTGACCAGGGCCCTGCGTTTAGCTCTCGGGCTTACAAAGAAGCCATGGCCAGTTTGGGCGTAGCATTGCGGTACTCCTCTCCGTTTCATCCTGAGGAAAATTCTTTTGTGGAAAGGAAAAACCGGGACATAAAGCAGTCTATAACAGCTAGAGTATTAGGTTCAAGTGATGGGTGGGACAAACATCTTTATGGGGTCCAACGCTCATTAAATAATTTGCCAAGAAGTTCTCCAGGGGGGGTCACTCCATATGAGGTCCTATTTGGGACAAGAATGTGGGTTCCTGATCTCGAATGTAAAGGCACAGTGGTGGAAAATAAACCCTTTGATATCAAAGATCGTTTGGCTGTTTTACAGGATCTAAATGAACTAAGGTCGAAACAAAGCAACGTGTTCCTGAAGCCAACCACCACTGGGGAAACGCTAGCAGTCCCAGCAAGGCCTGTCTGGATCCCAAAAGTTGGGGATCTAGTCAGAGAAAAGATTGCGGACAAGAAGGAATTTGGACCTTCTTACAGACAACCAGTACCTGTCCTAGCCATCCACGGAACAAGAACAGTACTTCTGCCGCCCCTTGCTGGAAAAAAGGAGAAAAGATTTGTGTCAATCGACCTCATCAAACCACAGTATGTGGCTAATACTAAATAGTAGGCCTCGTGGACTCCGACCTAGTAGCAGACGCACTCCCCTCGCTACTATCCAAGAGGTTCAGACTGAAAGACTCATAACCATCGAGAATTCAGCAGTAACAGATGAAGGACTAAGCAACAATGCTATGGAACTCATCCCTGTTGAAACTCAAGTAACAGTTTGTCCAGACACACCTCTCTACACCAACGTAACAAGTGATCAACTGGTTCCAGCGATTTCTACAAATCCTGATGCAATTTCAACAATTGACCGAACTGCTTCTGGCTATTTCATTAACTTTGATACGTTTTCTGAGGATCCTAGTGAACCTGAAACGACGCCAGCATCAAAAACTTTCAAACAGCAAGTACAAGAACTTTTTCATTTCCTGAGAAAGACTTATCTGGTTTCACCATGGATTGAAATATGGATTATTTCTGGAATATTTTTCTTTCTGTTTTGGCTAGCTTTGGTTATGACTCTTAGCATGCTTATCAATGGCAGATACATTGTTTTGGACACTGAAAGTAAAAATGTGAACTTACTTTTAAAACCACACAAATCATCCCATCGTGAAACAAGAGACTTGTCAGCAGTGAACATCACAGCAGTTCCTATACAGGATGGTATAGTTTGGGACAAAACCGATTTCGATGTATTCGGCCCGATGGAACTTTTGAAGATTCCACATTATTTAAAATTTCATTAAGTGACTTTATCACTTCCAGTACCTATTCTGATGATTGGGACTTTGAGACTGTGAATGATATGATGTCTGATCTAGAAACGTCTGCTGCATTCTCTAACAATGAATACTTAAAGGGTTCATCAGACTATGAACAGCTATATTGTTACAACCACTATGGTCATCATTTCTTGCATAAATCTGCAACACCTAGAAATGTTTTTAAATTTAACCAATGGGAACATTGTCCTACACCTCCAAAGGGTAGTTCAAAAACGTTTACAAATAAGTTTCCATACTTTTCAGGGTACAATACATCTGATCCAGAAACATTTTACTATAAAAATGTAAACAAAACAGGTCAGAAAATCATGTTAACTAATACAAAACAGATTTATTCTGCAGCCTTTATTACCCAGTTGTCTAGACAGGGATTCAACCTTTGGAAAGACACAATTGACACAAAATCTGTCTGGGGTTCTAAAGATTGGCAAGTGCAGGGGATAGAAGCTTTGTTTAGAGCATGTATCATCCCACATCAAATAATGTTTTTGAATGACACTGTGCAACAAACGTCTTGCCTTGGTTTAGCCAAGATAAAAGACATGAACACACCTTCTGTACCAACACCTGCAAGTAATAACACTACACAGGGATCGGTCACAGTAGACACAATACTACAAAACAACAGAACAAATCCTGATTGGAAAAAATGGTTGATCTGACCCACAGACACAAACATCTGTCAAGAAAGATTCCTGAATAAAACACAGGGCTTTACTATCCTTAGGCCAGACCCACGATATGTTCAAAGACAACATCCGGGGGTAGTAACAACATACAGTGTAGGAAAATTGTGCCTTGACTGGTTACAAAAGTCTACACTTGAGGATGTGAAACAACACTTATCTTTACTTAAAGAAGACGCAGACCTTAGGGAATTCTTGCTAGGACCAAGAAAACCGCGTCAAAAACGTTTCATATATGCCGGCATCTATGCTGCTTATAATGAAGCATGGAAGGTTACACAGGCAGAGGCCGCAGAAAGAATACGTGAACTTGATCGTATTAACTTAGAGAAATCTCTAACTGTGGTCGACAATGGGTTAACAACTTTGTCATCCAGAATTTATTCATTGGACAACATTGTATCCTCTGCTATTGACATACTGGAACAAGATTTAGCCATGTTACAACAGGGCCAATCTCAGTTTCGTTCTATTATGTTATTAGGCTGGACGCTGCAATCTTTGCGTGCGGGCTATGTGCCTTGGCGTTTTATCAACACGTCTTCTCTGTTTTCAGAATACAATCTAACTGATAAACAGATCGAATTGGCACAAAGGGGAGCAAAGTATACAGTGCTGAGCATTGAAAAACTGGAAAAATTACCATTCACAGTGGCAGAAAAACCAGCTACAGAATGGCTTATTCATGGCAAAATTACTCTGCCTGTCTCGACTTTTCTTTTTCAGTGTTGCCTCAAACAGATGCAAGCAGGCAAATATGGAAGGTTGGGTAAAGAATACATTAAGACATCCTGGGATTTACCTTACGAATACAGATGTTGGAGTGGGGATCGTGAAGTGTTTCTAAGCGGTACAAACTGTGAAAAGGCATTAAGCGGTTCTCTCGTATGTCAGGACATTTCTTTACACGGGGCTTGTAATGGTTCTGTGGCAAATTTATCCTGTCACCTGCAAGGTACACCAGCTGCTGTGATTAATCCAACGTTTGGCCAACTTTCTAATGGGAATTACCTCATGTTGAATGATCAGAGTTGCTGTGGCATGTTGCCAGGAATCCAATATCTGGTAACGGTAGACTCCAGGGTTACTTGCTGTATGCAAGTATTGTTCCCCCAAACAGAGACAGTCAGGGAGTCGCCACTATGGCCTTCATTGAATGTTTCTTTTATACGATTTGATACTTTAAGCAGAATGAAAGCCATGCTTTTGCAACAGACAGTGCCTTTGACCTCGGCCAAAGAAACTTATGATCTTCAAATTGCAAGGACTTCGGCTGAGATACAGGCTTTAATTCGTACAAACTGCCCTATACATTTCGTAGAAATGATGGGACGTATCTTAAACATGTCTTATACCAGCGGGATTGTACATGTATTTAAGACCATCTGTTCGGGACTGTTAGCACCCTTCCAGGCAGTCCTCGGAATCATCCCAAACTTCGCACATTCGGTGTTTGGTGGTGTGCCATTAATTCTAGCACTTGTTGCACGAATCCTATTCCTATTCCTACTACTACGCTATGGCAAGCCTATTCACCGGCATCACTCCGAGCGATGTGGAGAAAGCTCTCCTAGAACGGAAGTGTCGTGAGCGTATAGTGCAACTTTTGGGCATGCCTCGTCTACGGGAAATTAATACAACATGGTTTCTGTCATTCAGACCAATCTGGCAAGATTGCATCTTACCTGTTCTACGCTGCCTGCTTTGCGGTGAAGAATGCGTGCTAGACACCTGTCTAACACTTCCATCAGTCATGCCAACGGATATCGATACTCTGCTGGACCCGATAACGGCCCATGCTCTGTGTTGTCCCCACAGGCTACCAATCCTGATGACGGCATTCATTGAGATCTCACAGATGCTTCCGGCTGCTGCTGAGGTACGAGATGGATCAACAGGCACACAGGTAACAACGGACGCGAACATTGCTGCAGCATCCTTGGCTGAAGGCGATGCTTCTCATCTCTGTGCAGTTAACCTTCTGAACGAGGTATTGCAAATGTCACCAACGTCTGTCTACAGAAATAGATGATTTCCTGTTTACACCAGACCCATACACTGACTTTGATTCGGCTCACAGTGTACCAGGGACGCAATGAATTTGGCCTCCATATTTTCAAAACTTGGAACTCTTCCTAAAATTGAACTTTTTTCTTTTTCTCTATTTTGAAAATACATGGTAAACTCAATCTGCTTACAGTAGAACTATTCATATAAAACGGACTTCCTTGAATACTTCCAGGGACACACTGTCACCTTATTTTACTGTAATTTCATTTAGTACCATATTATGAAATGGCTTTGATTTTTGAAAACTTGTCAACCGTTTCATATATTTCTGTTTATTCATTCATGTTGCATTTTTATTTATAATATATGCCTAGAATGAAAAAAAATGCTTTAAAATGTACAGTACCTATTGCATTACATGTTTTAGCAACAGTTTCTTTTAAAACTTCTTTTAATATGCTTTTAGAAAATGTTTTTAGCAACATGTGGTACTCAGTTTAATGTTTAGCATTTAATGTTTAGCATTTAGTATTATCGTTCATTCGAAAGTGGAGTGGGTGTTGTATTCCGCTTTAGGTGTCCGTATATAGGTTTTCCCGAAACATGTCCTTATATAGGCACAGTTCGCATTGCCCTTATATAGGCATAAAAACCCTGTCCTTATTTAGGCATGAGCCATGCACTCCAAATACAGGCATGGTCACCGACATCCGTCCACCCCAATGTCACAACGAGTTCTTAGAAACCAGACCCTTAAGCCTTGGAGTTCCTAGCACAGCATTATTGATTTCTCCAAGAACTCATCTATTATGCATGAACCGCTATACCTTAAGGGTTCATTCCTGACGTCTTCCTCTGCCCGACTTCACGTCAATGCTAACATTCCAAGGCACCTTCCAGGTATAGATATACCTTCCCTTGCCCAAGCAAGTCAGGAGGAGACCTCGACTTTAGAGGAGCCCATATCCCGGCCTGACGCACTGAGAAGAGACGCTGTCATCCCTGCTCGCAGAGAATCCAGCTTCCAGTGTTCTGACTCCCTTCGCGGGGTGTTAGAGTTCGAGTCCGGAAAGAGATTCCCACCTCTCTCATTCTCAAGGTATGGAGCTGACTAGAACCTAGAGGGACTCTTGGCATACTAGACTCTTAGCATATCAGACTCTTAGTATACCATACTATAGAATACTTCACCTACTTCTCACCTTGTCCTACACCTAGGTTAGGTTAGGTACACTGGGGTAGAACTAGCTTAGAGACGCATCGTATGAGTACTCGCATTCTTAGCTTATGTTATTTATGTATATGAATATATGTGTAATAGCTAAAAGATAATGCTAGCGCAGTATTATTTCTTTCTACTGCTTACGCTGTACATTATATATCTTGCATTCTTTCTTGTGATCATAACCGCTCATATCTCTTACACGAGAAACAAGACTGTTCAATAAATCCCTTTTATTGAAACGCCCGTCTTTTCTTTCTGTGTAACTCTGGAGAAACTAAGCATGCACGATTAGCTGAGTGAAACTGTTATCTATTGTTTCCACGATTCTGAGAGTGTTCCGATTCTAAAGGGAAACAAAGTTGTCATGTTTATGCGGTTGCCAGAAACTACTCCCTTCTTGTTTTCAAGAAGTTTCTAGTGGCCTCTGAGCTAGCTGGCACAAAGTAATTAAGTTTAATATACTCGATAGGGACATACTGACCTCAGTCCTATGTCAAACCTATAGGGTATATTATTCCAATGCGCAGAGCCTATTAGGGAAATAGGAACTACACTACACTACTGCTGGTGGTCTGGAACCCTGTCAGTGTTCCAGTTGGACAAGAGTACGCGGTGGGCAGCGTTAAGTTCTAGGGCCATCTGTCTGCCCTTTATGGACCGAAGCGGAATGTTAGAGCATTAGGCAGACCCTGGAGTGTATATGCGGGGAATCTAGGGATATTAGTGTCAAAAGCCCGATCAACCTCATCTAAAATCCGCTCCCAATATCTAGTGAGTTTCGAGCAGTGCCATAGTAGATGAAGTAAGGTACCCGGGCTGCCACAGCCTCACCAACACAGACCATCGCACTGGGGGTTCCATTTCTGCATTCGGGCGGGAGTGTAATACCAGTAGGAAATTATTTTTGAAGAATTCTCTGTGTGCCCCATGGTGTATGCCGTATCATGTGTTCTATAATAGATGTCACTCCATTCCTTTTCAGACAGTGTACGCCCCAACTCCTCCTCCCACCGGACCTGGCCTGGCGATTTACCTTTATGTAACTGCCTTGAAAGATGAGAATACATTTCTGAAATTATTCCTTTATCATCTTTCTTGAGGAACAACCATTTCTCAAAAGGGGACATAGGTCTGCCTGCCTGGGGTCTTGTAGTTGCGCTAAGCACCCAATGTAACATCTGCGCATGGAGATATTGGTCCCACTCTAGCAAGCCATAATCCTCCCGAAGTTGGGCAAAGGGGATTGGACCGTTGTGGTCGAAGAGACATCCGAGCCGTTTACACCCCCCTTCCGTCCAACGCCTATCTGCTTCCTTAGCCATAACAGGAGGGAAGTCCGGGTTCAATAATATGGGGGCCAAGGGAGAGGGGAACGTAGTGAGGCCAGCAGAGATTGCCACCCTATCCCAGACCCGGAATGTCAAGCAGGTGACAGGAGAGGAATACAGCCCCCAGGCTCTAGAAGACCTAGGTAGCCACATTTCTCTCCAGATGTGTCTTCCCGCCACAGTCTGGTCCATAAAGACCCAATGCTTCTCCGTGAGTGGTCGATTCCACTCTACTAAAAAGCGCAACTGAGCGGCCTGAAAGTATCGAGTCACATTGGGTATTGCGAGTTTACCGTCTCGCTTTGATCACTGCAAGAGGTGTTTCTGCAACCTCGGCTTAATGGTCCCCCAAATAAAGCGCTCAATCTCTCTCTGAAGCTTCTGGAGCATGCCACGGGGTGGTGTTAGCGGCAGCGTCTGAAAAATGTATAAGACTCTAGGGAGGATGTTCATCCTTACCGCAGCAAGCCTGCCGAACCAGGACAATGGGAGTCGTTGCCAATGGAGCAAGTCCTTGCGAACAAGGTCATATAGCTTGGAATAGTTTGTATCAGCTGTTTTCGTCAAGTCACTATTGAGCACCAAGCCTAGGTACGGGAGGTCTTTCTCGACCCAATCAAAGTCGAACTGGGAGCGCAGCGCCCTCTCCGTATGTGTGCTGGAGGTCAGGTTCAGAATTTGAGCTTTTTGTAAGTTAACCCGGAAGCCTGAAAGCTGGCCAAATGTTTGTAGATGAGCTACTATAGCCGGGAGGGAGGTGACCGGGTGGGTAATGGAGAATATAACATTGTCTGCGTATAAGCCAATCAGGTGTTGTTCAGCTCCAAAAGGAATACCTGTAGCCCTAGGGTTATCGCGAAGTCTTTGAGCAAAGGGCTCCATGAATAGGGCGAACAGGAGGGGGGAGAGAGGGCACCCTTGTCACGTGCCCCGACGTATAAGAAAATCAGTGGCTCTGACCCCGTTTACTCTAACCGAGGCACAGGGCGAGCTATAAATGCTCGCAATCCAGTTCCGAAAATGCTTGCCCATGCCAAAGCGTTTAAGAGTTGCAAACGGGTAGGGCCAGTGCACCCTGTCAAAAGCTTTCTCCGCGTCCACAGCAAGAAGCAGAGCCTCCTCGTGGGAGCGTTGGACTTTATCCATCAGATGGCGGAGGCGCTTGGTATTATCTCCACACTGTCGACCCGTGATAAATCCCACTTGGTCTGGGTCTATCAGGCCGGGTATCAGGGGGTTAAGTCGCTGAGCTAAAACACTGGCGAACAGCTTGGCATCAATGTTCAAAAGGGAGATCGGGCGGTAAGAACCACAGAGTTCAGGAGCTTTCCCCGATTTTGGTATGACTGTGATCACGGCCTGGAGCATTATCTCAGTAAGTGTGCCCGTCTCGGCGAAAGAGTCGAACAGCCGGGTGAGTATGGGGGCTAGTTTCGGACAGAAGGTCTTATAGAAGGCAGCACTGAACCCGTCTGGGCCGGGTGCCTTAAGGAGTTTCAGACGCGCAGTCGCCGAGATAACTTCCTCAAGGCGGATAGGCTCATCCAGGGCAGCAGCGCCATCAGCTGGTAGAGGGGTAACCGCGGCCGCGTCTAGGTAGGCCAGCGGGTCATTCGCGAGGGAAGCATTGTGTGCGTACAGGTCCGAATAGTAAGCCCGAAAGCTATCTGCGATGTCGGTAGCCTCAGTGGCCTCCGCTCCTGCCGAACCACGGATCATTTTAACCACCTGTGCATGTTGTTTACTGCGTAGGCAATGCGCTTGAGGTAAAGCTGCTCTTTTTCCAGTTGTCTCTAGATCCGCGGGGCACCAGAACGTTTATGAATAGCCTCCAGTTCTCTTACTTTTAGCTCAAGCTCTTCCCTCTTATCCTTCCTCAATTTATTGTCATACGCAGCCCTGGCTATCAGAGCTCCCCAGGCTACTAACCTCAGCGCTTCCCACACCGAGGATAAAGTGGTGGAACCGTCGTCATTCAGCGAGAGATTATCACGTATGGTATTTCTAAGAGTGGTTGTGGTTGCCGGAGACAACAGCATAGTGTCTCGGAGGCACCACTGGGGAGCCCTGTTGCGGGTAGAAGAGGTGTATAACGATAATGTTATGAGCGCGTGATGCGAGAGAGAGCGAACCTCAATAGTAGAGGATCCAACACGCTCACAGGCAGAGGGGGAAGCTAGAAAATGATCTAACCGGGCATAGGTCTTGTGAGCCGCAGAGAAGTAGGAGTAGTCCCGTTCCCCAAGGTGTAAAGCTCGCCACACATCCCGCAAACCACATTCTTCCAACCATTCACGGCCGCCTACGGACAGGGCGCCCCACCACCCGTCCTCTGACCAGATCGGTCCAGCTCCCCTTCCATTACTACATTCAAATCTCCTCCCACCACAACAGCCGCGTCAGGGGAGTGAAGTACCTTAGCTAAGGCGTCCAAGAGGAAGGCCTCCTGATGTTCGTTGGGGGAGTAGATCAAAGCCACCGTTAAATGGAAAGTGTCTATTCGCACCCTAAGGGCCAGTAAACTACCCTTGATGTCAGCCACAGGCCCCAGGACCGTACCAGGTAAGTGCTTAGAAACCAGAATGGCCACCCCCCTCCCCTTGCCCTTCCCGGAAGACCAGAATTGCTGTGGGAACTCTCTAGCATGCATTCTATGTGTATCTTTAGGGAGTAAGTGGGTATCTTGAAGCAGGCAAATCCCCCCCAAGGAGTGCTCTAGCATAGATAAAATTGCTTTCCTCTTGGTGGGATTGTTGAGGCCTTGTACGTTCAAGCTAACTATCTTAATTTCATCAGTCATCTAAACAGAGACATTTCTAGAAAAGCCAAGATCATGCTAAACAAATCACATAGAAGGTGAAAAGGGCGGTATGAAGAACAGGACAATCTGCTCGCAATAGGTAGAACTAGAGGGTGCAGAGGCACCGGCTCGCTGGAGGGGAACCCCAAACAACACAATAACAACCCCAACATTACAAAAGAGTAAACGAATAAATGAAGTAACGGAGAGAGTTCAAAGTCCATCGATGACAGGAAGTCCACACGCGTGGAGGCAGCCAAGAAGGCAAGAGACACTCACCAGTATTGAGATTTAGCCATCCCCGTCCCCACCGGGCCATCGCTGCGGGGATCCCAATTGCTCAAGGAATCTTTAGCTAGGGGGGTTAGCACTGTCACCCTCTGCGCCCGAGAGTGAGTGGATCACTACCGATCTTTCTTTAATGATGGTAGCTGGGCGCAGACGGTCCCGCCTGAGGCTGGCCCTGGATCCACGACGGTGGCCAGACGTGCCCCCTCCTCCAGGGGGGGAGCTCTGCGAAGCCTGGTCTTCGAGCGTGAGATTAAGAAGTTTCCGCCAGGGAGCGAAGCTGGTGAAGTTTGCCCTCGTATCAAAAGATGAGGCGAAAGGGGTGACCCCAAGAATAAGCTATTCCAGCAGATTGCAAGTGATTGGTCACAGGTCGAAAGTCTCTCCTCTTCTGGAGTGTACTAGCCGCTAAGTCCTGGTATAATTGTGGAGAGTGGTCTCTAAATTGTAGCGATTGGGTGGATCATGCTGCTTTCAAGATGGTTTCCTTCACTTTAAAGTCCTGTACGCAAACTAAAATATCTGCAGGAGGTTAGCCTGGCAAGGGGGGCCCACCCGGTGGCAGCGGTCCACCTTGATCATATCTTCCCCAGGGGAGCTCAACACCGCGTTGAGCAGGGCCTGTACGCAACCTTCTAGGTCAGCTCCCTCCGCGCCAGTAGGGACCGCCCGGATACGGATGTTGTACCGCCGTGACCTATTCTCTAGGTCCTCTGCATGCGATTGGAGGTCAATTTGTTGGTCTTGCAGACGGATCACTTCTTGTTGGAGCAACGTAAATTCCTCTTTCTTGGTCACCGAACTTTCCTCCAGCGCAGCCACCCTTTCTCCAACCGCATCGACATCGCGTCAAACTTCTCTTAGGTCAGCCTGCAAATCTGTCTTCACCGTCAGAATATCCTCTAAGAGAGAGGTGAACAAGAACTCCAAGAATTCACGGGTCTCTGCGGCACCGGCGCAGTCGCCACCCCCGGACTGCTCTGAGCCTTGCTGGTCCAATACTCTTCAGTAGCAGGTCGCGCACAGATCGCTCCTTTTTCGCCTTGGCCGAAAACATTAACCCTTCATAACCATATATCGTAAGATGCAAGAAGAAAGATATCAGGTAAATTAATTTGGTGCCATAAAGTCATTGTCGCTTTGCAATGCCTGATGTTGTAATTTTAAACAAGGGAAGGAGTATCTGCTTTCTCAAAGACATAGGGTCACACAACTAGAGTTTGACGAATGGTACTATATCTGTCAGGGTGGCGAAGGACACTATGTCCGGCACCCTGATGGACTACCATCCTCCAAAGTTAGAGATCACTGCTGGCCCAGTGGTGTTTTCAATACCTTGACAGGAGCTGCCGTCATGACCATTCCTTTCAAGGTACAAAAGGTTTTCTGGTCGGCCGTAGTCAGTTGAATGGAAATGGGCATACACAGGAGGGTTGAAGGGACTCTCACCAAGCCCTATGACTCGCCTCCTCAAAAAATAAGCATCTTTGTTTGTCCCACTGGTGCTTTTGACCAGGTTTGCTTTAAAATTACACTAGCTCAGTATTTTACATGCCACAAACCACCACGGAGTCGGGTAAGAGTAACTCTTGGGGCCAGATCAAGTAAGTTGCAGTGATGCACCTCAATTTTGAAGTGATAGTAGCACTAGCAACCATGGCAAAAAAATGACATTTTCACTGACTGACAAGTGCAAAACTGGCATTTGGACCCAGATAGTCAGTGCAATGTAATTTTAAGAATAGTGTAAAAACTCCGGGCTTCAGTGCAAAATTGCTGAGAGGTGGGGTCATTTATACAACCTAGCTCCTCTTCTTTAAAACGCTATGTAATGGGAAAAGCTGTGCTTGAAAAACACATTTTTTGCAGTTTTACTAGTAAACCTTTGTGTGTGTCTTTGATCTTATCTATACCGTTCTGTTTTTTAAGGCCTTCTTGTGAACGGCCTGGTGTGTCCTGCAAAATTTATTGAACCTGATAAGTAAGGATACCCTGGCAATCTTGATTTATTGGGTGCATCTGTAAGTGGGAGCCAGGTTGGTAATGAGTAATTGAGAAGAAAAGCAAGGTACATGCTTGGTTTATTGATTTTAAGACTGTGGTTGATGGACTGCTTAGAGGCTGCTCGGGGGGAAACTCCAGAAATGGCGTAAACCCCCTTCATTATTGAGAGCAGTGGCGTAACGAAACTTGAGGGCCCCCCTGCAAAGTGCATGGAGGGGCCCCCCACGCTCCGGACCCAGTCAGGAACTCTCAGGCCCGCCTGTGCCCAGTGCCAGAGGGGGCATCCAGGAGCCTAGGGTCTCCCGCACTGAGGGGGCTGCGGGTGCTATTGTGACACCACTGTTTTGAAGTGCTCTACGTCTTTACAGGTGGTGTCTTGGAGGCGTGACTTGTCACAAGGGGAAAGGGTCTTGAACCGCAAAACAGCACATTCTCTCTGTTGCAAGCCTAGTACCACCATTGGCAACCTTCCCCACCCCTCGAACATAGCATGCATGCTAATAAATAAAACACACCACACATTTTTGCTTGGGTAAAATTGCTGCAGGTTTATTACATACACCGTTATGTAATAAGGTGGGTTATCTTACGGGCGATCCAAGGGCAGGCAACCATCTGGGCCGCCTGCCCGCCTGATGAGCCAAGCAGCACTGGGGCGAACCCCATCTGTGCTGCCCCTTCTGGTGATCCTCTTCCCGGATCACGTGACACATGGTCCATTATTACTCACGCCCCTTTCAGGGCGGAGCGTAGCTTAGCAAACCCCCGGTTGTTGTCAGGTCACAGAATCATCGGAGACGTACGATGCTCAAGGGGGTCCACCTCCTGATAGCCCCAAGGTCTGAGTAAGAAAACAGACACAAAAGAGCGATCAGGTGAGGGAAGGAAAGGATGGGATCAGCAGGGAGGGAGACCTGAAACGAAAAGCAAACAAGAATAAATACGCCTTACTAAGGCTACTCTAGATAACGGAAACTTATATGCTAATGCCCCCTAACCCCCATACCTGTAAAGTAAAATAACTGTGCGGGAATCCTAGGAATAAATCTCTGATGCGCCAATGCCACTAGCAGATCTATGAATAAAGCAATGATGTTACCACACACAGCGTTATGGCAGAGTATAATGGAAGTGGGAATATCTAACAATACGGAAACATACCCAGAGGCACTGGTTGAGACTCATAACAGGGGAATGGAGCCTTCTTCGGAGGAGCTCTACAAGCCCCTGCTGTAGAGGATAGAAAACAAACCCAGATACACACTGTTATATATGGTCTGTAGCGGAATAATTCAGATCCCCAGACAGACTTCAGCATATAAAACAAATAATACGGAATAAACCAATACGTCTTGGCATTGAGTTAAGCAGGAGCCAATACATAAGCATACCAGTACTTCCAGCTTCCTTGCCGTAGTACTTTCATGCCGGCACAGCTGGAGTAGACATGCGGTATAGATAGGAGCACCATCAAGGGACAATACTTTTAGGCAGCAGCGTCGCCGCGCTGACTAAATTAATGCAAGAGAAGCTCCCCTGCTCCTGGGGGCTGGGAGTGCAGAGACAAGGTGAAACACCAATAGCCCCGCAAGAGCCAAGACCCGGCTCGTCCAACAGGGCTACTGTGCTTTAAGGTCTAGCTTCCGTGGGAAAACTCAGGCAAGCAAGGAAGTTAGGTCTTTGAGAGCGCAATAAGAGAAGTTGGTGCTGAGAGCACCCCTACCAGAACTCCTTCGCTTTCGTCCGTTTCGCAGGGACGATCAGGAATAAACGGCACCCGGCTTGAGCTCTGAAGCGCATAAGTGAGCTTCCGGGAAACGTCGTGACGCCGCCACGGCACGTTCCCCCAATCATTCCTGGGAACTGGAGTTCTTACAACTACCACTTCCCGTCTTACAGCGCCGTACGACGTGTCAGTGTTCTTCTACGGCACCCTGAGTGCGCCGTGACAGTACATCCCTCTCCCGAAGAACACTGACAGAGGCAAGGCTTTTTAGGGAAACGTTTGTGGAAGAGAGTCGTGTAATGCCGGGCATGGACCCCAGAGGCCGGCTCCCACGAATTCTCCTCATTCCCGTATCCTTTCCAGGCCACTAGGTACCACAGCCTACTCCTGTAGATCTTGGAGTCGACGATACCTCTCACCTCATGTTCCACCTCATCGTTCACCAAGATAGGCTCTGGACCCTTCCTCGCCGAGTCAAGGGCTGGCTTAACCAGTGACACATGAAAAGCAGGGTGTATGCGTAAGGTGGAGGGCAAGGCTAATTTGACCACCACCGGGGTGACCAGCTTAACCACCTTGTATGGACCTATGTATTTGGGATTAAAAATGCTGTACCGCTTGAACCTTATGTTTCTAGTAGATAACCAGACATAATCACCTCTTTTATACACAGGACCAGGGCGTCTATGCTTGTCTGCGTACGCCTTGTACTTGATTTTTGCTGCTCTCAAACCTCTCTGCGCACTTTTGAGCACTTTCTGAATATGGGCTATTCTCTCTTGTACCTCGGGTACCTGTGTAGTGCGAGAGGGATGCAAAAGGGGGTAAAAGAAGGATGGAAACCATAGGTGCAGAAAAAGGTGTAAGTCTAGTGGAACTATGACATGCACTATTATATGCTACTTCGGCCAACCATAATTTGTCCACCCATGCCTCGGTAGTGACATCCACGTAACATCTAAGATATTGCTTGAGCGTCTGGTTCACACGTTCGGTCTGGCCGTCAGATTGGGGGTGGAAGCTAGTGGAGGTGTTGGAAGCGATCCCCAATGCTGAACACCACACCCTCCAAAAGTTGGCTGTAAACTGGGACCCACGGTCGGATACTATGTTCCTAGACAATCCGTGTAGCCTTACTACGTGGGTCAGCATTAACCGAGCCAACACGCAGGCGGAGGGAATCCGTTTACAGGCAACGAAATGAGCCATCTTTGTAAGGTAATCCACCACCACCAAAATGACCGTGTGGCCATTGTCTGCAGGCATCCCTACCACAAAATCTACAGAGATGCTCTCCCAGGGTTGTTCTGGAGTGGGAAGCGGTTGTAGGAGCCCCGCCTGTCGCACATGCCTGGTCTTCATTTGATTGCAGGTGGCACACCGTTTTACCCACACAGAAATATCAGTTTTTATGGTAGGCCACCAGAACTGCCGTAACACTCTTGCCAATTTTGTTTCCTGGCCATTATGTCCAGCACAGGGCAATGTGTGACACCACTCAAAGGCTCGTTTACGCAGGGACTCAATAGGAAGTAGCAACTGTCTTCCTCGCATAGGAAGTCCTTGGGTCATCTTCCAGTCGTTGTGTTTTCTTAACCATTCCTTCCTCTTATCGGTGAGACTGTTATGCGCCACACTCCGGAGAAACGCATCCGTAAAGGTAATCCCAATCATATTCTGTGGATGGATTATAGCCTGCTTGATGCCTTCTTCAGGATTAGTGGAAGTCGTTTGACGGGTTAAAGCGTCTGCCTTTCTGTTGTCCCTCCCTGGTCTGTACGTCACCAAGAAGTTGAATCCTGCAAAGAAAAGCATCCATCGCAACTGACGCGGGGTTAGATGTCTCGCAGCTGTCATAAATTGGAGGTTGCGATGGTCAGTGAACACCGTCACCACGTGTTTAGCCCCTTTCAACAGAAGCCTCCAATCCACAAAAGCTTCCTTGATGGCGAGCAGTTCTTATTCCGCAATCGTATAATTGCGTTCCGCGGGGTTAAGTTTCTTTGACATATAAGCCACAGGGTGTAATTGGCCAGTATCTTTGTGCCGTTGAGAAAGCACCGCTCCCACCGCTGTGTCCGAAGCGTCCGCCTCGACAATGTATGGTCGTTCTGGGTTCGCATGAACCAGGACAGGGGCTGACACAAATGCATGTTTCAAGGCCTCAAACCCCTCTTGAGCCTTCTCGGTCCAAAGGAAGACAGTCTTTTTTCTTAACAAACGTGTGAGGGGCGCGGCCAAATCCGAGAAGTGATCTATAAACCGGCGATAAAAATTGGCGAAACCCAGAAAGCACTGGATATCGCGGACGTTTAATGGTTGAGGCCAGTCTTTTACGGCGGTGATCTTCCGTTCGGACATTTCCTGTCCCCAAGGGGTCAGCATCACCCCTAGAAATTCGACTGATGTCACACTGAACTCGCATTTGCTGATCTTACAATACAAATGGTGTTCCCGTAAGGTTCTCAAGATGGTACGTACATGTTGCGAATGCTTTCCCACGCTGGATGAATAGATTAAGATATCATCTATGTACACCACCACGAATTTGTCTAGGTACTCCCGCATAACGTCATTAAGGAAGAACTGAAACGCTGCGGGGACGTTGCATAAACCGAACGGCATTACTAGGTATTCATATAACCCAAAACGTGTTTTAAACGCCGTCTTCCATTCATCTCCGCTTCGCATACGGACCAAGTGGTATGCCCCTTTTAGATCCAGACGGGTGTATATCACAGCCTCTTTGACCTGCTCCAACAACACATTGATGAGGGGCAACGGGTACCTGTTCTTGACTGTGATGGCGTTTAATGATCTATAGTCCACACAATCGCGGAGCTCCCCATTGGCCTTCGGGATAAAAAACAAAGGAGATGCCGCCGGGGACTTGGAATCCCGTATGAATCCCAGCTCCAGATGCTTATCCAAGTACGCTCGGAGATGTGCAGTTTCGGGTTCCGTTAGCGCATACACTCTACCTGCTGGAACAATGGCACCAGGTACTAGATCGATTTGGCAATCATATGGACGGTGCGGAGGCAGTATTTCTGCCTTTCTTTCATTGAATACATCCGCGTATTCCTGGTACTCCTCCGGTAAGGTAACATCGTGTTCTATGGCGGTGATGACACATGGCCAATGCAGTCGCTGGACTATTATGAAGTTGTATACAATGCGTTTTGCAGTGTTCCGAAGTAAATAGAAGGGTTTTCTCCTCCCAATCTATATGGGGGTTGTGGGTTCTTAACCACAGCAAGCCGAGTATAACCCCGTATTGGGGTGCTTGTATTATGTTAAAGGCCAATTCTTCCAGATGATCAGTTCCATATAGCGTGCTTAGTTCCCCCGTATGGAAACGGATGGGTCCGGAATCTAGAATCCTCCCATCCACTGCAAAAACTGCCTCAGGGATCTTTTTCTCTAAAAAGGTAATTCCCAAGGCTAGAGCTTGCTTCTGATCCATAAAGCATCCAGTTGCTCCAGAATCCAGCATGGCCTGCACAACGTGCCATTCGTTTCGGATTTTTAACCGTAAGTCCATGTAGAAGTGATTTCTCTCACTGCCTTCGAGCGAAGGGATATAAGCCTGGCTTGAAGCGGTCCCCTCGTCCACCTTCAAGCTCGATCGTTTGCCGTCTGGGGTCCTGACGTAACCGTAGACACCTCTCTGTATTCTGCCCTGGGATATTTTGGTCGAAGGGTGCATTCCTTGATGAAGTGGCCTTTTCTTCCGCAATACATGCACAACCCTTTCTTCCTCCGATAGTCTCGTTCTTCTGTGGTAAGAGGGGAACGAACGGCTCCAATCTCCATAGGTTCGGGCTTAGAGGTTTGGGTGTTATCGTACGTCCGAGGCTGGTCAACACGTAGAGCGTATCTTTCCTTCCTCTTGTGTTCGCTCTTGCGTTCGTTAAGGCGATGGTCTAGCCGTAGCACTAGCTGGATGAGATCATCACAAGAAACAGGTTGGGGATCAATTTGAGCCAGGACGTCTTTCATCTCTTCCTTCAACCCTTGGTGAAAGATTGCAGCTTGTTTGGCCTCTGGCCACTCAGTCTCCGTTACCAATCGCCTGAAATCATTCAGGTAGGAAATTAGATCCCTGTTTCCCTGTCTTAATTCCAACAGATCGCGGTCTACTGAGAGTGTAGCTGCTCGGCGGTTAAATGTTCTTTCAAATTCTTTTATGAAGGAATCCCAATCGTACATCAGGGGGTCATCCCTCTTTACTAAAGGTACCGCCCATTGTACAGCGTCTCCCACTAAGTATGACACCAAAAACGCCACCCTCGACTGATTAGTGTTGAATGCCTTTGGCTTACATGAAAAGTGTAATAACACCTGCGTAAGAAACACCTGGACCTTACTGCTGTCCCCATTAAATCGTTCGGGAGTAGCCAAAGGTATGGGCGTAGGGACTTCTACCAACACTGACGGTGCTTGGGCCATGTGAGAAACTCCAGCATTGAAAGGGTTACGCTGCATCCTGTCTACTTGAGCCTGTAAAGCTGCTGTTTCGGCCCAAGACGCGCTCAACTCAGCCTGTACTAGAGCCAACGCGGCTATAACATCCTCTAAGGTGGCCATTGCACCATACGTCCAGGAGGATACGTATTCGTGGGCCGTTTATTCTGTCAGGTCACAGAATCCTCAGAGACGTACGATGCTCAAGGGGGTCCACGTCCTGATAGCCCCAAGGTCTGAGTAAGAAAACAGACACAAAAGAGCGATCAGGTGAGGGAAGGAAAGGATGGGATCAGCAGGGAGGGAGACCTGAAACGAGAAGCAAACAAGAATAAATACGCCTTACTAAGGCTACTCTAGATAACGGAAACTTATATGCTAATGCCCCCTAACCCCCATACCTGTAAAGTAAAATAACTGTGCGGGAATCCTAGGAATGAATCTCTGATGCGCCAATGCCACTAGCAGATCTATGAATAAAGCAATGATGTTACCACACACAGCGTTATGGCAGAGTATAATGGAAGTGGGAATATCTAACAATACGGAAACATACCCAGAGGCACTGGTTGAGACTCATAACAGGGGAATGGAGCCTTCTTCGGAGGAGCTCTACAAGCCCCTGCTGTAGAGGATAGAAAACAAACCCAGATACACACTGTTACATATGGTCTGTAGCAGAATAATTCAGATCCCCAGACAGACTTCAGCATATAAAACAAATAATACGGAATAAACCAATACGTCTTGGCATTGAGTTAAGCAGGAGCCAATCCATAAGCATACCAGTACTTCCAGCTTCCTTGCCGTAGTACTTTCAAGCCGGCACAGCTGGAGTAGACATGCGGTATAAATAGGAGCACCATCAAGGGACAATACTTTTAGGCAGCAGCGACGCCACGCTGACTAAATTAATGCAAGAGAAGCTCCCCTGCTCCTGGGGGCTGGGAGTACAGAGACAAGGTGAAACACCAATAGCCCCGCAAGAGCCAAGACCCGGCTCGTCCAACAGGGCTACTGTGCTTTAAGGTCTAGCTTCCGTGGGGAAAATTCAGGCAAGCAAGGAACTTAGGTCTTTGAGAGCGCAATAAGAGAAGTTGGTGCTGAGAGCACCCCTACCAGAACTCCTTCGCTTTCGTCCGTTTCGCAGGGACGATCAGGAATAAACGGCACCCGGCTTGAGCTCTGAAGCGCATAAGTGAGCTTCCGGGAAACGTCGTGACGCCGCCACGGCACGTTCCCCCAATGATTCCTGGGAACTGTAGTTCTTACAACTACCACTTCCCGTCTTACAGCGCCGTACGACGTGTCAGTGTTCTTCTACGGCACCCTGAGTGCGCCGTGACAGTTGTTCAGGCCCACAACCGCCCGAAGGACTAACGGTGTGCCGACGCGGTTTTCCAGGAACCTCCCATGAGGCTCCTGGGATATGGCTCTGGCACCCCCTATGGTGCCGCGCAAAGGTACCCTTCTGTACCCCTTTGCTTCCAGATCGCCCTGTAACTCCGCCTGCAACGAAAAAAGACAACATTACAACATTCTCTGCCTCCTGCCTGCCACGAACCACGCCGGGTAAGCGGTAGGGTGGGAGACGACGTGTCTGGCGCGCGAAAGAGGACGACCAGATGGTGGGGGAGGCCTATATACCCCTCCCCCTGTCCTCGCGCCCAGGAAGTGACGCTCGCCTAGCGTGCCGCCACAAGGCTGGGGGGACTCCTCCCTGAGTCCCTGCCCCTAAGGGGGTGTGGGGTGCCTCGATGGTACTAGAGGGCTGCCCTCTTTAGTGGCCCCCTGCGGGGGCCTCGGACAGCCGCATAGTACCACCATTGGCAACCTTCCCCACCCCTCGAACGTAGCATGCATGCTAATAAATAAAACACACCACACATTTTTGTTTGGGTAAAATTGCTGCAGGTTTATTACATACACCGTTATGTAATAAGGTGGGTTATCTTATGGGCGATCCAAGGGCAGGCAACCATCTGGACCGCCTGCCCGCCTGATGAGCCAAGCAGCACTGGGGCGAACCCCATCTGTGCTGCCCCTTCTGGTGATCCTCTTCCCAGATCACGTGACACATGGTCCATTATTACTCACGTCCCTTTCAGGGCGGAGCGTAGCATAGCAAACCCCCGGTTGTTCAGGCCCACAACCGCCCGAAGGACTAACGGGGCGCCGACACGGTTTTCCAGGAACCTCCCATGAGGCTCCTGGGATTTGGCTCTGGCACCCCCTATGGTGTAGCGCAAAGGTACCCTGCTGTACCCCTTTGCTTCCAGATCGCCCTGTAACTCCGCCACAGCTCTGGAGGTGGCCACCGTCGCCGCCAGAGCCCCCCACCAAAACAGCTATCGTCTTACCTGCAACCTCTCAACTCTAGAGCCTCCTGCAAGTCTAGAGGGAAGAGATCCATCCCTACTGGTGATAGATGAACCCCATCTATATCACAATGCCCTTGACGTTAGCCTGGATCAGCTAGTGTCTGATGAAACAAAAGGCCCTTTTAGCATGTGAACTTGTGCCAAGAACTATTCACCCCATGCGGGAAAGTTCCACTGCATCACATGACTCAGCCCCGTGCCAACTCTGGGCGGGACGGTTTCAGACACCATGGCTCACATTGCCCCATCTATTTGCTGCTCTTACCTAGCTGCCGTCCTTCTAGCACCGTGTGTGCCTGAACACCTGTGTCCCCCATCTTTGGGACAGCAGCCCACTTGTTAGGGGACCACTCCCACAACCCGCCTGCCTCCTTTGGCTATTAGGGCGAGAAGGATTATCCTTAACATTTGAACAGTCCCTTTGCTTTCTAAATCATGATGCACAGGAGTGTTCATAACTAGAAGTATGTGAAAATGAGCCAGGGTGCCATCCTGCCCTTGCCGTGCATCCCTTATTCCTTATGGGAATTTGGCCCGTTCAGCTCCCTCAGTGGTGGAACCCCCTAGGCATACCCGCTTAGAGAATCTGTCTGATTTAATACAGTGTGCACTGTCTGCAATATGGTGCCTAACACTACGGATTGACTAAGTCCTACTTTACCCCCATCCCAGAATACTCCCAGATAGGGGGGGTTCACACTGCCCAGCCTGAGCAGCCCCAGCGGTGGAAAATTACCTGCTCCGTATAATTTTAATTTTTGTTGAACACTGGACGGGCCAAATGTTCTTTTTGCATAGTAGCCTTTTGTGCTTGACACCCTGTTTTCCCTTTATTCGAACAGCAGCACGCCAAGTTGGCTGGCATCGTCCACACCCAGCGTGGCTAATATAGCTGACCGTGCGGGGCTTTTGAGCTTAACTGTAGCAACAGGTCACCTACCCTTGGTTCTGGGGTGCGCTTACTTCGCCCCGTTGACCAGACAATTGCACAGACCCTTATGATTGCTAAGTCCTGGTGAACACCTTATTGGTGTCAAATCTGGTTTGAACCATATATGTATTGTGCCCACTATTGGCGACACCTCACCCTTTCCTGTAGTGGCAACTTACGCAGCGCACCCCGCTTGCTTAACTGCAGTCGGATCACAGATGCCAGTGCCTGCTAACCATCTCTGACCCTGGATGCTTAAACTCACAAAAGTGTCGGAATACCAGATTCCCAGTTTCATGTTTAGCTGCAGTACACCTTCAGTGGATCCACTGGGAGATACCACAAACCGCATTGGTCATGAGAACCTTAAGAAGCACCCAATTTTCACCTGGGCGTACCTCTAAATGAGATCGGCTCCACACAGCTGTAAGGCCAGAGACACACATATATTAAACCTATTTACTTGTTTCTGCCACTTGGCACCTTTCTGGTTGCAGCTCTGTGTTTTTGTGAAGCATGCGTGCCCCCGGGGCATGGTGTCGCTGAATAACCGGTGTATGTTACCCACTCGCTGATACTTATGTAACGCTAACTGCCCTTACTTGGATTTAAGGAATGCTAGATGATTCCTAAGGACTGTGGACTTAATACTCCAACCCAGTTTGACCCCAACATTTTGGGACAACCCAAGGAGTAATCATGCCCTTCAAGGTACATCTACCCCAGCGTTGACTATCAACGTAATTGGGACACAGGTCGCAGAAGATGCCCCTTCCAGTCTCTGGTTCTGGCCCAAAGAAGGATAACCCAGGGGGCAGACAAGTCTGTGGGAACCAGAGGGGAACATTATGTGCAAATACCTGCTGTTTCCTGAATATTGGGAATGCCAAATGGTCTATAATACCCTGTCGCCAATTTGGCTCCAACGCAGTGTTTACCAAACTTTTTTGCACTGCAGCACACCTGTTAGATGACAACTACCACAACCCGCCTGCTGCCCTGGCTAACGCGCGGGTGAATATGTCTTAACTGAAGCGACCTGTAACCTGCCCTTGTTTGCAGAGGGCACATTTTAGCTGCATCGACCAGACATAACAAGACAGGACGAGCTTGCGAGCCCCACTCCCACACAACTAAAAGTAAACATAGTCCATCAGGGGCCGAGGCCACCCAGTTTGACCCCAAAACTTTGGAACAACTTTAGTAGTAACCTGCCCTTTAGTAGAACATGCCCTTAATGGTACATGACATTCTACAAGTACTGCGCAGCAATCCCCCTCTGACCTGCTCGAGCCTGTGGCCATTCTGCTGAAAGCCCTGTGGGCCTGGGGGAGGGGAGTGCTAGTAACTGGAGTGGCTGAAGTGCAATACCTTTGACAATCACTCCTGACAAGGTGTGCTAAAGCAGGTAGAAGAAGAGTTATCCCGCCCGCCTTACTTCCATTCCCAGTTATCTGTGTCTAACGCTTGTTGGAGCATGACGCTTGTGTATTTTAAAAGTGCAAATGTTCCCGTAGGCATGTTGCCGCTGAATCAGGGCTATTTATTACCCCGCTTACTGATATTCATTTTAACAACCTCAGAAAGAATGTCTGTATTGCGCCCACTATTGGAGACACCTCACCCTTTCGTGGAGTGACACTTACGCAGCTCGCCAGGCTTGCTCAGCTGCCGTCTGATCACAGATGCACAGTACCTGCTATCCAGCTGTGAGTGAAGCAAGTGAACATGTACCCATGGAGCCTTTCCAAACAATGGCAGCTGGCAACCTCTGGCTCCTCTACTCAATGTATTTGTCCCTGCCTCTGAATGTAGGCTACCATTGTAATGATCGCTGTCGCTATACGTATTCAATCTGCACGATGGCTGCTCTATAACCTTGCAGTTGCGACACTTTGGCAGGGACATCTTACGGATTTTGGGGGGCCCTGGGCCAAACCCATGTCCGGGGCCCCTGTCCGGCACAGCTTCGACTATGTTCCGGTTACATCTTTCATGCCCTGTCCTGGCCAGGTCGCTGGCCCTGCACTGTCCACTCTCCCAAATGTGTAATGCGTTAGTATCCAATCTTCAGAGATAGTGATGTGCTTTAGTAATGTAACCAGCAGCAGCTCATTGAAATGACTGCAACTACTCTCTCTGACCCTCTCCAATTTCTCATACGTGAGGTCCTGTTTTGATCTAAAAGAAACTCGTTTTATGGCTGACGCCTGAAACACAAACACCCCATTTGACTGCAGCAGCCTCTCACCCCTCACTGGCATGAAAATTAAGTTGGAGGACAATATTCTTTAAAACACTCCCTTTAAGAAATATTCAAGATCAACCGGGCAGGACTCTGCATATCCGAGCAGGGACAATCCGGTGGCCCCCGCCAAAAGGCTGAGGCCTGTGTCCAAAGCCAGCATATCTTGGAGCCCCTGTCATGGCAACGACTGCTGGGAGCACAGGCCACCAACTTCGCCGACCACCTGCGACAGGACAGGCCGTGCTCATGCCCAAACCGAGGGACACAAGCTAACAACCACGCGTGGCCCAGTTCCCTTGCCAGGTTACCCCAACCTTTTTACGCACCTAACGCAGGAGCCTGGGAATTAGTTCTTGGGATCTGCATTGTATAAATTAGTGAAAGATGCACGTTTGAACTGGTAGCTGATAATGTTAATTAAGCCTGCAAATACTCCGCTCAGAGCAACCCGCTAAACAATGGCTTCCATTGAAAAGGCGGTGCCAACAGACCTCCAAGCACTGAAGGTGGTACACCCGAGTACAGCTCTAGTCTAACAGATGCCCCTTGAATCAGATGTCAACGCTACCACATCTGGCTGAAAGCTGCTCAGTGCTTCTGATGCATCGGTGCTCCCTGACCCACAGCCAGTTCACCCTGATAAAATCAGCTCGTGACTGTGACTTAACAGTGCGATGAAAGCACAAGACATACTTGCCCGACGTTGGCTCTTCACCCAAGCTCCCCCACAAGAGCCCTCCACAAGCCATGTGGCCTAAAACATTCGCCCTGTTGGGCGGTTGCGAATGGACTGCAAACCACTCCAAGGCATTCTCTACCAATGTTATAAATGGAGTTTCAGGTTGGCTAAAGTCTGCACCTGAGCCTGGCCGAACCCACTACTAGTCAGGAGAAGGGAGTACCCACTGCAGCTAACGCCTGCTCACCCCCTAGGTAGCTAGGCAGAGCCTTAGGGCTTATCCCAGAGGCAGTGTAAATTCAATGTGCCAACCGCACACCCACAGTAGAAAACTAGGCACACCACAAAGAGACTCCATACAAGGTTATTCAAATTATCCTTTGTATCCTACAAAAAAGAAAAAACTTAGCTCCAACTGCCTATATTGCACTGTGCTACCAAACCTCGTCATGACTTCCCAGGGATTACATAAATCACTAGGTCAATTGGGTCACTGTCCTACAGATCAGTTAGCACAACCCAGTAGTTACTGGTAGGAACTGTACTTAGCATAACACATTATGCATCAACTTAATCAGCAGTGTACCCTACTAACACTTGTAGCAGGGCGCATATCATAAGTAGCTCATGTCCCACTTAGGCATCACAGATTACCATAGTGTTGCGTACAATTGGCTTTACGCCGGGACCAGGGTGCAGCTTCTACACCCTCCTGTTGCCCAATCTCTGGGCAACAGGAGTTGCATAAGATAAATAAGCCACAGCTGTAGCTTTATTGCATAGCCAACCGAGAGCTAGCAGCCCCCATCCATAGCTGCCAAGGCTTGCTGCAGGATACGCTCGGGGTACACGTAGCCATAATCACCGGGGTTCAAAAGAAAACTGCAAAGAGGCCCCTGCCTGTTGTAACTCTCTCTGCCCGAGCAGGACGCGGCCCCCACTCCGACAAGGGAGACAGCGCGCAGACCATCTACCATAAGTAATGATGAAAGCGTCACCCCGTGGCGTCGAACGTCACACCTTATTACAGATGCAATTGAGAACATGTCACACAAACCAATCTGCAACCCTGGCAGCTATGTTAAATTATTGTAACCACCACGCCGTACACTTGTTATCCTGCTGTCGTTGTAAACCGTCTGATGCCTTCGGGCCAAGTCCACGCTATATGCATTGCAAATGAAATGGACAATAAGGACGCACTCCGGCGCACGGCCAGGGCACGACGAGAAACACTCGCTCAAGGGTCACCACTCAGGCAACAGTTGCCCAGCTACCCGGCGCTAGCCGTGCGCATGCGCATTTACGATTCTACCGGGCCCGTATGTGCAGGAGAACCTGCGACTAACCGTCTAGGCCTCGTCCCCCTGCAAAGTGTGGACTTCCGGGTCCATGACCACGTTCACCACGTGCTCCTGCCAACAGCGAGATTAAGTGTACATAAACAGGCACTCCCGCACCGCTGATGCCCCTCTTGGGCGCAAACAGTGACCGCGATGGGGAGAATGCGCGGGTTGTTCATCCGCCGGCTGGACAAGATCAGAGGCCTCCATACCAAATTGCTATTATACCGCACACAGTCCTAATACATTATCAGCAACCTTGCCGAGTGATCCCCGAGCAGAGTCACGAACCCCTCATCTGCCGTCAGCACCGCCAGTCTCTGCCTGGTCGGAGGGCTGGCAACTTGGATAAATCGTCCACCGTCCCAGCAAACATGGGGACTGGAGGAGCACACAAGCACTTCTGTCTCCGCCGACTCGGCATCCCCAGCATCATCCTCACAGACAGGATGAACAGCCCAAACTATCCGTAGGCCAACACCATGCCGAACACTGACCCTTCAAAATCACGGCGCGGAGCATGCTGCGCTTGGTCAAGTGGTCGCTAGCGGCTGGCCCGGCTCATTCACGGGGCTTGCCGCGACTCCAACCACACGCCTTCGATGCAACTAGCCGACGTGCCATTACAGTATCAAGTAGGAGCACATGCACCGGTAAGTATGCAGGCCCCCCAGCCCCCTCCTCAAAAACCGGCCAATCCCGCCGGCCACCTCGCCCTACAACACCTGCCGGATCTGGTATGGTCCCAGCCAGACTAAGGGCGGACACCCGCCCCCTACCCCTTAGCCTCAGAGCTAACACTCTTGAACACGGGCAGTCGGCTCAAAGTTCTCCACACTCGTGCCCCGCGTGGTCTGAGTAGCTGCCCTACCGCCCCACGAAGGGCGAAGGCCTCGACTCACCAACACTCTCACGCAACAGGGCTCCAAGCCGGCGCAGTCACCCACAGCGGGATATGCAGGCTAATCAGTGCTTGCCCCTCCCCCACAAACGACACCAACGGTTCCTCCGACCCGGGCACCAACTGTGGCGGGGGTGGGAGGCAGGGGGGTGAGGCTGCTGCCACGACCTATCTGCTCGCCCCCCCTCACCGAGTCCTAAATGCCCCCTCGCCCTGCTGATTGCACGAATCACCTTCCGACGGACTGCGGTCGTCCCGGGAACAGCAGGCGTTGTATGGTATCACCGGTGCAACGGGTGAGTTCAGAGGCAACCAGGCATCCGCCCAACCAGATGCCGTAGCCGCTACCCCTCCGCCACCCTCAGACTCGGAGGCAGGGGTGGCCGCAAGAACACAAGATACAATGTCTGGGGGCAGAGGCATCTAGCCCAAAAGCAGCAACTCAGGGGAGGAGGGGGCGACTCACCGCAGGAAGACCCGGCTCTGCCCCCGAAACGAGGACCCGACGCGGAGCCAGGGGACGACCTAACGACCTAGACAGCGTGTCTGGCGCAAAGGGGCACCTTCAACCAGAACCCCTGAGCCCAAATCGGGCAGGCACGCCCAAGCCGGGAAGCATTCGGTATGTCTCCCGCTCCGTGCCCCCTCGCCCCCCCCCCACCGGACGGCACAGTGCTGGCCTCCGGCCAGAGAAGGGTGCCGATATCGGAGCCCTCTCGGAGCTGACTGATCCTCCCTCCACGAGCGGACCACCGCCCAGCCAGGGCTGGTCACGCATCCCCGCCTCAATGGAGGGTACGGGGGGAGGTGGGGTGGATCAACACTCACCGCAACTGTAAGCAGCTCCTGCGAACGACCGCGACGACGACAGAGGGGTCAACCACAAGACGGCGTGCGAAAGAGGACGACCAGATGGTGGGGGAGGCCTATATACCCCTCCCCCTGTCCTCGCGCCCAGGAAGTGACGCTCGCCTAGCGCGCCGCCACAAGGCTGGGGGGACTCCTCCCTGAGTCCCTGCCCCTAAGGGGGTGTGGGGTGCCCCAATGGTACTAGAGGGCTGCCCTCTTTAGTGGCCCCCTGCGGGGGCCTCGGACAGCCGCAAAGTATCCAGACAAAACAGGTCATTTGCTCACCAGCCCCTTCATACATCTCCCCCAACCGGTCTTCACGATTGTTAGAACTGTAGGGCTACATCGCTGTAGTGCCTCGTGAAAGAACATTTTAAATAAATGTGTACCTGTGCATGTTGTAAACAAGAGAAGTGGTATGCAGTTCCTGAAGGATTCGTGCAAGTGACGGGGGGAAGAGAAGCTACAATAAAAGGGTTTAGCCAGAAAGGGGATGGGGAATTCCTCCTTTCGGATAAAGTGCCCTCACACACCCAGCCCGCTGGGTGTCATGTTTCATCATTGGGCATGCTCCTCGTCGGGTCGGCGGTGCAATACCCGACGGGCACCCTCAGTGGGGGCTCTTTGGCGGAGATCTTTTATCCTTGCCGTATGGTGAGTGTGTGTAAGGGGCTCTAAAGTGTAGAAGTGTAGTATGTGAAGAGGTGAGTTAAAACAGGGGACGGTGGTCAGGGCCACTTATTTAATAATCCTGCCTCCTACCCTGATTAAAAAGGTGTGTTGCGGCTAACTACAGCGATGTTGCAGCTAGTGGCTCTTTATAAGGTCAACATGTTTCTTGCCTATCAGTCCCAAAAATAGGATCAAGCGGCAATTCTTCAGGACCAGGGAATAAATGAAACAGTGGTATAAAATCTACACTGGTGTCTGGTAAGGTGGTACGATAACCTAGATATTACCAGTTCGTGTACACCATCGGCTTGAGGTGTCCGTAGGTGCTGTAGCCAATCTAGAGAAAACAACATTTATAAAGACCTGTGCATGTTAACACCACAATCCTCCCCTGAAGCGCTTTATAATTAGTATGATGGGGCTCCCATTTTTGGGTGAAGCAACACTTTATAGTTTTTGTTCCATTTCATCTTGTGGCATCTACCTAGCTGATAATGCCAATGGGCACTGAGGACATCAGTCTGCCAGTGCTTGCCTTTTATGTCCCAGTCCAGCTAGGCCACAGGTTCGGATTACATGGTCCATTCACTGAAGACATTGGTGCCCAGCTCCTTATTTTATGCCCACCACACCAAGATGTAAGAAGAAGGTCCCCTATAGAGCCTGTGAGAAAAATATTCAAACCCATGCTAGTAGGATAACTCAGCTGGTTGAACGCACACTGCAGAGATCTCTGTGAAATTTGCAGGAAATAGGATTTCTAGAGGGCTCTTCCTTGCTTCACAAGAGGCCGATGAAGCAATGACTAATGAGGTGTTTACACCTATTACACAAATATTATACAAGAGAGAATTAAACTAGTGCAGGCTACATAAACACTTAAATATTACATTGTTGTGAAGACGCCCACTTCAAAGTAACACAACTGCTCACAAGGTTGCAACCTGAACACAACCTCCCCACACAGGTAAACCATGCTTTGTGTGTGTTCCTCCACTCGGCTATCTGGGGCTGAACGTTAATCTGTAAACATAGGAAATGCAGTCTCCTGAAACTTAAAACGACATTTGTTTTCACAATACCTAAAAAACGTTTTCGCCACAAGAAATATGGTAAAAACTCAGGATGTGTACACAGCACAGAGCCAGTAGCAGACCGAAACTTGAGGCCCCCTCCTGCAAAGTGCATGGAGGGCCCCCTTCCGCACTTAGGAGCCCTCAGGCCAGCAGGGTACTGCACCGAGGGGGCCCCCTGGAGCTCGGGGCCCCCCCGCACTGCGGGGGCCTTTGTTACGCCACTGATTGAGAGCAACATAAATCTTGTCACCTCTTATTGCTGACTCCCTTATAGTTGAGCGGGCGAACCAAGAGGGAAGTCCACCTGTGATAGTACAAAAAATATCTGTTCAGTCTTTCTCTCAATTCAACTTCTCAGTGGCGTAGCAGGGGAGGGTGGGCGGGTGGGGGAGGGCGGTCCGACTCGGGCAGCACAAGTTTTGGGGGCGGCGGCCTCCCCTCCCCGCCGCCCTTACCTGTCGCCCACTCCTAACCCACCGCCGCCGGGCGGCAAAGGGAGGGGCTGCCACGGGCGGCATAGGGTCTAGCTACGCCACTGCAGCTTCTGTAGAGTACAACAGAACCACACTCTTCAACGAAAAAGGCTAAGAGGTCAAGAATGAGTAAATGTGCACTATATAACAATCATTGGTAGAGCCGATAGGACTTGCCTTCCAATGTCATTATTCAACATTTTGGCTTTGTCAATGTTTTTTGCCTATGCTGTTCTGCGCCTGCAATTAGAAACAAGCATTGGCAAAGCCAATAGGTTTCACCTATGCAAGATCTACTGGCTTTGTTAATGTTTTTAGACGTGGTCCACAGCAGGGCAGCTGTTGTACAACATGGCTGAAAGTAAAGAAAAAAAGTTCTCTGACACAGTGATCGTTGACAGTGTCATAGCGCAATTATTTTCTTTACTTTCAGCCATGTTGCACAATCTATTGGCTTTGCGAATGCTTGTTTTAAATTACATTTTCATTTACAACACATGCAAAGTAAATGCATGTGTTGTAAATGACTATGCAATTTAAAAAAGTTGTTGTAAATGTATGCCTATATGAATGATTCGCAGAGCAGCGAAGTGTCCCAGGCCCATGGGTGAAGTGCTTTTCCAATCCAGTTTTTTCTTTCGAATTCTGGGACCTTCTAGTCCTGTTTTATAATGAAATGAACAAGACTAGAGGTCCCAGAATTCAAAGAAAAAACCTGGCTGGAGCAGCTAGGCACACTTTGAAGTGGGAAACTTGGAAGGGATGTCTGTTTTCAAAAAAGGGTTTGTGTATGGGTGGCATGGAGTGTGATTCCAGTTTGAAGTGATTTTTCTGGTTGAGGAGTTCTGCATAGTTTCTAAGAACCCTAGACTTTATTTGCCACTGCTGTGCACCAAAAGATCGGGTTTTATTTACAGTGTATTCTGGTACTTTTAGTCCCGAATTTATGATAGGATAAAATGATGGCACAAACTAGAATGCATATGGAATCGGGAATCTTGAGAGCTCAGTGCTGTGTAACAGCTTTAATTAGTGGCAAACACAAAGTGCACCAAAGTGCATTCTAGGACTTGTAGACTTGCTCTTCTAATTATAAGTATTTGTCACAAATCAAAAAATCCAAGCTGCCACAGCGACAAGCAGAAAGTGCCACATATGGTGCAGAGTTATTGGAAGCTATGTGCAGCCGGTTTCATAGTGAGGTTGAAGCGTCTGTCCGAAGGTCCAGTTGGTTAAGAGCTGATGGTTCAGTAGCCTTACTCTGGCCGTGTTTACCTCTTTTCATCCTACCGAGGTGCTCGACACCCGCTATCCCGTGACTCCGGGTTTGTTTTCATCATCCTCTGGGCTCCCTGCTCAGGAGCTCCAGTCTCCAGCATCTCAGAGACATGTTTAGAATTTCCATGGCACAGGAACAAAAGAAGGATCTGAGGCCCGCTTCAACATGGAGGCCATGTTGGAGAGGATGATACTCTCTCAAGAAAGCACCTCTGCAAAGAGCCCAATGTGTTCCTGTTAATAAGTTTATGGCCAAAACTAACTCAAACATCGGAATATGCTTACTGCCTCAGGCAGAAAAGAGTTTATTACTAAAAGTAGAATTATGTTTTATAATACATGTGATAGGCAATTACGTCACGTAGAGATATCTGAGAAATAGAAACATAAGAAATTTGAAAATGTTGTGGTCTTTTTGATTACAGCAGAAACTGCTGGTTCCTTTCATGAATGACAATTTAACTTCATACAGGCTGGTCTGTTCCCTGTTATCGCAGTATAGTGAAAACTGTAAGGGCAGAGTCCGGTACCCTCTATTTCTGCTGCCTAGCGTTTATTTGCAATTTAGTAATCACACCATCACCATCACAAATATTTTTTGTTTGGAACATGAACAGTTGTGCGACACATGGCGATTTCTACAAGCACTAAATAAAAAAATAGCCAAGTAGCTCTGCAACAGCTATTATGCTATGTTCATGTTTTTTGGTGGTGGATGGGAGGTCCATGAGGCGTGGTGGACAGGTTGAAGATGTTATGGCTGCACAGGCAAGGAACACGAGTGTGGGAGGAGGGAGGAATGAGTTAGTGGCTGCAGACCCGAGTGCATGTCTGTAAATTTAAAAAAAGAGTACCTGCAGGAGCCTGCTGGCCACTGGAAGCACACTCTCCACAGGAAGCAGTACTTGGTCCATGCTCCACTGCATGGACGAAAACTCAAAAGCCCAGGAGGAAGCTGGAGGGCAGGAGGAGCAGCTGACCAACAGGAAGTAAGTAAACGAGGGTGACATGGTAACCAACCAATGGTAAATACAGATAAGTAATGGGCAGGCTCTAAGACCCTTTTAAGTTCTTTTTTTAATTTACAAAACATTTTGCAAGCACAGCGCAAGCTCTATGCAGGTGAATCCTAAAAAGGATTTAAATGGACAGTCTCCAGAGCAAACTAGTAATGGGAACTAAAAAGGTGACGTTACATCCTCAAAAGAGAAAAGTAAAATCTTGGGTGCTCCAAAATTGTCCCATAAAGATAATGCGCCCAAAGGTCTAATTCAAGTCTCCCAGAAGAACAAAAATCGTGGACTGGATCCAAAGTTGGAATTAGAGAAAGAAACAAATCATCCCAAATCATTAAAGCCAACTCTACAGATTCAGGAGGACCATGGTCACTATTCTTTGGTGTTTAACATTATCCGTAAACGGAAAAAAGCAAGGAAACTGCGACCCTTAGACAGAGCAAAGCTTCTTTCCCTGTTTAAACAAATCCCCAAATTCTCAGACATTGGGTCCATGGACCTAAAATCTGTGGGTTTTATGATGGAAGAGTACTAACTAAAGTTGATTTTGTTTCTCTATTGACAGCTAATACAGTTTGTAAGGCAGAAGAGAGTTTGAACTCTCTGGGGCTAACAGTGACTTTAGGTTCAGTAACAAAACCTCTAATAATAATAATATTAATAATAATAGTAATAATAGCATTTGTAGAGCGCAACAGCTACCTCAAGCAGAGGTGTCCCGGCGCTTTGCGGTCAACAGCAGGTGAGGGAGGTCCAACCGAGGCACTAGCATTGGCTGAAGAGCCAAGTCTTCAAGGTCTTTCGGAACTCACGTTCGGACTTGCTCAGGCGCATATGGGAAGGCAGGGAGTTCCACAGTCGAGCCGTCCCCACAGTGAAAGTCCTGCCTCCCATACGGGACTTAGCAAAACGAGGTACACAGAGCAGGTGCTGGAAGTTAGATCTCAGCGTGCTTTCTTGTTGGTATAGGCAGAGCCTATGCTTAAGATAGCCCGGGCCACCATCTTGCAAAGCCCGAAAGGCCAGAGTCAGGGACTTAAACTCTATCCTTTTAGCTACAGGTAGCCAGTGAAGTTGTCTGATGTGCGGAGAGTTGTGGTGACGGAACGGGACTCGACAAATTAATCTCGCTGCCGCATTCTGTACCATCTGTAATCTATTAATTAGATAGGCAGGAAGCCCAAGGTAAAGACAGTTTGCGTAGTCCAGCCGAGATGTCACAGTAGCGTGGACTATGATCCTGCGACAATCCTCCGGCAATAGATGCAAGAATTTCCTCAAACTTCTCAACTTCCCAAAGCATGAGGCTGATATATGACGGACTTGGGCCGAGAAAGAGAGGTCTGTCTCCCATTTGACGCCCAGGTTTTTCGCCGTGTTTGCCGGTAAAGGTGGCGATGCCATTTCTACTGGCCACCAAAGTCCAGCGGGGGGAGGAGATGTCTGGCCGAAGAACAAGACCTCCGTCTTGTCCGCGTTAAGTTTTAAGCTGTTATTATTCATCCAGCGTGAAATGTCCTTCAAACACCCCCTAAATCTAGTAAACGAATCAGCAGAGTGATCATTAAAAGAGAACACCAGCTGGGTGTCATCCACATGGGAGACTGCCTTCACTTCCCAAGAAGCAATGAGAGAGAAGAGTGGAACCAGATAGGTGTTGAAGAGCAATGGGCTCAGGGCCGAGCCCTGAGGCATTCCGCACCACAGTGGCTTAGGTTCCGATTGATGGGGTTGGAGAAAGACCCTTTGAGAGCGGTCTTTAAGGTAAGACTGGATCCAGGAGAGTACTACCCCCTGCAAGCCCAGCTGTTTGAGTCTGTCCAGTAGGATTGGGTGCGCAACCGTGTCGAATGCAGCGGACAGATCTAAAAGGACCAGCATCGCTGAAGCCTCTGCGTCTACCGTCATTCTTACAGAATCCGCCACCTCCACCAGTGCAGTCTCAGTGCTGAATCCTGACCGGAAACCAGGCTGAGTGTTGTGCAGGATGTCATGACCTTCTATAAAATTGGCAGGTTGGCGTTGCACCAGTTTTTCCAGCAACTTTGCGGGTGCTGGCAGTAGTGAGATCGGGTGGTAGTTGCTAAGCTCCGTCGGGTCAGCATTCTGCTTTTTTAATAGGGGCAGTAACAAAGCATGTTTCCAAATATCAGGGAAAATGCCGGTGGAAAGCGAGGTATTCCAAATGTGATTTAAAACAGGGTTAATCAAATGAGCCAATGTCCTGAACAACTTCGGGGGGCATGGATCCTCAGGCGAACCAGACTTACATTTCATGATTTCAGCCAGTGATTCCTGCTGGGAAATAGGGAGAAAATTTGAGAGGGTGCCCTTAGTATTTAGGATTCCCTGTGACTGTGGCTCAGCCATCTCAGCCCCTGCCGTAAATGTGGCATATACCTTCTGTATTTTGTCCTCAAAGAAGTCAGAGAGCTTCATGCACAGAGAGGGGGAAGGCTGTATATTACCCTTCATCACAGAAGGCTTGGTGAAGGAGCTGACTATCCTAAAGATCTCTTTACCAGAGTTTTCTGAGCTATTACTGCGCTTCACAAAGTATTCCCTTCTAGCCTCCCTCATCAGTTTGCGGAGCTTTTTCAAGGCTTCCTTATAGGCCAGTTTAGCCGCCGGACTATGATCTTTCCTCCAGAGGCGCTCCATCCTTTTACACCTGCTCTTTTCCGCTCTGAGGTCAGCCAAGAACCAAGGGGCAGATGGGGATTCTCTCGGGGTCCTAACTGATCTCACAGGTGCCACTGTGTCCAGGGCGGTAGAAATCCACGTATTAAGTGCGGACGAATCGTTGTTGGGATTGCTAGTTAACTGAGGCAAACTCACTGATAGCACTGACCCTAGGTTCTCAGCTGTTAACTTTTTGCAGTTCCTTTTTAACATAGTGCGTATACCTCCACTTGGTTGTGTTTTCTCCAGGCTGAAAGAGAAGGGGACCAGGCAGTGGTCAGTCCAGAGCAAACACCGGGGGGCCTCTGCTGCCATGGATGGAATGTTCGAAAAAAGTTAATCTAAAGTATGACCTGCCCTGTGAGTGGGAGCCTTCACATGCTGTGTAAGGTTGGCACCATTAAGTGACATAGTTAGCTGAGAGGCCTGGGGACAGCTGGATCATCTATGTGAAGATTAAAATCTCCTAAGGCCGTAAAGTTGGTGTATTGCAATGATCTCTGAGCAATGAAATTGCATAGTTTTGGGGTAAAGCTGTGTGGGCAGTCAGGTGGTCGATATACCAATAACCCAGCAAAGGAGAGAGTTGGAGAGATCTTTATACAGACATTTAGGCCCTCCATAATACCCATATTTCTCAATTCAGTTGTAGAGATCTCCCACAATTTATTCAAAATGATAGCAACCCCACCCCCTCTTTTGTCGCAGTCCCTGTTGGCACAGATGGTTCGGAAGCCCGGGGGGATAGCCAGGGTCAGGGTCGGCTTGGATTCCTCCTTAAGCCATGTTTCTGTCAGGAACATCACATCCCAGTTATTGTCCAACAGTGATAACCAGATATAGTCTGCGTGTTTGGGGAGTGATCTGCAATTGATCAGACAGGCTCTAATTCTGCCTGCCAACAACCTCTGAGCGCCGGGAGTCGTGCCCTTGCTCCGGGTTGTCCCTACCGGTGCCTCTAAGGTGACATTGCAAGCCTAGCAGTAGTATGGGGAACCAGTACTCACTAGGTTAGTGCCCTGGTCTCCCAAACACTGGTTCTCCCTTAAGGCCAGGAGGGAATCACGAGGCCAGGTAATGAACTTACCGCTACCTATTTGAGCAGGGTCGCTGGCACTGGGCGCGATCGGGCCACCTACGGGCGCAGACAGGCTTGACTTCGGCGCACCAGCAGCGCGCCCGCTGTGCGCCTCAGCGGTGCAGTGTTCATTAAATAGGCCCCAGGGGAGCCAGACAGCTAAAGCTAGTCGGCTCACCCTTCAAAATGGCACCTTAAGGTGTCCCAGCTGAGCGGAGGAAAGATGGCGCTCCGCTCGGTGTGCTCAAGCCTACAGTGTAAAAACGATTTTAGTGATTTTTAAAAATAGTCAGAATACAGTAATTTTAAAACAGCATTAGATTCACCCTACAACACGCAGAGGTGAACTTCACCCTTGTGCTCACGCCCCCACAATGAGCCCAAACAACTCGGTATCACAGTTCAACTACAATCACCTGCAACCGCAGTTACAAGGGGGTTAAGTCGCCTTGTAGGGTTGGTAGGGAGCCAAGTCTGTTTTAATCATCAGCAGAACCTTTTTCACAATCATCCTAGAAATTGGAGTCTTTGTGTGCCGAGTCAAATTAATACGATTAGAGAGAATTTGAGGATAGTGGTTACCAATGAGAGCCATATAAATGAGGGTTGGTCTAATTGCCTAAATGTAAGCAACAGTTTCTCCCCCTTAGCGAATGTGTTGAAACTGTTCCCTACTCAGGCCAGGTATCTTAGGCATAGGATACTGAGCTCTCGAGGTGCTTAAAATTCTGCAGCTGGAATATACTTGGTCATTATCAGTGTGTAAGGAAAGGTAATTTGCAACCTCTTTTAGAAGATTTCCGTGTTATCCTACTGTAGGAGACCTGGCCCCAAGAGAATCCAATTATAAATGGTTTTGTGACAATAGGTAAATCTTGCCATGCAAGAGATGAGGGCAGATTGTGTGGGGTCTTCTAACATTGGTCTCCACTAGAATTGTAAGAAGTGTAAGAAGGAAATAAACTATCAGTTTGTGGACTCGCATCTCAGTTGTTGAAATTCAGACTGAACAAAAACAAGGGAATATAGTAAACGTGTATTTGCATAAGGAGTTAAAGGTTAATTTGTCAGAATTTCTGGAAAGTTTGGAAGAAAAGCTGTTATTGATTACAATGGAATTCAATAAGGGTGCAGTAATTATAGCGGGTGTTTTTAATACTAAGATAGATCATACTAGAGTAGATGAACTACTGTATGATGTATTGGAGGTGCATAATATTCTCCAAGCTAATTATCCAACTGGGAATACAGGGAATGATTTGAGCTCCATCTATGACTGGTTGAGTAGAAGCGGCCTAATAAGTATGAATGGTCGCTCAGACCCTGACAATCTGGCGGGTGCCACTTTTAGGTTTGGCTCACTCTCCCACCCAATTGATTATGTTTTCATCCTTTGTGACAAGTTTAAGTTGTTAAAGGATTTTAAAATACTGCACCATGAAGGGAGTGCCCATTGGGTTTTACAGTGGGCCCTAGTAATAAAGAAAGCAGTTTTAATCGAAAAAGTATTACATTTAGATATGGATTTTCCTCACAGATTAAGCACTTGGCTGGGCCCAAAGCAATTACAAGTGCTTAGAGAGTTTAACATTTTGTCTAACCTGGTTCTGAATTTAATGCTTTCTCGAATAAATTAGATTGGTTTGCATCCCTAATGGACAATGTGCTCGCATGTCTTCTTACTTTTTTAGTGTTAGTGGTTAATGTTTGGAATAACTCAGTAACCAAATATACAGGAGGATTGTTTGATGAAGAGTGTAAAAATCATAAAAAGGAGTCAAGGAAATTACAATCGCTTGATAGGATATGTCCATCGGAGAGGGCTAGTAATATAATAAGGTGGTTGAAAAGGCACTATAACATTTTGATGAAAAGCAAGAAAGTGAGTTTTATGATAAAAAATGGAGCGAAATGTTGGAAGTTATACAGGCAGGGGATCAGAATTTTTGGGGGTTGGTGAATAATATAGCTGATTCACATACAGTGTCTCCCTCATATATGATCTCTGAAGAAGATTGGGTGTCACATGTGAACAAACTTTATGTCCCACCCCCTGCAAATGATCAGAGATATGCCATAATGCTGATACAGACACTCGTAAGATATTTTCTAAAGAACAGATCAAAAATACAATAGCCAGGGTCAAGTTAAGTACACAACTTCAATTGATATATTGATAACATGAAAACAGAAGAAGATGCGTTTTATAAGTATTTGGAATTGTGGAATGAACATCTGCAGGAAATAAGATCTAGGGCTTTATTATAGGTGGTCTCCTTGATGAGGTTTAACAGTATGTATGGGGGTTTGTCATTCACACCACTTTTAAAAGCCTTTTTGCACAAAATCCCTCCTCTAGCACGTTACGGGTCTGAAATATTAAGCATAAATAAAGGGGATATTTTAGACCCAGGGGAAAACATGTGTATAAAAAAAGAGTTTTAAATCTTCCAAAAGGGTCCATGATACAGGGTATTAGATGTGAACTAAAGTTGATCTCCTAGGCACATATTACAAGAATATGTTTTTTTCATCATTTTTATGTAATCTTACTCGGGTAGATAGCCTCGAAAGGATAGCAAAGCTATGTTGGATCGAAGCTCAATGGAATGAGCTAAAATGGCCTCGGGCTCTCAAAAGAAATGTACTAAATCTCAAAGATCATATTTTATCTGCAAAGGTTTTTGCTCGTTGGGAGACCTTCCCACGTAGGAACTTATTTCTCAAAGCTGCTTGGACTTTCTCCTATCAAAAAGATAAAGGTGTTCTTATCTCAAAAACTTTCAATCCAAATGACGGTTTCCACATTGGCAGTTCAGATATGTACCCATATCTTTTTTTATTTGTCAGACCCTTTACTTCGTTTGAAAATTTTAAAAATCAGAATAGATCTTAATCCTTTTATGGCTATCTCCATCTTGGCTGAAATAATCAGGGAAATTAAAGGTCAATGAATATGCACTTTACAAAGAAAATGTACTATTATTCTTGTACTAATTTATTGCCCTCTTTTAATTAGGCATCAGAAATTCTTAAGACAATTATTTTTAAAATATGGTGCACTGTCAGTTTTTTTTCCAATTGATGTTTTAGCGAGTATTTGATCTTTAGATGTAACTGTTGGTCTGGGGTGCTTCTTATGATCAGAGAGAAAAATGGACTGTCATTAATTAATTTTATAACTAGATAAATGGGTGTTTTAATACACATGATTTTTGTAAGTAATGTTTTAGCTAGTATTCGTTTTATAGATGTAATTGTGGGTCTAGGGTGTTTTTCACGTTCTCTGAGAAATATGGACAGTCATTCATTCATTTTATAACAAGAAAAATGTATATTTTAATGTATATGATTTAAGAATGTGGAATTTAATTTTATTGGTTTTAAGGACAAATGTCCAAATATACTTATTTGATTCTGCATTTAAAGGTTTTGTTTCTTTTTCAAACAATTGTTATTTGGTTTATACAGTTTAGTGTAAACATAACATTAGCTAAGAAAAACTGATACCCTTTTTAAACACCAGTAAGATATGATCCATTGCTTCAGGCGAGGTGCATGAGATTACAAGCATTGGCAAAGCGAATAGGACTTGACTCTAAAAGGGAGAGCTATTAACTTTGGCAATGCATTTGTCATAGGCATTTGGATGCAAACGCATGCACTGTGACATGTGGATCCATGGCTTCCATTCTTGGAATGGTTTTACAATGCATGTACTTATGTGTGTCGTTAACACGTGCACATGCATCATCACGGAAGGTAAAAATTGGAGTGCGCTCCAGCGCGAAAAGGAAAGCAAGCAGCTCGTAGCAGTTTTTCAGCGGCAGGGCCCTCATAATGTAAATAAGGACATTTACAATCTTGAGTGGGATTGGGAGCTGATGAGGAGTGGGATAGGTAGCATCTGGGAGCAGGAGAGGGGAGTAAAAATAGAGTGCACGGAAAAAGGGAGTAAGCAGGGGGGAGAGAGCAAGGAAAGACATGCACACCCATGGAGTGCAGAATGATAAAGAAAACAAGCACTGATAAAACCTGTAGGTATGCATTTGAACCTATCTATGCAGACTTGCACATAATGGCATCAGTGAAGAAGAGGGAAATACTTGTGAAGTCCTGAATGTTGACAATTATACACAAAGGGTCCAACAGCTCTGCCAAATTCCCAGGTACATGTGTGACTTGCTACTCCAGGTCCTTTCTTTGGATTCTGGGACTTGTAGTCTAGGTTTCATAATGGAATATACAACATTACAAGTCCTAGAATTCAAAGAAAACAAGCATTTTATTGCACTCGGTTTAGCATTAGTGAAAGTTAGAGCCATTGGTGCTGCACATGACAATGTTTCTTTTATTTATGTTTTTTTGTTTGCAGTGAAGTGATCATTTGACCTAACTTAAGAGATAGGAAGGAAAGACAATGGAGAGGAAACAGTAGAAAGTTGGGGCGGTACTAGTAGTGCTTTAAAAGAAAGAGGAAAGATTGAACAGTAGCATAAGCAATAAAAGAAAATCCAAGAAGCAAGGAAAGGGTGCAGTACCACAGGCTGTTACTAGGTGTCCATCTGGAGTTCTAAAGGGACCTCTATTAGCCACATAAGGTACTGCAGCCTTAATGCAGCTTACTAAAGGATGTAGTTCCGGCGTTGTTTTTGGTTGAATGCAGTATCAGAGTCGCAATGCTTTAATGTTTATAGAACAGCAACTTTAACGCAAGTGTTCCCAAACTGTGTGCACATCTGTTCGTGACGCCCTCTGCTTTTTATGTTTAAGTTGAGTGGAGGAGTAGTAGTGAGGGGGAAGAAGGAGGTGGTGCTATGGTCAGAGCAGCCGACTTCGGAACTAAGGAACAAAGGGTTTGAGTCTTAGCTTTGCTTCACCATCCTGTGATTCTGGGCAGTATCACCTAATCTCCTGGCTTTAAAAAACAAGTCAAATTCAAATACTTTTTCATAGGAAACTGCCCATCCTGTGCACTGGACTCCACACTGTTAGACATTGTGGGCATCGCATTGGCATCACGCTGGCTTTTCTGAATGCCCCTTCCTTAGTGTGGTAGTGCCTTCCAACATATAGTAGGCCCCAGATAACACCATTTACATTGTTTGGAGACCAGTGCAACAGTCTGCACGAACACGCATGATCCTTTGCACACACTCCGTGCAGTGTGTGTGTGTGCGCTGCTGCAGTGTCTGTGCTTGAAACAAGGTGCACTACCCTGCCACTTGCTACATGCCAGCTTGCAGGATGAACCCACCCTCGCCTCCATAAACACAACAAGCCTCGTTGCTTATTCATGGGAAGCACACAACTGGTTGGTGTGTGCCGTCCTATTGAACATGCCAAACTGGGTACTGCACCAGCTCTGGCATCCCTGAAAATTCAAGGATGCATTAGAAGCTGAAGCTCAGTGCACTATGGGGGATGTGCACAGAATTGGAATATGTCATAAAATGACTTCTAAATTGTGTTTACTCGCCAGTCTTCCACACATACATCACAGGCCTGCTGTCCGGTTCACTCTGCGCCTTGACTCTCCACATTCCAAAAAACAAAAGCATGAGCACTCCGGTGCACAGGGCAGGAATGCCAAACCCCTGAGAGCGATGGGATAGAGCGGTGCCTTTCTCAACCATCCCCAGACGTTCTGCGAGCAGCTACCAAGCCCACCAGCAACACAACAGAAAACAACAAGCAGTGAGTCAAGCAGCGGTTTGCCGTGGGATTTTCTTTGTATTTTCTTTTTATTATATTTGAAGGTTTTATATAGCGCGAACAAGACCCTTGCGGGTATCAGAGCGCTTTACAGATGTTGGAAACGGTACAAGCATAGAGGAATAAAAATATAGGTGATTCAGATATAAAGTGATCACTAATAGAGACTAGTAGTTGTATTACAGTGATAAGTAAGTAATTCAAGTAAATTTAGCCATGAGAATCGACTTCACTTCTTTTTTGAAGGAGGCAGTAGAAGGGTTCAGTCTTGTTTCTGTGGGAGCAGTATGGCCCGCAAGAGCTCAGTGAAGTGGCCGCGAGCTGCGGGGGCAGTCTGTGCTTTTATGCATGGTCATTGAGGGCGTTAGGCACAGACTGACCCCAGAAAACAAAAAACAGCATGGGAGGGTTGGGGGGGGTGAAGTAGCACCAAGCAACTACAAGCGTTACTTCACGTGATGTTTCTTGCTTGTGTTACAAGGCGTCATTCAGTCTGAAACGTCATGCTTTTCTGCTTTGATACTGCAATTTCCCTGAGGGCACTGTAAATATTTGCAGGTATTAAAGTGGAAGATAGTGAAAAAAATATTTCTATTCAAATAGCCATGGTTTCCTGACACACACTGCAACTATGGCAGGAAACACCTTCGGCTACATTACAACTTTAAAAATATGCCCATCGCCGTGCGCACTGTGGTACGAGTAGTGCTTTAAAAGAAAGAGGAAAGACGGAACAGTAGCATAAGCAATAAAAGAAAATCCAGGAAGCAGGTAAAGGGTGCAGTACCATAGGCTGTTACTAGGTGTCCCTCTGGAGTTCTAAAAGGACCTCTATTGGCCACATAAGGTACTGCACCCTTAATCCAGCCTACTAAAGGATGTTGTTCTGACATTGTTTTCTGTTGAATGCAGTATCAGGGCGCAATGCTATAATGTTTATATGAGACAGCAGCTTTAACGGAAGTGTTCCCAAACTGTGCGCGCATCTGTTCGCGGCGCCCTCTGCTTTTCATGCTTAACTTGAATGGAGGTGCAGGAGGGAGGGGGATGAAAGATGTGGCACTATGGTCAGAGCAGCCGACTTTGGAACTAAGGAACAAAGGGTTCGAGTCTCAGCGTCACTTTACCATCCTGTGATTCTGGTCAGTATCACTTAATGCTTGATAACAAGTCTGGCAGTCCACGGACCGCCAGACTAGCGGGGGTTCAGCGGTGGCAGTCTCCCGATCGCCATATTACAATTAGGGTGGTCGGACCCCCATTGCCCCTCCGCAGCCGCCAGGGAACCGCCGTTCCCTGGCAGTGGTGTAGAGGCAGTAATATGCTTGGCGGGACCGTAGCGGTCCTGCCAAGCATATTACAAGTTTCCTCTCCGCCACGGATTTCATGGCAGTTCCACCCCCATGAAAACCGTGGCAGAGAGGAAACAAAGGGGGCCCATCAGGGCCCTCTGGTGCCTCATGTCTTGTGGATGCACACAGGGAGGCACAACATGTGCCCCCCTGTGTGCATGCCCACCAGTTCCTGCACAGCATGGACTTTACAGTCCATGCCGTGCATGAACTGTTTTTGGCGTTCCAATTGTGGTGGCCATTTTCTGAGGCACCGCTGTGGGAACATAAAAAAAAATCCTGCTAGACACAAGAAACACTTGTAATCTGGTGGGCAGCCCGACCATGGGTTTGGCGGTGCGGCGGCAATGCAGAACCGGCGCCGCACCGCCAAACTCGTAATCAGGCCCTAAATCTCCTGGCTTTAAAAAACAAACCGCAAGTAATACAAGCAGTCAATGTCTGCACTGCAGCTACTGACGCAATTGTGGTGGCAGTCGCGCTGAAGATTATAAAAATTTCCCCATTGAAAATGGAAGCGCGGTGTCCCTGAAGCGGGTGCCATGCTGATACACAAGCCCGAGGCAGACCCCCAAAAAAATTGTGCATGAAGGAATGTAAATTTTAAAAAGTGTAAGGTCACATGTAGTAGGGGCACTCTGCTGGGAGGGTCTGAAACACCAAAAGGAGGGAGTAATTAAGCATACTGACCAAACAAAAGTAGGCATTTATGAAGGACAGGGACAGGAACGAATGGAAAACATGGAAGGTGCTTCCAGCCACAGTCTAGATTATAGCATGCCTCGCAGAGAAGTGCATGCGCTGCTCTGGCTCAACCTAAAAACTGAACTGGAGCAGCTCATCAGCCTGGACCTGAGAATCTTGCCAGCTATGGTCCAAGCTGATGAGGAGAGCAATGACACTACTCCACGGAGCGGATGTTTGTAATAAATTGGGTCTCTCTCTCTTTCGCTAGAGATGCCGATGGGAGGGAACAGAAAATGAAGTGTTGTTTTCCACTCCTCATAACACCGCTCTTGAGGCATTTGCTCTGTCAGCAGTAATGAAGCCTTCCTCTTCCTCACACACCTTGTACAACAGCATGTAGCAGCAGCAGAGTCAGACTGCAGCTCCCTTAGCCACAGTGTCAGCAGCTAGGAGGTCGTTAAATGAGATTATACGGAGTCTGTGCCTGGCATTTTCTTCTGGAGGTGTGGGTGGTGGGGAGAGATTTTCGGGACAGTAACAGCTGCTCCGGGACATGGAATGTCAGTGGTTGAGACAAAATCAGAAGAGTTAATCAACAGACATCCTAAAACACAAACAGATTAAATGTATTTTAAAGAAATGCATACTTTTCAGACTATAGTGGTGACACAGCAAACTGCTTTGATTATTATATGAAATAAAAAGTAACTTTACATGCTTTCAATAAATATTTACTATGTTCCTATACAGGCATTTGTTACCAGCATTTGAAAGATGTGATAGAAAATTGCACATGGTTCATTGGTAGGATTTCATGCGTAAAACAAGACTTTGGTGTAAGACGCAAATGGCAATCTCAACTCTATGAGACAGATGCTGCATACAACAGGTGTCAAGATGAAGTCTCATTTCTATGTCTATAATGCGCTGATCAGCAGAGCTTCGCCAGTAGAGAGATTGGCCTTTGAAGCCTCCATGCACAGGTGACAGGTTGACAAAGAGGATGGGCATACCGCTGTTTGTGGTCCATCACTCTTAAGCATCTGGATGTCTACTTCAACAACTCCCAGTCCCAGTGCTTCTTCTCGCCAGCATTGCTACCCTGCAAGCCAAGCATGTGCAGATGACAAGTGGTCTGCTCGGGTTTGTAAACTTGTGAATTACAGATTAGTAATGTGAAATTGTCGCGTCACCAGCTGCGCTGAGTGCGCGTGTCCTACCTTTAGCTTCCTTAAGCCCCTGATGCTGTACAAATAAATACATATAAAATCCCTTGCATTTAGGGTTCTTGCCTCTTACTAAGAACTAAAAGAAAGAAGAAACTAGATGCTATGCAGCATGTCTTAAATTAAAACAAGCACTATGACCCGGTCAACGCTATCCGCGTCCTAGCTCTTTTTTTTTTAAAACTTGAACCATGTTGTACAGCAGCTAGCACCACTGTGCAACATATATATGCGTTGACTGCGTCATGCTGCTTTTTTTTTACTTTAAGACATGCTGCACAGCAGCTAGCACTGCTGTGTAACATATCTAAAAAACACTGACAAAACCAATAGATTTTGCAGAGGTGAAACCTATTTGCTTTGCCAATACATGTTTTTTCTTGCATCAGGGCCCATGGTTTCCTTGCTTCACTACTGTGTCAGGACATCGGTTAGGGAGTCCAGCATCACAAGTGGAGCGCTGGGCTCTCTCTAAAAAACACTATGCCTGGGAACATTTCAAATTAAAGATTGGGACACTTAGCCCAAATCATGTTTTAGACACTGATTTGCAGTAGCCGATGGTCACCTGTTTAATTTAAATCCGGACCTTTAAATCATCTCTTAGTAGTTGATGCTAACAGCACAGTTGGACACTGCGCAGGCTTCTTACACGGAGACCACTTTTGATCTCCTCGTGCAACGTGACTTTTCATCTCTCAGAGCCATGAAGCAAACAAGCAATAATTGACTATGCGACTGTTTGTCTAAAACACCCTTTCCTCTTCATTATTTATCACTTCTTTAATCACCTCTCCTATTGGTCCCTTGAGGTGCTACCACCTCCTGCGTTGGTTCCCAGTTGAAAAAACATGCAAGTAAAAAGCAAGTTTGGATCTTTTACCAACAAACAGTACTTACAATGACGACTCTCCAGTACTCCTTAAAAACAATTAAACGTCTGCAAGGTAAATAAAAAATGAAATGGTGCTACTTACAGCCTAAGCGATGGTTTAACCATGTAAAGCACTCCAACACCTTCGGCTCAAGTTTGTGCGTTCCAAAGGAGTGCCAGCCATCTTATATGCTGATCTTCTCGATTCAAGCAGAGAATATAGCGAAGGAATAGCGTGCCAACCTTGAAGCTGAGGAACAGGGTTCGAGTCTCAGCAGGAATCTCAACATCCTGTAATTCTGTGCAAATCACGTTTAATCTCTCCGTGCCCGTGAATGTTTCCGTGGAACTGGTGTTCATGCCAAGATTTAAAGTAACAACTCCCTCGGCGTTACCTCCTGCTCAGATGGCCCAGTTTTAAACTTATGTGAGTTTGGTAATTGAACGTTGCTTGTCATTTACTTTAATTCAACTGGTACCTATGTAAAGCATATATTTGGGTTGCTTTAGCGCTATCTTAAATTGATCAAATAAAAGAACGAACAGCGGGAGCGGGTTGGGAAACATACAAGGGAGTGTGGGAAACAACAGTGGGGAGATTAGGTGAAGGGCGGAGGACAAAAGTAAAATCATATGCAGCAGTGAAACACGTTTGCTCACAGATAACAAAGTAGGTCACCAAAAGCGGATGAAAAGGAGTACTTGGGCCAAGCTCTACAGATAAGAAAAACACACAAAGAACAACAGGAAACAGCATGCTATGACCAATAACAAAAGAGGAAAAGTAAGTGGTAAGCACACAAGCAAATGAAAAGTAAGGGTGGGATGTAAGCCCCTTTTAAGATTTATATTAAATAAAAGCAGCGTGCAGTTGAAACCTAAAAAGAGTGCTTGCTTGCCCAAACCCCACTATAAGTATTGATATTGTCCACAATATGTCTTTGACGACATACAGCTGTCTGTAGGTGAGAACAAGAAAAACATGCAAGATAACACACATTTAATGAGCAACTGACGTTTTATCCATTTTTGTCCTTAAACCCAATACCTGTCGTCTTCCACTAGCCTAAAAAATATTTTTTATATCTTTAAAGCATATATTTTTCAGTTATTTAGTTGATGTGAATAATCGCTTCTAAGTGTACATGTGCATACATTTTTATTGTCATGTGCCATAAATTATTAAAATAATGGCCTGCAAGATGCCTTTCACATCACATATGCTACCTATGTGCTGGTGCTGCTTATGCATTCTCAACTGTGTAACACTAGGTCCTGATAGCGAGTAAAATCCACTTAATGAATGCCTTGGTGTATGGTGCAATAATTATCGTGCTCTAAAAAAAACAACACCAAAATGTACAGAATTTATCGGGTACAATAACGATCATGTATTAGAAGTTTGACCCTGAAAATGAGGCATAATATGTGGACTTTAGTGTTCACTGCACCAGAATCCGCATGTCCTAGTATTTAATAATGTAATGAGTGCCGCAATATTTAACGCAGTGTGTACATGCTTCACTGTGCCTTAGGAGGGGGACAGCGAGCATTAAGTGGGCCAGGTCCTGCTGGTGCTCAGCACCGGCAGTTCTTAAAAGCAGGTGCTGAGACGGGTCCCTATCGGGCTCTCCATTTTTGCCCTCACCCTCAGGGTGAAAAAAAAAATCTTACCTCTGCATCAGTACCACTGCTTAAAGCCTTTGATGTAACTTCAAAAAGACTCGTTATAGTTGTTTCACATTCTCATCATTTCAGAACTGAAGCATTTTCAATATTATATATCATGAAGCCATAGTTGTTGCTTATTTATTTTATGCAACTAACAACCATTGACAAAGCCAATAGTCCTGGCTTGTTGCAGTTATAATGTTACTTGTTGTGTCATATATCTGGATGCAATGAGGGAAACAGCAAAATACCGGTCGGGCGGCACAGATTTTTAGCTTACCTGTTTTAAGCCACGCCCTTAATTACATCGGCCACGCCCCTATGAGAGACCCCTGCAAGTGTTTTCATCCCACTTAAAGCCCTGGGGTCAGCCTGGCGGGGGCTGGGACAGGATGCTCGTGCAGTTCAAGCCTAAAGGAATTTTACAGGCTGGTAAAATTAGGTTGTGTCCCCGCACCTGAGAAATCCGGGGGCAGAAACACCGACCCGTGATTAATGATAAGTCTGTACTTCTCGGTTACAGTTCCGTATTTTAAATGCACTGTACCAATTAATGCGAGCACCTCCATTGTGTTTGCAGGCCTTTTATATCTACATTAGCCTTTCTCCGACGTTTTTGTGTCACTCCTTCCATACTGTTGTTTGTTATCTTTGTCTAGGTCTGTGTCATCCTTTCGGGCATATCATATTCTTCAGGTCGTTTGTCAGGACTCGTTGCTAAGGTGCTGATCGCCATCTGCCCTGGTTTCTGCATGGGGTCACCGGCGGTGCTGTCGGCAGCCTGATACAGAGAGAAAACATCACTGCAGGCAGCACAAACACTGCGACAAGACAGCCCAGGCCGCATCATTTATTCATGCTGAAGAGACTGGCGGTGAGAGATTAGGCCTGCATTCATCGTGTCCAGTAGAGATATATTGAACTGCATGCGGCAGCCTGGAACCTTAACACCCCTGAATACACTAAACAAAGAGGCCTCATGTAAAATATAACAACACCCACAATACTCTTAATCAAATGAGTTATTACAAATGAATACAGTACACCCTGCCCTCGTAGCCTCTAAACTTGTGTTAGAAGCGTAAATCACTGTTGAGTGCGTATTGAAAATGAATAGGCCAAAGACAGGCTGTCACTTGGCGACTGATGGAGTATTTGAATAGTACTATATCTATATGTTATACTATTGTCGTTTATACTGTACACAATCAGCAATTGCCGCTCTTATTTGTAAAAAAATAATAAGTGCAGGGGCGCAAAGTTTTTGTTAGGAGCCAGCCTCCTGCGCTGCCGAATGCCAGGGCTGTTGAAAAGAAAGGCTCCTGTGGCATAGTGGAATGCATAGAGTGGAATGTGTGTAAGTCAGAGAGGGAATGTTGGGGCTGTCAGAAGGACAGTTGAAGGCGGCCTGCTGTTGGATGAGGTGTTATGATTAAAGCTCCACTTGCCTCATCTGGCGGCCGTGTCATCCTTGTGAGGGACCAATAGACACACAGATGATGGACGGAATGCAGAGTAAATCAAACATTCACCCCCAGTCAATAGATCTGGGTTAAATCCATCATTTGTTTGCTCACCATGCTGCTATAGTTTAGACCCAGCCTTATGCAAATCAGTCTTGACCCTGTGCCTCATGGGAACAGTTCAGCCGGAACTGCCAATCCAGATCCTCCCTGGACTGGAAACAAGCATTCTGATGGTGATTGTGACAGGGCGAGACACCTCAACAAGGTGGCACAAGGCCTTGAAGTTACTCGGTCCTTAGGAGACGGGACCGAAGTGCGGTGCCCTGAAGTAGCGCGTGATGTGGTGGTGAGACAAGGCATTCCTGTGAAAGAGCTTCTGGAGTGCGAGTGGCCTGTTTACAAGTGTGGAGGATTTGGGGCCGAAGTTGGAAGATGTTGAGGCCCAACGCGTTAGTGTTCAGTTTACACTCAGCGCACGCACCTGGTGAAGTCCAGTGCGCTCTACTTACCCAGGCTGCACTTACTTCATCCGGTGGTCGTGTCGTCCTTGTGAGGAACATCACAGCTCCCTAGCCTTGATTCAACCTTATGCATTTTTCTTCCACTATCCTACACTCCCTGTCTCTTTATCTCACGTTTGAGTATTCTTTAGTTAAGGCTGCTTTCATGAGATATCACTGTTTTCTTGTCTTTCTCTTCCACCCTATTCCTCCCTCTTCCCCCTTTGTCTGTCTTTCTCTGGATCATAATCAGATGATGAAATAAAAGTCTCAATCCCTAAAATTGAGCGCTCGTCGCCTCTACCTGCAAACACCTGCACAAATTGAGCATTGATAGTGTGGTACTGCAGTGCTTTCTGTAGTCAAGGCTGACTTTCCAAACAGTTTTGAAGTTTCGATCGCAGAGTCTAATTTAACTTTGTAAGATGCCCAATCAGTGGTGTGTAGGATCGGTTACTTTAGTATGTGAATATGTCAATTTTATTATTTGATTGATGGTATTTGATGGGTGATGAGTATGCTCATGGTAAGTGAATATGTGTGTAAAGTAGGTGGTGTTGGCAAGTCTTTTGGTTACCAAGGCAGCCAGTTAATTTAATATTTTGGGCTGTGTTTGATGTATGGTCAGAGTTCTGTCCTACTGTGTTTTGTTGTACGATAGTGTGTGATGTGTCCCATTGGGAAGTGCTATTGTGACACGTGAGCACAGTGATACCCACACCAACTTTAGGACATCTCAGTGCTGTGTTCAATCTACGTGCAGCGTTCTTTCTAATGGGGTTAATGATACCGATGCAAATACAAACTTTACTTCCTTATCGGAGATAGCTTATCTTTAATGACAAGAGGTGGTGAAGGAAAGCCAGTTAACTTGTTACCAGTTCTTTATAGACCCTTCCCTTAGTTTGGCCTAACTCATGATGGCCCCACTGCTGAGGTGTGCTGTGGCTGATAGCCCAGGCTGGAGGACCTTGTTGTTGTGGTGTCTGCCTCTTGTTCCTGTCATTCAGTGCCATGCCTTTAGAATCGCAAATGTTTGAGGGTTTCTGAGCGCACTCAGGGGCGGCTCCTCTCTGTTTGAGCGGAGGAGCGTCGCCCCACTGGTTAAAATGCCCCTCCATGCCCTAGAATTGAACAATAAAATGGGAATAATGTTGGTTTATTACCATTTTATTTTTCAATATAACCCCATCCTGACGCTGGCGTGAGGACGGGGGTGGGGCCACTGATGTGACACAGCAGCATGGAGGAGGGTGGACTGTCTCGTCACTTTTCAAAGTGTGCATGTCTTTTTGGCCGGCCGTCTTGCTACGGCTTGCCAGACGTGCACTTTGAAACCTCTGTCTTCAGACAGCTGGGTTAGAGTAAGTGCAGGGCTCCAGTGTCCTTGGGAGCGGTGAGTGAGACTGTTCCCTCCAAACAGGGCGCAGCTCTCACAGCACGAGAGCAGTGCCAGGATTGGTTAAGGTACTTCTCAAGGGCTCGCGTTACAGGAAGAAGACGTGCTGCGAGGAAGGGGTCATAGTCGGACGTGTCGCAGGTCAGTGTTTTTTATTTTTACCCACCACCCATTTGCCCGCCTCACCACTCCCCATAGATGCCAGCTGCCACTGCACACTATGTGTTCTGTAATACACGAAGGAGGTGCCTTTTAGCTCACTCATTGCTCCCGTGCAGTGACGGCTGCCCATAGTGCCACTCTGGCACTTCCTCGGTGGCCAGTCGAAGGAGCTGCTTTCACAGATGGATGGACTGCCATGACCGAATCCTGCCTTCCCGCCCCCATTCTAGTTTGGAGGAGTTTGTAGGTTGTGGACTAGTGTGAAATGTTTGCCAGTGCTGCTCTTCCTGGAGTGCCATACCTCGAAGGTACCTGCCCCTGCTACCCAGCTTCTGTACCCTATATGCAGATTGTAAACTCGAGCGCTCCTTGCTTGTTAAGAAGTAGCATGGTTAACACTGTTCCAGGAGCCAACCTCTTTATAACTCATTGGTTCCTGGTGTTTAATAGATACCGGGATAAGGCCGAACATATTGCTCTTTCAATCATTTTCCAAGCTGGTGTTTGTTTTCTCAGTGTATCTCATGTGATGTAATATTCCAATTACCCACCTCCCACTGTGGGAAGGGGTGCAAACACTTTTGAGGCACCCTCAGTGCAAATGCTAAATGCAGAAGTGTGCTTTAGAGCACCAGTGCCTGTAAGGAAAGTGGCTGACTTGTGTTTAATATAGAGCAACCTCTCTCCTACACACAGGAACATACTTCTATTTATGAGAACCAATCATTGACTTCCATGAAGTGCTTATTTGTTATTTTACATTTTGAATCCCTTGGAGTCCCAAAAGTGATAAAGAGAATCAAAGTACATGTTTCCTCACTGAATCATTTGAAAACACTTAACTTTTATTAAGTACAACAGATTTAAGTGTTAAGAAGACTGGTACCACCTCTTTGAACCATTTACTTACCTCTACCTAGCTCCATGCCTGAGATCTCATTGTGCCACTATGTAGAAATTAAAAGAGAAGCCATTTTGTATAAACTTGTAGTGATCAAGGCACAGTGCAATCCAATGAAAAAGTGTCTGAAAATGGTATGGGAGGTACAGCTGACTTAGAATGGCAAATCGTGGTGACCATTTCAGGAGCATCATTATTTAAACCAAGCCCATGCCTCAAGACCTTACTAGGCAATTAAGTTCCTATGACTCACGGATTTTGCTCCTGACAGCTTCCTCTCTCAGTTCCTAGACCCTGCCACAGTGCATAACCAAATTTGTCTTTGCCATCCACTAAATCTCACTTTCATCATCCAGGAGGAGATCTGCATAAGAGCAGGCACAACAGTGAACCCACAAGAAAACACTAAAAAATAAAGTTAGTTAATTAGCCACCAGCAGATAGGCCAAAGCAGGTAGAGAACTCACCTCGAATGGCTACTCCTCATGGTAGGTTTGATAAATTGGACACTGAAAGGGAAGAACAGAATTGTGCAAGAACTATACATTACACATCTGTAGGAAATAATTTCATAAACTTGAGGTTAGTAACAAAAGGTTCTGAAAATCGCACTAAAATCATTCCGCTCAGCATACACATTTCTCATCTTCTTAGCTAAAGCCACCTTTTGCAAATACACATTCAACAAAACCTCAAATAGAAGTAAAACACTCTTTTAGACAATCAAACATTGCATCACCCCAGTACCAGCTCCACACTTAAAAGACAAATGCAATGTCACCAATTAATTGTTCAGTGTAAGGATAAACAAAATAAGAGCCCACATCAACACCAAACCAGCATCCACCATCCCTGCCATTCCTCATGATCCAAAGCAATAGAGAACTTTTTAAGCCTCCTCTCACATGCGTACCTACCTCACTGGAATGAGCAACTCCCTCAAGCTAACCACTTATTCTTATTGATTGTGAAATCCTTCCATAGTTGCCCTCAAACCCCTCCTCAATATCATCAGTGCTTCCCTTAGTTAAAGAACCTTCCCAAATGACATTAAAACAGAACAGAAGTTCCCCCTGAAAAAAACTAAATCCTGAACAAGGATGATCTAGCCAAATAATGCCCAATGATGCACCCCCCACCTACATCAGAAAACTCATTGAGGCTGAAGTCCTCATTCAAGTGCAAAACCAGATCATCAAAAAAAACATCCTTTAGGCCTGATCCGATTTGACCTTTCAGGAACCTTTGACATGTGGACCACCAAGCAATGATCCACACTAAAAACTTACCATACATGGGCTTCTCTGACACAGCCCTACTGTGGTTCATCTCCAACCACACTAATCTTCTCCAAACTCTCCCCAGACGACAACCTCAAAAACCCAAGCACTCCCTTCCTCCTGCAGAGTATCCCATGGTTCCTTTCTGTTCCCCATCATATTCAACCGTCTTCATTGTGCACTTTGGAACCCTGCAAACTAACAGCTGCATTGAGATGCCTCAGTACACTCACAGAATGCAACTCTATCTGAAAATGTCCCCTACTCATGACATCCAACAACTCAAACCCTTCCTTGATCTCATTCATTGTTTGATGTCCAGGTCCCGGGAAGCAGCAGTGGGGCGGGGGGAGGATTAAAAAAATCAAATAAAAATATCACTCACCTGCCGGCCGGCCAACTGGCTGACTGGCCGCCGCCGTTTCTCCTCCGTCCTCTTCATGGCTTCTTCTGTGGAAGCAGGAAGCTCCCAGGCTCCCAATAGCCAATCACAACTCTGCAATGTAGCTTTGTGATTGGGCTGTGCGCTGTGGTTCGGTGCTCAGTCAAGGAATGGGAGCCTGGGCATGTTCTCCATGCAGGCTGTAATGCTGCCTGCATGGAGAACATGCAAAGGGCGCATGAATGTTTGGCCGGCCCGAGAGGGCTGGTAAAACATTAATGCACACTTACATAATGCCCACCACTCCTCCCCCTGCTCTGAGAGCAGAGCAGATCTGCCCCGCCCCGCCGAGAAGCCGCAGCAGGAACAAATAAAATGATAATAACACGAGTTATTATCATTTTATTTTTCCTTTTTTTCACTGCTAAAGGCAGCGGGTGACGCTCCTTCACCTTAGCGGAGGAGCCGCCACTGCCAGCACCTATTTAAGACTCAATATGACTCAATATGACTAAAAGAAACCCTGCCCCTGTTTGGCAACAACAAAAAATCACACATTCAAATTTAGATGTTCAAAATGAACCTGGACATCCTGTGCAAAATCAATTGGGTTCACCCTCCTCACTGACCTTTCCTTCACATTATGAGGATAACAAAAGGGCACAGCACTAGCTCTTCTTCTTGAAGAAAGATAAAACTGTACCTAAATCCAAATTCAGAACAAGAGCCTAAGTCTTCATCCTCTTGCAAATGGATGGAGATTACACCCTGTTCTACATTGACTCCTCTCGAAGTCATCCTACATGCTGCAGCACATCACGTGACAGGCTTGAAAAAGTTGGACTATATAGCCTCAACCCTGATGTAACTACATTGGTCCCTCCCCAAGCCCACATAGTCTTCAAGACATAATGCATCACATTCAAAACCATCAAAAGGCACACATTGATAGTTGTATACCATGACACTCAAAGTATAAATGAATGATTTTTTTGAGGTACAACAATGGGGCATTTTTCATTTACCTAATAGAAGAATCACAAAGGCTGGTAATTTTATATTTCCTACAATATTCAATGGCCTACGTTCAAATATTTCCATTAAATACCAATAACACATGTCGGCATTTATTAACAAAATTCAACACTTTTTACGAATGGCCCAATTTGTTTTATTTTCATTACTATTCATTAATATCCGTAATCTCTAATATGTCCAAATGTATCATTCCCCAAACTGATTTTTGCTTTGGGTGATAATAAATGTGTTTTTGAGGTATTTCTCCTTCATCAGAAATTGCCCTTCATCAACATCTGATTCATTCTATCTTAGCCTGGAGCACATTGTGCCCATTGCCGAGTTGGCAAGGCGACATTGGCCATTGAAGGGTAACCAAACAAATGTGTTGTATCCCAATACACAGAGATGACCTTGAAGGTTGGGTGAGAGACAGGAAAATATGAAATGTCTCTCCTTTGTTTCAGAACGCTCCATCAGTTTGAGGGTACCCCCTCGATGGTTGTGAGGGGAAGCAGCATTTACATCACATGCGATACAACGCATGCGATTACAACGCTGTCGTTACAATGACGGCGTTGTTACAACGCTAACCAGTACAACGCAAGTTGTTTCTACGACTTGCTGTAGGGGGCACTCTAAACACCTTCCCTACTGTTGCGCAGGCTGGAGTTGGAATAGTAAATTATACTATTCCTAAGTCCAGCGCGCCCCCTACAGCAAGTCGTAGAAACGACTTGCGATGTAATGGTATGCGTTGTAACAACGCAGTCGTTGTAACAACCGCGTTGTAATCGCATGCGTTGTACCGCATGCGATGTAACATCGCATATTCGTTGTGAGCCTATATAAGAAGCCCTGCAGGGACATTAGGAATAAAGAGTAGGTCCTTGTTAAGGAACTCCAAATCCTGCACCTTTTGGTGAGTTCATTAAGGTTGAGCTCTGAATAGGCCGATTAATGCATGTATGTGGATATGTAGTGATCTTAGTGTGCATGCCTGATGGCCACACACATTTGAATAAGATGGGTTACTAAGTCTACCACAAGGGTACCAATATTAAGGGGTGTCACATATGGGTGAAGTTTATGTCCAGCGATACTATGAGAATGTGTGGAGTATAATTTTGATGTTTGCAGTACCACTGCAATATGGTAAGCACTGGAGAATTAGCACCATGTATTAATTTTAAGTACCACAAATTATTATATAATCAATTATGTAAATCATAATCTGTATGTAATTTTTTTACATGTTTTATTTATTTTGATGTGTTGCATGTGGGAGACTCTTTATGTGTTTGTCCTGAAGAAGGTTGCCGAAATAGCGAGATCCACGTCGACAAATTTGGCAGTACTGAATCTGTGTAAATTTTGGATACAAAAAATGGTGATAGTTACACCATAACAAGTGTTACTTATATAGGCCGAATGGATCAGTATGTCCACATAGACAATCGTTGTTGTCTTCTGTGTCTCTCCCTGTAGTGTTCCCATTGGGTTTTATGCTTCTTGTATTAAACTGTATTGCGCCGCATTGTGAGGATTTTAATTACAAGACATACACATATAAAAAAATGTAATAATTGTGTTTTAACTTTATGAATGGTTCTTTTAGCATAATTTTCAGTGTCGCATTTCTGATGTATACATTGTACATTTTAGAATCTACTGTGGAAAATAATATTTGAAAACATTTGATTAAAACTTGGTGTCTCTTAATACTGCTGTCATACTGGTTTTATAGACTTATCAGTATTGGTCACATTGGCCTCTGGATGCCTAAAAAAAGGTGACAGTTGAATGTTTGTGACTTGATGACTTCCCAAGGGGAGATTTGACTTTACTGTTTATAACGGTGCCCTGTCCCCTTGGTGTGTGGCGACTTCTCTCTTATTTTGTTCATTCTATGCACTATACAGCATTTTACATCTGTTCATAGCAGTCCAACCAGAAAAGTTTAATTCATTCTAAGTAATCCCTAGCATAATCTTTAATGGTGTTAATGTCCTCATTCACTTCATCAGCAAACACTGCATTGTTACATCGTAAATTTAGTTGTTAATGTAAGGATTGTCATTATAACATATGTTTGTCTTTTCTAACATGATCTGTTAATGGAAGGGATTGCCAAAGTTCACTTCATTATTCCATAAATAACACATTTACTGGACCTCGTGAGAATGAAATTACTATTTTCAACTTGCACCACTCCAGATCCTTGATAATGTCAAACCTAATAAGCATCGCCATCTCATTCACTACTCACTGTACTCTCTACACTAATATAGATCTATAAGGAAACATGCAGTGACCAGTTACCCTTTATGGTAGCCAACTTGAGTTTGTATCCTGTTTTAAATGCACTACATTCATAAAAATCATATCAAGACCTTATATCAGTTGGTTCCACAATGCATCACTGGTTCTAATTTGTTAATCCATTACGCTTTCTTTTTTTTAACACTAAGGGGCCGATTCCGATTTGGGCCGGAAATCTCTCCGACCGAGCCGGACCCGGAGAGATTTCCGACCGAATCGGACCCGTGCAGCCCGACCGAACGAGTACGATGCGCACGTATGCCATCGGACTCGAGTCGGTCGGACTCCCATTGAAGTCAATGGGAGCCTGTCGTACAACGCGTACGCGGGCTCCCATTGACTCAATGGGTGCGAGGCGGACAAGGGCGCCCCCTACAGCGTGTACGCGGCTAAGCGACTCGCGCCGTACACGCACAGGTAGGGGGCACCCATGGGTCCCCCCTGTGTGCGACTCGCGCGGCTACGCGCACAGGGGGTCCGACACGGACCCCAAAGTACGGCTCCGACTGCTCTTTGGAGCCGGAGTGCGCGGCTCGGTCGGACTCGCTCGCGGCGCGCATCGTACTTACCCGGCCGGGGAACGTCTCCATTGCGCGGTGCGAGTCGAGTCCGAGCGAGTCGGTCGGTGCGGTTAGACCCGGGAACGAGTCGGTCGGAGCGGTCGGGACACCCGGACGAGTCGGTCGGCGATTTCGCATTGTACTCGCTCGCCCGGACGCGCGTACGAATCGGTCGGGCAATAGGGCTCCGAAGAGGATCCGGTTAAGCCGAATCCGATTCGGAGCCCTACCGGCCGAGATCGGAATCGGCCCCTTACTATGGTGTGCTTCTCTTAGAAGGTGCGAGAAGCCACAAATGATCTAATTTTTTTTTTAATTTATGTTATTTTCTATGCCTTGCTTCTTGTGATGTTACATCCTTTGACTGAACATTAGACTTAAGTATATTTACCCTGTATTTACAATTTGCATTGCTTGTCCTATGTAGGAAAAGCTGCATGGGCAACATTTGATGCGAATAATATATGTTCGGTCACACATTGAAAAGCATTTTATGCGTATTGGTAGACCTGTGTATGGGTGATATATTTTGCCTAAATTTGTTGTATTGTCGCAATTGCTTTAATTTTAAGACCTTTAAGACCTTGAAAGTAATTTTTCCCTTTTCCTAATCTTAATTATGTGTCCTTTCTCTGTATTCTCTGCTTTTATTAGCATATCACATAAAATTCTACCTTGCCTATGTGCAAACAATAGATTCTACATAAGCTTATGGTCGAAGGGCTTCCAGGTCCTCAATTGTGGGTGCAAATTAGGCACTGACTTTCTGCGACCCACTTACATCCTTGTATTGCTATATATCAAAATTCAAAATATCCAATTGTAGGGGGTCAGAGAATGAAATGCATAATAAATATTAATTAGACAGGTCACCCCCTGTGATTGGCTACGAACACAGGGCTAGTCTCCTGCAGGGAAAGCAGACTATCATTCATGTGTTTTCACTGCCAAACAGGAAACATTTTTTCTAAAGCAACCCATGTTCCCTAAAGGAACCTGTGCACCTTAAATAACGTTTTCATTTGAGAAGGCATTGGGGGGAGTGTGAGGTGGTCCTCTGAAGCTCTGTCTACTTCCCCCAAAGCTGCCTGACCCAATCCCCAAAGAGGAAACTGTCCAATGGGAACAGCTTCCCCATTGCATATCAGTTACCACCACCTTTGAGGTGAGTAGCTCTTAAATGGTTTGCAGCTACAGTTATGGTTGCAAATAATTGAAACATCTAATTGCAAATCATAAATACGAGGTGACACCACGTACACATCCTATCATAATTGATCCAGAATGAGTCACAATACCCTTTTGTGAGTTAGAAAGGCTTTTTGTGAATTTCAAAAGGAGTTTAGTAGTTTAGTACATTTTTTAAAAAAAGTTTGTGGTTGCAAAACTCATAATTTTGGGTATCGCTGGTGATCCAGCGCCAAACTGGGGGTCTCTGAATGACACAGCAGACAACGGGCCCCAAACATACAATACACAATTTCTCACCATTTAACAGACCCTACGAGAATGACGCTGAAATGCGGTTTGTGTGACGTTGAATTTGTCTTTACTCATCTAAAGGGAAAAATAGATTATCTAATTGTTTTTTCTCTATTTTAGCCCTTTAGCCTATATCGTCAACCTTTTTCCTCTTGGGCAATGAATCATATTGATTGAGTAGTGTAAACTATTGACATGACTACTTAACCAAAATCTTAACAATTTGTCATGAGGAAATAATCACAAACTCAAAAATATCTTTAATCTTTTTATCATCAGTAATTATAAGAATAAAATCTCAGGTACAAAGTTACAGGGAAAGAAAATACACATCATAGGAGAAATATCATAAAATATGCAGACAAGATCACAAACATCTGTATCACAGTGAATATTATGGAGTGGATAGATGAAGAGACACAAGAGTCATGAAAAGGAAACATTTGCAGACATTGCAAATTTCCCTATTGATACATACCAATCGATTAAAGATCAGGAAAACCACCACCCCCTGGCCACGAGGATAGTGGAAAGGAACCTGATAAAGGAAACCGGGATAGGATAAGATCAGGAAACAGGTAGGCCTCTAACCGACCGACAGCGACGATCACCCTCTGCCTCTCTGGACCTACAGAAGCTGCCTGCCTGCCTTAACCTCACCCCCTAAGAGCATCCCAATTATACCCTAACTCAACCTAACCATCCCACTAATCTGCAACATTCGGAAAAATCTCAACTTTTCATTGGTCAATTTGTGGGGTGTTACACCACACCTCCATTACTTCATTTGGCTTTACATACTTTCTTTGTTCTTAACTCGTTCTCACGATTTACTTCACTGCTTATGAATCGATTCTCTATCCCCCATCACGTCACATTCTCTGATGAATGGCTTGTCCCTGTATTAGCAACTTTATTTCAAACAATGTATCGGCTAGGCATAAAATGTTCATCAGTTTGAGCTTTTCCAGGCATCTCGACGTCCTCAAATATTGCACGTCTTTCTTTCACTCTTCAAGGTTTTCCTTCATCCGCCGCTGACACCCACCAAAGTTCACGTACAGGTTACATTTTCACTGCCTTTCTTCGGCCTTATGTCAACTTTAAACACCCAACTAACTGCTCAGCATTGGCCCATTTTTAAAACTATTATGAAAGAGAAATATAAAGAATATTAATAACACAAAAATAAAAATTGCACTGTTTCCCTCCCACCTTTGCACTAACCCCATGTTAATTTATATGAGCATTAATGTGCAAAGCATTATTATTTGCAATAGCATTATTCCACTTTGTCGGTTTTAATATGCAAAAAGCAATATGCGGCCTAAGCATTTCATGCATTAATCTTAATTGCGATGCACGCGTGCGCAAAGCATTTCCCCGTGTTTGTGTGTATTAATGCATATTAGTACAAAACACATAATTAATAAATGTTATCTTGGGGCGTTGATCCGAGCAGGTTTACATGACGCAAATCCTGCTCCATCAATCCCCCCTTTGATGGCTTTTTATGCCATCATAAAATATCCATCACCCATTGCCATTTCTTGTTTCCTCAGAAACTCGTACTTCTTTCGCTTTTAAATTTCTTCTTTTCACCTAAATCTTTCATCATTTCATAATATTTGCCTTTCATATTTTCTAACTCTATTTCTACTAATTTCCTTTTTCTACCTTTACATTTGTCATCTACACCTAGCACACTTATCCTCTCTCTTCTTTTCTTGCAACATTTGTAAGTCATTATTATTAGCATGATCACTATTACTATTGATATTATTGGTATTATTACTCCACCTAATAAACTTTTACCAAAATCAGTGAACCATTTACCTATTTTTGAAAAACTCTTATTAATTTTCTCCCAGACACCATCAACCTCTAGTTGTGTTAAATCCCTATGTAAATTTGTAATATTTTTAATATACCCTTCAATACCTTTGCTTTTGTCAGGAATATAAGTGCAGCAATGTTGCACCTTTAGCATCCCACAGACTCCACCCTCTTTTGCCAATAATATATCAAGTGTTTAGGCAAAACAATGGTTCAAAGTTGGCCACAGTGGGTCCAGAGCAAGAGGTGAGATCCCCAAGGGGATTCTGAGAATTAATTATAAACAAAGCAGTTTGTCATAATGGGAAGGAAGAGTAGGGTAGCATATGTTGTGTAAAATGAACAGTTTATTTTACACAAGTTTTTCTTAGTATTACAAATAGTTTTCAGGTGCTCACAAAAAGTGAAAAGTGGGCGTGTTGTGACAGGGTGATAGTGAATTTAAAAACATAACATCGCATTGACAACATAGGGTAGAACTCCACAGGATTTTTTACAGTGAAAGGAGTTCCTGTTGTGGGAGTCGACGGCGTTTCGATCTTTACACAATTAAGATCATCTACAGGACATATAGTGAGCAGCCTGAAATCTCTATTGATGAGGGCGGCACTGGACATGAGGTGGCGATGTCAGCCAGGGTTAAGAGATGACGATTGCGAGGCCGAGTGTGTCTTGAGTTGATAGTGACCGCTACCCAGAAAGGGACTTAGTGGGAGTGTCGGGGCAGGACTGTAGACCAACAGTTCCGGCGGTATGGGCTTCACGTGTCGCTTGGTGCGAATGCTCTCTATTTACATGTAATTAATTGGAAGAGCAGGCCTGTAGATCTGCAGATCCTGAGGTATGGGCTACAGGTGTTGCTCAGAGCGAAGGCTGTTTACTTAGGTGTTGGGCTCGTAGCTGTGCGCTCCAGCCCAGTGAATTGCTGCCCGGCCGCCAGGAAGGTGTTTCACTCCTACCCGTGATCTACAAATAAAAAAAGACTCGGAAGACATTCTCGTCTCCTGACTGCTGCAAATAATTATAACTCTGGCCTTACACACGTCCCAGCTACGAGTCCAACACCTAAGTAAACAGCCTTCGCTCTGAGCAACACCTGTAGCCCATACCTCAGGATCTGCAGATCTACAGGCCTGCTCTTCCAATTAATTACATGTAAATAGAGAGCATTCGCACCAAGCGACACGTGACGCCCATACCGCCGGAACTGTTGGTCTACAGTCCTGCCCCGACACTCCCACTAAGTCCCTTTCTGGGTAGCGGTCACTATCAACTCAAGACACACTCGGCCTCGCAATCGTCATCTCTTAACCCCGGCTGACATCGCCACCTCATGTCCAGTGCCGCCCCCCCATCAATAGAGATTTCAGGCTGCTCACTATATGTCCTGAAGATGATCTTAATTGTGTAAAGATCGAAACGCCGTCGACTCCCACAACAGGAACTCCTTTCACTGTAAAAAATCCTGTGGAGTTCTACCCTATGTTGTCAATGCGATGTTATATTTTTAAATTCACTATCACCCTGTCACGACACGCCCACTTTTCACTTTTTGTGAGCACCTGAAAACTATTTGTAATACTAAGAAAAACTTGTGTAAAATAAACTGTTCATTTTACACAACATATGCTACCCTACTCTTCCTTCCCAGTATGACAAACTGCTTTGTTTATAATTAATTCTCAGAATCCCCTTGGGGATCTCACCTCTTGCTCTGGACCCACTGTGGCCAACTCTGAACCATTGTTTTGCCTAAACATATGTTAACCCCAGGTTCATATATTGGGGTACCCTTGTTCTCCCATACTAAATAATATATCAAGGGCAAGTCGATTTTGCATAACCATTGATCTAATTGCAACCATTTCTGTATCAATCAATAAGAACCCTCCAGCAGTATCAGTTGATAATCGATCCACCACTGTGGATAATTTTTGAATTTTGGGTGAATTAAGAGCCACTCCAACTGAAGGTATTAACGCACCAAATATATCACCCACTATTTCTGAAAAACTTGCTCTCTTACTACGTATTAATCCATGTTTCATCTCATTAATCTCATTATTTCTATCTACGTGGTATACTTTAGAAAATACAATCCCAAAGTAACAACTACCGTACCAGTGAGCAGGCAGTCTATAATAAGGATTCCTCCCACACACATAATTTACACCTGGGAAAACAGGGTCAGTTCCTCCCTTTAATCCCCATCCTCCTGTTATTAAGAAATTCTGTTCACATTTACTAGTCCCTAAATAATAGTTGTTATAGTTAGTCTTTAGTCTTAGTAAGCAAAGCTTCCCCTTGTGATTCCAATCCAGAGACATTGCAGCATAAGTCTCGCCTTTTTCATAATTTCCTTCTCTAAAAGCTCAAGGTGGTATATTAGTTTTCTGTTCAGCAGCCTTTTTATGGAATTCTTGTCTTCTATTTTCTACCATATTAATGAAATCTTTTTCTTCTATTTGTAAACTACAGGTGAGATTATTTTTGTGGGCATATATTAAATCCAAAGTTTGTGTAGTATGAAAAAACTCTCCCATATATTCAGCTTCTAAGCTACTAGATACTTTATTTAAATTCTTTCTAATAGGAAGTTCGGAAAAAAACACATCTAGGTTAGAATAATAAAATTCAAATTTTCCTGTTACATAGAAAAGACTAGTTAGTACACTACACGAAACACCATATGTTAAAGGAAGGTGGTGATATGTCACACCCTCCGAGACAGACGATGGTAATTGCATGCAAACATAACAGTCACTCACATTCATCGTATTAATATATTCATACAATAATTTAGTAAAAACGTTTAATGAGAAATCAGTAATTCATCTATCTTGATGATAAATGCTTCCATCATTATGAACTATATTAGTTGGACTTTTAGTAATAACTTCCACTCTCATACTTATTGTATTATTAGTCTGATTTTTGTCATTAGTCACCATCAAAACAGGAACAACAGGGGGGCGTGGCCAAGATGGCGGTGCGGTAGGACGCAGATTCGTGTCCCTCCGACGCTGCCGTTCATTAGCCTTGTTCTATCGCCTGTTCCCGGGGCCATCCGTCCACGATTTGGCTAGACAGGTCACCGGAGGGGCTCAGAGATCCTTTGTGGCGAGTAGCGCTGGCGTACGCACGAAGCAACAACGCTTTCTAGCCTCCGTGTGAGTGAGGCCTACACATTCCCGCCCGCGGCCTGGGAGGTGATCCGGACCTCGCCGGGGCCTGGTCCCAGGACGAAGCGAGTGCCCCACTGCGTGAGAGAGGGAGATTGCGGCATACCGAGAGCAGACGCTGAGGTCCTGTCTCCCGGCAGAGGTGAGAGCGCCTAACAGAGACGGGGCACCCGGTACCAAGTGAGGCCCATGTCTGTAGCTCCGAGGAGCGCCATTGCTCGGTGAAGCGGCCAGACTGAATTCGGCCTCCGGGCTGCCACGAGGCATTTGTCCGCTCGCCCTTAGCGGGGGCCGGGGGTATTCCAAGTAGCGCGTGGTCCGGGCAGCGGCCCGGTTGCCTGCGCCCCCGGCTGACGGCCCTGGCTGAGGGAATCGGAGGACTGTGAGCGCGGTAAAGAGGTCGGGCCTGGACTGGGCCTAAGCGGTCCGCAGATCGGCGGACGGAGCACAACTTGAGCACGGCCCTAACAGCCACTGATCTCCGAAAATCTGCCCGGTATGTAATTGATCACCGGCGTGTCTGAGGGGTGCAGCGCCAAGGGCACAGCGCTATCGACCCTGCCTACGGAGGGTTTGTTTTAACGGCGCCGGTGGGAGAGAAGTGCGGAAGACGCCTGGGCAGAGGGCTGAGCTGCCAACCCCGCCGTTTGTGCTGCCATCAGCGGCGGAGAGAGTGGGCCTGGTGTGGGTCCTTAGCGGTCCGCGGATCGGGGGACGGTGCTGGGGGTACGGTGAAGAAATCGGGTCTAGACTGGGTCTAAGCGGTCCGCAGATCGGCGGACGAGGTACAGCTCGAGTGTGGCCTTAACAGTCAGCAGACTCCGGAGATCCGGTGCGTTTGAGGAGCACAGAGCCAGGGGTACAGCACTCTCAACCTTGTCCTTGGTGGGTTCGATTTGACGGCACCGGCAGGACTGCGCGCAGGGAGAGAGGTGCGGAAGGCATCTGAGCAGTGGGCCGAGCAGGCGGAGAGTGGCCATCGGACAAGAGGTGGAGAGAGTAGACCTGGTGTGAGGCCTTACCGGTCCGCGGATCGGCGGACGGTCTGTTTTGGAGAGGTATTGTTCAGAGGGGCACACGGGACTCCAGCGATAAAGAGGTTCGCATGGTCGGGGTTGCCCGTACCTACATTAGTACCTAGTATAGCAGCTGGGACCCATCGTGCTCGCGAAGGAAGGTGCACGACATGGCAGCAGCACGCGCTAGGAAGGAGAAGTCGCTGAAGGAGCTCCTCCTAAAGCAGCCCGGGCAGTCCACGACCCAGGGTGAGAAGGCGGCCACCACGATGGAGGGCGACGAGTCCCCAGCGACTAAAGCATTTATGGTGGAGCTCTTCACGGCCATAAAGGACGACATTCAAGAACTCAGGTCCCAATTGGCATCGGACTTGAAAGAGGTGCGTCGTGATGTGGATGAAATCGGGGAGAGAGTGGCGACCCTCGAGGAACACGACGTCAGCAGGGATGAAGAACTCCATCACCTGCAGCAAGACATGCTACGCCTCAGAGAGCAGAACATCGATCTCCAGGCTCATACAGAAGACCTGGAGAACCGGTCCAGGCGGATCAATGTGAGAATCAGGGGCGTTCCATGGAAGGAGGAAGGGGACGATCTCAGGGCATATGTCAGTGCTCTATTCCAGCAAATCCTTGGGGAAGATGAGGTATCAGACATTCAAATGGACCGTGTCCATCGGGTGGGCCTCCGACGAGGTAACAAAGCGCCTCCCCCTGACATTCTTGTGTGTGTGCACGATTTTCAAATGAAGGAACGCATTATTCGGAAAGCGCGGGAGGCCCAACCCATACAATTTCGCGGACACCAACTAGCCATATTCCAGGATTTGGCGGCCTCCACACTCATCAAGAGACGGGCATTTAAAGCGGTGACCACTTACCTGCGTGAGAGCAATGTTCCTTGTTATATTCAAACATCAGGGCAAGCTGCTGCAAATCAGATCGCTGGAGGAAGCACTGGAGATCCTTGGGCTCGAAAATACCAATTCGACGGAGGGGGCTGAACGACCCAGCTCACAGCGTGCACACCGCGCCACGGGTTGGCAGCGAGTGAGCAAGACAACGCCAGTCAAGAAACCCGACCAGGCCACGAGGGATAGAGAAAGAGAGGTGGTGCTTTCCACCCTATCGCAAGCATCGGAACGCCCAGCCACCCCGTGAGGTATGCAGCTGATGGCCCTGGGGTAGGCTCACAAAGGGGCGCCGGGGGGGACGGAAGGGAATGTTCGGTTCATTTTCCTGACTGTTCTTCTGCGTCGAGGTGGACACTTGTCAATCCCTTCACGGGCTGGACAGTAGTCTCAGCCACGATCCCCTGGACTTTACCTTCTGTGACGGACTTTGGTCATGTTATTCTTTTTGAATTCTTTCCTTCTAGATGTTTTAATGTTTTCTTTTTTTTGGGGATGGGGTTCGTTAGGGTTGCAGTTGGGGATCTCCTCACCAGTTCACGTGCCAGGGTGGCCTGTTGATGGGCGAGTCAGGGTCTATGTTGGGGATCAGGTGATGGACAGACGAGGGGCTAGCACCTTTCATCGCATCTATTCTGGATAGTACATGGGTAGGGATCTGAAGGTAGTGAGCCTAAATGTGCGTGGGCTAAATAACCCTGTAAAACGAGCTGCAGTGCTTTCCCTCCTTGAAAATGCTGAGAGTGACATTTGCCTCCTCCAGGAGACGCATCTGCTCTCCAAAGATATTATGCGCATGCGCGATAGGCGATTCCCGCAACAGGTTTGGTCCGCTGGGCCGTCCAAGAAAAACGGGGTGGCTATCTTATTGGGAGCCCATTGCCCGTGCAAGGTAATATCGACTGTGGCAGAAATAAAGGGGCGACTGTTGGCCATACGGGTACAATGGGGGGAGACACACCTTACTATTGGGTCGCTTTACGCCCCCAATGAGAAGCAGGAACCCTTCCTTCTCTCAGCCTTGGCGGAGGTTCTCTCTTCCCCGGATGCCGCGGTTCTGGTCGGGGGAGTTTTGAATCTCGTGATGGACGTAGGGCTGGATAGGTCGGGGCAGCGGACACATCAATCTGGGGCTCTCTCATCATCGGGGAGGGGATGGCTGGAAGATAGTGGATTGCATGATGTGTGGCGGGTTCAGCACCCCACAGAGCGAGACTATACATATTACTCTGCCGCGCATAAAACGTTTGCGGGGCTCGACCACTTTCTGGCCTCTACTTCACTCATGTCTAGCCTTCATTCAGCCGCAATTAGCCCCCGCTCTCTCTCTGATCACGCCCTAATTTCCGTCCTTTTGCCTGCGCAGCATACACGAGCTTTTCCTCCTGGGTGGCGGCTTAGAGAGAATCTATTGCACTCTGAAGATGTGGTTAAGCGCATGCGAGACACTATAGTACACTACTTCCAGGTTAATGATGTAGGGTCCACTTCACTGTCAGCGGTATGGGAGGCCCTGAAGCTTGTAGCACGAGGGGAGTTCATCGCCATTGCGGCAACTTATAACACGCTACGCAGGGGAAAACGCGCTGAGTTGGAGAGAGAGGTAGGAGAGCTAGAGGCGATCCATAAGCGCACAGGGGCTCCGAGGGTGTGGCGGGAGCTAGAGAATCGCAGACGTATGCTAAAACACTTAGATCTGGACAGAGCGGAACATGCCCTCTTGCGGCTGCGACACAAATTTTACCTTAGCAGTGATAAGTGCGGGAAGATGTTGGCCCATAGGTTGCGGGCTAAGACGCAGACGTCCTTAATTCAGGCGGTGAGGGATCACTCCGGTATTGAACAGTGCGCCTATGAGCAGATTGTTGACGCCTTCCGTAGTTTTTATAACCTTCTTTACACAGAGCAAGACCCGCCACCGCAAGACCCGAACGCATATCTGAGCAAGTGTGGGATAACACCTCTTCCCAGAGCCGTGACAGAGGAACTTGATTCTGAAATCCGCATCGAGGAAGTGATTTCGGCCATCTCTAGATTGAAATTGGCCAAATCGCCGGGTCCGGATGGATTCCCGGCCTCATTTTATAAAACGTTTTGTGCGGAGCTGGCTCCCTTTTAACCAGACTGTTTAATTCCTTTCTTAAAACAGGGGAAGTGACGCCTTCTATGTCTGAAGCGGCGATCTCCGTTATTCTGAAACCTGGTAAAGACTCACGGGAATGCGGGTCCTACAGACCTATTTCGCTTCTCAACATTGATGCAAAACTCTTTACAGGAATTTTAGCGGCGCGCCTCAATCCCCTTATGGCCGACATCATAGACCCAGATCAATCGGGTTTTATCCCCACAAGGCAAGGGGGAGACAATGCCAAAAGGCTTTTACACCTCATCGATAGCACACAGCGGTCCCGAAAACAGGCCTTTCTCTTATCAATAGACGCCGAAAAGGCCTTCGATCGCGTAGGTTGGGGCAATTTATTCGCAGTGCTGCGCAGCTATGGGCTCGGTGATAACTTCTTACAATGGATCAGGTGCATATATCGTGCGCCTAAGGCGTTCGTGTGGGTTAATGGGTGCAGGTCAGCATTTTTTTCCATCGCCCGGGGGACACGGCAGGGTTGCCCCCTGTCCCCGCTTTTATTTGCGCTCTATATGGAGCCTTTCGCTCAGTTGATCCGAGCTAACCATAGTGTCGTTGGTCTTAAGTTTGGGGCAGACGTCCATAAAATTAGTCTGTATGCGGACGATGTGATCCTCTCTCTTACACAGCCTCGGACGTCCCTACCCGCTTTGCTCGATGAACTCGCTGCATTTGGGGAAGTCTCGGGATTTAAAGTAAACCTAGGTAAATCATTGATCTTGAACCTCTCAATTCCCCCTGCTGACATGGAGACACTGCAAAGGGATTTCACCTTCCACTGGGCGCACACGGACATAACATATCTCGGGGTTAAGTTGACTCCGACCATTACTAAGACGGTCTCGCTAAATTACGCCCTGTTGATGGAACACACGACCAAGGCGCTGGACGCCTGGTCGCGCCTTCGGTTGGCATGGTTCGGGAGGATAGCAGCAGGAAAAATGACGGTTCTCCCGCGCATCCTGTATATTTTCCAGATGCTCCCGATGACCCCACCGCCTGGAACGCTCAAGAAACTACAGTCCCTCATTAATAGGTTTGTGTGGGAGGGGAAAAAGCCACGGCTCTCTCTCGCTCAAATTACATGCACGAAGGCTCAGGGTGTATTGGGTCTTCCTCTAATAGGCGGCTACTACCAAGCATTGTGCCTTCGCTACCTAGTGGAATGGAATAGGCCTATGTCCAGTAAACACTGGAATTTTATGGATCAATCAGTCGCTGGTGCGAACATTTGGAGGGAACTGTGGTTACCCCGCAAACATAGAGCATGGGGGCTATACTCCTCCCCTGTTACTTCGCCTACCCTCAAGGTGTGGGATAGAGTAGCCTTATCGAAAGGGAGGACGTCGTTCCCATCGCCTATGTCCCCCATTGTAGACAACCCTGATTTTCCACCGGGACATGCATTGACAGTGTTTCAGAGGTGGCGGGAGGAAGGCTGCAAGAGGGTTGGGTCCCTTTTTGATACGGAGGGGTTGATACCCTTCGACCAACTTCGGAAGGATTATGATCTTCTAGCAACGGACGCATTTCCCTATAGTCAGATCTGTCACTGGGTTACTAGGCCCGTCAACTATGCCTGCATGTCCAGACCCCTCACTTTGTTCGAAAGGTGGTTAGTGCGCAAGACGGATGATCGCCGGCTTATCTCCGAACTATATTCCATGCTTATGACACACCACTCTGGACACCGTACGCGGGCGCAGGTGCGATGGGAAATGGAATTGGGTAGGCCCTTAACCCCTTAGGAATGGGAGCACATTTTATACAGGGCACACCATACTGCACGTAACACAGCTGGGACGGAATCCACTTTTAAAGTAGTTACGTACTGGTACTACACCCCTGCCCGCGTGCACTGCTGGGACAAGAACAAAACTGATCTCTGTTGGAGGGGTTGCGGGTTAACTGGAACTTTAGCTCACCTGCTATGGCACTGTCCAAAACTGAATCGCTATTGGACAGCGGTTCTTGATGATATTGATGCTGAGTTTCAGATTGCACTGCCCCGTTCCCCAGAATACACACTACTAGGCCTCTCCCACCCTAAAGCCCTCCCGTTGAGGTCCCTCCGAGGTAGGCAGATAGCATTAGCGCTGCTGGCAGCCCGACAAGTCATCCTAGCTCTGTGGGGGACGACTACGATGCCTGAGGTAATGGCTTGGGTTCATCGTTTGTGGCAACTCCTAGCTATGGAACGCATGTCGCTCAGTGTGGAGGGGAAGGGACAAGATTATACGAAATTATGGGGCCCCTTTTTGCAATTACTAACGAAAGACCTGAGAGAGGTGACATGCAATAAAAACCTACAGATCCTCAAGTTGCTGCCACTAGAGCCTCTTGGTCACATTCAAAGGTTGGAAGGTTAAGCATTGACACTTTAGCGAGTGACGCTCGATGATGAGGGCTTACGGCGTAAGGTAGTGCTGGTGCGGAGAGAGGTGGGGGGTGGGATAGGGGGGTGGGGGGGATTTTTGTCTATGTTGTTTTCTCTTTGTTTTCTTTTGGTTTCATTTTGGTTGTCTTTAAATTGGAAGTCAACACAGATGCCCTACACTTTCGCTTACTACGCGGCCGGCCTCCGGGTTGTGTGCCTACAAGCTGTGTACTCATGCTCATTTTTCGCTCTGCCGGCCTTGAGATGTAGGCAGGAAGCTGTGTTTATATATCATGATTTCCGCTCAATAAAAATGATTGATTCTAAAACAGGAACAACAACTGTTAGTATTAACCACATTGACATAGTTAATAAGACACCACATAAGCAGGCTCTAATACATTTACGTTTTAGACTAGGTTTCGGACGTTCAGTCACTATAGATTCTACCATTTTTCCTGGTTAAAAAAATTTGAAATCAAGCTTTACTATTAATTTCTTATAAACCTAAATCTAGGGAAAAATTTAAAATTAATCTTTCTTTTGTACAACCACACACTTAGATATTTTCTTGGCCCCCTTTTTTTTTTTTTATCTTTGTCCCCCTTTTAAGATCTTTCTTGAGTCTTTTTCAAATCTTCTTGATGTATCAACTTAATTTGACTGGATTATGATGCACCTTAATTTTTCTTACAGTCTCTTTTAAGGTGGTTTCAATTTGTTCTCATCAGTTCGTTCTGTATCACCTGTAACTTCTCCTTCTCTTTGATCAGGGCTTTCAATGTCCTTTAAGATAACGTAAACCCACTCAGGTCTGGTATACTTTCGACTTGCAACTCTTTGTCTTGTTGTTCTTTGTACTATTTTCTTTTGAGAATCTTCTTGATCTGACTGACTTGAAATTTCATTTATTTGCTCTGGCCCTCTTTTTTCTAGAATATATCTCAGTCTTTTTGCTCCACTTTGCCAGTTATCATTATATCTCAGTCTTTTTGTTTGAACTTCTTCTTCGCCCTGTTTTTCTGATTCTACAGTTCTTTTGCACAACCTCTTTCTTGGCTGTTCTTCCTTTTCACTTTCAAAGTCCGTTTCTATTTCCGATTGACTAGTACCCTCTTTTACTTCTTCTCTCTGTTGACTTTGTTCTTGGCTTTTGATAGCTTTTTCTGTCAGCTGATTGTCTTCTTCAATCAACTCTTTTTCTTGTTGGCCTTGTTCTAGGCTTCCAGCAACCACTTCTTCTGTCTGGATATCACTCTCAATCCGTTCCTCTGTATGTTGGCTTCCTTCTTGATTTTCGGAAGCTTCTTCCTCACTCTCTCCAACAGCAGTCTTTTCAGTCCCAGTATCTGGTGCCCACTCTACTCGGCTGGTACTTGGTTGTTCATCATCCACAGGCTCAGTGACATCTGCCTCTCTGGATTTCTCAGGCTCACAACCTCTGGCTTCTGGTCTCTCTTTTTCTTTTTCCAGTTGCTGTTCAGCTTCTTCAAGTGGACTTGGGACTCTTCTGAAATGGCTGGCGTGTATCCAATTTGGTAGGCCACCACACTTTACTGCAGTTGTTGTTATCAATATGATCTGGTATGGTCCATGCCACCTGGGTTCTAAACACGACTTCCTCACGTGTTTCTTGACAAGAACCCACTCTCCTGGACTTAGATCATGCACTGGATTCAGCTGTATTTCATTAGCGTCTGCTCCAACCTGATAAGACACAGAACGTACCATATCAGCCAGTCCTTTGCAATATTCAAGAATCAGATCATCAGAAATGCTCATCAGTTTGTTTGCTGGTACAATTGCTTGTCTCATGACTCTTCCCATGAGAACATCGTGTGGACTCAATCCAGTTTTTCTGTCAGGAATGCTTCTGAGACTCATTAAGACCAAGGGCAAAGCATCAGGCCATTTCAGTGTTGTGGATGCACAAACTTTTCCTAATCTAGATTTTATAGTGCCATTGATCTGCTCCACAATTCCAGAAGCCTCTGGTCGGTAGGCACAGTGCAGTTTTCGTTCAATTTGCAATGCTGCGCAAATTATTCTAATTATTTCATTATTAAAATGTGTTCCTCTATCTGATTCTAGAGTGACTGGAAATCCGTACCTTGGTATTAATTCTCTCAAAAGCAATTTAGCCACGGTAAGGCTGTCATTCCGCCTTGTAGGATAAGCCTCTACCCAACGAGAAAAAAGACACACAATGACAAGTACGTATTTCAAACCATTACACGGAGGCAACTCAATAAAATCAAGTTGCAAACGTGTAAATGGTCCTGCAGCCTTTCCGATAGTTCCTGTACCCACAACTGTCCTTCTCCCTGGATTCTGCTGCTGACAAACAACGCACCTTTGGCACAAACTCTCTGCAATGTACCTGAACCGGGGATTAAACCAGGTCTGCTTGAAGAGTCTAATCATTGCATCCCTTCCAACATGAGTGATCCCATGATAGACTCTTGCCATATGAGAAAGCATGCAATTGGGCATAACTGGTCTGCCATCTACATATACCCAAATTTCATCCTCTGGTGTTTTTGTACATCCTTCTTTTCTCCAAAGCTCCTTTTCCTCGTCACTAGCTTCTTCCTGTAACTGCTTAATTTCATCCCAATTGTTTATTGATGTAAACATTAAATGGCAATCAGTGATTTTTCTTTCTGTTTTCCTGTTAAGTGCAGCTGAATTTTCTGCACAGAAACGCGCTAACTGATCTGCGTATCTGTTGCCACTGGTCACATAATCATTTCCTGATTTATGCGCAGAGCATTTTACCACTGCGATTTGTTTTTGCAATTGCAGGGCATCCAATAAATCTCTCACAAATTTCCCTTTTTTAATAGGGGAACCTGATGAAGTAATGAATCCCCTTTGCATCCATAATTGGCCAAAATCATGCACCACCCCAAAACCATATTGACTGTCCGTAAATATGGTTACCCTCAAATTTCGGGAAACTTTACATGCTCTAATCAGAGCGTACAATTCTGCAATTTGTGCTGATTTTACCCCAGATAGGCAGGATGCTTCCACAGTTGCAGTTACCGTGCATACTGCATAAGCAGCGCTCAACTCTCCTTTTTTATTCCTCAAACATGATCCATCAACAAACAGAACATTGTCAGATTCTTCCAAAGGCACATCTTGGATGTCGGCCCTAGGTTTTGAACAGAATTCTGTCACATCCAAACAATCATGATCTGCTTCTTCTCTTACCTCCTCCTCATAAGGATTTGGTAGTAATGTTGCTGGATTTAAGGTGGTACACCTTCCAACTGTCACATTTTCAGCACCCAAAATCACTCTCTCGTACCTAGTCAGCCGACTGGGAGTCATGTGTTGAGTTCGTGTTTTGGTTAAAAGAATCTCAACAGAATGTGGAACATACACTTTGACTGAATAACCCATCACAATTGCTTCACTTTGTTCCAAACTCACACATGTAGCAGCAACGGCTTTCAAACATCCTGGTAATGCTGCTGCCACAGAATCTAACGTAGCAGAAAAATATGCCACTGGATGTCTAGTCAATCCATGCCTTTGAGTTAACACTGCTAACGCACATCCATCTCGCTCACAACAGAACAAAGCGAATTCTTTTGTGTAATCAGGCATTCCCAATGCTGGTGCTTTGCACAAACTGTCTCGCAAATTTACAAAGGCTTCCATACTCTCATCATCCAAATCAATCGGATCAGTCACATCTTTATGCGTCAACCTCTGTAAGGGTTTTGCAATCACTGAAAATCCATTTATCCATTGTCTGCAATAACCAACCATTCCCAAAAACATTCGCACTTCTTTCTGGGTACTTGGAGGTTTCATCTGTTGAATTGCCTCAATTCTTTCTGGTGTCACTTTTCTAACTCCTTTCTCAATCCTGTGTCCTAAGTATTGTACTTCTTGTTTACAGAACTGCAATTTCGTAGGGGACACTTTATGTCTCCCTTCTGCCAGATGGTTCAATAAGGCAATAGTATCTGTCACACACGCTTTTCGAGTCTTTGATGCCAACAGTAGGTCATCAATGTATTGAACCAAAAACGAATCTTCTGGCATCACCAATGTCTACAGACATTTTTTCAGAATTTGATTGAAAATCAAGGGGCTTTCTGTGTACCCTTGAGGAACTCGGCACCATGCCAAGACACGGTCTCAAACCGAAATGAAAATAAAAACTGACTGGGTGTAGAGGAATTGAGAAAAATGCTTGGCACAAATCAATTACTGTGTACCATTTGGCATTACATGGAATCTGGTAAAGGATCACTGCTGGGTTTGGCACGATTGGACAACAAGGTATCACTATCTTGTTGATTTTTCTCAAATCTTGCACTATTCTGTATTTTCCACTGGGCTTTTTAATCCCCATAATAGGTGAGTTACAAGGACTGCTCAGTATCTCTCTTAGAATGCCTTGTTCGATCATTTGATCGATCACAGGAGCAACTCCTGCCATTGTCTCGGGACTCATTTTATATGGAGGAGTGTTTGGGTAATGAGCACCAGGTTTCACTATAACCTGAATAGGATACACATTTTTCATTAACCCCATTTCTTTTCCTGTAAAATCCCATACATCTGATCTTACTGTCTCTCTCAACTCATCAGGCAAATTCTGTTCTGTTAAAAGTGAATATAGTTCATCCACTTCCGTCCCTTGCTTTGCTAGCATCAACTTAAATTCGACATCCTCATCAGGTGTCTGAAAAGCAATACCATCAGGCGTACAAAAGATGGTACAATTCATTTTGCATAGTAGATCTAGTCCCAATAGATTCACTGGGCTCGAATCGCATACCACAAATCGATGCATGTCTTTGAACCTTCCAATGTGAACCTCAATTGGTTCTGTAATTGGAGTTTTAATCTGCTTGTTTGACACTCCCACAACTTGCATAGTTTCTCCCGAGAGGGGTAGGTTAGGAATTTCTGCTGCTCTCACAGTAGAACGGGTAGCACCAGTGTCCACTAAGAATGTAATATTATTACCTTCCACCTTCCCATCAACAAATGGACCTGACTGATCTACCTCCAGAGTTGCGCCAAGCACGCACCCTTCCTCCCCCCTCAGGCCCCGTCATTGGCTACTCTCCGAATCACTCCCATTGCACTGCAACCAATATTGTGGAATCATCTGCACATTTGGGTTCTTACCATGTTGTTCCATAGAAGTAAATCCAGTATTCACACTGTATCTCTGTACCTGAGCACCTACATTACTCTGCATAGGAGCTTGAGGCACCTGTATCTGTGGTGTAACTATCTGCTGCGGCTGTTGCTGTTGTTGGGTCACAACCACTTCATTCTGCACCTGTGAATTTAAATTTTGGGTTGTCCCATTAATTTTTACAGTGCTTCTACACTCGTTCTTCCAATGTCCAAGCTTACCGCACGCATGACAAGGAAATTTTCTTTTCAAATCATCTTTAACAAATTTTTCTTTACCCTTTTCAACACCTGGTACCTGAACATTTTGATTCTGATTATTCGTCTGCTCGACACTATTTACTTTCTGTTGCTCTGCCACCTTAACTTGCGCCCACATCATTTTTTCCTTAAGCTTTTTGTGTCTTGAATCAATGTCGTCGCTACAGTACTTTGCATATCTCAGAATTTCATCTACCGTTTTATTCTGCCAGCAAATCAGATGCTGTTGAATCATATTACTAATCTCTGGTTTCAGTCCAAACACAAAACGATACACAAAATGTCCCATATCCTTGTCACCTATATTCTCAAATCCGCTATACTGTTTAAACACCTGTAACAACCGCTCATAGTATGCATGCACCGTCTCTTTCGGCTCCTGTGTTGTCCTGTCTATTTTTACCCAATCAGTTTCCTTCGGGGAAATCTTTCCTTTCAAGAAAGTAATCACCTGATTGTACTTTTTCATCACCTCATCTGAAGGTGCACCAGTTTTAGGTTCTCTTGGATATTCTTCTTTAGGCCAATCGACAGTTATCTTACACTCTGTCCACAAATCAGCCAGAACTACAATCTCGAATAGACCATCTAAGTCCTTCAGCAATACCTTTGAAACCTTCACAAACCTTTCTACCTGTTTATACCATTCCACAGGTTTTTCTCTCAATCTGGGGAAATCATTCGTAAAGGACAAGATGTCCTGTCTACTCCAGGGAACATGAACATATCCACCACCTGGAACTTCCCTCATTGGACACACCATTTCAACCTGTCCATTTGTTTTTAATGGATACATCGAAGTACCTTCCATAGGATTTAATTCATTTTTTCTTTTCAACCATCTACCTTTCCAGCGATCAACATCTCCCCACTTCCTCAAAATCAGCATCAATTCCTTTATCTGTAACCTTTTACCAGACACATTCAAACTTTCCAAGTCCCTATCAGTGAAATCCATCCTGTATGTTTTCTGCAATACCTTCGATCTCTCAATATCTATTCCGTAATCAGCAGCAGCTTCTGCTATCTTCTCATGCAAATTCCTTGCTTTCCAGGTAATATTCTTACACAAAAACAATAATTCCTCATCTCTATAAATACTTAATCTATCTGGACTGATCGTACCAATTATCATTTCCTCCAAATCCACCTTCAATCTACACACATCTATACTTTGTGGTAGGGGTTTTCGTTTTTCCAGTCCCTTTATCCACTCATTCAGCTTCTGGTGTGGGACCTACTGAACTCTCAGATGTGGAATCACCACTCTGTGCTATCCTCCTAGGATCTATTTGAACATTTCTTCTTGGAGTTTCATGTACTACTTCTCCTACGGGAAGATCCATTAAGGTAACATTTTCTTCCATTCCTTCAACTGGACTAGGTATAGTCATTGTATCACTCCTCATACTACTTGTCGGAATTGTCAAAGCATGTACTCCTGATAAAACTTGGGGGTATGGATGGATTCTACTCTCAGCTTCCAGGATCACACCAAGAAAGTGTCCGGCTCTTGCTTCGGCCTTCTTCGGGGACTCAGTCCCTTGCTGGGGTTCTTTGATCCACCTACCCGCCAGTTGATCGTCCAAGCGGCCATCTTATCTAGACTGGATTATGCCAGCTCGCTCCTCTTAGGAGCTAATCAGGCTGAGGTTGTGCGCTTGCAACGAGTCCAAAATGCAGCCGCCAGAGCCCTGCTGGGGCTCCCGCGTAGCTGCTCAACAGCTGGTGCTATCCGGCGGTTACATTGGTTGCCCATGGCCAAGCGGGTCAAATTGAAGGCTCTTTGTTTGTCCTTTAAAATTCTCAAGCTTGCGTCTCCTGGGCTCCTGGCTAACTTGCTGGTACCTTATGTTCCTAGACGCCAGCTGCGCTCTCTGGGGCAACACTTGGTTGTGGTCCCTCGAGTGAACCGTCTCTGTGCTGGGGGACGGTCCTTCCGTTGTTTGGCAGCCAAATTATGGAACTCCTTGCCCTTTCAGATTCATAGTCTGGATAGCTTGTTGGCCTTCCCCCTTTTCTATGTGCACTACTTTCTGCGCTGTGACGCCCAGTTTCTTAGTCTCTATGTTCCTCTGCTGTTAGCGCCGGGACGCCTCTTTGCTGAGGCAGCTGTGCGCTATACAAGTCTAATTAACATTAACATTAACATATACTCTGTTTGTTCCCATACAATGGAACTATAGGACCTATTGTTACGGGTACTGATAATGCTTCTGCATTCAGATTTAACTGTTTAACTTTCTGTATTAATTCTTCTCTTGCTCGGTTTTGTAACTCTGTCTCTCTATCCGGTACTACTCTCGTAATCACTGGAATTTGGGGAACTTGCGGAATCAGTGGAGTTCCCATTATCGGGGCATTTGGAACTACTCCTCTTGGACTTTCCTGATATGGTGGAGGTCTTTTTGTTATAATATCCTCCAATAACTCGTCATCTGAATCATTCATGTTACAACTCCCTCTTTGCATTTCAAAATTATTCTTTTTCTCCTTACTTTTGCTTCCTATTGACTCATCATTGACCAGGACAGGATACAGTCCTTCCGTTACTACAGCTCTTCTCCATCTTTTCACTCTCTCTTGCCTACTCTCAAAGGGATATCTGGTCATGATATTTCTGTATTTTCTTCCACCCCTGTATTTCTCTCGCTCAAAAGCCTCATATTCCCATTCCTCAAGTGCCTCATACTGTGTCGGTCTAGGTCTAGGCTCCAACACATTCATCCGATCTCTTAAATTTTGTAAAATTCTCACATTAAATGTTCCATGTTCCGGGAAAGCCAGAACACCATCGCTCTCGGTATACTTCACCCAATTCTCCAACCAAGTGCACGTCTGATATCCACATTCTAGCATCATATAGGATGCGGGTGTTCCTGGAGGCGGAATAAGAATTCCCTCCCTTGTCACTATTGGTCTGTCCTTTTTGAAGAAATTCCTGATTTTATTAATAAACTTCATTTTTTCTCAACTGTCCCTTCAGAATGTGTCTCAAAAATGTCAACAAACCCTTCATACTTCTGTAGTCTCTATTAGGCAACTGTCGTCCAATACCAGCGCGACTCACACCAACCAACCAATCAGAACACTGCTACGTCAGCAATGTCTCAACCAATAAAGATGCAGCTTACAAAAGATGCAGCTTACAATAGCTCATCCAATCACAGCTCTAAAAGCTCCCGCTGCCTGACCAATGCCAGCGCGGCATTTTCTGCCGTCAGAATTACTCCTTCTACTGACCCTCCCTTTACAAAATTACTCGGCAAAAAAATTCTTAAGCTTTTTTCTCAAAGAAATCTTGTTAATAACGACATAAAAACAATGCTACCTTGTCTGTTTTCTAAATAAAGAAATAGTTTTCACTTTTTCAAAAAGAATTTTCTCTACGAGCAAGAATAACGACCCAACGCTATCTCACCCTTCAATCAAGCTCCGGGAGGACCTGTTACTTCTCCAGGGTTAAGGCCAAAGTTTCTCAAGAGGACTTTTTGGTATGAAAAGGAGTCTTGGTACTTCTCTGGGGATAAGGCCAAAGTTTCACAGGTGGACCCTTCGCTATAGCACTCCAAATCTACTCTCATACGAATATTCCCTAATGCAACACCTACAGCCTTTCACTGTTCAGTGTTATGACTTACAGACAAAGTACTTCCGTAGTGGGATACGTCTATCCACACTAATTCCCAGCCTACTTCAGGTTATGACTTTACCCCGGGCAACCTTCTCGCCCGTATATTCAAGACGACATAAAAACACGACATTATCTTTTCGGGTTAGAACACATATAATCAAATCAACTAATCAATAATAAACCATCATACTGCTACCAAAAACTGATCCAGCGCCAAAACGGGGGTCTCTGAATGACACAGCAGACAACAGGCCCCAAACATACAATACACAATTTCTCACCATTTAACAGACCCTACGAGAATGACGCTGAAATGCGGTTTCTGTGACGTTGAATTTGTCTTAACTCATCTAAAGGGAAAAACAGATTATCTAATTGTTTCTTCTCTATTTTAGCCCTTTAGCCTATATCGTCAACCTTTTTCCTCTTGGGCGATGAATCATATTGATTGAGTAGTGTAAACTATTGACATGACTACTTAACCAAAATCTTAACAATTTGTCATGAGGAAATAATCACAAACTCAAAAATATCGTTAATTTTTTATCATCAGTAATTATAAGAATAAAATCTCAGGTACAAAGTTACAGGGAAAGAAAATACACATCATAGGAGAAATATCATAAAATATGCAGACAAGATCACAAACATCTGTATCACAGTGAATATTATGGAGTGGATAGATGAAGAGACACAAGAGTCATGAAAAGGAAACATTTGCAGAAATTGCAAATTTCCCTATTGATACATACCAATCGATTAAAGATCAGGAAAACCACCACCCCCTGGCCACGAGGATAGTGGAAAGGAACCTGATAAAGGAAACCGGGATAGGATAAGGTCAGGAAACAGGTAGGCCTCTAACCGACGGACAGCGACGATCACCCTCTGCCTCTCTGGACCTACGGAAGCTGCCTGCCTGCCTTAACCACACCCCCTAAGAGCATTCCAATTGTACCCTAACTCAACCTAACCATCCCACTAATCTGCAACATTCGGAAAAATCTCAACTTTTCATTGGTCAATTTGTGGGGTGTTACACCACACCTCCATTACTTCATTTGGCTTTACATACTTCCTTTCAGGCGCGGTCGGTGGTAGGAGTGCCGGTCGGGCGGTGACGTGGGCGGGGGAGGGGCAGGGTGGGGGGTAGTAAACTACGGATTAATGCCTAATACAGGTAAGTAAACATTTAAATAAATAAAACGAATTTCGTTGCACGCACTGCATCGCATTTGCACTAACCCCATGTTAATTTAATTTATATGAGCATTAATGTGCAAAGCATTATTATTTGCAATAGCATTATTCCACTTTGTCGGTTTTAATATGCAAAAAGCAATATGCGGCCTAAGCATTTCATGCATTAATCTTAATTGTGATGCACGCGTGGGCAAAGCATTTCCCCGTGTTTGTGTGTATTAATGCATATTAGTACAAAACACATAATTAATAAATGTTATCTTGGGGCGTTGATCCGAGCAGGTTTACATGACGCAAACCCTGCTCCATCACTGGGCTTCAGCCCACAAAATGGCTTTGTATATCAGGCCAAATGATCTTATCAAATTATCTTATATTCCAGTGTGTCAACACTTCTTTTGATTTTATACAAAACTGGAATTGGCACTAATGTGATTAATTCATTCATCTTTTCAGATCAAAGTCAAAGTAAACTTTATTCAGTTTTTGACATTGTAAACCATAAAAGCATCACATCATACAGAGAAGCATCAATTAAAAAATTATGTTCACATGAACTTAAAAAAGAGATACGAAGGTTTATATCATTAAATTAACAATCATTATATTGATTTATTCATAAAATAGACCAAAGTACAATTGAAAAACACTATAAGAAAATTAAATAAAACATTAGAATAAAAGGTTCCAATAATCTCATAAACTCAAAAGTAATCACATTCCTTCAAAACTATACAGGGTTACATTGCATCCACTAGGCAAATTCAGTTTCCACATGAGACAATGTTTTCCTTGACCGTAACACCTTTACAAAGAAACATTGCTACATGGTGACATACTATTGCATCATTTAGCTCCAATAAATACTGAACAGCCTAATGGTAATTATACAAATGTTCTTTAAAAACATTTGGTTTTAGATAGTGTCTCCTATGCACGAGATAACATTTGCAAAAAAGTGTTAAGTGCTGGGTTGATTATTCAGATTTATCATCACAGGGACATTTTCGAGTCAATGCCCCCAACTTTCACTCTTCAGGAATGTTACAAGGTGGTGAATTATAAGAAAACAAAAGTAGGTTGAAAGGTATCTATGGAAAGTATTAGAAGTTAGGTTAATATACAATTGACACCCAAAATGGTTGTTCCATGACATATATCTCATAACAGTTGCATTATCTTGATCACGCGAATTCCTTTTCTGTGCACAGACTTTAAAAATATAATCTTTACGATCCCTTTTGGAGTACCCAATTATATTCTCGGGATATAGCCGGAGATCCCTATCTATCTGATCAAACCCTCTCAAAGCATTTTTAATGTGCATTAACCAAGGGAAGTTGTGAGCTTGGTCAAGCATTAAACAATCTTTCAGAATAGTTTTGGTAAATTGTGTCTCAGTTTCTGACCAGACTGAATGCCATAAAAGTAGTGGTTTTGATTCGAATATGTCTGATAAAAAACAGATTCCCAGTTCTCTATGGATAAATGTTTCCGGCATTGAGTGAGGTACTGCTAAGAGTCTTTTTAGAAACTTGGGGGCAGATGTACAAGCCCCTTGCGCCACTTTTGCGTCACTTTTCCCATGTTAAAAATGACGCAAAAGTGGCGCAAGTGCCTTGTAAATAAGCCCCTTGTTCTCATGTTTTTGGAGTAAGCCATTGTCCCCAACACCCCTGATTGCTGCACCATATGTGGCTGCTGAGACGGATTTCACATTATATAAAGTCAGCATCTCTTTGATCACCTTAGTGCTTAGCCTGGAGGTGAACCTGAAAATGCCTTCGTTGTTTCTTAACATATTTAGGGTGTTGATCTTCTTATGGTGTTTCCAGCCCCCATTTGAGGAGAACTGTTTCCCTAAGTAACTAAAGTTTTTAGTATTTTAAAAATGTTTTCCCCTTCATAAAAAAGGGGCTTAGTCTTACCCTACTTTGGCAAGAACTCACGGTAAAGTTTTTCCCTAAGTTGATTTCTTAGATATTTTTCTTCCATATAGTTTGTAAAGGTGTTATTCATATTTTGAAGACTTTTGGGGGTTAAGGCCATTAAAGCTGCATCGTCGGACACAGGAGAATTGGTATCGGGCGCTTACCGACTCTAGGGTTATCAGCACCAAGCAACTGTAATTTATCATCTACCCCATTTATGTATAGGTAAAAGGGGAAAGGTGCAAGGACACAGCCCTGATGGACCACCCCTGCCTATATTAAATGGTTGAGTTGATTGTCCCTGAGGCCCAAAATTTACTTTTGATGTTAAATTACTATACATGAATGCCAGGAGTGACATTAAATCCTTATCGGCCTCTAGCACATTCATACATTACCACAATTTATTGTGGTCAACCAAATCAAAAACACAGCTAAGATCTACAAAACACATATGCAAGGAGACTATTTTAGCCATAGCATATTTTTGTATAAGGACGTTTAGCTTGAGGCACTGTTCGACCGTCCCCAGGCCTTTCCTAAAACCGTATTGTGCATTTGTTAAAATATCATTTTCGTTGGCCCAGGCTTCCAGTCTTTCTAAAATGACCCTTCCTAGTAGCTTAGCTGAAGAATCAAGCAGGGAGATAGGGCAATCCCATTTCGGAACATCCCTTGAGCGCTTCTTGAAAATAGGCACAATTATCGAATTGGACCAAGATGGAGGTATCAAACTCACCCCTGCTGCATTTAAAACCATAGTCAGGAGGGGGTAGGTAGAGAATTGTAAGTGTCCATCGGGACACCGTCAGGGCCCAGAGCCTTCCCCTTGGACTTTTATTCAATGCCCTTAAAACCTCCTCCAAGGTGAAGATCACACAGGTTGATGGAAATACCAGGGGGGGTAATTGTCCCTTCATCTAGTGCCTTGATGGAAGAGAAGACTAAAGCAAAATGATCCTCCAACTCTACCGCTGTTATTGGGGATTCAAGGTGGGGCCCAATGTCTTTAGAAAATAATGGGGCATATATAATTTTCCCCAAAAATGTACTATCCTTAGTCTCTGCCGCTTGTAATAATTTTTCCCATGCTTCTGCTTGCAACTCTTTTTTTCTGTCTCTTAGTGCCTTCTTGTATCTATACCTGCCATCCTGAATAGCAGATAAGTCCCTGGAGTTTCAATGTAATACTTTAATAAGATTATTGAGGGACTTAGTACAATACTGGTTAAACTATCCTCCTTTCTCCATCCCTTTACTCTATGTTCTCATGGTCAAAGATGTGCTTGTAGAATTTGAGATGGATATGTGGGCTTCCATCGTTTCCTCAAAATTGTTCTCTGGGGCCAAGCCACTCAAAAAGGAGTCTATATTCGTAACCACCAAGTCACTTAAAAAGCTAGAGGGGTCCACACAAGCCCATTTAATTTTTGTTCCATTCTGCCCTAGTGGGATAATATTAGCTATTTTATATGTATCAGTACCTGAATGCAACTTAATCTGTGATGTCAAAATGACTGTGTTGTGATCGCTAGTACAATATTCGATTCACCTGATAATCGTGAGGTGTAATTCTTTTGCTCTCAGAGGTAAGAATAGGATCAATGCTGCTCTTACAACCTCTTCCAATAAAGGTTGAAGGTTGAGTTTCCCAACTGGGGTTATGAAAGTCAGCCATGTTTAAATTATATTTAAGCAACAAGTGGTTTAAAGCTGTTCCTTATGAGCAGTGTTTGAAGGGACCAATATTGTTGCCATTAGTATCAGTGAGTCCACACACCTGTTTGGAAGTGAAATGGCATTTAGTAACCATAAAATCGTCGACCTATATTATTTAGAAGTCCTTAGTGTAATGATCAATAAAATAGTCCAAGTCTGTTTCCAAAGCTTTGGCCACATCAACCCTTGAAGCCTCAAAAATATTATTATAAAAATGTTTAACTATAATGTCAACCGAGGTAAATACCATGAATTTATAATAGGGTGAGAATAGGAATGTTTTAGTTACTCTTAATTTTAATCTAATGGAGACTAGTACAAGGAGGCCTCCTTTGGCTCTATCCATATTGGATCGGGAAGCAGCAGTACAATAAGCTGTAAACCCACCAGTATTGAATGGTTTTATAAGCCAGGATTCTTGGTTACACACAATCTGGGCCTTATTCACATACTTTACCCAGTCAACTAGATTTGTTGAATTGGCCAGTCTAGCATTGTTCCATGATACTATAGATATTTCAGATATGCCAGGTTCATCGGAGAAGAGTAGGTTTTCATCTAGAGTTTCCTGTATGCATTTGTCAGTTGTGCATTATGAGCTATTGGTGCCCCCTCAAAGGGTATGGAATTAGATGTATATGAGGGTGTAAGTCAATCTAAATCATCCAACCCTTCTTGGAGTGCAAAGCGGTTGTTAGTGGCCATAAGGTGACTCTGGGCTGGGATTTTCATAGTCTCTCTGATGGACTTTTGTTTTGATATTCGTACTAAGGAATCGGGCATATAAAAAAAAGCCCAACTGGACTGCTTTTATATTGTTCGTCAAACTGCCATTTTGAAGATGAGGGTTCTGGAGCGACTATAAAATAAATTCAACCAAGTGAGGATCTCTGAAGTTCAGTATTATTCAATCCCGTTCTGATGTTTTTGGGAGCTCCTTATCCACCCAACTCTTCCCACCATCAAGATTTCCTTAGATAATACATTTGCCTTAGGTACTCTTTGAGCTATCCAATGAGCCGCCTTAATTTTAAGATCGCCCCCATTATTCCTTAGCTGTAGGTCTCAGACAGGGGACCCTGGTTAAAATCAAGACTCCATTTTAATAGTTGGAGTATCTGCCATGTCAGGTCTAGGTGTTTCCACTGTGACAAGAGCTTCAGATACCACCCGCTGTCTAACCCCCAGTCTTTCATCCACATTATGATTTCTTCATTTAGCATTGACATAGCCCCTGTTAGAAAGGTTGTTATTCAGTTTGTAGTGGTAGGGTTACAGTCCTTTGAACCAGCTTTTATTGTTGTTTTCCTTTTGTAAAATCTGATTGACGTAAGTAACAAAAGGCACACTTACTGCGCTTAAGTCTGGATGAAAGGGAGGTGAGCCAGCCCAGCCTTGTCAGCCGCAGACAGGTGCATCCCGCGCTGCAGGAAAAGCAAGGAGCTCCTAAGTGCTGAGGCACTTCCTCCCACCAAAGCAGGGAGGGCTGGGGGACATAGACCCACTGCAGCCAACAGGGAAGTGCTGGAAAGTCTGTTACAGTGTCCTGTGCCCCAGGGGAAAAAAGGTGCTCTTAAGCGCTGAGGCACCTCCTCCCAAAAAAGCAGAGACGGCTGGGGTACGTTGTCCCACCCCAGCCAACAGGGAAATGCTGAAAAGTCAATTACAGCGTCCCATGCCACGGGGAAAGCAAGGCACTCTAAAGAGCTGAGGCAACTCCTCCCACAAAAGCAGAGAGGGCTGTGGGACGTAGTCCCACCCCAGCCAACAGGGAAGTTCTGTAAAGTCTGTTATGTTGTCCACCATCTTTTCAGATATTTTTGGTTCTAGCATTTGTGCATCCTTTTGCTGTTTAGCCACTTCCAATCTAGAATCTGGATAATTTTGCAATATTTGTTGTTCTTTAGAAATTCTGGGGACAATCCTTGTAATGCATAATGATTGACTAAAGGTAATCACCTAACCAACCCCAAAGTGTAATGTGGAACATTTTAAATGCACTGTTTTAGTGTAACTGTAACCTGCTGCAGCCATGTTTTCTTGCTCATGTTAGCATAGCCTACTGAATGTGTGACCGTCCCCAGACCTAAAGTAATATTACTAACCTAGATCTTATACAATAAAATATTTCAATACGTTAACTGGTCAAATTAAATGTGTATTAAATCTTTCAAATATATTCATTTTTTGATAAATATTTTAAATCAAAATTATTTAAAAAACCATCCCAGTAGCATTTTATTATGTAATTAATATTTGCTAAATATAATTAATAGTTATGTGTTTTGCATTACTTTTAAATAATCTATTTTTTACATAGTTTAAAAAAGATTTCTTTTTAACAAAAAATGTAACTATTATTTTTCAAAATTATAAAATATAGACATTTTTATTTAATCTGACATTTTCACACTAAAACAATTTTATATATATATAATTTAAAATTCGAAATAATTTAATGTATTCAATATTATTTCCTTTTGGGTGTTATATTAAGCCCCTGCTTTCATTCTTTTCTATGGGAGAGAGCTGCAGTACCTGTGAGTGGCCGTGTGTGGTGCTAAACTTACTCCAAGGCTGAGCTGTAGTGCATTTACTACTGTTTTGGTACCTTTTGGCTGTAGTAAGTTTAGAAGTGTAGCAGAGATCTCAAGAAAGATATCAATAGCTGAGTAAGAGGTCTCCACACATAGGTTTGTGATTTCAATTTTGTAGTGCATGAGTGGCACTACTGTAGTACTACTTAAAATACTACAAAATACAGTTTGTGAACTGGCCCTTCCTGTCTAAAATGTTTACTTCTCTTTTACTCATATAAATGGTAAATTGATTTTCTGGATTTCAACTCTTGATAGAATGTCTTCAATTACATAAGTTCTCTCCATTTTTCAAAAATGACATCTATAAATCACTACTAATGAAGAAGATTACTGCATAAGGATGGATTATTAAGTACTTGCTTAGAGGAGAACATGAATATGTTAATTTTAAGAGGCTGCATTGGGTAATCTTCTCTAGGTACACTCCAACGCCCGGGGTTCCATTGATTTTCAAAGTGTGACAAGCCTAAGCAACTGAGGGTTGTCATGTTGCAGACTTTAATTCATTTAACTTATTCTACCTCTTCTTAATTAGAATGATGTTGTTGTTTTCCATGCTTTACTGAGTCTCAGCAGATTCAAGTCAGTGAATCCTTTTTTGATTTGGCAAGCCATATTACCTTACACTGATACACCTGGGAAGTCTCCCTCCCCGACTGCCACTCCCACCTCCCCATGCCTTGGCTCAGGATGGAACAGAAGATGGTTGTTCCACTACTATCCAACTCGTCTTCGCTGCACCTTCCATCTACATTTATTTATTTATTTATTTATTTATTTTATAGTTTTATAGAGCGCGAACCAGACCCGTGAGGGTATCAGAGCGCTTTACATGATTAAGGGGGGGGGATACAACGCTTAAGGATGGGAGGGGTCAAATTGGGAAAGATAGGGCATACATTATACAAGAAGAGCACGCAGTTTAAAGTCCAGGCTACATGTGGGGAAGAAAAACAGAGACTTAAAGCAAGTGGATAGAATATACAAGCACGCAGTCTAGAGTCCAAGCTACATGTGGGGAAAAAAACAAAGTGGATATAGTATATAAGAAGGCTCGCAGTCTCAGCTCTTGGGGGGATGCCCAGAGTGCAGAAAGATGTATCATCCATAGAGGCCATGGATGCCGAGGTGGAGGGTGGAACATGTCGATGAGGTGATTGTAAAGTATTCCTTAGACGAGGTATTTTCCCATTAAGAATGTTTTGGTCTCCTTCTTAAAGTGTGCCAAGGACGGAAGTCTTCTGATGGCGGGTGGGAGAGAGTTCCAAATCCTTGGTGCGGCCCCAGAGAAGGCCCGATTGTAGGTTTTTTTCTTCCGGAAGCGTGCTGGTTGCAACAGCAGGTCTTTGGCAGATCGGGAGTTTCTGGCCCCTCCAGATACCACGAGTTTTTGTGCGAGAAAAGTAGGGGAATTGGAGTAAAGAGCTTTGTGAGTGATGCAGGCCACTTTAAATTGGATTCTGGCCTGAAGGGGAAGCCAGTTCAGAGCTTTGAGGTGAGGAGTGATGTGGTCGAATTTCTTTGTGCCCATTAGGAGTCTGGCGGCGGTGTTGAGGCAGGCTTTCAATGGGGCCAGAGAGCTCTTGGGTAGCCCTGCCAGAGTAGAGCATCCATATTCTAGTCTGGAAATGACTAGGGCCTGGGTTGCCGTTTTAAGGTCGGACGCATCGAGGAAGGGTTTTAGGTTTCTTAGGTAGCTCAGATGGAATCTGGCTGTTTTGGCCATTGAGTTTATATGGCCACGCATATTCAGGCTGCTGTCAAGGGTTATTCCAAGGGATTTCGCCGAGTCAACAATGGTAGGAGGGCAGTTTAGTGCTGTGATGGTCTTGATCCATTCCTGGATGTCAGGATTGGGTGGGGAGATCAGAAGAAATTCAGTTTTATTTGCGTTGAGTTTAAGCTGGTTGGCGGTGAGCCAATGGACTGTCAGCTTCAGGGCCTCGTTCAGGGAGAAAATGTCCTCAGGGGAAGAGATTTTTATGTAGATCTGTGTATCGTCGGCGTACATGAGGTAGGAGATGTTGGCGGCACGAAGCACCTCGGTGAGAGGTTCAAGGTAAAGATTGAAGAGGGTAGGGGAGAGGGTTGATCCTTGAGGGACTCCAACCGAAACCGGAGAGGGGGTGGAAAGATCACCGTTGATGAGGACTCTCTGTGAGCGGTTTTGGAGGAAAGATTTAAACCATTCAAGTACGGTGCCATCCAACCCCATCCTGAGTTTGAGGCGTTCTAGGAGAAATTCGTGGTTAACCGTATCAAAGGCGGAGGACAGGTCTAGAAGGATTAGGAGACAGGTGTCGCCTAGGTCGAGGGCTTGGAGGGCGTCATCCACAATGTGGAGGAGGGTGGTTTCTGTGCTGTGTCCAGGTCTGAACCCTGATTGGAAGTCATCTAGTAGGTGAAAGTTGTTGATGTGTAGGCTTAGCTGCTGTTGCACACATTTTTCTAGAACTTTGGCAAGGAGTGGGATGTTGGATATGGGTCTGTAGTTCTCAGCGGAGGCAGGGTTCAGCGTGGGATTTTTTAGGATGGGGACAACTTGGCCAGCCTTGAGCGAGTCAGGAATTGAGCCCTGTAGGAGGGAGGCGTTGATTATTGAGGTCTAGGAAGGGATGATAGCCTGAGAGGAGGCAGCTAGGCAGTTAGAGGGGAGAGGATCATTAAAGTGATTGTTCGGTTTTAAGGAGGCAAGAATTCTCGAGATAGAGTATTCGTCATAGATTCTAAAGTTGGACCAGTGCGCAAGGTTCTTGGGTGAGGTTTGGGAGGACAACGCAGAGAGAGGAGGTGGAGCTGGCAGAATTTGTTTTTGGTGGTGAGTTGCGGATTTAAGTTCATTTCCTTGGGCAGAGATTTTGTTGCAGAAGAAGGACAAGAATTCCTCGCTTGATATGAGGGGTTTAGGTGAGTCTTTGGAGGTTTTCGCTAGTTTGTTGGATTGGTGTTTGACCAAGTCGAACAGCTTGCGAGGTCGATTTTTGGTATTCTCCAGTTCAGTTCTGAAGAATTCTTTTTTAGTGTTGAGGATTTTCTTATTGTAGGCGTTTCTGGCCTGGCGGAGAAGTTTTAGATCTCCAGATAGTAATAACATACAACTTCTTCCAAAATCCGTTCCCAAACCTCTGACTCTTTTTAATAATGACTTCTTTGTCCATTATCAGAACCTTTGACTTTGAGTTCAGTGTCAGAAAGGTGTTATGTTATGTTATGCAGATTTGTAGAGCGTACTATCGCACGACAGGGTATCCCGGTACTGAGCAGGTGTGTGTCTAGCCACACCTGGGGCCTAGTGGTACTACTCAAAAAGCCAGGTCTTCAGCTACTTGAGGAATTCAAGAAGTGAGGAGGAGGCTCTAATGTATAGTGGCAGGTCGTTTCACGCTTTAGGAGCACTAAAAAAAAGCTCTCATTGCAGCTTTTGCCTTCTTTTCTGTACCCCACCTTACTCTTTTTTGCTCATTGTCCAAAAATGGGAGCTCCCGCAGATCTCTCAATCTCTCAATCTCTCACTTGTCACTGAAGGGATATTTTTAGCTCATTTATGTCAAGACTAAACAGTGTTGCTCCAAGGCATGTTCCTAACTACCTCCATCCCGAGGCGTGACTGAGCCGGCTGCAAAATGGCCGCACACTAAGTGGGCTCTGCCGGCCAAGCCGATAATCCGTCCAAAATCCTGCGGATGATTCCGGTGCTGTCCCCCAGCGCCGCGCTCTACTGACCCACCTTACGCTGCGGTGCCGACTGCCGCCTTCCTGGGCTCCGTTGGTGCCGGCGGACCGAGATTTGCTGCTGGGGCCTGGCGCGGCGTCTGAGCCTCCCTGCCGGCGTACGGGCGGCGCTCGGCCTGGGGCGTTGGGGCGCCGCCGATTCCTCATCCCACCTGGGCGGACTCCTGCGCCCTGAATCGCCCTCCTGGACCTGCCCGACGCTCCTGCTTTGCTCTGCCCGGTGAGTCGCGTTCCGCGAGTGTGGTTGGGGAGGGGGCGCGCGGGTCATACCGCTGGGCCCAGGCCTGCGCTCTGCGCGGGCGCCTCCTCCACACCTGGCGCCCGCTACCCCGGCCTGGTCAACCTGGGCCCTCCGAGGTGGGCGGCGCGCCTCCCACGACTCCCCCGCTGCTCCGGGCCCTCGCGGGCTCCCGGCTGCCTCCTGAGACTGCTGACCGTTGGAGCGGGGCCTGCATCGCTCTCCCTTGTTGGCGTGCTGCCGCTGCCCCGCACCTGGGGCCTTCTCCGCCACCTGCACTGCCCGGCACGGCCCGACGTCCCCATCTTAAGCCTTCACACGGACAGCCTCACTTGCCTGCCTCCGCCTCGGCTGGGTGGCCCCCCGCTGGGCTTGGCTCCGCGGCGGGCCGTTGGGATCAGCGAGGTGGCTGCCTGCTCCGGCTTCCTCCCACATGTGCTGGCTTACCCGGCAACTGTCCAGGCCGACTGACTGCTGCTGCTCTGCCTTGCTTCGCCACCCGACTGCCACCCTCTCTACCTTGGTGCCCACTCTCGTCTCTGGGACTTCGGGCGGGGCCAGCTGCCCTGGGCCCAACGTTAACATACCTGTGCTCCGGCGCTGCCTCTCCTCCTCCCGGGACCTCCGTCTCCTACCTGACCAGCCTCCCTGCCAAGGGTTCCTACCGACGCCAGCCCCGGCCGCGCCAGCTCCGGCCCACCCCTCATACCTGGGCCGCCTGCCTCATCCTCGCTGGACCTCCTGCTCCTTCTGCGCGGTGTCCGGACGCCACCTCTCGTGTCGGACCCGGCGGGCCGCGGGGTCCCCCACCTATACCTGCCTCCCCATGGTACCTGACGACAGACTCCTCCCTTGGCACTGGTCCTCCGCTGCAGCCCCTCTTCTTAGCCCCTGCCTCCTCATACTCCTTTCATCCACTCCTTGATCATCTGCGGTGCTGCTCCGTTGGGCAGCCGGGGGCTCAACAATGGGACGGACAGACCCTAAGCAACCGAAGCTTGCATTCGACCAGCGCAAGTCCTCACGACAAGAGGGAGCGATCATGGACGCTGCCGAACCTATTCCCCAATCCGACTCTGGCTCTACCCGTGAGGACGACCTCAAGGCCATCATGCTGGACGTGAAATCCACGGTGACCGGTATCGCGGCTCAACTGGACCAACTCTCTGCCCGGCTGGACACCGTCAAGGCCCGAGTGGACTCCCATGAAACGCGGCTAACTCAAGTCGAAACCAGGATGTCCGATGCAGAGGACGCTGCCACCCAGGATCACCACACACTCCTACGGATGGATAAAATCCTGGAACTGATTAAAAATGAGGATTTGGAGGCACGCTCCCGCAGAAGCAACCTCCGCATCACGGGCGTGCCCGAATCCTCCAACATAACTAAGATTGAGGACGTCGTCATGCGGCTGCTCCTTGACCTCTTTGGGGAGCTCCTCTCACCTGTGTTCATCGTCGAGCGGCCCATCGCTCTCTGGGTCCTCGACCTGCCCCTGGCCTCCCTGCTCGGCCCATCATCGCCAAGCTTCTGAACTTCAGAGACCGCAACGCGGTCCTCCAAGCTGCCAGGGTAAAGGGGGAAATTCGCCACCAAGGGAATTTGATATCCTTCTATCCTGATTATACCATGGCGGTGCAGGCTGCCCGCCGCGAATTTCTCCCTGCCAAACGACTGTGCAAAAATAAGGCATCTCCTACTCCCTAGCTTATCCGGCCAAGCTACGTGTCAGGGACAGCTCACAGGTCCACACCTTTCTGGAACCAAAGACTGCATTGGCCTACGCAAAAAAACTGGACAAATCACAGCGCTCCACCCCTTCAATCTCCCAAACAGCTGCAGCTGGCGATCTAAGTGACAATGACTGATGGCAGCTCTCGCTCTCTGGCCTCCGTCACCGCGTGGCACGAACTCGCCCTCCCCGGTCCTGGTTCCAGTTGTTCGGCTATGGCTCATGTACTGACTCGCACTTGTAGTTATTAAACCCCCTTGCCCGTGGGCCCTGCGGTTCCTTTCAGCTGCTGCGACTCTGCTACACTCCTCCCGCAGCCCTATATTCCCTCCTTTCCTATGTGGCACCGCCATGGTTCTACCTTGCACCCGCATCATGAGTGACTTGTGGGCCCCGGGGTGCGGGGCACTCCTTTGGGTCTATCTCTCCTTTGTCTACAATCCGCTTTCCACTCTTGGCTTGGCCACCCTGTCCTTGCGGCAGGGGTGTTCGCTGACCTGAGCCACATCTCTGCGGGATGACTCCCTTTATCTCTTTCTTGAATCTCTTTCCTTATTCAGTTTCTTCCTTTCCCAGTTGGGGGTTCCCTGGGTGGGTGGGGCTGTTCTCTCAACCTGATTGGGGGGTTGGTGTGGGTGGTGGGGGGAATTCCTTTGGGTGTTGTTGCCTCTCCTTCGAGGCCTGTTGTTGGGTTTGTTTTTTGGCCTGCTCTGCACTGTACTGTTTGACACACCGCTTTCCGTACTTCACATCACATCTCACGCTTCTCAAGCTTCCCTTTCGCACTCGGCCCCAACCGACATCCTCCTCCCTGGTATAGCTAGATGACGGCCACAACACTTTGGACTTGGAATGTCCGCGGCCTCAATGATCATCGAAAGGCCCGCCTTGTACACGCGCACCTTAACCGCAACAAGGTTGACATTTGCTTCCTCCAAGAAACCCACTTGCTCCCTGCCACTGCCTCCAAACTCCAATCCCGGCAATGGGATGAAATCCACTCCTCCTTCTACTCGGGCTACTCCCGCGGGGTATCCATCCTTCTTCGTAGAGGGCTCCCCTGGCAAACCACCAAGGCCATTACCGATCCCGAGGGGCGCTTTGTCATTCTGCTTGGCACCCTTCTAGCCCAGCCTCTGATCCTTGCAGCAGTTTACGGCCCCAACTCCGATGACCCCGACTTCTTTGCCCTGGTGTGGCAACACATATCCTCCCTGGGCCCCGCCGCTTTGCTGTGGGGGGGTGATTTCAACATTACACCTTCAGCCACCCTGGATCGTTCTGGGCCACGCACTTTGCACCCCCGCTCTACCTCCCTTCTGTGTTCCATCCTGGCCGACAACTCCCTGTTGGATGCGTGGCGTCATTCCCATCCGGACTTGCGCGAGGGCACCTGCATTACGGGCACCTCAGGCTGCTGGTCCCGCCTGGACCTTTGGATTACCACTTGCGACGCATATGCATGGGTCACCTCGGTCGAGCACATGGTGCGCACTCTATCGGACCACGCACCCGTCGGCCTCTGTCTGCTACCCCCGCGCGCCCCCCAGCGTATGTTTGCCTGGCGCTTGCCTCATAACGCGCTCCGCGACTCGGTGTTTTGCGCAGAGATTCAAACTGCAATAGAGAACTTTTTCGAACTTAACGCCGGCTCCGTGGAATCCCCCTCCACACTTTGGGAGAGCTTCAAGATGGTGGTTCGGGGCGAGTGTATCTCCAAACAGTCGGGAGTCTATCGTTCCATCCGCGACACTCTTGCGCGCTTAGAGGGAGAAATTAGGGCCCTCGATTCTCTGCACTCTACCAGCCCCCACCCCGATACCCCTGCACAGCTCCGAGGTAAACACTCTGAATTCGAGCAAGAAGCCGATAGGGAGCTCTCCTTTTTGGGTAGGGAGGCGAGGGCGCGCCGCTACGGCGAGGGTGATCGGCCCGGTAAGACCTTAGACAACCTTCTGCGACGGCCCCATGCTGCCTCCTACATTGCGGCACTGCGGGACGGGGGTCCTGAACGCACTACCTCTCCTACTGAGGTCATTTCGCGGGTCACCGCTTTTTACACTCAACTCTACACCGCCGGGACTGCGCCGTCTCATGACCTCCTGGACCAATACCTCAACACTCTCGAGCTCCTCTGGCCAGGCAATAGCCATCGGGAATACCTCGACGAACCCTTCTCTAAGGAAGAAATCCTAGCTGCCATTAATAGTCTGCCCGGGGATAAGGCGCCCGGCTCCGATGGACTGCCTGCTTCTTTTTATAAAGCATTTGCGCCCACCCTTGTCCCGCATCTTGCCGCTATGTATAACGACTCCTTTGAGTCTGGCCACTTCCCCCTTCACTCCGCGAGGCCCTGCTGACACTGCTCTTGAAACCAGACAAATCCCCCGAACTTCTGGACTCCTATCGTCCCTTATCACTCATCAATACCGATAATAAAATCTTCGCCAAGCTCCTGGCCTCCCGACTGTTGCCCCTCATGCCCTTGATCGCTCGCCCGGATCAGTCCGGTTTTATTCCCGGCCGTGCAACGTCTCATAACCTCCGCACGATCTTCGCCATACTTCATCAGATTAACCCCGCCCTACCGGCCGTGGCGGCTCTCTTAGACGCCACCAAGGCCTTTGATACTCTTGAATGGCCCTTCCTTTTTTATCTCCTCCCCCGTCTTGGTTTCAGCCCAGTCTTTCTGCCCAAAGTCCATCTCCTCTACGCCCTCCCGGTGGCTCGCCTCCGGATAAACGGTCAAATATCAGATCCCATCCGCGTCTCGAGAGGGACTAGGCAGGGGTGCCCACTCTCGCCTATGCTTTTCGCTGTGGCCATGGAGCCCCTGGCGGCCAGGCTCAGACAGCATCACACTCAGAGGGGTCTGAGCTTTGCGGCCCGCGCTCTGGTTGTATCCATGTATGCGGACGATGTCACGCATTATGTCCGTCACCCTCAAGAGAACCTCGGCCCTATGGTCCGTGAGGTGGTGCGGTTCGGAGGCCTATCCGGCATCCAGGTTAACTGGAGTAAGTCTATTCTTTTTCCTCTGACAGACGCCACCGTCCCATTCACCCCGGACTTCCCTTTCGAGTGGGCATCAGGGCCCACCAGATACCTGGGTGTCTGGCTCAGTAGGGATGTGGATGAACTCTGGAGAGTCAATTTTGGTCGGGCGGTCGAATGGCTGGAGACCAAGATACCCCTATGGCGGCGCCTGCCCCTGTCCTTGGCGGGGCGTATCGCCATCACTAAGATGGTAGTGCTCCCGAAATTTTTATATTTGTTCCTGAACGTGCCTGTTCCTCTCACAGCTCACTTCTTCCGCACTCTCCGTTCCCTCATAATCTCCCCTGTTTGGGCAGGACGTCAGCCCAGAATAGCGTACGACATCCTCACGCTTCCCCTCGCGTGCGGCGGAATGGGTGCCCCGGATTTTAAATTATATGCCCTCAGTGCCCAGGTCAGCTTTCTTCACTTCTGGCTGCATCCGACGCCGTTCCAGCCTCACGTAGCGGTCGAAGCCGACTTGGCGGCCCCCTTACCACTACAGACCGGGATCTTTGCCCCTGCCAAACCACCACGTGGAGAAATAGACACGGTGGAAACCTTGCGCTGGGCTTGGGACGGTCTTCGGAAATATTCGGGCTCTGACCTGCTCTCCGCCGGCACCATGCCGGTCGCATATCACCCGGCATTCCCTTCGCTGCACACGGCTGGAATGGCGAAACGTGCGGCTGGCATGGGTCTGACCACTTTATCTGACCTTTACCCTAATGGTAGTTTTTTTTCGCTACCAGCCGAATCTGGCCCAATGAACACACTGCTTTACTACCAACTTAGAGCGTCTTGTCGGGATCTGCACCCCACGTTCCTGCAGCCCCCCCTTCGATGGCTGCCCTTGATTTGACATACACCTCCTCCTCTCCCCGCAGACTGGTCTCTAGGCTTTATGCCACTACGCTAGCGGCCTCCTCGATATCTGCTGATCGCGCCCGCTTGGCGTGGAGCGAGGACTTAGGCTTCGATCTCTCCCAGGAGGACTGGCAGTACTGTTGTAAGCAGACCAAACTCTTATCTCCTAACTACCGTCTGCGCCTCATACATTTTAAATATTTGCACCGGCTGTACCGCTCCCCCGCTCAGCTATTTAGAATGGGTCTTGTCCCTAATGACAAATGTCTTCGATGCTCGTCCCCTGCGGCGGACTTCTCTCACCTTGCCTGGCTGTGCCCTTTGGTCTCTGCATACTGGCGCGAGGTGTGCGCCATGATTACGGAGATTACCTCCTCGCCCGTCCTGCCGGATCCCTTGTCCTGCCTACTCGGCTTAGTGAGGCACTGTCCTGATGCCTCCCGCCGACACACGGCCATGTTGCTTGTTCTCGCGCGTCGTAGAGTTGCCATACATTGGGGTCGAAGGCCCGCACCCAAGGCAAGTGCCTGGCTTGAAGATGCTGCGCGATGTCAGACGCTTCTTTTGGAATTTTGGGAATTAACGCCGGTTGCTGGCCGACCGCGCGATATCTGGGGCCCTCTTGTTTCATACCTCCTTTCCCGGAATGCCTCTCCCCCTGCGACCTCTCCCGCGCTCCCTGCTGGCACTCCGCCTGCGGCGGCCGCCGGTGCTGGTCCATAGGACTCCTCCTCTCCCCCCTGCCTTGCTACCGTCCTCTCGCGCCGCTTACACCTATACTCCGCCCCATCTGATGCTCCCCGCTGCCCTTTCATGCTCCGCATCCTACAACTTTACCTTTCATCTTACGATGTGCCGCTACGGTATAATTGTCTCTATGCTGTCTATGACCGATGCGATGTTTCCATTTTCTCCTGTCAATGTGTTACAACACTATCTGATTGCTTTGTAACCTGATGTGCACGTTTTTCAATAAAGGTCTTTGAATTTTTTTTTTTTTAAAACAACAGGACATCCAAAGACATGTGTTCAATGTGATGAATCAGTGCATGCAACACCTCCGAGGATGCAAGTGATTTGAATCTGCATACTTTGTTCATACCATGCATATGCATTGAGGATCAAGTTCAAGATCTGTGCTGTTTTGGTGAAATGAACTGATCAATAATAAAGAATTTGATAAACACTGCCAAAAAAAACCAAAAAAACTACCTCCATCCCATCTCAATTAAACAATGCCACGTGAGTTGATACCATATGAGCGGACTTTAAATGTGCTCCTTCATTATATAGACGCAAAACGTGGTAGGATAAAGAGTTTGAAGGAGAAATTTGTGTGCATAAGTACAGTGAGCCTTTTCTTAAACATGATGGCCAAAGGTGTTAAAAACATTGGAATAAACTAAAGGCAGGTAACCTTGCATTCGACCTACCCCTGTTTTCTTTAAAAAAAAAAAAAAGGTTGCAATTTTATAGACCAGCTTGTTCACGTCTGAGTCCCAGACCCTTAGGGGTTGTCAGGGTCTTCCTCCCATCTTGGGATACAATAAATGTGGGTGCTGCAGTGTCTGCACATTTAACATATAAAGGAAGACCTTTAGATATTGAGATCATGTTGAATCTTTTCTCTGCACCACTTATGTAATCTACAGTTTTTGTGTCCTTGTGGCCTACTCTATATTGGCCAAACATCACAAACTGTAATAATACACATTCGTCAACTTCAGAGTAGAATACGAAACACGGCCCCCACCCGCCCAATGTCTCATTTTTTACGAAAATAGCATGATGAGAATGACCTCAGATTGCAAGTAATAGAAACTGTCATGACCCCTGTAAGAGGAGGCATGAGCACCATCTTGACAAAAAGAGAGCAAAAATGGATTCTACAATGCAATTCAAGAACCATGGAACATAACTCTCTTGAAGACTGGAACTGCTCAACCCAGCCCTTGCATCTCTTGATTATGGATACAATTCAATCACCTGGCCTAATGATTCTTCTGTGACTGATTGCTCTGTTGCCAGACTCTTCGGGCCTGTCACACTTCCATGATCCGTATGAACTTGCAAAATTGGTAAACCGAGGTCCCCATTGGCTTCATAGATATATGCTCACCAGTTTTGTTGCCATTTATTCCGCTAACTACATAATTCTTTTCTTTAACACCTCCCAGGACCCAGAGCCTTCTATAATACGAGTAGTACCCTTATTTTTCTATGTCACACTTAATTCTCCTTTATAGTTTTATTTACATTGAACCAGGGGTACCTATTGTGAGAAGCTGGCCTGGTATATGATGTCCAATTATGTAAGTGGGCACCCTGCACCAGTCCAGTCAACCCTTATGGTGATTTAAGAGGTCTTAGACAACCTTAGAAAGCTCTCTAAGTGGTAGCTGTGGAGAGCAGCCTTCAGGCTTAGTCCAGAAGGAGTGTAAAGCAGCTTGTTTTACCAGAATGCAATCTTATATGTATAGATTAAGTGAAAAAGAACCACACAAGGTATTTATAAAAATATGTATTTATTATATAATACTCTCTAACACATACAAATATCTCCTACCCGGAGATATGCACAATGCACACAATACTTTGCCAATAAATCAAGTAAATAGCACGAAATACACAGTGGACCCCAGGGGGGGACCAAACTACATACTAAGAAAGTGGTATAAGAACCACGACTCGGGTCAAGGCAATGTCGAGAGGACGTAGAAGTGCTGGGGACCCAAGGAACCACCCAAGGTGAGTGACTAGGAACCCCATGGAAAGCGTGTGCAGTGTGGGAACACGACCGCGTGCTCCGTACAAATCAACGTGTAAGTCGTGGTTGGAATTTTAAAGATTAAGGACCCTTCCCAGTGGACCCTGAAGAAACCCAGTGGAAGACAGAAGGTTGTGAAGTGGTGTCGGAATCCGCCGTCGAACCCAATGGAGGACTTATGGAAAGTGCCGCTGCTGAAGAAGGAGAAAGTGTCCGGTGGAATCCGAAGGTGGATTCTAGTTGAGAGGTACCTGCAAGCAGAGGGGACAGGTCTTTTTTTTAGTTTTTTTTTTAGTCCTCATTTGCCATTTTCATATTAGGTGTCTGGGGATCCAAGCGGCTGCAGCTGGCTGGAAGACCTCGGCCTCTCCCCAAAGGGAGGGATGTGAAAACACACCGAGACTCATATGTGCTGCCAACCTGGAACTGACTCCTTTAAACAGGTGCTGAGCTTTGGACCATTATACCAATGTAAAGGAGGACTCCTTCCTCCCATTCAAGCTACCTGTATATCATGATGTTAATCATTGGACCAATGAAAGTAACGAATTCAATCAGTAAAGAGAAAAAAAAAGGGAAAAGAAGGAAAAAGAAAAGAAAATAAATCAATCAGTGGCATGCTGTCTTAGCCCAATTATCCCAAAGGTCCCAGAGCCGCGTTCTCTTAAGGTTCGCTGTGGCTCGGTCCAATGTCGCTATTCTCTGTATTGATCTCACCCACTCCACTCTTGGGGGGGGGGCGGGTTGGGCAGAATCCACTTAATACAGAGCTCTCTACGTGCAAGAAGAATTAACATAAATACAAGAGCTCTATGTGCTTTTGTGAAAGCCGTGTTTCCCTCTCCCTCTAACATCACCCCAAAAATAACCAAAACCAAGCTCACCTGAACTTCTTGACCCAAGATTCCCGATAGTGTCCTACCCACTTTCTGCCAAAAGATCTGGATAGAGGGACACTGCAAGAACATTTGGACTTCGTTTGCGTTGACCTCACCACACTTGGGACACCTCTTCTCCACCTGGGTTCCCAATTTCGAAAGTCTCTTGGGCGTCCAATAGGCCTTATGGACTGTAAAGAGATGATTCTTCCTGAGTGGAGCAGACTTTGCACATAGCCATAAGTAAGACATAGATACTTGCCATATCTGATCGAGGTCTAGAGCCGGCAGTTCCCTTCTCCAGATCGCCACAGGCAGAGCTTGCACCTCCTCAGATACCTGAATCATCATCCAGTACCACTCTGATACCTCTTTTCGCAAAAGGGGACGGGAAACTATCTTCGACTCCCAAAATTGATTCCCTTTTCCGTCTTTGCCCAGTGTTTTTGCCCAACTCGTTAACTGGTAGTATTTAAATCTTGATACCGTCCCTTCCGATATTTCCTGTATACGCTGCCAAGAAATTAGCTCTGTGTCATTGATGCAGCGCGTACAATGAAAACTATTCTCCTCCCAGGTTACTTATAGGTCATCCAGGGGTAAACTATATTTCTCATATCCTCATGACGATGGGGCCCATAAACATCGCCTAACACACACACACACACCTGGATTTCCTTTTACACCTGTATGAAATTCTGTACTCCTAGGAGAAGCATGAGAACTAAATGGAGAACACCATTTTGTGTACCGCTGGAAGAGCAAGGATATCTATTTACCTTAATTTGTCACTTTCTTTTAGTTATTTCTTAAGATATTCCTGCTCATTGTTTTGTCGATGAATCATTCATTTAAGAAATTAGTTCATAGTGATTAAGACCAGCTGAATCACAATCAACCAATTACTCATGTCACAATCATTTAGGAAAATAACCACTGAGTCATTTTGGGTTTAAAGAATCTTAAATTTTATATAATTTTAAAAGCATGGAAAGAATTTAATACTTTATTCAATTATTCATTTTTAAATTCACAATTTTATTAAGCATAACCAATTTATTGCAGAAAAGGAAATTTTGTCATGAAGCCAAAAACCCTAGTTACCTGCCTAGCTTCCTAATTTAGCCTAATGATTTCTAACCTAACTTTGGGATTAGAAATAGCCTGATTCTCATACTCAACTGTAAAGTTAAGACAGCAACAGCAACTTCAGCTCGTCAGCATCAGCTACCTGCAACCCGTCTCCTCTACTGCAACCACGACTCTCGAACTGCTTGGAACTCTGACTGGAACTCTCTGGAACTGCCCTGGAACTGACCCCCTCCCACTAAGAGTAGGCCCTCTTATACCCTAATTCTAACTTTGCTAACTAACTGTTGCAACATTAATATCACGCTTTTCTTTCATTGGTCCATGCATGTCAGCTTATTCATTCTTTAATCAAGTTCTCTTGGATTCAAGGGTCCTTGGATCATTTCCTTTCCCATACGCTTAAACATTTCCATCCGATTCGATCAGTCCATTTGTATCTTCTTTTGACACATTCAAGAACTCCGCAGTCATTGTCCTTTCTCTTGGGCTCCTTTCCCACGGACTCTCTCCTGATCATCACGGCACACTATCAGTTCAATTAGGTCACACCAGCCTTGACCATTTCTTGCATCCTAGCCTCTCAGAGACATCACGAGGTTCCAGATTTCTTCAATCTCATCCCGTACCACGTGTCCCCTTGCGCCTGCGCACATCTTCCCACTGGCGGCCATTTTATCTCGCCACTCGGTTCTACTTTAGAAGCACTAATTTGAGGCAAATAAAACATAATTAAAATAGAGAAAAATATCCCTTTCGTTTCCCTCCCGTCTACGTACCCCAATTAGTTGTTACCTAGCAAAAGCGACATTTAAGCTGCTCCTTACTTACCATCACTATTGTTTTTGCAACGACACATTTTATTTCTATGAAGCACAAACATGCATTTATTTTATTTAGTACGCTTTTTATTCTTACGTTATGATTAGACACACGGACATTCATTAATAGATTATTTAGCACATACATTGGCATATTACCATTCCCACATATACAATGTTGATTAATACATTTAAACGAACATTTTTAATTAATTAATTATATAATTTGTTAGGGGTTACATTTTTTTATTTTCCCTGCTCCATCAACTCCCCCTTTGGTGATTTTTAAATCACCACATAAAACCAAGTCATACTTCTTTTCAGGCAGCATGTCTTTCATCCTTTACTTTCTGTTATTCATATCTCTGTCTCTTCTTCATCTTGCCTTTTAGTCTCTTTATACATGCTTTCTTTCATTTTCTCCAACTCAATTTCACCCATTTCTCTCTCTCTTTCTCTCATTATTCTGTTATTTCTTCTTATCTTATTCTGTCTTACTTTTCTCTTTATACATGTTATTACTATTTTCAATGTCATGGCTAACAATATCACTATAGTTGCTACTATTATAACTTTCCCTATTACTAGTTTACTCATCCTAGTTAACCAATTTGCTACTGAGGAAAACCCTCTACCAAGTTTTCCCAAAACACTTTCAACCTCCAGTGGAACTAATTCTTTGTGCAGACTTGTAATATTTGTAATATACTTCTGTATATTTTCACTGTTATCCGGAATGTAAGTACAACAATGTTGGACTTTCAACATTCCACAGACTCCACCCTCTTTTGCCAAAAGAATATCAAGGGCAAGCCGATTTTGCATCACCATAGCTCTCATGGCAACCATTTCGGTATTTACCATTAAGAACCCTCCCGCAGTATCTGTAGACAAACGATCTACTACTGTGGATAACTTCCGAATTTTAAATGCATTCAAAGATATTCCCACTGCTGGTATTAATGCTCCAAAAATATCACCTACAATTTCTGAAAAACTTTCCCTTTTTCTACGTGTAAATCTATTAATCATCTTGTATGTTCCCTTTTCTTCTCTGTCCATGTGAAAATTTTTGGGAAAGACCAGGCCTACATAGCAAGTTCCATACCAATGGTCCGGTAACCTGTAATAAGCTCTATTCCCACAAATATAATAGATACCTGGAAATATTGGGTCCTTTCCACCTTTGAATCCCCAACCTCCCAGAATTTGATAATTGTCATGGCAGATACTGGAACCTACAAAGTAATTGTCATAGACTGTCTTATTTCTCTTAATGCACAACTTTCCTGTTTGTGGCCAATCTAAAGTCATTGCTGCATTTATCCTTTTCCCTTCATGATTTCCTTCCTCAAACGTCCATAAACGTTTTCCTTCCTCCTTTATTGCTTCTTTTTGAAATTTCATTCTTCTTTCTTCAACCATATCCAAAAATACTTTTTCTTCTTTCTTTAACTCACAGGTAAGGTTGTTACTAACTATTTCTTCTAACGTTAATTTTCTATGTTCTAAAAAGAATTCTCCTAAAACTTTTGCTGGTTTTACTTTGTTAAGTTCTGGTACTACTGGAATGTTTGCAAATATCTTATCTATATCAGTATAATAAGATTCTAATCTACCTGTTTTATAAAATAAACTTGCTATTACACTACATGTTATTCCATAAGTCAAAGGTAAGTGATGATAAGTCACACCTTCCGATACTGATGCAGGCAACTGCATACAAACATAACAATCTCTTACTTCCATTGTTTTTACGTACTCATACAACAACTTTGTAAAAACATTCTTTGAGAAATCTGTTACTGACCTATCCTTATGCAACTCTGCACTACTTCTTAAAACAACTTGTTCTTTAATATTAGTTTCTTTTTCTTGTTTAGTATCATTCTTTGCTTCTATCACAGCTACACTAATAGGAATTGTGATTGCTAAAACTATCCATATGGTCATTAATAACCCTGTACAAAAGCAGCACATTTTGCACCATCTCTTTATAAATTCACATTTATCTCTTCTATCGCTATTATTTTCCATTTTGCTTTTTCTATTTGTTAAGTTTCAGAAAATTGTGTCACTACACCTCAAGATGACTTAGACGCCACTCTGCTTTCAAAAAGTCTTTGCTTGGTACTTTCTTTAATTCTCTCCAGAATTCTTTCGTTGTCACATCCGGTGATTTGTCACGTCCAGTAAATTTGTCACGTCCGGCAGAAGCACTATAAGTCTTCACTTCAGTTTCGTTGCATCTCACCTTTTCCCATCCGACTTCTCAGTCTCTGGTTTCCGTGAGTGTTTTCTTCTTCTTCTTTGTAATCAGTTAATGCAATATACAGCCACTCAGGTGACTTAAATTTTGAATTCACTTTCTTTGTCCTTTTGGACTTTTGTAATCTTTTTCCACTGGGTTTTTCTTGTCCCTTTTGACTTGTCACCTCATTTACTTGTTCAGCATCTTCATCTTCTGCTCTTATTATTCTATATCTCAATTTTCTTACATAGCTGTTGGGCCAATTATCTCCTTTTCTTGGCCTTTTGGCTTCACCTTCTCTTTCTTCTCTTTCTGATTTCCAATTTCTTTTTCTTGATTCAGTCTTTGCTTTTTCCTCTCCTCCACTTTCTTCTGTTTCTGTTTCAACTGTCTCACTATTGTCTCTTATTTTGAAACTTATAATCTCGTCATCTCCTACTGGTGGATCTGTCTTCTCCTTTTTGTTTTCCCTTATCACTGTCCCTCCTCGGGGTTCTTCCGATTTGGTGTTTTCCTCCTTATCTGTTTCTGAATTTCCCTGTTCTCCTGTTTCTCTATCTATCCCTATTGCTCCTCGGGGTTCTTCTCGATTTTCTAACTTTTTGTGTACTTCTTTCCCTACTTCATCTATTAATATTGTTTCTGAAGGATTTCCACCATAACTTGTACTTGGTTGTTCATCTAACTCAATTTCTTGCTCAGTTTCTTCTCTAATTGGTTTATAACCCCAAGTTCTCTTTCGGAATTCTTCCCAATTTGCAGCTGAATCATCAGATCCTGAAGTTGTGTCAGATATTTCCAGATGTCGACTTACAGGTCGATCTTCAAGTTCTGGAACTTCTGAATTTCTTTCTTCTTCTTCTTCTTGTTCCTCTTCTTCTATAGAGGTGTTTTCCGTTGGGGTCTCCAGATGTCGACTTTCAGGTCGATCTTCAAGTTCTGGCACCCTTTCTTTTATCTTGGTTGTTCCAGCCGTTAAACTTTTATCCCACACTTCCAGACGCCGACTCACATGTCGATCTGTAGGTTCTGGAATTCTGATTGTGTGGCTGGCATGAACCCAGTTCTTCACTCCTGCACACTTGACAGCAGTCGTTGTTACTAGGATTACCTGTCTTGGCTCATCCCAACGCGGAACTAGACAGTTTCTTCTCCTGTGGACTTTAATACGGACCCAGTCTCCTGGATTCAAGTCGTGGGCTGGTTTTCTTTCAAGAGTGGTCGCATCCGGTCCAACCTGATGAAACACAGAACGCACCACATCAGCCAGTCCTTTGCAATAATCCAGTATTAGATCATCAGTTATTGTTAATAACTTGTTGACTGGTACGTGGGCTTGTCTCATTGCTCGTCCCATGATCATTTCATGAGGACTGAGTCCCGTTTTCTTTTCAGGGATGCTTCTGATGGTCATCAGAACAAGAGGCAGTGCATCTGGCCATTTGAGTCCTGTAGCTTGACACATTTTCCCCAATCTGTTTTTAATTGTTCCATTTATCTGCTCTACTACCCCAGAAGCCTCTGGTCTGTAAGCACAATGTAATTTTTGTTTAATACTCAGTGCTTCACAAATCAATTGGATCAACTCATTTTGAAAATGTGTTCCTCTATCTGTCTCAACTGTGACTGGAAAACCATACCTCGGAATGAACTCTCGTAGCATAAGTTTTGCCACTGTTGTTCCATCATTCCTTCTTGTGGGGTATGCCTCCACCCAACGAGAGAACAAACAGACGACCACCAGAACATATCTTAATCTGTTACTAGGGGGCATCTCAATGAAATCCATCTGTATCCTTGTGAATGGACCTCCTTCTCGTCCTATTGTTCCTAGACTCACTACGGTTTTCCTTC